>OZ012741.1:27898153-28497370 GCA_963859935.3 Lathyrus sativus
GATGCGAGGGGTGCTAATACCTTCCCTTCGCATAACCGGCTTCCGAACCCGTTCTTGGTCGCGAGACCATCTTATCCATTTCTTTCTTAAGGTTTTCTCGATATTTTCCTTTCCCCTCATGGGATAAATAAAGTTCGGTGGCGACTCTTCTGTCTATCCTTTTCGCCTCCCCGTCGTTGCGCGGTGCATTTTTCGAGTAGCGACAGCTGGCGACTCTGTTGGGGACCCCTAGCGAGCCAAGCCTATTTTGTTCGTCGTGCTTGTGTTCTTTATTTATTTATTTATGCTTTATTCTCTAACTATTGGGTTTATTTGGATGGTTTGTAAGGATAAAGGCTTTCTACCCGAGCTTTTCGAGTATACACTAAGTTAGGAGGTGGTTTCTTTCTGATTTGCGAGACTTAGGACTCGTTGAGTTGGATCGAATCCCACCGCTCAGATGAGACCCCGTTGGGATGATTATGTCTTACGTGTAGTCGTAATGACGTTTTTATCTCCAACGTGGGAGTCTGTGACTCTGAGGACCTTTGTAGAACCTTATTCCGAAGGTCCCTAAAACATAACTCTGTGTTCATCCTTTGAAAGGATTACCGTCTTACGAGTAGTCGTTATGATGGAAAAATTTTGAGGGTTAGTGCATGGGACTTTGTTTAAAAACCTTTGGGATAGCCTCTTATAAACCAATAGATAACACACCCGATGGGAGAGATGTTTTTTGTGTTGTTTTGCAGGACCTATGACTTTGATCTTGCTATCGTTCTTTTATCATGTGCTCATTACATTACATTTGCATAAGCATCTCTGCATCATTTCTTGCATTCCTTACAACCCGATCTTACACGCCGCTTACCCTTTCAGAGAGAGTAAAGCAAGCTGACTTCACGACATCGGTATAACACAAGGAATAATCATAAAAGAGTCATGGATCAGATAGAGCAAGACCAGGCTACTATGAGGAGCGAGATGCTAGGCATGAAGACGCAGATGAATCAACTCATGGAGGTGATTCAGAACATGGCCAGGAGTCAAGAAGAGATGAGGCAAGCAGCAGAGAGGAGCGCTAATCAGACTATGGCTGGTGCAATTCCCAGCGCAGGTGGTGCAATTCCAATTCCTGCCGAGGCCACCCCAACCCCTGTTGGGGCAATTCCTACTTCTGCAGGTGCCATACCTGTCAACACCGTCCATCCACCAGTCGGTACAACTCATCCTCATGGTACTACGATCCCAACACAAGTCCAGTACGATGATCATGAAGGCTTCTATGAGAATTCAGGTGAAGCATATGGACCACAGACCGCTGAATTAGAGAAGAAGTTTAATGCTTTACAAGAGATGGTGAAGGCATTGCAAGGCCCCGATGTTTTGGGACTGGATGCTGCTGAAATATGTCTTGTACCCGGAGTTAAGATACCTCCGAAGTTTGTAATCCCAACCTTCGAGAAATACAAGGGTAATAGTTGTCCTAGGACACATATAAGGTCTTACTGCAGAAAGATGGCTGCATATTCCGATGATGAGAAGCTGTTAATCCATTTTTTTCAAGATAGTTTGACAGAGGCTTCTCTGGAATGGTATATGCATCTTGAACGATCCAATGTGAAAAGCTGGAAGGAGTTAGCAGACGCTTTTGTGAAACATTATTAGTACAATACTGACATGGCTCCAAATCGGATGCAACTCCAGAATTTGACCCAGAAGCCGAACGAGTCTTTAAAGACTTTGCTCAGAGGTGGAGGGGATTCGCTGCAAGAGTACAACCCCCGTTGATGGAGAAAGAGCTGACAGACCTCTTCATGGGCACGCTGCAAGGACCGATCCTTGAGCGTCTAGCGTCTACAACCTCTACAGTGTTTTCTGAACTTGTCACGGCTGGAGAAAGATTAGAAAGCTTTATGAAGGCAGGAAAGATTCAGAATGCTGGTGAATCTTCAAATGGGACCAAGAAGCCCTATCAGGGTTTCGTTAAGAAGAAAGAAGGTGAAACTAGTGTTGTGTTCACAGATAGAGGAAGAACTCATCAAGGTTATCACCATGTTGCTGCTGTTGCTCCACAACAGTCGTTGTCCATTCCAGCAAATCAACCTGCGGTTCAACAAAACAGACAACAACAATCCTATCAACCGAGACAAAATCAGTACCAAGGTCCGCAGAGACAGAGGAGGCCAGAAAGAAGATTCGATCCAATCCCGTCTACATACGCCAAGTTATTGCCATTCCTATTGAAAGGAGGTCTTGTTCAGCTTAGGGAAATGGGGAATCCTCCAGAAATTCTTCCCTTTGGCTATGACGTCAACGCAAGATGCGAGTTCCATTCTGGCGCCCCAGGCCATAACATTGAGAATTGCAAGACTTTGAAGCACATTGTGCAAGACCTCCTCGATTCAAAGGCGATAAACTTTACCCGAAACACCCTCAAACATCAAAACTAATCCAATGTCAACTCATCACTCAACAAATATGATTGAAGAATCCTATGGTCATCTCCAAAAGCCAGTGGTCCAGACCGGCAAACGTCCTCAACATTAGCAGTCCTTAGACACTTTTATCATTTGCATTTGTAGTTTATTTTCTGTCAATTGCTACTTGTTGTTTAAACATTGTTGTTTTGAATGGTAACATTAATGAAATGATTATGCATTTTCCGAATTAATTATGTCGCATTCGCTCATCACAATCACAGACACATATATTTTTATCCACTCCACTTTTTCACTGTTGTTTAGCAATATTGGAGGGAGGATGACGAAAACGAAATACCCATAATTGCAAATCGTATGCTTTCGGATAAAACCTTGACGATGATGTACAGACGTTGTTTCAAATCCCCTAAACACCGGAGATATAAGGAGTTAATCCCTAGTCAATCACTTCGAGCATAGGAGTAGGAGTTTCCTTCGGATATTCAAACCCTTAACACTCAGCATGGGGCAGGGTAGTTATTCAGTTAATCCAATCCCGCACGCAAAATTCAAAAGACATGAAGGTTGTTCATCGATAATCCACGACATGGCAGTCACTATCCTCCAACAAAATTCGAAAAAAATCAAAAGCCTGCTAAGTCAAGCATTTCAAAGGAGACTTAGGCAAAAATCAAGGCAATCCCGATGGATCTGACAAACAAAATCAGTCCATACAAAGGTTAGGGATAAAAAAAAAAAAAAAAAAAAAAAAAAAAAAAAATCAAAAGAGGTCCTCAAACCCTCAACAAAAACAAAATAAGATTCAGTGGCCACCCAAGTCAAGGGGTACTGACATCCATCAAAATAAGGTGACTGTCATCTCAAGCAGACCTTGAACCATCAAGCTTACACCGTTAGGATAAACACATGCAGAATTAGCTGAATGTAGGCATGGAGATCATCAAGAAGAAGGGGCGGGTACAAATTAAGTTTGAGCCTGATATCCTTTGTTTATATAACCGTGAACCAGACCACGTTATAACCCTCGAAAGACCTAATTGAGGCGAGGTTTAATCTGAAAGCATACTATTGCGAGGTTGCGTAACCTGACTCCTTACATATTTGATAATCATCAGCATTGGTGTCATTATCTTTGATATATCTTTCATGCCAATCCAGTTAGCACAACATTTGGACTAAATGGTCCATTCGTTTCACTCTCACGACACGTAATAAAAGACAATTCTTTCAAAAACTTGCATGAACTTTGCATTGAGATTACCATTCGTGAACGAAAATTTTTATTTACAAGTTAGTAGTTGGCATTAAGGAAATGCTAACACAAAGCAATCAAGCATGGCTGGATTATTCAGCGGTCTGGACCAGAACCAAGTATACCATATAACCTTATGGACCTGGGGCATTGACATCCGAGAGCATGAAATTAGTCAGTCTGAGGCAAATCCCCAAGCATCGGTCGACCATGGGGCAAATCATTCAAGAAGTGGTTGATCGGAAGTAAATCATCTCGAGAATACTGATCAAGGGCAGGCCACCCAGAGTTTCTTTGACTTGAAGATAGATCCCTCCAATGTTCAATCGACATAAGTTAAGTCGCTTCCACGCTCTTTCAGGGGAAAACTACTCCAAGAGTACATTGAAGCCAACTACCACAAGAATCGGCTAATCAATGATGAATCCATTTGTGGTACGAACTCTGGGGCAGACCATCTCGAGCACGTCTCATGGCAAGCTACTCTAGCAAGTTCATTCTCGTCAACAATTGTTATGTTTAAAACGATGTCAGGAAGTCAGGCTTGTCCTCCACTTTCCCACATAACCCAGAGTCCAATCCGCATTGGCAACTACCAAAAGTCCGCCATGTCGGCACTGCATTTCCAAAATACCCTTTTGCAATCATATGCATCATACGCACCATACGCATCGTGTCAAACTTCATAAGCATCTTGCATCATATGCATATCCAGTATCATATCATACTTCCCCAGCTCTTGCATCTACGCGTGTTAGCAATTGCATTTGCATTTCCACTTTCTGTGGAATATCATTATCATCAAGCATTAGCATATGCGAGCTCAGATCCAGGATCAATCACGAAGATTTCCAAGATCGTCAGCCCAGACAGGGGCACCTCTTACAAGACCGTGGGTTTCTCTTACTAGAGTCAGAAGATATCAAGACCAGATTGAGCCCAATCAGGGGCATTCTCCACAAGACTATGGGCGTTCCCCCATGAAGTTGTGCAACTTTTTGGGCTTCGAAGTAGCCATCAACCCAGTCAGGGGAGTTATCTGAAAAAACCGTGGGTCTCCCCCCACGAAATTCAAGAATATCAAAGCAAAAATTCAGCCCAGCCAAGGGCGTCTTTTCAAGACCATGGGTGTATGCATGACGTATTTAAACCTCGTGGTTAATCAGATCTTCAAAATCAACATTCAGCCCAGTCAGGGGCATCTTCAGTAAAGCCATGGGCGTTCCCCAGTGTTTTGTCTCTAGCAGACTTGCTTATCCTTCATCAACGATAAGTGGCAATCTCTTGGGAGAAGCTTATCCATCTTCAGCGATAAGTGGCAATCTCTTGGGAGAAGCTTATCCATCTTCAGCGATAAGTGGCAATCTCTTCAGAGAAGCTTATCTTTCTTCAGCGATAAGTGGCAATCTCTTGGGAGAAGCTTATCCATCTTCAGCGATAAGTGGCAATCTCTTCAGAGAAGCTTATCTTTCTTCAGTGATAAGCGGCAATCTCTTGGGAAAAGCTTATCTTTCTTCAGTGATAAGTGGCAATCTCTTGGGAGAAGCTTATCCATCTTCAGCGATAAGTGGCAATCTCTTCAGAGAAGCTTATCTTTCTTCAGTGATAAGCGGCAATCTCTTGGGAGAAGCTTATCCATCTTCAGCGATAAGTGGCAATCTCTTCAGAGAAGCTTATCCATCTTCAACGATAAGTGGCAATCTCTTGGGAGAAGCTTATCCATCTTCAGCGATAAGTGGCAATCTCTTGGGAGAAGCTTATCCATCTTCAGCGATAAGTGGCAATCTCTTCAGAGAAGCTTATCTTTCTTCAGCGATAAGTGGCAATCTCTTGGGAGAAGCTTATCCATCTTCAGCGATAAGTGGCAATCTCTTCAGAGAAGCTTATCTTTCTTCAGTGATAAGCGGCAATCTCTTGGGAAAAGCTTATCTTTCTTCAGTGATAAGTGGCAATCTCTTGGGAGAAGCTTATCCATCTTCAGCGATAAGTGGCAATCTCTTCAGAGAAGCTTATCTTTCTTCAGTGATAAGCGGCAATCTCTTGGGAGAAGCTTATCCATCTTCAGCGATAAGTGGCAATCTCTTCAGAGAAGCTTATCCATCTTCAGCGATAAGTGGCAATCTCTTGGGAGAAGCTTATCCATCTTCAGCGATAAGTGGCAATCTCTTCAGAGAAGCTTATCTTTCTTCAGTGATAAGCGGTAATCTCTTGGGAAAAGCTTATCTTTCTTCAGTGATAAGCGGCAATATCTTGGGAGAAGCTTATCCATCTTCAGCGATAAGTGGCAATCTCTTCAGAGAAGCTTATCTTTCTTCAGCGATAAGTGGCAATCTCTTCAGAGAAGCTTATCTTTCTTCAGTGATAAGTGGCAATCTCTTGGGAGAAGCTTATCCATCTTCAGCGATAAGTGGCAATCTCTTCAGAGAAGCTTATCCATCTTCAGCGATAAGTGGCAATCTCTTCAGAGAAGCTTATCCATCTTCAGCGATAAGTGGCAATCTCTTGGGAGAAGCTTATCCATCTTCAGCGATAAGTGGCAATCTCTTCAGAGAAGCTTATCCTCCTACATCCTTTTGGTGTTAGGGTTGATCTTGCTCCGCTCCATCATCCTTTTGGTGATGGGTCTGGCATCCTTTTGGTGTCATGACTAGCATATGTTTTCCATTATCCTTTTGGTAATGGATCCCTTACATCCTTTTGGTGTTAGGGTTGATTGTCCTCCGCTCCATCATCCTTTTGGTGATGGGTCTGGCATCCTTTTGGTGTCATGACTAGCATATGTTTTCCATTATCCTTTTGGTAATGGATCCCTTACATCCTTTTGGTGTTAGGGTTGATTGTCCTCCGCTCCATCATCCTTTTGGTGATGGGTCTGGCACCCTTTTGGTGTCATGACTAGCGTATTTTCCATTATCCTTTTGGTAATGGACTTCTTACATCCTTTTGGTGTTAGGGTTGTTTGTGTTTCGCTCCGTCATCCTTTTGGTGGTGGGTCTGGCATTTCGTCGATGTTAGATTGCGCGATATATTGTTTGTGTTTCGCTCCGTCATCCTTTTGGTGAGGGGTCTGTCATAGTCATTAATGCCAGATTGTGCGATAGTGTTTTGCTTTATCATCCGTTTGGTGGTAATAGTCGTGTGCGTTTTATCCCATCATCCTTTCGGCGATGTGGATCTTTTTGCCAGGTGTACATTGGTATACCTCATCCAGTATTTCGATGCCTAAGCATCTCTTTTCTTTTCGGACAAATTCAGTGTCTTCTTCATATCTAATTATCTTCTACCTTGAAAGAATGAGCGTCATAGCCGTTCATCTTATTCGGTCTAAGCCAATTAGATAGGAGCATCTGTCATACCCCAAATTTGTCCTACCTTCCTTTCTTTTTTTTACCAAGCATTTGTATTGTTCCTTGATCTTTCTCAAAATAATCCTCCGACCTTTGACCATGATCCTCAAGGTTGAATTCATGGAAGTTCTTTTGTATGCCCATTATGGTCTTGATCCCTGGTCAGCTATGTTGATTTCTTGTGGAGACAAAGAAAAGATATGTCCTCATTTTCATGGCAAAATAAGATGGGAGTATTTGGCTTCAAGTGCCTGTTAAGTCATATTTCGAGATAATACTAAGGCCGCGTAGTTAAAGAGGTTAAAGCTAGTTCAATTACAATGGAGGGCCGTGACTAAAGCCTTTAGGGTGACATGAGTGACTTATTAAAATTGGTCTCATGAATCAATGATTTTTTTAAGCCATGTTGCAAGATGATTTCAAGTTTCGTTAAATTCACATCATATGGAGACTTTTCAAACTGTGGGATCTAAGGGGTTCGGAACACATGTGTTTCAAATCCAAGACTTACGCATGATACTTTATGAAAAAATGATTTCTATTCAAAGCCATGAGATTCAATCTAAAAAAAATAAAATAAGGTCATAACAGGATTTTACTTGCGCAGGCCATGGGGTAATTGATTTCATTAAGTCATTTGAGATTAAAGCAGGCAAATCCATTTGGTGATCAAGTTATGGAAGACGTTCACAATTGGAAAGTCAATACAAGTCATGTGCAAATAACACATAATTGTATTCAGCGGTTATTGTAAGATTCATTTTGACTTGCATACTACTGCTAACACGGACAACATTAGTAAAAGCAAAATGATTACTGCCATTATCCCAAATTCACTCTAATCATGAATACCTAGCACATGAGATACAAAATTCAGAGGGATACAATATAATTTTTTCTATTCCCTGCTAAAGCTATGAGTTTCTCCGAAGATTGACTTTGAGCTTATCAGGTATGCTCCTACTAGTGTATGTTGGAAGCCTTGTTGCATATGATGCATATGAAGATCTCGCATCAGACAAAGGAAAATTGTGCATGTGCAATTAGGACTGCTGAGTGAGGGGCGCGGATTCTGCTGTACGGCGGGATACGTCTAGCCTACAATTCACAAAGTAAATAGAAATGATAAGTATTGGTACCAAAGAACAATACCATCAACAAGAATTGTCATAAAAATTAACCTGTGCAAATTCAGCAACAAGTCATTACGCGCACCAGTCCACGCGAACTCCACAACCGCTGCACAATAGGCAACACGTACGCATACGAAAACGGCATCCAGGAGTATGATCATTGAAGCAAACATATGTAAACCGTAAATAAACTGTTGCTGATGCGATGGAAGCTGATGCCGGTAATTTTGATGTTCAAGCCATATGGAAATCTCTTGTAGCACACCAATGCGAAATTCAAGTCAAATTGCAACCTGTTGCTATCAGACCAAAGACCACCAGCATAACCGTTGTTGCACCCCAAAATTTGCCCTCACAATACAAGACTTTGTGTTCTAAGAAGATTCACAAGGTTCACAAGTTCTCCAACAAATTGCATAACCTTTCATGAAGTTCATAAAGTCCACAAGCTACTTTATGAAGGTTCACAAGGTTCACAAGTCCCACAGTGCTTTCAATACCTTTCATGAGGTTCATGAAGCCCATAGGCTGCTTCTTGAAGGTTCACAAGGTTCACAAACTTCTCAACATCTACAAGACCTTTCATGAGGTTCATGAAGTCCATAGGTTGCTTCTTGAAGGTTCACAAGGTTCACAAAGTTCACAATTGGTCAGAAGAGTTGACAATTCCCTCAGACAATGCACCTCCTAAGCAGTGCATCCAAAACTAGGGTTTTGACTTTAATCAGGCTAAATGGACTTCCAAGACTTCAAGTGAGCTTCATAACATCTTATATGTGTATAAGAACCCCCATGTCAAGTCTCAAGACTTTTCTCAAAAGTTTGCTCAGTCAGATGATCAGATAAGTCAAAAGCAGTCAATGCAGTTAAAAAGTCAAACTGAGGTCAGCTGTGGTCAAACCAAAGTCAAACTTCATGATTTTTTTGCCAACATCAAAGAGAGATTTGGTTCCAGGGGTATTTTGGTCATTTTACGCAAATTCAGCTAATTCCTTGAAGACGGGTTGTTATTAAGTTCTGAGGCGTTTATTTACGTGGGTTTGATATCAATTTGGTTTGGAAAGTCTGATCTGTGGAACAGGGTTTAACAAGAGATCATTCTTCTATCTTCCAGTTCATCTTTAGAGGGACAACAGTGAAAACTTCTACTGATTATTGGAGCTTATTAATGTCAAAAGTATTAAGATTGGATCGGATTAATTCAAGGATATTCGACTGATGAATCGTATGTTGAGATGTTTGTGAATTAAATCATGGAGAAGAAATGGAAGATGATTTTAATAAATATGTGAAGTTCATTCATAATATTTTATTATTATTACAATTTGTAAAGAGAATTTGGATAGAAAGTTGAATTTTATTCATAATATTTCATCACGATTTACAAAAGGGAAATAATTTGGATAAAAAATGTATTATTGAATTATTTCATAATGTTTTTTTATTACAAGTTACAAAAGAGGTGTATATCCTAAAAAGTCCTAAGCCCTAAAATTTCTAAGTATCCTTCTTGATGTCCTTTGAGCTTCTCCGCAAAGTCTCCGATTCACCTGCACATCAAAACAAAACAAACAGAATAGAAAAAAAAAGATGTTAGAAATTGTTTGACACTCTCAGAACATCGTCATCATCGAGTGCCGGGAGTGGCACAACCAAAGCTGCGACCTACCCCGTTACCAATCCATGCCATTAGCGTCAGATCGGGTAACATTGTTCTTATCATACGGGACAGCCGAGAGAGAGAGAAATAAATGAAGTTTTTCGAGCCGAAATGATTTGCGCAGATGTGGATTCTGAAGGGACCATCAGCCTATCAAGTAAATATGTGGCTTTTCTCGAAGCGGTTTCACAGCCAAGAGTAATTGGAAATACAAACTAAAGGTGCACAACAGAAACAATCAGAGGCAGCCATCATGTAGGCTCAGTCTAGCAACATCATCGCCTAAATCACCAAACTGTTTGTGAATCCAAATACTCCAGCCCTGAAACGATATAAAGGGGCAGATATTAGTTCAAAAGGACTGAGATTACGTGCCGGAAAAGAACCACACCAATAGCACCAAACTGAATGTCACTGAAATCAAACTGTACCAAATAAAAGCTCATAGGTTTCATAATTAAAATCAAGCTCAGTTCAGAAGAAGCAGAAGTTGGTTAAGCATAAAAGTGAAGGACAAAAGAAGAATCTAAGCATCAATTCCGTCGAGAAAAACACAAACAGAATTACCGATAAAAAAGCATCACCGTAGGCCAACATCTGCAAAGAATCACCATAAGAAAATAGTAGGTGAGCATGTGCGGGTCCGAAACCGTATCGGAAAAAGCAGGTTATCCGAGTCTGGAAACGAGCCAATAAATCCACGGCGATGACCAGGATTATATCAGAGAAATCCCAGAAATAAGCAGAATCAAATAATAAATCCAAATCACATTGAATATGGCTCGTCTCAAAATCCTGGAAATCAACAAAACCAATATGTATCAGTAACAGGGTCAAACCGCATCAGAAAAAAACTGGATATCCCCATCAAGAACCAGTAGCCCGAATCCACATTAGCAAAACCGAAATCAAAGTAATAGGCCACAGTATCCAAAAATAAATCTGCATCTGCAAATATCCAGGAAAAGCCAATCAAACCAAATCAGAGCTAAGCTGCATCAGGCAACTGGTGTCTCAACACAAACTATCGACCATCAGGGAAGTACACCAGCAACATCAATATCTGCAAAGCAACATCAAGAGGTTTCAATATCAAGCATCACGAAAAACACAAGAACAAGACTACTGCTAAAATGTCACAGAAAGATCCAATTGCTGGAAATCTAAACTAAGCCATCAAGATGGGTCATAAGCACCATAGAAAAACAGACATTTGCAAACTATGTCAAAGAGGCCAAGAATCATCAGCAGCGGGACAGGAATGACCACACTAAACTGAGCATCGAAATGAATCCACAAGTTTAATCACAATACAAAAGCAGGGATTCACGCCACAATCACGCGTGAGATACCAGGCCATCCAATCGGTTCAAACTGCATAAAAACGATGGAAACAACGAAGAAATTCGAAGTTACATCAGCCCTCAACTAATCATCATCGGGCATAAGCGTTCGAGTGGCTGGGAGAGCCACGGCCGGAGCCGTTACTAATTCCCTACCAAACATCGAACTATGTGACATACAGTAATTGTTGTTCAAGCCGAAGGTCGTTACCACTAAGGCATCCAAATCAACTGACTCAGACCCTAAGGTCATCATCGCCAATAACCTTCACTCGGCCGCTCTGACTTAAGTCGAAGCATCAGCATCCATTCACTGAAAAAAGAAGAGGAAAGTGAGTATATGTCCCAAAGCGATGTTCATGACCGAAATGAATGGAAAACCACACATCAACTCAGAAGAAAAAGCAATTATTTGTTCTGGAAAAAACCAGAGATGCATCAGTAAAGAGCATATCAATGACGGCAGCGGGTTGAATCGAAAGAATGAGCCATATCACAACAGCAACAATGCAGTGAATCAAGAGGATAGGGCTCAGCTACGAACATCATAGCCCTAAGCTCGCAGCCATCGGAGATATTCAAAGCCGCATCAGAGGGATCCATGGGCACCACAGTTGAAATTCGGAGAGGCGTATCAAGTTTAAGTAACATCTCTGCAACAAAACCAGAAACCCACATCAGTTCAGATTATCTAAATCACATCAAGAAATCAAAGCGAAATCCAAAGTAAGAGAAGCAGATTATCCAAAACGAAATCCAAATTGAAAATCTGGAATTACATCAGAAAAATCCGAGTGAGTTCTGAAAATGGAAAGAATCCCCAATCAAATCGAAAAATATCAGATTCACAAATCCACAAAGAGCAAATCAAAATCGCGATCCAATCTCAGAAAAATAACGCAAATCTAAGGCCCAAAAGAGAGTCAAAAGAGGAATTATAAAAGGGAACGATATCACCTCGTTGAAACCCTAGAAAAAACGGCGAGCAACAACTGCAAGCAAAACCCTAACGAAAAATCGCGAGAACCCTAGAGACAGAACGACGGAGAAACCACCATCGCGAGCAAACCCTAGTGGTCGCGAAAGGGAGAGGATTCACCGGCGCCATTTAAAGCCACGACGAGCAAATCCCATCCGTCGAGGCTCAGTTTATCATCATTGCCTCCGATTGAACCCACCGTAAGCGTTTCGTTCCATTATCATCCTGTTAACCATTTTTCTATTTTTTTTAGTGAGTGGAGAAGGTGATATAATAGAAGCCGAGTGATATCGTGAATGAGACACGGCCGCGAGAGAGAAAGACGAGTAGCAACCGAGAGAGATGAAGGATAAAGCTGAAACGGCGCCGCGGAAGAGGTTTCAGGGTTATGAAACCCTAACAAGCACTTTGTTGCCATTAACATGACCGGGTTGGGTCCGGATGTGATGACCGGCCCAACCCCTTTTTTTTATGTTTTGTTTTCTTTTATAATTAGTTAATTAAGTTTATTAAGTTTTTTAAAAATTAATTAGAAAATTGTTTTCCTAAAAAGTAATAATAAAAACCTTTTTTTTTTATAAAATTCAAAACATTTTTTTAATAAATAAAAACTATTTTTTATAAACGCATTAAAATCTTTTTTTTAAAAAATATAATAACTAATGTTAAATAATTTTAGGGTTGGAGTTGAAATAATAATTTCACTTTTAAATCAGAGTTCTCAGGGATCATAAAATAAAAACATCCAAAGTAAGGACTACCTACTCCATTATAGTAGGGATAGTCTTACTAAGGAAAGGATAAAGAATAAGAAAGACCTTAAAACATTAGGGTAGGCTACTCCTAGATACTTGCTCACTTCAAAACTTTTTCACACTTAAACAAATTTCCAACAAAATTTTCAAACAAGTTTTTTTTCACATCCATACACGGATTATTATTAAACTATTCTGAAATTTTTTTGCTATTCACACACTACACTTTCAAAACAATTCAAAAGTGAGCTTAAGTACCTAAGAGCCCATGGATAACCATGGATGAAAAGGGTGCTAACACCTTCCCTTTTCATAACCTACCCCCCGGACCCAAAATATTCTCTAAGGTCTTTCCTGTTCTTTTATAACCTTTCCTTATGGATAAAATAAAAGTCGGTGGCGACTCTTGCTATCCGCAACATTGTTTAAAGTCAGTTCTCCCACCGTGTTACAGAACTGGCGACTCTGCTGGGGATCTATTTAAGAGGGGTACCCTTAGGAATTAAGATCACTTTAAATTGTTTGCCTTGTTTGCTTTATTATTATATTGTTGGGGTGCTCTTATGTGTGAAAGGTCCTAACCCGGATCTAGTGTACCTTAAGTAAATGGCAATAGACCAAGGAAACTGTACGACGTATATCGATACGGTTGATCTGGTGGCCATAGTTAGTGCGACTTCTTGGTTGGTGCTTATATTCCTTAAGTCAAGTTGAGGATAATATTGAGGCTGCCATATGTTGTCAATGCACTAACTGACTTTTAGAACCCTAGTTAACTCATCTTGGCCTTTAGAAAGTAGTGAGGTAACCGGCTTTGGTGCAGACTGAAGTTGGTTGACACTCGATACTACGCTCATTGAGATCTTAAACTTGGAGGGTTTTGGTTGGCAAGTAAGTTGCCTTCTGAACAACCACCCTTGTGAAGGATCAATGATATTGAGATCCCTTAGAACCTGGTTACTTTTGTAGGACAGGATGAACCATCTAACTTCAGGGGAGGGTACTTGCCTTTGAACCTCATGCAAGCCTTTAAACCTAGGGCTATGGTGTGACTTGTTTGTGTGTGCCACATGTTTGTGATTGAGCATGACATCATGACATCATCATGCATCATAAGCATATCATTTTCCCTAACCATTTCAAGGACCAAAGGATTTATCTTTGTTCTTTGTTGCAGGTCATGGCTTCTGCTCGTAGAAACACCATCAGGATCAACTTTGTAGGGATACCTGCTAAGCTCAAGGAGTTGGTTTCCCTAGTGCCTGATCATTCCCAGTTCAACAAGAGACATGGTCACTTATTGGATCTAGTTACTTCAGGGTTCAGTGAAGACATGATGAGTGTGCTGTTTCAGTTCTTTGA
This sequence comes from Lathyrus sativus, assembly GCA_963859935.3. NCBI lineage: Eukaryota > Viridiplantae > Streptophyta > Magnoliopsida > Fabales > Fabaceae > Lathyrus > Lathyrus sativus. The sequence goes on from OZ012741.1 coordinate 27,912,408, forward strand.
CCCTAAGCACCATTGCTTTACATTTCCTGATTATCAGCTGGTTCCAACCATGGAGGAGTTCTCTAAACTTCTGGGTATACCTGTTCTTGATCAGAAGCCATTCACAGGCTTAGAGAAGGAGCTTAAACCAGAAGTTATTGCTGCAACTCTACATCTGAAGAAGTCTGACATTGTTCTAGAGACGAGAAGTGGAGTTAAAGGTATTCTTGCCAAGGTATTAGTGGATAAAGCTCAAATGTTCTTGAAGGCTATGAGCTACGAGGCTTTTGAGGAGATCTTAGCCTTATTGATTTATGGCTTAGTGTTGTTCCCCAATCCTGATCAGTTCATAGACGTTCATGCCATCAACATATTCCTGAGTCACAATCCAGTGCCTACCTTACTTGGAGACATCCTACATTCTCTTCACACCCGTACTACAAGGGCAAGAGGAACTTTGATGTGCTGCATACCTTTACTTTCTAGGTGGTTTATTTCTCACCTTCCTCGCTCAGTAATGAAGAATGAGCAAGGGTTCAGATGGTCCAAGAGGATCATGTCACTTTCTCACTCAGACATCCATTGGTGCTCCAGATCTATGGAGAATGTCACCATCATTGACCGTTGTGGGGAGTTTCCTAATGTGCCACTTCTAGGCATAAGAGGAGGCATCACCTACAACCCATCTCTAGCTTTACGACAGTTTGGTTACGCCCGGAGCGATGGTCCACATGACATGTTGATTCAGGGCATTGTGTTTGACTACGACAACGATCTTCAGGGTTACCGTCAGAGATTCATACGAGCTTGGGGAAAGGTAAACAGGATTGACAGCAAGACACTGGAGCCTAAGTACACCATTCCTATGGAGGCTTATCTCAGATGGGTACGATTTCGTGCTCAGACACTCATGATGCCATATCCTGCCATCCTACCAGTTACCATGGAACCTGTTGCTGAAGGAGACACAGCTTATACCATCCTTCACCCAGACATGCCTACTGATATGGAAGACTTGCAGAGATCATGGATCCAACTGAAAGAGCAAAGGGATACTTTCGAGGCTCATTACAAAGCAAGCCAAGCAAGGATCCTAGAGCTAACAAAGCTACTTCATGAGGAACGAAACCTCAACTCATACCTCAACACAAAGAGGAAACGTCCATGGGAGACTTAAAACCCCATCTTTTGTACTTATTTCGTTTTCATTTTTTGTAAGCCTAAAAGGCAAAACAAGTTATTACTAATAAAAAGTTACTTTCTCGTTTGTTTAAGCAAATTTAAATCCTGCGGTCCTTGAAAACATTGCATATGCATTCCCATATCATTGCATCACAGGTTTATAATTGTGCACAGGTTTCTCATCTTCTCGCTGTTTATTTCAGCAATGGCTCTTGAACAATCAGTTAAGGATCTCCAGGCACAGAATGCACAGTTCCAAGAGTTGATCCTGAACCTATCCAAGGGGCAGGATGAATTGAAGACACTGCTGGCCAAGAAGACTAAGAAGGCTAGAAGGTCTGCTGGGTTGCTCAACATGGGAAGAAGGTTCAAAGGTTCTGACAAGACCAAGGAACAGGTTGAAGACTATGAATCTGAAGAATCTGAGCAGGAGAGAGGCAGTCTCCACAACACTATGGGGGACTCTGATTCTGAGGCTAACTACTACCATGAGCCTAACGAAGACAAATTCAAGATGCTGGTGGATAGAATGGATGCTATGGAATTACAGAAATCATCTGGGCTGGATTTTGAGGATTTGAGCTTGATATCTGGGGTGGTCATACCCATTGGGTTCAAAGTTCCTACATTTGTTGTCTATGATGGGGTCTCTTGTCCCAAATTGCATCTGAGGTCTTATGTCAGAAGAATTCAACCCCACACTGCTGATAAAAAGTTGTGGATCCATTTCTTTCAAGAGAGTTTATCTGGAGCTCAGCTAGAGTGGTATTATCAGTTGGAGAGTGTCAACATCAGAGATTGGAATGACCTTGCTGAAGCTTTCTACAAGCAGTATCAATACAATGCTGACTTAGCCCCCACTCGCATGCAGCTTCAAAGCATGTCTATGGGTGCCAAAGAAAGCTTTAAGGAGTATGCTCAGAAGTGGAGAGACTTAGCTGGAAGAGTTCAACCCCCTTTGACTGATAGGGAGTTGGTTGATATGTTCATGTGTACGCTGAATGGTCCGTTTTACAGTCATCTCATTGGAAGCTCATCATCTGGCTTCACTGAGTTGATCATGACAGGAGAGCGAGTAGAGAATGGTATCAAGAGTGGTAAGATCCAAGTGGGCACTTCTTCATCAGGTGCTGCAAAGAAGCCTCCCACTGGGAAGAAAGAATCTAATGCTGTGTATGGTCAGCCTGATCGTAACAGAAGGCATCAGTCTGTTAGTGCAGTTCATATTTCAAATCCAACTCCTGCAACAACAGAGCAGCCTCAAGGCAACCAACAGAGGGCTAGAAGACAGTTCACGAAGATCAACATGTCAATGGCTCAGGCATTGCAACACTTGTTGAAGGCTGAACTTATTACCCTGAGGGAGGCTCCTCAGAATCCCAATGTTACCTCTCCCAAGTACAATCCCAATGCACGATGTGCATATCATTCAAACTGTCCAGGACATGATACTAATAACTGCTGGGTCTTGAAGAACAAAATTCAGGATATGATTGATGCTGGAGAAATTGAGTTTGATCCACCAGGTACTCCAAATGTGATTACAGCTCCAATGCCAAATCACGAGAAGACTGTCAACGCCATTGATGAAGATATTGATGAAGATCTGCATGTCTATTCAGTTATGGAGTTGAGCACACCATTGTCTGTTATCAAAAAGAGGTTAGTACAAGCTGGGATCTTTCCAGGTTGTCATGAAGATTGTCTATATTGTACCTATAAGCCGGATAGTTGCTTCATTTTGAGAGATGGGATTCAACGTCTCATGGATAAATATACTATAGTGTTTGAAAGAAGACCAGCATCTGTAGAAAGTATGGTGGATCATCTGACTCAGGGTAAGAAGATTGAAGAGGTTGACATGGTTGACAAAGTACCAATAAGAATCACTTCAAAGGGTCCCATTAAAATCACTCATCAGGGCCCAATCAAGATTACTGCTGAAGGTCCTGTGAAAGTTGTCGCTGAAGCCAGAGTAGCTCCTCTGATCATTACCACTCCTGGTCCTATTCCTTATACATCCGACAAAGCTGTGCCTTGGCACTATGGGTCTGATGTTTACATCCATGGTGTCAAGCAGGAGCCTTTACCTGATATGCCTGTTGACATTGATAATATTGCTGGATCTAGCAAGATCACTCGTAGTGGGAGAGTCTTCTCTCCTCCAGTTGCTTCTAAGAGTGCAGTTACTCCTGCTGTTACTTCCACCACTGATGCTCGGGGCAAGGGTCCTGTTATTGAGCCTGTATCTACTGATGTGCCAGCTGCTGATGACCTCTCTAAGCAGATGGAAGAAGTATTGAAAATCATTCGCAAGAGTGATTATGATATTGTTGATCAGCTGGGGCATACTCCCTCAAAGATTTCTATGCTCTCCCTGTTATTATGTTCTGAGGCTCATGCCAAGTCATTGATCAAGTTTCTAAAGATGGCTCATGTACCCAGTGCAATTTCTGTGGACCAGTTTGAGAATTGTGTTGCTCACCTGACCTATGACAACGGGTTAGGATTTTCTGATGCTGACTTGACCCCTGCCAAGAGGGATCATAACAGGGCCTTGCATATTTCAATTGAATGCAGGGGCACTACCCTGTCTCATGTGCTGATAGACAATGGTTCCTCTCTGAATGTGTTGCCTAAGGAAGTCCTGAACAAGCTGAGTCCTGAAGATACGGTATTGAAGCCCAGTAATATTGTGGTAAAGGCTTTTGATGGTTCTAGAAGAGTAGTGCATGGGGAAATTGATCTTCCAATCAGGGTTGGCTCTCAGGTGTTTACTGCTACATTCTATGTGATGGATATTCGTCCTTCGTACTCATGTCTGCTTGGTCGTCCCTGGATCCATGGGGCAGGTGCTGTGACCTCCACATTACATCAAAAGTTGAGATATCCAGTGAATGGAAAAGTTGTTACTGTCTTTGGAGAGGAAGAATACTTTGTCAGCCATGTAAACACTTTCAAGTATCTGGAAGTAGAAGGTGAATACATTGAAACTCCATGTCAGTCATTTGAAGTGGTTCCCTGGGCTGTTAAGGATTGTGTGACTCCTCCTGCTGTGAAGAAGGTTCCTGTGGTCATCAGAAACCCTCCAACAATGGCAATGGCCTCCCTCAATGATGCAAAAGCTGTGGTGGAAGAAGGTGGTTGTACTATTTGGGGTCAGCTTCCTGATATTCCATACAAGTCTGACAAGTTTGGTTTGGGTTTCACTGCAGAGTCCCAGAAGGCTGTTCGTCGTGCTCGTGCTGTTCGTATCACCAATCAAGGGGTTATCAATGCTGTGGGAGATCAAGATGAAGACTACAACTTGGAGGCATGGACTTTTCCTACTGTGGGTGCTGGACTCAATAATTGGAAAGCTGAAGATGTTATCCCTATCTCCTTTAGTCAGGAGTAAATACTATTACTGTGTTATGTTTTTAAATTTGTAATTTCTGGAACAATTAAAATTTTCAAGCCATGTGCCTTACCTGGGGCACAATGGTGTGCTTGTTGCGGGTTGTCATTTCATTTGCATACTTCATTCAATAAAATCAGTGGACGTTTCGTTTTCGTAAATATTGTGTTCCTTGTCTTTCTTTTTCTTTTATTTTTGCTTTATCAGCTATGTGTTCTTACACACACCCACGTCACTAAAATGCAGATCCTCATCCACTCTGGATCCAGTTGATAACAGTTCTACTATTGCCAATTACAATTTCGAGAATCCGATCTATCAAACTGAAGACGGAAACGAGGACGATTGTGAAATACCTGTAGAGCTTGCTAGGTTGTTACAACAAGAAGAGAAAGCTATACAGCCACATGAAGAGCCAGTCGAAGTTGTGAATCTGGGAACTGAAGAAAACAGAAAAGAGGTCAAGATAGGGGATGATTTAGAGGACAGTGTCAAGAGCTGGTTGATTCAGATGCTACGTGACTATGTGGAGATCTTTGCTTGGTCTTATGAAGATATGCCAGGGTTGGATACAGACATTGTGGTTCACCGTTTGCCAGTGAAAGAAGATTGTCGTCCAAAGAAGCAGAAGGTTCGTCGTATGCGTCCTGAAATGTCAGAAAAGATCAAAGCAGAGGTAATGAAACAGTTCAATGCAGGGTTCTTGGCCGTAACTTCTTATCCTCAGTGGGTTGCAAATGTGGTACCAGTTCCTAAGAAAGATGGTAAGGTACGTATGTGTGTAGACTACAGAGATCTGAACAAGGCTAGCCCTAAAGATGACTTTCCACTTCCTCATATTGATATCCTGGTAGACAACACTGCTCAGCATAAGGTATTCTCTTTTATGGATGGTTTCTCTGGTTACAATCAAATCAAGATGGCACCTGAAGATATGGAGAAGACTACATTTGTGACACAGTGGGGCACCTTTTGCTATAAGGTAATGCCATTTGGTTTGAAGAATGCAGGGGCAACATATCAGCGTACCATGGTGGCTTTGTTTCATGATATGATTCATCATGAGATAGAGGTATATGTGGATGATATGATAGCCAGGTCTCAGAATGAAGAACAACATCTTGATCATCTGCACAAGTTGTTTGAGAGGTTGAAGAAATACAGGTTGAGATTAAATCCAAACAAGTGTACTTTTGGAGTTAGATCTGGAAAGCTCCTGGGTTTCATTGTCAGTGGAAAAGGTATTGAAGTGGATCCTGCAAAAGTGAAAGCTATACGAGAGATGCCAGCTCCCCGTACTGAGAAGGAGGTTAGAGGTTTCTTGGGACGATTGAACTACATTGCAAGATTTATTTCCCAATTAACTACCATCTGTGAGCCAATCTTCAAGTTGTTGAAGAAAGATCAGGTGATGGAATGGAATGATGAGTGCCAGACTGCCTTTGATGAAATCAAGAGATATTTGCTAGAACCTCCAATTTTAATGCCACCAGTTGATGGAAGACCCTTGATTATGTATTTAACAGTATTAGACAACTCAATGGGGTGTGTATTGGGGCAACATGACGAGTCTGGTCGAAAAGAGCAGGCAATATACTACCTTAGCAAAAAGTTTACCGACTGTGAAACAAGATACTCACTGCTCGAGAAAACTTGCTGCGCTTTGGCATGGGCTGCTCGCCGACTAAGACAGTATATGTTGACCCATACTACCTTGTTGATTTCAAAAATGGATCCAATCAAGTACATATTTGAGAAACCTGCTCTCTCCGGAAGAATTGCAAGATGGCAAATGATCTTGACGGAATATGATATACAGTATACTACTCAGAAGGCCATTAAGGGGAGTGTTGTTGCTGATCATTTGGCTCATCAAGCAGTAGATGATTACCAGTCAATGAATTTTGAATTCCCTGATGAAGACATTATGTCTGTTACCAAAGAACCTGGACAATATGACGGACCTGAACAAGGATCCCGATGGACTATGGTTTTTGATGGTGCCTCCAATGCACATGGTAATGGTGTTGGTGTTGTGATTAGTTCCCCTGAAGGTTGTCATACCCCGATTACTGCCAGACTTTGTTTCTATTGTACCAATAATATGGCTGAGTATGAGGCATGTATCATGGGTATGCAAGTTGCTATTGATAGGAAGATTCAGTTCCTTGAGGTGTATGGAGATTCAGCTCTGGTAGTAAGTCAGATTAAAGGAGATTGGGATACAAAGCATGATAATCTCATTCCTTACAGAGAACATGTGTTGTCTTTGATCCCACATTTCAAAGAGATTACTTTTGGACATATTCCACGAAGAGAGAATCAGTTGGCAGACGCATTGGCCACCATGGCATCTATGTTTGAGATAAGCTGGGATGATGAAGCTCCCAAGATTACCATTGATAGATTTGAGAAGCCTGCATACTGCAATGAGATTGACACTGAAGGGGCAGAGGAGAAGCCTTGGTTCTATGAAGTGAAAAACTACCTTGAAGCTCAGGAGTTCCCTGAAGGGGCATCTGTCAAAGATAGGAAGTTCCTGAGAAGGTTTTCTGCTAAGTTCTTTCTGAGTAATGGCATTCTGTATAAGCGTAATCATGATTCAACTATGCTTCGTTGTGTGGATAAGAAGGAAGCTACAGAAATTATGGAAGAGATGCATGATGGGACCTTTGGCACTCATTCTAGTGGTCATACCATGGCAAAGAAGATTTTGAGAGCAGGTTACTATTGGTCTACCATGGAAGCTGATTGCTATCAACACTCCAGAACATGTCACAAATGTCAAATCTATGCTGATAAAGTACATGTACCTCCATCTCCATTGAATGTGTTGACTGCTCCTTGGCCCTTTGCCATGTGGGGCATTGATATGATTGGTGAGATCAAGCCTACTGCTTCTAATGGGCATCGTTTCATCCTGGTTGCTATTGATTACTTCACGAAGTGGGTAGAAGCAGCTTCATTTGCATCTGTGACTAAGAATGTTGTGGCTCGGTTCATTAAGAATAATCTCATATGTAGGTATGGTATCCCTGAAAGGATTATCACTGACAATGGCTCTAATCTGAACAACACTATGATTACTGATCTCTGTACGCAGTTCAAGATTAAGCATCACAACTCTTCTCCGTATCGTCCAAAGATGAATGGGGCAGTTGAAGCTGCTAATAAGAACATTAAGAAGATTGTACAGAAGATGACTGTTACTTACAAGGATTGGCACGAGATGTTACCATTTGCTCTGCATGGTTATCGTACTACAATACGTACTTCAACAGGGGCAACCCCATTCTCCTTAGTCTATGGTATGGAAGCAGTTCTGCCTATTGAAGTTCAGATCCCCTCCTTGAGAATTATGAAGGATGCAGGCTTGGATGAAGATGAGTGGATTCAGACTCGACTTGACCAGATAAATTTGATTGATGAGAAAAGGTTAGCAGCAGTTTGTCATGGCCAGATGTACCAGAAACGGATGATCAAAGCTTTTAACAAGAAGGTTAAGCCAAAGGTATATCAGGCTGGTGACTTGGTAATCAAGCGTATCATATTACCACAGGGTGATCCTAGGGGCAAGTGGACTCCAACATATGAGGGACCATTTGTAGTCAAGACAGTGTTCTCAGGAGGTGCCATGATACTGACTACAATGGATGGTGAAGACTTCCCACAACCTGTAAACGCAGACATAGTTAAAAAATACTACGCATAAAAAGAGACCCGCTAGGTTGACAGGCCTAGGCAAAAATAAGGGCATCCCGGCAAACCAAAAGGGTTTGGGCAAAAATTAGGGATATATATATAAAAAGATGTACACCCGGCAAGTCGAAAACCTGAAAAGGCGGCTTGGGCAAAAAAGGGTATCCCGGTGGATTGAAAACCTGAAAGGGCAATCCAGGCAAAAGTTAGGGATTAAAGCGTATGAATATGTCTCGTTTGGATCACTCATGAAATTGCAACCAGTTGTACTACTTACTCAAGCTCAAACAGATGAAGCTCAATCCAATCGTTTCCGTCTCAACAGCAAGAAGATGAGATACTTGAGTGGCAATAGTAGAATTGAAACTCAATAGGATTATTTCCCACATAGCTGATTCTTTTTGTAAAACTTCATGACCAAATTCTCTTACTAGGGTTTATGTCTCCTTGTACAAACTTACCCGTGTATGGGTCACTTTTGATATAAATAAACTCCATCTTTTGAATCCAGATTTACTTTTACCCTATTTACATAAGCGAAACGTCCATTGGTTGTGTTTGAATGTATGTATGCCTTTGAATATGATTGATGTTTACCAGAAATGCATGTATGCTTTTAATATGATTGATGTTTACCAGAAATGCATGAAAATGCAGTAATAGTATTTACTAAGGACGAACGAGGGAAGGATTTCAACGAAGCTTCGCCGGTTCATCTTTACAAGACAGTAGGACTAATCCATTTTCACAAAGTCTAATCTCTCCTGGAATTTATATCCATCTCTTTTATCCTCATACAGATATACGGGAAATTACTTTCCAATAAGGGCACGATGAACGAAGACGGGATGTTATACTTATCCTACTATCAAACGAAAACGAAGGTTGTCTATACCCTACTATCCCCAACAACGGGAGGTTATCTATACCTTGTTATCCCCAGCAGACGGAGGGTTATATATTCTTCAACAACGAATCGGGATTTATTTTCCTTGGCCAGCAGTTGTTATACAAGGATATCCAGACACTTCCAGCAGTGTCATAGCATACATACATCATTTACATCATACCATAACATATATGTCTATAGTACATTACCTAAGTGCATCATGTCATACATGCATACATAAAGCATAAACTAATGTTGTTATACAGAATGCTACCTTGTTTTCAGGTTAATTATCCAACAAACAAGCTTATGATCTTTGGGACTGCTTTATTGTAACCTCAGGGTTACTTTATCCTCCTGATGAGCTTCTTATTACTTTGGGACTGCTTTATTGTAACCTCAGGGTTATTTTATCCTCCTGATAGCCTCTCATGACTTCAAGACGGCTTTAGAGCTACTGATTGCTCTATCCTCCTGAAATCATCCTATTACTTCAAGACTGCTTTAGAGCTATTCATTGCTCTATCCTCATGAGGTCATATTATTACTTCAAGACTGCTTTAGAGCTATTGATTGCTCTATCCTCCTGAAGACATATCACATTATTATTTCAAGACTGCTTTAGAGCTATCCATTGCTCTATCCTCCTGAGATCATTACTTCAAGACTGCTTTAGAGCTATTGATTGCTCTATCCTCCTGAAGACATATCACATTATTACTTCAAGACTGCTTTAGAGCTATTGATTGCTCTATCCTCCTGAAGACATATCACATTATTATTTCAAGACTGCTTTAGAGCCATTCATTGTTCTATCCTCCTGAAATCATATCATTGCTTCAAGACTGCTTTAGGGTTATCACTATTGATTGCTCTATCCTCATGAAGACATGCTGCTACATCATTATTATTCCAGACTCCTGACAGCTTTCATCATACACCCATATTTTGAACTGCTCCCCCCCTAGTGGCATCTTTAAGCCCACTCAATCATATTCAACTAGCCATCTGTACCACTCTAGTGCACTGGTGAGTGCAAATTTTTGGGCTTTTGTGTTCAATCCCCTTCAACCTTCTAGGTTACGACTGGCAAATATACCAATCTAACCCCTCAGGTTTCAGAAAATTGAACAGGGGCAGCTGTTGCACCCCAAAATTTGCCCTCACAATACAAGACTTTGTGTTCTAAGAAGATTCACAAGGTTCACAAGTTCTCCAACAACTTGCATAACCTTTCATGAAGTTCATAAAGTCCACAAGCTACTTTATGAAGGTTCACAAGGTTCACAAGTCCCACAGTGCTTTCAATACCTTTCATGAGGTTCATGAAGCCCATAGGCTGCTTCTTGAAGGTTCACAAGGTTCACAAACTTCTCAACATCTACAAGACCTTTCATGAGGTTCATGAAGTCCATAGGTTGCTTCTTGAAGGTTCACAAGGTTCACAAAGTTCACAATTGGTCAGAAGAGTTGACAATTCCCTCAGACAATGCACCTCCTAAGCAGTGCATCCAAAACTAGGGTTTTGACTTTAATCAGGCTAAATGGAATTCCAAGACTTCAAGTGAGCTTCATAACATCTTATATGTGTATAAGAACCCCCATGTCAAGTCTCAAGACTTTTCTCAAAAGTTTGCTCAGTCAGATGATCAGATAAGTCAAAAGCAGTCAATGCAGTTAAAAAGTCAAACTGAGGTCAGTTGTGGTCAAACCAAAGTCAAACTTCATGATTTTTTTGCCAACATCAAAGAGAGATTTGGTTCCAGGGGTATTTTGGTCATTTTACGCAAATTCAGCTAATTCCTTGAAGACGGGTTGTTATTAAGTTCTGAGGCGTTTATTTACGTGGGTTTGATATCAATTTGGTTTGGAAAGTCTGATCTGTGGAACAGGGTTTAACAAGAGATCATTCTTCTATCTTCCAGTTCATCTTTAGAGGGACAACAGTGAAAACTTCTACTGATTATTGGAGCTTATTCATGTCAAAAGTATTAAGATTGGATCGGATTAATTCAAGGATATTCGACTGATGAATCGTATGTTGAGATGTTTGTGAATTAAATCATGGAGAAGAAATGGAAGATGATTTTAATAAATATGTGAAGTTCATTCATAATATTTTATTATTATTACAATTTGTAAAGAGAATTTGGATAGAAAGTTGAATTTTATTCATAATATTTCATCACGATTTACAAAAGGGAAATAATTTGGATAAAAAATGTATTATTGAATTATTTCATAATGTTTTTTTTATTACAAGTTACAAAAGAGGTGTATATCCTAAAAAGTCCTAAGCCCTAAAATTTCTAAGTATCCTTCTTGATGTCCTTTGAGCTTCTCCGCAAAGTCTCCGATTCACCTGCACATCAAAACAAAACAAACAGAATAGAAAAAAAAAGATGTTAGAAATTGTTTGACACTCTCAGAACATCGTCATCATCGAGTGCCGGGAGTGGCACAACCAAAGCTGCGACCTACCCCGTTACCAATCCATGCCATTAGCGTCAGATCGGGTAACATTATTCTTATCATACGGGACAGCCGAGAGAGAGAGAAATAAATGAAGTTTTTCGAGCCGAAATGATTTGCGCAGATGTGGATTCTGAAGGGACCATCAGCCTATCAAGTAAATATGTGGCTTTTCTCGAAGCGGTTTCACAGCCAAGAGTAATTGGAAATACAAACTAAAGGTGCACAACAGAAACAATCAGAGGCAGCCATCATGTAGGCTTAGTCTAGCAACATCATCGCCTAAATCACCAAACTGTTTGTGAATCCAAATACTCCAGCCCTGAAACGATATAAAGGGGCAGATATTAGTTCAAAAGGACTGAGATTACGTGCCGGAAAAGAACCACACCAATAGCACCAAACTGAATGTCACTGAAATCAAACTGTACCAAATAAAAGCTCATAGGTTTCATAATTAAAATCAAGCTCAGTTCAGAAGAAGCAGAAGTTGGTTAAGCATAAAAGTGAAGGACAAAAGAAGAATCTAAGCATCAATTCCGTCGAGAAAAACACAAACAGAATTACCGATAAAAAAGCATCACCGTAGGCCAACATCTGCAAAGAATCACCATAAGAAAATAGTAGGTGAACATGTGCGGGTCCGAAACCGTATCGGAAAAAGCAGGTTATCCGAGTCTGGAAACGAGCCAATAAATCCACGGCGATGACCAGGATTATATCAGAGAAATCCCAGAAATAAGCAGAATCAAATAATAAATCCAAATCACATTGAATATGGCTCGTCTCAAAATCCTGGAAATCAACAAAACCAATATGTATCAGTAACAGGGTCAAACCGCATCAGAAAAAAACTGGATATCCCCATCAAGAACCAGTAGCCCGAATCCACATTAGCAAAACCGAAATCAAAGTAATAGGCCACAGTATCCAAAAATAAATCTGCATCTGCAAATATCCAGGAAAAGCCAATCAAACCAAATCAGAGCTAAGCTGCATCAGGCAACTGGTGTCTCAACACAAACTATCGACCATCAGGGAAGTACACCAGCAACATCAATATCTGCAAAGCAACATCAAGAGGTTTCAATATCAAGCATCACGAAAAACACAAGAACAAGACTACTGCTAAAATGTCACAGAAAGATCCAATTGCTGGAAATCTAAACTAAGCCATCAAGATGGGTCATAAGCACCATAGAAAAACAGACATTTGCAAACTATGTCAAAGAGGCCAAGAATCATCAGCAGCGGGACAGGAATGACCACACTAAACTGAGCATCGAAATGAATCCACAAGTTTAATCATAATACAAAAGCAGGGATTCACGCCACAATCACGCGTGAGATACCAGGCCATCCAATCGGTTCAAACTGCATAAAAACGATGGAAACAACGAAGAAATTCGAAGTTACATCAGCCCTCAACTAATCATCATCGGGCATAAGCGTTCGAGTGGCTGGGAGAGCCACGGCCGGAGCCGTTACTAATTCCCTACCAAACATCGAACTATGTGACATACAGTAATTGTTGTTCAAGCCGAAGGTCGTTACCACTAAGGCATCCAAATCAACTGACTCAGACCCTAAGGTCATCATCGCCAATAACCTTCACTCGGCCGCTCTGACTTAAGTCGAAGCATCAGCATCCATTCACTGAAAAAAGAAGAGGAAAGTGAGTATATGTCCCAAAGCGATGTTCATGACCGAAATGAATGGAAAACCACACATCAACTCAGAAGAAAAAGCAATTATTTGTTCTGGAAAAAACCAGAGATGCATCAGTAAAGAGCATATCAATGACGGCAGCGGGTTGAATCGAAAGAATGAGCCATATCACAACAGCAACAATGCAGTGAATCAAGAGGATAGGGCTCAGCTACGAACATCATAGCCCTAAGCTCGCAGCCATCGGAGATATTCAAAGCCGCATCAGAGGGATCCATGGGCACCACAGTTGAAATTCGGAGAGGCGTATCAAGTTTAAGTAACATCTCTGCAACAAAACCAGAAACCCACATCAGTTCAGATTATCTAAATCACATCAAGAAATCAAAGCGAAATCCAAAGTAAGAGAAGCAGATTATCCAAAACGAAATCCAAATTGAAAATCTGGAATTACATCAGAAAAATCCGAGTGAGTTCTGAAAATGGAAAGAATCCCCAATCAAATCGAAAAATATCAGATTCACAAATCCACAAAGAGCAAATCAAAATCGCGATCCAATCTCAGAAAAATAACGCAAATCCAAGGCCCAAAAGAGAGTCAAAAGAGGAATTATAAAAGGGAACGATATCACCTCGTTGAAACCCTAGAAAAAACGGCGAGCAACAACTGCAAGCAAAACCCTAACGAAAAATCGCGAGAACCCTAGAGACAGAACGACGGCGAAACCACCATCGCGAGCAAACCCTAGTGGTCGCGAAAGGGAGAGGATTCACCGGCGCCATTTAAAGCCACGACGAGCAAATCCCATCCGTCGAGGCTCAGTTTATCATCATTGCCTCCGATTGAACCCACCGTAAGCGTTTCGTTCCATTATCATCCTGTTAACCATTTTTCTATTTTTTTTAGTGAGTGGAGAAGGTGATATAACAGAAGCCGAGTGATATCGTGAATGAGACACGGCCGCGAGAGAGAAAGACGAGTAGCAACCGAGAGAGATGAAGGATAAAGCTGAAACGGCGCCGCGGAAGAGGTTTCAGGGTTATGAAACCCTAACAAGCACTTTGTTGCCATTAACATGACCGGGTTGGGTCCGGATGTGATGACCGGCCCAACCCCTTTTTTTTATGTTTTGTTTTCTTTTATAATTAGTTAATTAAGTTTATTAAGTTTTTTAAAAATTAATTAGAAAATTGTTTTCCTAAAAAGTAATAATAAAAACCTTTTTTTTTTATAAAATTCAAAACATTTTTTTAATAAATAAAAACTATTTTTTATAAACGCATTAAAATCTTTTTTTTAAAAAATATAATAACTAATGTTAAATAATTTTAGGGTTGGAGTTGAAATAATAATTTCACTTTTAAATCAGAGTTCTCAGGGATCATAAAATAAAAACATCCAAAGTAAGGACTACCTACTCCATTATAGTAGGGATAGTCTTACTAAGGAAAGGATAAAGAATAAGAAAGACCTTAAAACATTAGGGTAGGCTACTCCTAGATACTTGCTCACTTCAAAACTTTTTCACACTTAAACAAATTTCCAACAAAATTTTCAAACAAGTTTTTTTTCACATCCATACACGGATTATTATTAAACTATTCTGAAATTTTTTTGCTATTCACACACTACACTTTCAAAACAATTCAAAAGTGAGCTTAAGTACCTAAGAGCCCATGGATAACCATGGATGAAAAGGGTGCTAACACCTTCCCTTTTCATAACCTACCCCCCGGACCCAAAATATTCTCTAAGGTCTTTCCTGTTCTTTTATAACCTTTCCTTATGGATAAAATAAAAGTCGGTGGCGACTCTTGCTATCCGCAACATTGTTTAAAGTCAGTTCTCCCACCGTGTTACAACCGTACGCGTGCGTCATCCACATCAAGTCACTCAGCCCAGGTCTTGATACAAGCTGATTCCTGCAAAGAAACTATCCAGTTTTTTTATCCAGCCAGCCATGTCTAAGTACTGTTGCGATTACAAAAAAATTTATGTTGCGTCTCACAATAAGAGGTTATGAGTATTTAAGATTGTTGGAATTGTTTTGACACTTGAAACCAAACATCTATAATTCATGCCGTGAGAGGGCTTGACGCTTACGAGGATTTGACGCCTTCAACTGTGTTTATTAGTTGGTAACCTCAATTTTCCTTTCAACACCAACAACTACAGCACCACAATCCATTTGGTCCCACAATTCTTCAAACCTTGATTCACTCGCAGCACATGATTCCCATTCACACCACGACCTGCAAATACAAGAAATTAAGTTACACACAGCACAACCAATAAGACCAAAAACCGGTACACCAAGCTGTGAAGAAAAAAGAAAAATAATGCCAGCACATAGCAGGAAGAATAACCCACATCTGCAACACATAAAGCAGAATATGCAAAATGAATTGGAGGGGAATTGGGGGGGGACCGATAAAAACATCTTGTACAAAACCTGCAAAGACCCAACAAACCAGCCCACACACCCTGCTACACCTAAAACCACTCTCCACACCAGACAAAACCTTGCAAAATCGTACCATGCCTGCTACACCAATTCACCACAGCAGACAAAACCTGCTAGCCTGTACAAACCTGCAACAAAGACAGCCACACTACATCAGAAAAAGCAAGAAAATTGAAGGACAAGAATTCCTAAAAAGGACCTCTACAAAAGAGAGAAAATAGGACTCTTCATTCGGGGGGTTGGTTCTCACAAAAAACACCAGCTGCAAAATCATCTAAGGGGGGTGGTCTTCGACCTTCAACCAACCATCTTCCCTCTTCAAAACCATCTCACAACATCTTCACAACTGAATCCACAACATCACCATCAATACCACGATTTACTTTTTCCATTAAACCTCATCTCAGAACCTTCTACGAACTACCACATCTTTCACCATGAAATTTCCACTTCATTTCACTCAACCTGTTAAACAATAACAGCTTCTAAATCGTGAACCCCATTCTCCAGATTTCAATATCGTATCCCTTTCACCATTTCCTTCCCCAAACATCACCTCCATTAATGAACAACAACATCAGCCCCCAACCCTAAAACCAAACGACCTCCAAACACAACCCCAGAATGTCAAATACCGTCAACCATAACTCCCCCACCATTTTCCACCACCAAACGAATCTTCTTCAACATAGCTCAGAAAATCATTAACACTCAACAACAATTATCTTCAATCAAACAAAAATCGAATCGACTTCCATTAATCCCTTCTACTTCATCTTCTCACAACTAGCTTCCATTCTTCTTCACAAAAACCTGCAAGAACCCCAACGAAACAACATCAACAGAGCTGGTTTCTTTAACCTTCCTCACTAACCACAACAAACCAGCAAAAACCTTCAACTTTCATCAACAATTCAACAGAAGAAAACTTCACAACCCAGAACCACCAATCGAAACTCCACTTCTCCCAAATCCGCAAACGTTCATTCAACCGACCATCATCCCCTTCCAAATACCGCCTTCAGACCCATCATTTCCTTCTAAAAAAACCACAAATCCCTAACCTCCTTCCGTTAAAATCTCCCAAACAACCCATTTAATCATCGTAACACACAAAGCCGTAAACCCGTTTCCGATATGAGAACAACAATGACTTAAACCATCAACCCTCGAATCTCCCTTTCAAAATACTTACAAACCTACCATAAACAGGAACCAGATTCAAAAATAGAAGAAAAAGTGAGAGATGAAGAGAGGTCAGATGAAAGCGAAGTCCAAACCTTATTCACTCGTGAATCGGAAATTTGAAGTTGAAAGATAAACCAGGTTGAAATTTCGAGAGATAGACGGGTGAACGTCGATTTCATTTGTGGTCGTGTTACGGGGAGGAAGGCTTTGCTACATCTCCATCCTCCGTTCTGGTACGAATTCTCCGGCGGAGGGGTCCGTGTTCGTTGAACCATCTTTTGGGTTCTTGGGCTTACTTCCATCGTTCTGTTGTTGTTTTGTGTTGATAATAACCTGGGCCTTAGGCCCATCTGATGGCTTTTTACTTTTTCCATGTCAATCTATTTACTCTGAGTTTTGACAAATACCTCTCCCCTTATCCCGTTTGCAGCAAGCACGGATGTGGATGATGGGCTTCTCTTGAAGCCCACATGACTCTACACCATTTTGTTTTTAGCATACCCCTCAGTTTCTTTTTGTTTAGAATATTTATTTTGGTAAAAGATTTTTATTCATATATCGAAAAAACTTTATTTAAAAAATATATATGTTTTTTTTTAAAAAAATATATTCATTTTTAATTAATTATCTCAACTTTATTTTAAGGGTCGATGAAGACGCTTCCATAAATCGATTACTAAGTCAATATATTGATAAGTATCGTTGGATCCGAGACCACCCCATTCTCTTCTCATCTCTTCTCTATTTAAATTTCATTCCGACTTATGGATCGATGAAAGCTTTTTATCCGCAAGCGTCAGATTTTCGAAGTCGATAACCTTCCCGATTTCAAATCTATGGGGGATGACCATTGAGGTCATCTTCCTTACTTTGGGATCGCGATAGGCTACCTTCGATTAATCGGCATTTTGTTTGCGGTTAAGACGAGATCCCATTCTTTGCGTCCCGATTCAATCAACTAACCAATATACCACTGTTTTAATTTTCTGTCAATATACCACTGTTTTAATTTTCTGTCAATATACCACTGTTTTAATTTTCTTTCAATATACCACTGTTTTAATTTTCTGTCAAATATACAACTGTTTTATTTTCAGTCATTTATATTCTCGTACATATTATATCTGTATATTATTATTATCCTGTAAATATTCAATTGACTTGTACATTCTCTTAAAACACCTAATCGATATCGAAATCTTAAAATCCTAATTGGTGGACTGTTGATTATATATCTTGTATATTATCCATATCCTGTGTATATTTTCCATCTCTTTGGCAGGTTCTCGAATCATCATCAATAAGGAATCAACTTTCCTTTGTATTGGATTAAAAAGAGAGGGTTAAGTGTAGACTTCTCCCTCTCCGAGTGTCGAGATGCTCACTATAGTGTGGGTGGTTTCAATACTCGTCTTTCAATACGAAGATGACATTCTCTCTCCTCCTAAAAACCTCGGTCCCGCACCGAGTGACTTTTCAAACCTTCCCTCCTAAAACCTCGATCCCGTACCGAGCGCATTTTCAAACCCCTTCAATAAGGAATCATTTCTCTTTGTATTGAATTAAAGAGAGAGGATTGGGTGTAGACCTCTTCCTCTTCGAATGTTGGGATGCCCACTGTAGTGAGGGTGGTCTCGATATTCGTCTTTCAATACGAAGACACGCCTCCATCCACCACCTCTCCCTCTTTAACTTCATTCTGTAACCTTTCTCACCTAAAACCTCGGTCCCGTACCGAGTGCATTTTCAAATCTTTTCATAACAAAAACTTGAATGGTCGTGGAGTGGTTAGGCGTAGGCCTTCTCCTATCCCGAGTGCTGACGTTTACCGTAGGGTTCTCTGTCGCAAAAAGCACTTACCATTCAAAACTAAAAACACTTTAATAAGAGAATGAAGTTCTCTTTGTGTTGAACTAAAGAGAGAGGATTGAGTGTAGTCTTCTTCCTCTCCGAGTGTCAGGATACTCACTGTAGTGTGTGTGGTCTTGATACTCGTCTTTCGATACGAAGACGCTATGTTCGCCACACATTTTTACAACAAAAACTTTGAGATAAAGAATCGGGTACTACCTGTAGGGGTTACTATCCGAGGACCTATCTCACCCCAAAAACAATTCAACCAATCAAACATGACACCTTGCCTCGTATGGCGAAAACCAATCTCCCAAAGGATATGTTACGTCCGTTCTACCGCAAACAGGTACGCATAAGTCTCCAAACGAGCGAGCAGCAAAACACCTAAACTGCTAGAATGTGCACGATAACATCATCCATAAAACACACCGGTTATCCGCACCGTAGGCACGAACTACGTTGCTCTGATTTCTCATCTGTTGAGAATACGTAGGCATAGGATTGCAATGATCCTAGCGAGCACCCTTTTCTTTTTCCACCCTTTCCCAGAAAGGCATGCTACGTCCGTTCTACCACAAACAGGTAACGCCTAAGTCTCCAACGAGCGAGCAGCAATACACCTAACTGCTAGAATGCGCACGATAGCATCGTCTACCAAAACTCATCCGCAAACCGTAGGCCGAACTACGGCTGCTCTGATTTCTCATACCAGATGAGAATACGTAGGCACAAGACGGCGATGTCTTGGCGAGCACATTCCCCCCTATATTCGTAGCCCCGAACTACGTCGACTCTGACTTTCTCACACCTATTGAGAATACGTAGGCCTAGGACCGCGAAGTCCTACCGAGTCTGTTCTTTCTCTTTTCTCCCTCTTTTACCTCTCTTTTCGTGTTTCTAAACCCTTCTCTCTATCTTTTAGAACACTCTTTTTATAGCATAATATTTAAGCAAATAGATTCACACGTCGACAAATAAAAGGTTCCCATCGAGTACGATGGATGCGAGGGGTGCTAATACCTTCCCTTCGCATAACCGGCTTCCGAACCCGTTCTTGGTCGCGAGACCATCTTATCCATTTCTTTCTTAAGGTTTTCTCGATATTTTCCTTTCCCCTCATGGGATAAATAAAGTTCGGTGGCGACTCTTCTGTCTATCCTTTCGCCTCCCCGTTGTTGCGCGATGCATTTTTCGAGTAGCGACAGGAGTATGCTCAATGTTAGAGAGAACTAGCTTCTTAGGTTGAACCTTCTCTGGCAGAGAAAGAACTCACATGAATGTTCATGGACACCTTGTCTCCCTTCTATTAGGAAAAGATGATTGATAGTGTCTTCTCCAGCTTCACAAATTTGTTGACCATTGGCCAAATACTTAAAGAAGGTTTCAAGAATGGTAAATAAAGTGTCTAAAGCTATTGAATTTACTAATGGTGCTAAGAAATCCTTTGGGAATTTCCAGAAGAAAAGAGAAGATTGAACCAATGTTGTCTTAACTGAGGAGAGAAGTCCTCGTCACAAATCTCAGTATTCTAATCACATTTTTGTTGCTAGTGTTACTCTCGTGGTTGTTGTTCAACCGGTTTGAGTTCCTCAATGACCGGCTGTTGGATAAAACCAGAATCGCAATAGGACTCACTTTGATCATATTCCAATGACATACACTAAATTATATCCTGATATGGTTCAAAGAGGTTGGATTACCACTAGGATTCTACCTACTCCTCCAGACCCTCTTCTAGTTGGTTTCAGGTATTACCTCTATTGTAAATTCCATCAAGGTGTCGCAGGCCATGATTTGGAAAATTGCTATGCACTAAAGGCTAGAGTGTGGGATTTGATCAGAGACAAGATTCTCACTTTCTATGATGTTGCCCATAATGTCAAGAACAATCCTATGTCAAGGCATGAGAAGTGAAGCTTCAATAAATTTAAGCCAAACTATCCTCTTAAAGACAGTGTTTCAGACATGCCAACTCACTCATGTTGCTGATTAGTCACTAGGCCATGTTTATTTTTGTTTGCATTTTCCTTTAATTGTATTAACCATTTGCTTTCAAATTCTATTTGTATTTCCTTGTTAATGAAATGAGCATTGCAATATTTTGATTCAATTCATTTATGTCTGTTATTTACATCTTTAAGCTTTCAAAAATATATCTTTCTTGTCCATTTTCTTTTGATTATGCAAAGATTGGAGGGAGGATGATGAAAACAAAATAACGATAATTGTTGTTGGTATGCTTTCTGTAACACCCTAAAAATTCCCCACCTCTTCTTACCCTAACTTGCTTATGCTTCATTTCATTTTGCATCATTAATCATACCATGGCATTGGCTTTTGAGACATGGTATCAAGTTGTTTGTGTGGCTCAAGACTTCATTTTATTCCAAGTTCTTAAGCAGCAAGCATTAGAGGCTTCAACATTTATTTTGCTCAGTGATCGGGCACCGAATTATATTTTTCAACCAAGTATTTTGAGTGCAGGAGGCAATTCACAACTTATTTCACAACATTTTTCAGGTGCAATATCAAATGACAAGTTTCATAGGCATAACAGTGCTCAGAACAAGTGGCAACGGACAATTCTACAAATTTCCCTCTTTAAGGCGCCAAATTTGAAAATTTGAACGGGTTAATCGATTAATCATTTGCAAGGAAATTGGGTTAAACGATTAACCAAGGTGAATTTTTCCTAAAAGCTACATTTTTCAGCACTGCAGGATTTGTTATCCAATTTTGATCACTTGAATCCACATTTACATCAGTTGGAAGGATCTAGAATTGAAGAGTTTTTTGCTTATTTTTGGTTATTGCTTGGATCAACTTTTCTTGCTAGATCTTCATAGATCTCTGGTTTTCTTGCTTTGACTCATCAATTTCAGTTTGACAACACTCACCAAAGCAAATCTCGACTTTGTAGGTTGGTAATTTTCATATCTAACTTTGATTTGGCTTAATTTTACATTTCACAATGTAGATCCATTGCTTTTTGGTGATAATTGATCCACTGATTTTTTGATTATTGATCTTGATGTTTGATGGATCCAATTGATGTTTGATTATTGTGATTTGATGTAATTTTCGTGTACAGTTGATTACCTAAGCATGTGGATGATTGCATAAGTGATTTGCTGCTGAAAGTGATTTTGAATTGGTGATTTTTTGCCTCTGCATCAGTGTTAATCGATTAACCAGTTGGAGGCAAAACTGATTAATCGATTAACCAATCTGTTTTTCACATTTTTTTGGCTTTTTCAAAGGGGTTAATCGATTAACCACTTTTGCCTTGCAAATGGTTAATCGATTAACACTGATGCGGAACGTGATTTGTGTGCATTTTCAAGCTTGTTTTGGTTGCTTTCCACTTTTAAACTTCATGGATTAATATGATGCATATCTGTGGACTGTTCTTGAGCTATTTCACTCTACTTGATAGCATATGTGTGATTCTTTGACGCGCAACTGGTTGATTTTTGTGAGGCATGTTCATGACCTATTATTTTGCATTCTTGACGCATTGTTCATGATTGCTTTCTAACTCATGCTTATTTGCTTGATCTTGATGACTATTGTGCTGGATGTATGATACACGTCCAAGTTTGCTTTCGATTTCATGAAGGCATGTTCGTTTAAGCAATTATTGTTAATGAATATTCATGTTGATCTTGTGGAATGTTTAGTTGTGCATTGTTGTTGAAAATCGCTTGTGCCTAATTATATACACATGATTCATCAATCATTCTTACATGATATTTGTTCATGCTCAATTCATACAATTCATGTGCGTTTGTGAAGGCATGCTTTTGATCATTTATTTTAACGCATGTTTATGCTTGGTTGTTGAACATGTTCATTGTTGATTATTTAATATTTGATGCATGATTAATGTTGTGTTGTTACATGATCATTCTTGCTTGATGCCTATTCATATGCATTTGTCTTGATGCATTGCATGCCTCTGTATACACTGTTATTGTGTTGTTTGCATGCTATTAAATGCACTTGTTCTGTCTTGCTGCATTTTACACTTGTCCTATTCTGGAAATAGTAGTTGTTAAAAGCTGTTATGCTTGTTTGCTGGAATTTATTGCTGTTGTGAGCTGAAGCACTATTGTAGCTGCTATTTTTGGTTTATTTTCTTTGCTTTGGTTTGTTTTTGCATGTTCCCTTAAGGCCTCCTAGTCTAACTTAAGTTTTTATTAAACTTGGAGTATGATAGACATTAGGAGTTGATCCATGCATGATAACATTAGGTAAGTCCCTTTCAACCTCAATCTTAGATCCACCTTTGCATGCTAACATTAGGATAGAGATCCCTTTCGCATCCTAACCTTATGACCACTTTGCATGACAACATATAGGACATAGTTCCCCTTAGACCTTTCGTGTGTCTTTCTCTCCTTTCTCAAAACAAAATCAAAACACTTAATAAAACACAATGAGTATTGTACGCCATAAGCCTTAAGTATATAGAAAATAATGAGTGGGGAGTCTCTCCTTACTTCTTCTAGCGTGTTTAGCATACGTCTCGTTTAGGGGCGATCTTGTGACGCATTCACTCCTATGTTATAAACTTTAATGCAATACGAATCTCAAACGAATTCAATTCAATTCTATTAAAACCCTTGAACAAAGTGCAAATCATTTTACTCTTCGGGATTGTCTGTCAAACTTTTTTTCAGAAAGAGCATGTCATTTTTGTTCTACCGCAAACAGGCATCAACCCTAACTGCTAGAACGCAAACTTAACATCGCTCATAAAATACACTTATCAATTTGTACGCCGAACTATGAATGCTCTAATTTCTCATACCAGATGAGGATACATAGGCACAAGACGGCGAAGTCTTGATGAGAAGCCTTCCCCATCACCTGTAGTCCTCCAAACTACGTTGACTCTAACCTTCTTATTGCACGAGGGAATACGTAGGCCTAGGACGGCGAAGTTCTATCGAGTCTCCTTTTTGTTTTTCGTTTTCGTTCCTGTTTAGCGAGTAGGCTTTAGATAAACACACTCTTTTGATTATAACAACAAGCGTGGATTCCGTTGAATACAACGGACGCAAGGGGGTGCTAACACCTTCCTCACGTGTAATTGACTCCCGAACCCAGGATTTGGTTGAGAGACCATGTCTTCTCCTTTTTGAGGTTTTCTTCAAATGTTTCCTTTCCCCTGTCGGGATAAATAACGTTTGATGGTGACTCTGTTTTCCGCCAGTTGTTTTTTAGTCGTTGCGACAACTGGATACTCTTCTGGGGAGAGCAACTCTACTGGTTCCCTATGAGAGTCAATCCTAGTGCTTGTTTGTTTTCTGTTCATTGGGTGTTATATCTTTGTGCATTTATGTGCTTTATTTGTTGTATATTATTTCATTATTTGCATTTGGTTATTGTTATCATATTGTTTTGTTGATGTTGTGCTGTTGGGTGGGATGGTTTCATGAAAGGTAAGCCCACTACCCAGGCCTGACTACATACATAGGATATAGTGGATAGTCGTGTGGCTTGTATGGCGTCTGGCCACGTTTAGTTGACACGAGACCCATATTCAGACGGTGTTTTCTTTAGAGATATTTTATCATGTGCGTCTGGTGCAAATGATATGGTGTTGACTTAGAGAGCTTATGAATCTGGAGACCGTTCACGGGAATTCGGTTGAGGCGTCCTTGATTGATGATAATGCCAAACCAGAAATGGTAAATGTATTGTCATTTCTCGACCTGAGAGTTTGTGATACTGAGGACCCACTAGGATTGTCTTATCCAAGACTAGAACCCACATGTGAGAGAGAGAATGGGTTTTGCAGAAAACATTGACCTTCAACCTACTTAGTTTTCTGGTTTTCTTGTTAGTGTGAACTTTTGAACCTGGTATTCTGGTTAGAGCAGAACTTTGAACCTATTCAGTCAACAGCATAGCAGTTTTTCAGATTTTATGGAAGTTTTGATCCTATGGTCTTTTGCATTGCATAACATACGCCTCTTTGCATCATTTTGAATATCATTCTTCGACCAGCCATAACACTCATTCAACCTTTCTCCATGACCAGCCAGTTGATTCCTTGGTGCTCGTTCTAAACAAGTGGGATTGTTGAAAGACGAAAAAGTGTTTGAAGCAAGATCAAGCAGTGTCAAGAAGTAAGGTCATATTGGAAGCTATTGGTAGCTATGTCAAAGAATGACCTTCAGAATGTTGATCCCCCACCAGGTTTTACTGTGACAACCAACCCATTGTATAGTTTTCTTTCTGATGTGGATTCTCCACAAGTGAACAACCTTAATCAAGCTCAGTCTGTGCAGATCTCTGTTGAGAATCACGATATACATGAGCAGTCCATTGCCCGAAATGGACATTCCACTTCTCTTGATACTACGGACTATAATGGTATTGAATTCTCTATGACAAATTCCCAAAGGGAAGTCCTAATGATGAAAACAAAGGACCTGAGAGCTCTTGAGTTTGCCGAAAGATATCGTGTGTTGGATGAGAAACTCAAAGCCATGGAAGTTCAGAATGCTTTTGGTCTCGATGCTTCAGACATGTGCCTGGTACATGACCTAGTATTACCTCCAAGTTTCAAAGCACCGAGGTTTGAGAAGTACAAGGGGGATAGTTGCCCAAGGCAACATTTGGTGATGTTTTGCAGAAGGATGACCTCATTTGTTCACAACGATATGCTAATGATTCACTAGTTTTAAGATAGTCTGAGTGGCGCATCATTGATTGGTACATGCAGTTAGAGAGTGGTCACATTCGATCATGGTTAGACTTAGCTAAAACTTTTCTGAAGCAGTACGAATACAATCTTTACATGGCTCCTAAACGCATACATTTGCAAGGCTTGTCTCAAGAGAACAACGAATCCTTCAGAGGGTATGCTCAGAGATGGAGAGAGATAGCTGCTCGCATTCAACCACCGCTCTTAGATAGAGAATTGATTGATTTTTTCATTGATACTTTGCAAGGCTCGTACCTGGATAAAATGATTAGCAGTGGGACATCAAACTTCTCTAATCTGGTAATAGATGGAGAACACGTTGAGAGTAGCCTAAATAGTGGAAAATCCATGACGCCCCAAGCAGCCAGGCTAGTGAGGTTGAATCTCTCAGTAGTTCCCAAGAGGAAGGGGAGGATGAAATCAATGCAGTCATGGTAGATATTGGGTTTTCTCAGCATGCACTGGTAAATCTTTTGGTTCTTCATCTTCTCAGCATTCATTATTTCCAGTGCCATGCTATCCTTATGGGCAGCCAATCATGCCTAGAGCTTTGTTCGAAAGATCATGGACTGCTCCTCATGCAAATCGACGAGCCCATGGCTGAGGTTATCAGAATCAACGCCAAAATCAAAATATGTCATGCAACAACTTGGAAAGAAGGAATGCTCCTCTCTATCCAGTTCCTATGTCGTACAGTCAACTTCCGCCACATCTGGTTCAAAACTCACTGGTAGAACCCAAGTCTCTAAAGCTTGTGCCAAAGCCTTACCCGCCTGGGTACAATCCCCATGTGCAATATGGATATCATGGAGGATCCATGGGGCACTCAACTGAAGATTGCAAAGTCTTTCAAGCTAAGGTACAACAGTTGATTGACAAAGGATACATATCCTTTCCAGAAGGAAATTTGGCAATTTTTGTCAACCTCTCATCTGTTTGAGTTTGAAGACTTCAAGGGTCATCTACTTAAGCTAGTGGTTTAGATAGGAAGACATCCTCTGAGCTGGAAATCATTGGATCATTTTTATCATTTGCATTGTAGTTTCTTTCATGTTAAGTGTTACTTGTTGTAAAACATTGTTGTTTCAAATGGTAATACTAATGAAGTGATTATGCATTTTCTGAATTAATCATGTCACATTCACTCATTTTTCTTATTTATTTCAAGGCAGAGACACATACACCTCTTGTCCATTTTCTTTATGATTGTTGTTTTAGCAAAGATTGGAGGGAGGATGACGAAAACTGAATATCCATAATTGCTGATGGTGTGCTTTCGGATAAGACCCTGTTGATGATGTACAAGCATTGTTTCAAATCCTTTAAACATCGGATATATATGGGAGATAGACCCTCGTTAACCCAATTGAACCTAGAAGTAGGAGTTTCTTTTCATACGAAAAACACCCTCACATCTAACCCAGGGGCAGGGTAGTCGTCAGTTAGTTGGTCGAGCGTTCAAACTTCAAAAAAGGGAGTGTCCATCTAAGGATCCATCACATGTTATTCCTCATGAACCAAGAGGCCAGGGATGTGAAACCATAATGGTTATCCATCACCAATGAATGAGGCAGTCGCAACCCTTTCAAAGAAATCAAGACAGTCAATGTCACACGATTTGCTCGAAAGAAAAAGAATCAAAAGAAGAAAAAAAAGAAAACGGAAAGAAAGCCTGCTAAGTCGGAAAAAACTTGAAAACAAGTGACCTAGGCAAAAGTTAAGGCATCCTGCTGGACTTCAAAATCGAAAAAAATTCAAAAAGGATTAGTCCAGGCAAAAGTTAGGGAACCAAAAACAAAAAAAATGAAAAAGATAACAAAAGAAAAATCCTCAAGCAAAAGTAAGTCGTGTGACCATACAACATGAAGAAGAAAGGGGTGACTATGACTCCAAAAACCTTGTGGGTTCCTTGATCATATCTCCTATAATTCAGTAAATTTTTTGGAAGGTGAGCGCTTGTGCTAAATTAGCTGAACATAGGGCTGAAGGTCATCACGAAGAAGGAATGGGTATCAATCAAATTTTGAGCCTTTCATCCTTTGTTTCAATAGTTTTGAGCCAGGCCATGATTCAACCCTTAAAAGACCTAATTGAGGCAGGGTTTATTCTGAAAGAATACTACAGCAAGGCTGCATAAACTGACTCCTACAAGATTTGATAATCTTCTTGTTATATCTTTCACTAGATAAATCAGCACTGCGTCTGAACTAATGGTTTATTCGTCACACACTATCACATCATTCTAATAATGATTTATTTATTTTTTCAAAATCTGCATGAACATCGCATTAATATTACCATTCATGAATGAACAATTTTTAATTGCAGGTCAGTGTTTGACGATGAGGAATTTCCAATAAGGGACAATCAAAGAGGACTGGATCATTCAGTAAAGTTGATTAGAATCAAGTGTACCTTGTAGCCTTATGGATCTAGGGAAATTGACATCCAATAAGTATAGAATTAGTCAGTCTAAGGTAAGTCCCCAAAGTATCGGTTGATTGTGGAGAAAATCATTCAAGAACTGGTTGATCAGAAGTGAATCATCTCGAGACTCTACCAACCAAAGGCATGTCACCCAGGAGTTCTTTGATTAAGGGTGGATCCCTCTAGTGTTCAATCAACACAAACTAACTCGTTTCAATGCTCATTCTGGGGCAAGCTACTTTAAGAGTGCACTGAAGCCAGTCACTCTAAGAGCTGGTTAATCAAGGACAAATCCTTTCAGGATGCAAATTCTAGGGAAAGCCATCTCGAGGTCATCTCATGGCAAGCTACTTCCAACCTCGTTTCAAGGTGAACCTTCCCAAGGACTAGACTAGAGTAAGTTGAATTATACTGAGGCAAATCCTTTCCATGCTTTTAAGCTGCTCAAGAAAATTTTGACAACAACTATTTAGTTCAAGACGAGTGTTAGAGAATCATGCTATCTTCACTCCAGCAGATAACCTTTTGCCTTCAAACAAGAAGCCTTGCTATAAAAGACCGTCCTTCCATTGCTGGAAACCCGCATAATCATTGCATAAATCATCCTCGTGCTTTATTCATGTCACTTTGCTCAAGCATAAAGCATTGTATTTTGTCATTGGGGTTTCATCCCACAACCTGAATCTGACATCAGAGTGCCTTGTAACCCAACATCACACAACCATTTGAAATCCTAGTTTCCGCCTGGCAAACCATTCACCAAATACCTGTTCTCGTCTTGTATATGGCATTCAAGTATAGTTCTCACCTGGTAAACGTCATCTTTTAAACTAGTTTTCATCTAGTCGCTCATTCTTTAGCCTACCTTTTAAACTCCAGTTCTCGTCTGGTGGTCGGTTTTCTTTTCACAACCAGTTCCCGTCTGGAAAATTATCTCAAGATACTAGATCTCGTTTAGTAGACATCTTTTTAATCAGTTCCTCTTTGATACAAAAACAAAAAGTTAGTTCTCATCTGACAACTTAACCTTTTGCCATCAGGTTTTGTCTGGTAGTATACCCTTTTAAACCAGTTCTCGCCTGGTAGTTCACTTTCAAAGTCCAATTTCTTTGGAAACCAAGAATAAAATCCCTAAAGAAAATCCCATCACCATCAATCTGGTCCCATGCCTAACCAAAGCCCAACCGTATTTGGCACAATCATAACCCTTGGATCACATATCCTCTTATCCCCAGTAGTTCGAGCTTGCATCAACATTTTGCATAAGTATCTTTGCATTATATCCTCTAAATTCGTATCATTTCCATTTTGTATGGAGCATTACGCCTTAGAAAAATTCAAACATATGCATCGAAGCATAAGCCGAATTTGGTACCTTGCACGAAAGCCCAAATCAACCCTCAAGCAAAATAATGTTTCCATTCCTCCGAAGAGAACATTACCCGTTCAAAATCCAACCTCAGAGTTGATGTTTGTCTTTTCCCCAACCTCAGAGTTGATGCCTACCCTTTTTTCCTACCTCAGAGTTGACGCCTCTTTTCCCAACCTCAGAGTTGATGCCTATCCTTTTTACTACCAACCTCAGAGTTGACGTGTACCCTTTTGTCTCCAACTTCATAGTTGATGTCTATCTTTTTACCAACCTCAGAGTTGATGTTTACCTTGTGATCCCCCAACCTCAGAGTTGATGTCTAGATTGTATTCCCAACCTCAGAGTTGACGTATATCTTATATCTCCAACCTCAGAGTTGACGCATATACCATTTTCCCAACCTCAGAGTTGATGTCCATCTTTTGCTTCCAACCTCAGAGTTGACACCTGTCTTTTATCCCCAACCTCAGAGTTGACGCATCCTTTTTCCCAACTTCAGAGTTGACGTATATTCTTTATCTTCAACCACATAGTTGATATTTGTTTTTCTTGTATCCAATCTCAGTGTTGATGTAGGTCCTTTTCCCAACCCCGGAGTTGACGCCTTTCTTTTTCAACCTCAAAGTTGATGTTACCCTTTTTCCTTAACCTCAGAGTTGATGGTTACTCAAATTGTTCTCAATCTTATAGTTGAGGTCTATCTTTTTTTCTTCAATCTCAAAGTTGATGTTTGCCTTTTTTCCTCAACCTCAGAGTTGATGTTCGTCTACCTTTTTTCCTCAACCTCAGAGTTGGTGTTTGCTTAAAATTTTCCTCAACCTCAGAGTTGATTTCAGGTTTGCCTCAACCTCATAGTTGATGTACCTTTCTTTCCCCAGTGAAGTCATCTTCTCTTTACTTTAGGTCGTAAGTCCGCCGACTCTACTTCTTGACATCCTTTTTAAATCCCAACTTTTGGTTGGTATCTTTTGTTGAGTTCCAACTTTTGGTTGGTATCCTATGTTGAATTCTAACTCTTGGTTGGTATATTTTGTTATATCCCAACTCTTGGTTGGTATCCCTTGTTTTAACCCAACTCTTGGTTGGTATCTTTTATTATATCCCAGCTCTTGGTTGATATCCCTTGTTTTATCCCAACTTTTGGTTGGTATCTTTTGTTATATCCCAACTTTTAGTTGGTACCCTGTTGTTGAATCCCAAATCTTGGTTGGTATCTTTTGTTATATCCCAACTTTTGGTTGGTACCTCCTGCTTTTAATCCAACTTTTGGTTGGTACCTCTTTTTTAACCCCAATTCTTGGTTGGTACCTTTTGTCGAACTTTAAATCTTAATTAGTATCCTTAAATCCCAACTCTTGGTTGGTATCTTTTGTCGAACTTTAACTTTTGGTTGTTACCTTTTCCTTTATCCCAATGTTCGGTTGGTGTCTCGTGTTTTAATCCCAACTCTTGGTTGGTACCATATCTTTTAATCCCAACTCTTAGTTGGTATCTCCGGTTATAATCCCAACTCTTGGTTGGTATCTTTCGTTAAAATTACTAATTCTGGTGTTTGGCCTATGGGTTATCTGTTGCAATCCCAACTCTTGGTTGGTATCCTATATCCATCATTATTTCAACTTTTGGTTGGCATCTTCTGTGAGGACATGGCTTCTCAAACGGTTTTGATGACGACACACTCTACAACATACAAGGATGGATAAAAGAATCTCAAAGAAATCAAGTTTGAAGAACTTCAGTTTCAAATTAATATGTAAAGAAGGAAGACAAAGTTTTACACAAATGAAGGTACAACGTTCAACTTCTATATAGCTTGTATAAGTGTTCAACTTCATATCTCATTCTTGCATATCATATTGAAAATGTTTTAAATCATTACAATGCATTTTTGCCTTTGTTTCAAAATATTTTTTGCAAATTCTGTTCAGAGTAAACAGTTACCACTCCCTGGTAATCGATTACCCTGTGTTATCTTTCAAAAATTTTAAAACGTTGAGGCTGGTAACCGAATACCACTGGCGCAGTGAGCCAGAAAAGTGCATATGTTGGTGGAATTTTGTTTTCTCATTTCTTCTTGAACCATGGCAACTCTTGCTCATTTGCACTCTTTTGAAAAGGTGTTTAGAGGAATTTATATACCTTATAATCTTAGACTTTGAGATTAACCTTCTTGTAAAATTCAAATTTTATTTTCATCTCTCAATTTCCAAAATTTCACAAGTGTCAAAAGTTCTTCATTTTCAAGAGTTAAACTATTATACTTCAAATTTCATTATTTCACCATAGTTTCATTCCTCTATATCTGAACACTAGTATTTGATATATAAGAGTTGATATCTCAAGAAGAAGATCAGTCGCAAGATTGATATTTGAAGATTGCTGCAACTTACTCAAATAAGAATTTATTTGATATTTGATTACATTTTATTTTTCCAGGATTGTCAAGATTACTGGAAGTAAGAGGTCCATTTTGAGAGGATTGTTCTCATTGGACTCAGTGAAAAATCCAAGAGGATTATTCTTGGTGTTTGATTGGTTAGAGTATGTAAAGAAAGACTAGGTAGAAGTCTTGTCTTAGGATCTAACAATATTGAAAAATCTCATTCGTGTTGAAAGGGGACTAGAGTACTCTTGGACTTTGAGGGAAACCAGAATATATCTTCGTGTCTCTTTACTTTCCGCTTTTAATGTATTCATCACTTAGTAACTTTTAGGAAAGTAAAACAAGAAATCTACATCAAGACTGGAAAAAGATTTTGAGTACCTAATTCACCCCCCCCCCCTCTTAGGTGCAACTCTACTTACATCTTCTGCTGTAAAACCACCTTAGGCTGGCATTTTATCACTTTATCTCTTTTTTCCCCACAGTTTGCAAATTTTCGGATTCTTTTTGTATTTAATCCCCTTTTACCTTGAATGTCTGAAAGTTGTCGCTATCATCCTTTCAGGTCCAAGTCGATTGAATAGAGGCAGTTGTAACACCCAAAAATTTGCCCTCCTCTTCTTACCCTAACTGGCTTATGCTTCATTTCATTTTGCATCATTAATTATACCATGACATTGGCTTTTGAGACATGAGATCAAGTTGTTTATGTGGCTCAAGATTTCTTTTTATTCCAAGTTTTTAAGCAGCAATCATCAGAGGCTTCATCATTTATTTTGCTCAGCAATCGGGCACTGGATTATATTTTTAGCCATGTATTTTGAGTGCAGGAGACAATTCAAAACTTATTTCACAGCATTTTTTAGGCGCAATATCAAATGACAAGTTTCATAGGCATAACAGTGCTCAAAACAAGTGGCAATGGTCAATTCTCTAGTTTCCCTCTTTAAGGCGCCAAATTTGAAATTTTGAATGGGTTAATCGATTAACCATTTGTAAGGCAAATTGGATTAATCGATTAACCAAGTTGAATTTTGTCTAGAAACTGCATTTTTCAGTGCTGCAACATTTCTTATCCAATTTTGATCACTTGAATCCACATTTACATCAGCTGGAAGGATCAATAATTGATTCCAAAGTTTGGTTTATTTTCCAAATTAACTTCACTTTCCTCCAAAAATTCAAATAATTCCATTCCTAATCCCAAACCAAAATTCTAACCCACACTCCAAACCTAGAGCTTATTTAAGTAAATTTGCTTCAAACCTCACACAACTTCACTCATTTTTCTGATTTCACTACACTTCTCATTCCAATTCTCTCAACTTCCTCTCATTTTTCTCTCATTCTAAAACCCTCACAAAAGCTCCATAACCAAAAACTTCACAAATTGTGCATTGCAATTTGTGAATCCTTGAGCTAAACCATCATTGCATCATCTTCCATTGTTCAATTCTGAAGTTGCAACTTATTAGGATCTTGATCAAGTTTTTGGAATCACTTATTGAAGAACTTTTTGCTTATTTTTGTATTATTGCTCGGATCTTCAACTTTTTTGGCTAAATCTTCATAGATCTCTGGTTTTCTTACTTTGATTCATCAATTCCATTTTAACAACACTCACCAAAGCAAATCTCGACTTTGTAGGTTGGTAATTTTCATATATAGCTTTGATTTGGCTTAATTTTACATTTCACAATGTAGATCCATTATTTTTTTGTGATAATTGATCCATTGATTATTTGTTTATTGTTCTTGATGTTTGATGAATCCAATTGATGTATGATTACTGTGGTTTGATGTAATTTTTGTGTACAATTGATTGCCTAAGCATGCGGATTTCATAAGTGATTTATTGCTGAAAGTGCTTTTGAATGGGTGATGCCTATGCATCAGTGTCAATCGATTAACAAGTTGCAAGGCAAAACTGGTTAATCGATTAACCAATCTGTTTTTCACATTTTTTGGCTTTTTCAAAGGGGTTAATTGATTAACCATTTTTTCCTTGCAAATGGTTAATCGATTAACACTGATGCAAAATATGATTTTTGTACATTTTCAAGCTTCTTTTGGTTCCTTTCCACTTTTAAACGTTGTCGCTACTGCGAAAATAAGGTGCCGGCAAAACAGAAGAGTCGCCACCTTTCATTATTTATCCCACAGAAAGGGAAAAGAAACAATCAGAAAAACCTGATGAAAAGGTATAAGACAAGGTCATCGCAACCATGTCTGGGTTCGGGAGTCGATTACGCAAGGGGAAGGTATTAGCACCCCTCACGTCCATCGTACTCGACGGGATCCACACTTTTTGTGTTTATCTAACGGGTTGGTTTTAACTATCTACCTATCAAGGCTGGCTCAAAAGAAAAAGAAAATTGACTCGGCAAAGCATCGTGCTTCGTGCCTACGTATTCTCGTCAGAGAACGAGAAATCAGAGTCAACGTAGTTCGGCTAACTACAGGTAACGGGGGGAAGGTGGCTCGCCAATACGTCAGTATTGTGTCTACGTACTCTCAACAGGTGTGAGAGATCAGAGCTTACGTAGTTCGGGATAACACGGGTAGACAGGGTGTTCTCGATCACATTGGGGTGAGAGAAAGGATTGACGATGCTAGCGTACACATTCTAGCAGTTAGGTGTACGTTGCTCGACCATTGGATACTTAGGTGTTACCTGTTTGTGGTAGAACGGACGTAATATGTCATTGGTTTAAAGGTATGGGAACCTACGGGAACTAGAACTACGGTCTGGTCTCAATTGCACTAGGGCAAGAGAAAGGGAAGATTAGTCGTTAGCGGGAAAGTCTCGATCGCACGGCAGCGAGAGAGCAGAGAAGTTAGTTGTTAGTGTGCTCGCTAGAATATCGTATCCTATGCCTACATATTATCGTCTGGTACGAGAAATCAGAGCAGCTGTAGTTCAGCTAACTACAGGAAAGGGGAAAAAGCAACACAGCTGTCAAGCAAGTGAAACATAAAGTAACTAGATGCAGATGCGATGCAACAGTACAAGCAGAAGGAGGCGGCCTCAACTTCTAATGCAAACACAGGATGAAAACAGAGATGCACAGAGAAAACACACAAGCAACGGGAGACAGGCTCAACCTTTCAATGCAAACAAGCAAAGGGAGACTAGCTCAACCTTTCAATGCAGTCATGCACCTAAACAAAAGAATCTACTCATGCAGTTCTATCCTAATGTAACAAGCAAATCAATCAAACAGGAAGGAGAGGGGTAACCAAAATGAGCAACAGGGAAGTCATCCTAGGCTACATCAGCCTAGATGTGTGTCAACACAAGGGTCCATCATAGGCTCAACCTCTTGAGGAATGCACAGAATCCAACCAAAGGAAGGATTAGGCTCTCCCAAGAGGGATCCTATGTCAATAGGACAGAGAAACTGGGTGTTGGTCCTAGATGTCAATCTAAGGTATCTGGTTAAAGTGTATCAACACAGAATGTCCATCAAAGACTCAACCTGTTGAGGAATGCACAGAATCCAACCAAGGGAAGGATTAGGCTCTCCCAAGAGGGATCCTAAGAAAGGGACTTGGAGAAGGATGACAGTATAAACCAAAGGAATACACCATGCCATGAATGTCAATCCAAGGCTCGACCTCTTGAGGAATGCACAGAATCCAACCAAGGGAAGGATTAGGCTCTCCCAAAAGGGATCCTCATCATAACTTGAAGGAGGAAGATAGTGCAAACCAAAGGAATGTACTATGCTGATGGATGTCAATCCTAGGCTCAACCACTTGAGGAATGCAAAGAATCCAACCAAGGGAAGGATTAGGCTCTCCCAAGAGGGATCTTCATCATGACTTGAAGGAGAAAGATAGTGCAAACCAATAGAATGTACTATACTGAAGGATGTCAATCCTAGGCTCAACCACTTGAGGAATGCACATAATCCAACCAAGGGAAGGATTAGGCTCTCCCAAGAGGGATCCTAAGTCGCACGATGGGCATGCCAAGTCCTGACTTAGCTTGAGGAATGCTTAGAATCCAACCAAGGGAAGGATTAGGCTCTCCCAAGAGGGGTGCTGCTAGTACTTTTCCTACACGTTATACTGAAGGATGTCAATCCTAGGCTTAACCACTTGAGGAATGCACAGAATCCAACCAAGGGAAGGATTAGGCTCTCCCACAGAGTCCAATCCAAAATTCACATTTTTTCACTTTCAAGCTTTGTAATTTCCATGAAAACAGAGCCAACCAGCTTGCCATTTGATTCATATCAGTTTCTTATGATGCAAGGATCATGTGTGGCTGAGATTGATCCCTTGGAAATGAATGGATGGTTGATTTTGCATTTGTTGCTTAAAGATGAAGAAACCTTGAATTTCCACATGTGAATGACTTCAAATTGGATTTCTGATTTTTCCAATGTTCTTAAAACATTATTTGCACTCAAAAAATGTACCAACATGACATGAATTGGTTCCAAATGTATTTGATCCAACCTAGCCCTTTTCAAGCTTCCATTCATGAATTTTTCTCTATACATTTTCCAATTCAAGCCCTATCAATGATTTCTTGAGGTTTGATTGACCAAATAATCCCATTTGGATAAACTTTCAAGTTGGCAAGATTTCCATTTGAGGTATGCAAAGTGGTGAACTTGACCTATAATGAAAATGACCGGTAATCTTACTTTCCCAAAATACCCTTGACTTGTAAGTCTCATATCTTGAGTTCTATAAATCCAAATGAGGACTTCTAATACTCTATGGAAAGCTAAGATCATGAGGAACAACGTTCGTGTTTATCAAAAGTTGAGGAGAAACATCCTTCTAGCTCAAGAATGTCCTGGAAGTTGGTTGACTTTCAAGTATCAAAATCACATTCATCTGATGACATGTAACTTGTTTGCCTCATAACTTGAGTTCTAGAAATCCAATGAATGACTTATAATACTCAAATTAAAGGTAAGAACATGATCTACAAGTCTCATGTGGATATCAATATGAGATGAAACTTGTATCTTGAGTTATATGGTCTTGAAGTTAGGCACTGAAATAGGGGATTTTACATTGTCAAGCTTAGAAACCCTAGCTCAATAACTTCTCACACTCTTGAATATTGATGAATTGATCTTGAAATGATATATTAAATGTATCAACACAACATTCCATGATCATAGTTGCTTGGAATTGAGTCTTAATCTCCTCAAGACTAACAGTTGACTAAGGGTTGACCAGGTGAAAACCCTAGTTGCACCAATCTTCGTTGTGGCCTCTTGCACTTTGCATAATGACTTAAATAAGCTCCATAATGACTCTCAAGACCTATCATGAGCTCCCACAATTATTAATACCCATATCCATGGACTCACAATCATCTGGTAATCTTTTCATAGCCTCCAAGATAGGAGGTGAACCACATACAACTCTTTGACTTTTCTGATGGTGATAAGCTCTTGAATAGCTTGAATATAACTCATTGATTAGGTTTAGGCCTTGATATCTTCTTCTTGATAAGCACACCCCCTTGATCCCCTGTGAATGGATAATGGTATGAAAAAGTTAATGCAATGTTATGCTATGCTGATGCTATGAAACAAAAGCCAGTAAAGAAAAAAGTTGGGCAAATTTTTAGGTGCAACAAACGTCATGGATTGATATGATGCATATTTGTGGACTATTCTTGAGCTAGTTTACCCTACTTGATAGCATGTGTGTGTGATTCTTCGACGTGCAACTCGTTGATTTTTGTGAGGCATGTTTGTCATACCTCAAATTTTGACCCCTAGATTTCATTATCATTCTAGGTGCATCAAACATATGTTATCTAACCTTAACCTCTTTCAAGTTGGTGTTCATGAAGATGCAAATGAATTAAGGTTCCACACTGTTAAAATCAAGAATCCTATGGACTGATCAGTCAAGGTTTTGAATTGATCTTTTACATATCAAGTCTTCACATCATCAAGGGGTTCATATCTTACCAAGAGCAAGTGCTATTTGAGGTTGTTACCAAGAGAATTGAAGCAGTACTGTGCAAAACCCTGATTAGGGTTTCCAATTGAAAAAGTCAATTGTAATTTGACTTTTGGTCTAAAGGGTCTTCCAAAGCTTGAACCATGGTCAATCATGTTTCTATAACTTATTTAAGTCCCCTCAAGAATTTTGAAAGGTTCAAGAACCCCAGAACACTAAGGAGCGATCCTAAAGATTTCAACTGTTTGGTTCGTCTGTTTGGAAAGTCAACTCTTTGACTTTTAGAGTTTGACCCCAAGTTGAAGCAATCAAAGTTTCCAACATCATTTTATACCTAACTAGTGAGTTTGGTGAATATTTAATCAAGAATTGATGGATAACTTGTGAATCAAGAAATTAGGGTTTATGAAAAACCCTAATTACAAGCTAATTTGGATTGGTCATAATTTTCAAACCACACATCCAAATTGAGTGATCCAAAGATGGTTGGAAAGCTATTGAGAAGTCCTACAAAAGTTTCCTAGAGGTTTGAGGTCCAAAAATTCATATATTTGGAGTTATGAGCTCATCACGTTTTGAAGGATTTTCACACTTAGAAAATTTTCCTTGTTTTTTGGCTTGTAAGTCAGCTTTTGC
Organism: Lathyrus sativus; assembly: GCA_963859935.3. Classification (NCBI taxonomy): domain Eukaryota; kingdom Viridiplantae; phylum Streptophyta; class Magnoliopsida; order Fabales; family Fabaceae; genus Lathyrus; species Lathyrus sativus. The sequence continues at coordinate 27,950,680 of OZ012741.1, forward strand.
AACAAACTTTATGAGGATTTTTGACATAGTTCCCTTTCGAATTTGAAATTTGGCTAAACATAAATGTTGTAGATAATATTTGGGGCTTTTTAAAAAGTACAAGATAACTTTCTCAACCTTTGTGGTTAGGGAGAATTGAAGAGGACAAGTTAGGCATTTTCCATGTCACAAAACCAAGTTCAGCACGTGCATTTTGATGCATAAACCATTCAAACCTCTTCTAATCACTTTCTTAACTCATTATTTGATGCTCAAGGACTTAATTGATGAGAGTAAAATTCTTTTCCACGAGCAAAAACCATATTTGGATTACTTTGAATTGTTTATTCTTGCAACTACAAACAAGTGGCAAGCAGAGAGAAACTTTTTGCAAAATCTGCCATATCTCAACTACCACATCAACTGCTCTCTTTCTTCACCTTATGTCATCTATTTTAAGGCTATTTATGGTTATTAAGCACATAGGGAAGTGGCTCATGCTCAGAAAAGAAATCCCAAGTTGGATTTGCGCATTTTGCCTCCAAAAAGGGCAAACTTGGCAAATTTGCAAAATTTGCCCATACCTCTCATTCTCCAAGCTTGCCTATAAACATAACATACTCCACACATCCAAAATACACCAAAATCAACTAGAAACCAAGTTAAATCTATCTCACTTCTCTGATCACAACCTTCTTGCAAGTGTTAGAAGTGACCTCCTTGTGAAGCAAAAATCTGTTTTGTGTAAACTCTTCCAAAACTCTTTCCAAACACAAAACCATCAAGAAAATCACTCTAACACATAAAAAAACATGTTTTATAGGTGTTAAAACCATTACAACCATCAAAAACCTGCTAGAACAGAAAGTCAACTCTCATACCTTGAAATCTTGACTTTTCTGCATTTTCGAAGACAAGTCACTACCTAGACCATTTCCAATCCTTCTAGCACTTCAAACACTCTCCATAAAAAAAATTTGAACTTTCCAAGGCATTACAAAAGTTCTGTAACACCATTTCCTAGAGTTTCACTTTGAAGCTCTTGGCGATCTCTTGCAAAAGAAGCCATTATGTCAAGGCAGTGTGGTTGGGGGAGTTTTGATCATTTGGAGCACATTGAGCAATTTAGATCATCATCCATCAATTGAATTTCTTGTTTGGAGTTTTGAATTGAAAAATCTACAATAGGTAAGTATTCTTACACTTTGAAACTCTTGAATCATACATCATTTGTGACTATTTATTGAATCAAAATGTAGATATGATTATGTTTAATGTGTTCCTCTCATTGTTGGCAATATATCATGTTCATATCTTAAGTTTGAAATGTTTGAAACCTAAGGTTTTCTTTATGATTTTTCCCTTCTTGTGTGTTATACAATTTTTTTTTGGTTATGAAAATAGTACCATTGGATTCCTTGCGAAATTTCAAGCGACTTTCATTTTTATAGGTTTGTGTTTCGTTGAGTTATGAGAAAGTTATGACGTTCAAAAAAATGAAGAATTTGCATTTGGCCTTGCTAGCGTCGACCCATGCATCGATGCATACTGTAATGAAAACATTTTTCTCGTTGGCTTGCATGCGTCGACGCAAGCGTCCCTACAGGTCGATGCAAAGACCCTTTTTCCATTTTTTTTTCATTTTTCATCACAACGTGAAAAAATCATAACTTCTTCATCCCTAGGGCTTTTTGGCCCGTTATTTTTTTTTAAATGCTCATGCTAATTTATAGTTTCTGTTGGTAGAAAGAAATTTCGAAAAATAATTATTTTTCTTTCACTTATGTGTGTTTAAAGTGGATGACTTTTTAGGGTTTTCTTAAGGTTCCTCTTGATCTTTTTTATTGATTCCTTTGATTTTCTTTGCTTATATGCACCCAATACACCATGTATGAACCTCACTTGATATGTGAATTTGCATACCCTTGTTGTTACATATTGGTTGTTGTTTTTCAAGTTCATGTTCATATGTGAATGCATGATTGAATATCATAAAAACCTTGGTTGTTACCTTGCCCTTAACATATGATTCTCTTCCATGATCAAATGATTTGAATGTGTATATGCTTCATGTCTCTCATAACCTTACTTTGAGTATTCTTAAAACACTTGTTATTTTTCTTTATGCATGATCTACCTTTGAGATGTTTCTCATCTTCCATGATTGAACTTCTTTTACATATTGGTTGTTACCTTCTTGTTTAACATGATTCACCATAAATCACATGTCGTTGTCATACATGTCACATTTTTGGCCAAGCTGTTTTGATTGTTACCTCTACTTGATTTATATCCATGTTTGAATGTTGTCATGATTTTTGCATGTTGATCTTTGAACTTTGCCATGATAACTAATGTTTTGACTTATGCATGATTCACATATGCTTGTGATGTTTGGTCTTGTAAGAACCTTATCATCATCCCCTTTTAGATGTTATAACATCTATGTTTACCTTTGGTTGTAACCATTTGGTTTGATTCTAAACTTCTTGTTAGTGAATAATTGGTTGTGACCTTGTTCTTTGCTTGATGTTTTAACTTGCTTGCCCTGATCTTTCTTGGTTGTTACCATGCTCTTTATATCTTTACCATGTTTGAACGAATGCATATGTATGTTTAAGATTTGTTAAGTTTGTGTCCCCAAGTGATGCAGCTTGCTAGCTCTCATCCAGTTGCCTTGTTGTTGCGGTGAAATTTGGATGTCAAGCTAATGATTTACTTGAATCTTAATTCATTTACAACCGGTCTTTGATTTATCCGAAGGAAAGGTTAAAGAAAGGGAAAAACCTATTTTGCATCGTAAACACAATGCGAGGAGAGATCTAAGGTTCGGGGGTTGGTTAAGCTTAGGGAAGGTATTAGCATCCTAAACTTCTGTAGTACTCTACAGGAATCTCTTGTTTTAAAATGCTACTATTTGTTAAGGTTATCTGCTTAAGGGTAATTCCAAGGGTTAAAGGATAAAGAGAAGGACCTAAGGGTTAGTCCTAAGTTTACTCGCCAAGACTCGCATCTTGTGCCTACGTATCCGAGGTAGGGGATGGAATCAGAGTAATCGTAGTTCCCTCACAGAGGGAGAAAGAGGAACTTCTTGACTATGGTCAAGGTTCCAGGGGGAAGTAAGTGTTCATAGGGAAGCGCTTACTTTGGAGTGCGGAGACTTCGATTTCTACGTTGTAAAATTGAATTAAAAGGGTAGGGATAAGTATGTGTTCCATGACAGGAACCTACATGGAGTGTGGCGACTCCTGATCCTAAGGCTAGGATAAAAGGTTGGGTGTCCATGGCGGGACGCCTAAGCACGAGTAAGGCGACTCGGATTCTAAGGCTAGGATGGGGTGAAGGTGAGGTATTGACTCGGCGGTCAAATGATGTAACCTTTCCTTCGGAGGGGAATAAACAGTAAAGCAGTGGAAAAAGTAAGCAGTGAAATATAATTGATGAGATAGCAATGTGATTATATGAGCATGATTAGAGATTAAGGTTTAATAGAAATTGAGACATGATGTTAGAAAGTGATTAGGAAATGATTATGTGGTAATGATGAAATTGTTTTTGATTTAGAAATTAGGAGTTAATCATTTTTTAAATGTTTTTGAGAATTTTGTGAAATTAGATTTTAGATCTAAGTTATAAGGTTAAAGTTGACTATATTTGTGATTTTTGAGAAATTTGAATTAAATTAATTAGCTTTAAAAGGGGATGTTAGAAATTAAAAGATTGATTTAGTTAAAAAAGAACTTAATTATTGAAGATTAATGGATTAACTAGCAGAAAGGTTAATGAACTTAATCAGGAATTTAGAAAAAAAATCCTTTTTGTATTTTTTTTAATCATTTTTATATCAAACCTGAATTAAAATCTAGGATTACTATTTTAATATTTTGTTTATTTTTGTTTATAAAATAAAATAGATTAAATTAATTTAAGATTAAATTATTTTTATTATTTTTATTATTTTGTGAAAATGAGAAAAAAAATTAGTTTTTATTATTAAACTAAATACATTTTTTTCAGATTTTATTTTTAAAAAGTTAATGGGTTAGTTTTGTTAGTGGTTAGTTTATATTTATTAATAGTCAAATAATTACAAAAATAAAAAACAAAATAAAACTAAAACAAAATAAATGAAATAAAAAACAAATGGGCGAGCTAAGTCATCACTTCCCAGGCCCGACCCAAGTCAAATAAAGGGAGGATGGGGAGTTTTAGGGTTTGCAAACCCTAAAACCAGAGCCAACAACAGCGCCTCCCCCCCCCCCCCCCCCCACAGAATCTCTTCTCTCTTATCTCTTCTCCGACCACTTCTTCTTCTCCTCCTCTATTCTGGTTCTTTCTTCTTTCCACTCCTCGATTTTCTTCCTATTCTTCTTCTCTTCTACTTCTACATCCCCTCCTTATTTCAAACCTGAAAACAACAACATGAATAAAATAAGACACAAAGGGCCAGCGGTTTACCCGAACGAGAAAGAACGATGACGGTATTGGAGAGTTTGTGGCGAAAATGACGAAACTGAGAGCGAGATAAGCTCTTCTTTCTTTATGATTTTTGGGGTTTTTCTTAGGATCTGTTTTCGTGTTTGTGTGAATTTTGAGGACCTCTGTGTATCGTTTCGTGAATGTGCTCTGAGTCCTCCTTCAGACTGAGATTGGCTTGTCTTTTATAGGCTTGAGTGAATCAATCTTCTGATTTACATATTGAATGCTTCGGGATTTTTGTAAAAGGATGTTTCGGAAACTATTTGAAATTGTTTGGAGTATGTTTTTGGGAATGAATCTAAGAGTTAATCATGTTAATGTTGTTTCAACAGGTTTGATGGTGTTCTGGACAAAACCATGAATGCGGAATATGTTGTCGACCCTATTGATAATTGTTTCTTGTTTTGATATATTGTGTCTGCTAGTCTTTTATTTCAAAACATAATTAGACTTATCCTTCAAACTCATTGAATATCAATTATGTTCTTTTGGAAATTGTTGGAATTCTGTCTGATCGTGTTACTAAAACGGTGATGGTATAATGATGATGATATTTGTGTTTGGCACTTTGCCTTTACTGATGTCGGTAGTTGTTCCTGCTCTGGATTCGATTTCGAGATATTTAACTTTATTCTTATTTTCAGACTATAGCCACTTGAATTTCATCCTTGAATGCGACGAGTTCGCATGCAGTTGTTACAAGGTGATTTAGCCAAGACCTTCTGTCAATGCATTCCTGGTGATGGATTTGTTTTCTGTTCACAATATCATCATTTCTGATCCTTTTCTTTGGGCCTGTTATGTTGCTCTTCAGTTTTGAGATTTCTGTTCATAGCATACGGACTTGTAACGGTAGCTTTCTTGAGATTAGGTACGTAATAGCAACTTGCAAATTGGTTTTGAACAAACTTTGCCATCCTCCTAAAATCCTTGCTTTACTCCTTTAGCTTGGTAGTATTTTAGATCAATTTGCACTTACCATTTGATCAAATAACTGCAGTAGTTTTTTTTTGACGTCATGTTGCTTGTTGCAGAAGGGATAGCAGTTTAGGGATTCAGATCAGTCGTGGGAATTGTGGCAGTCCCGGAATATCCAAAAAGCGTCATCCTCAATGGTCGCAGCGGTTGTTGGTGCGCATGAACTACTTATTTGAATTGTCAGTCACAAAGTTTTCTCTCCCATTATCCTTAATGGGCGGCATGGATATGGCATAGAGCATGGATTTTAAACTTAGGGACTTAAGAAAATTATAGAATTCATATGATGATTTGCAACTCATGTAACAATTTCGCTTCTAGATCCTAGGATGTACTCCAAATATTGACTTTTACACCTTGTGTTTTTCTGGTTGCATCCAAACTCCTTATGTAACACTTCCTTTACTCTTTATAAAGGTGTAGAGATTTTGTATCAAGAATAAAGGCTCTTAGAAATATTCAAATGAGTATGGACAACCTTGAATCTTTGTAAACCAATGATTGCATTTTTATGAACTTGGACCTTAGAGTATGGGCTTTACACTTGACTTAAATTTGAATACCTTGATGAACTTTAACCTCCTTTGAATTTGCAATTAAACTTCAAACTAGCATTACAATATGAAATTAACCATTAATCCTTGAACATTTATAGCAAAACTCAAATCAGAAATTCTTATCCACACTTGCATCCATATATCATTAACACACAATTCCACCAACACTAAACCAACACTTCGCATTAATGGCAGGGAGTTCGGACCCCCTTGGGGAAATTCCTGAGGTAAGCTTTTCAAAAGTTTGACATAATTGGTAGAGGGTTAAAGCACACACGGAGCCTTCAGACCTCTGAACCTTCCATAGCAAACATGTCCTCATAGAACGCAACAACCAACTCACTAAACGGTTAGTTAAAATGAAAAAAAGTACTAAAATGAAATGCGAAAATGATCACTAATCTAAGGGTAAAATTTGGGGTATGACACTTGTTATCTCTTATTCCAAAGGAAAGTCTCTCTACTGACTTCACAATCATAGACAGCTCATCACCCCTCCCTTTGACTTGGTTAAGTCATTAGGTCATTTAACTTAGTTAATTTAGAACCTATATCCATTAGACTTTGCTTTAAGTCTAAATACCTACCCCTTGTTAGGAGTATCCTTCAATCAGAACTTTAAGATAGAGTTTTTAAACTCTATGTAAGGATCATTGTCATGATTACTTACTCCACTCTTGACTTTTGTCGAAGTCAATCCCTTTGAGTGTTGAACTTAGATATAGAGATTTTTGTCAAACTATATACAAACATTGTCATGTTTGTTTCCCCTTGGAGTCTTGACCATAGTCATGTATTCCTCAAACTTAGTGAGGAGAACTACGGTTGCTCTGATTCCATCCTAGTAAGGATACGTAGGAATAAGATGTGATATCTTTGCAAACAAACTTAGAACTATCATTAGGTCTTTACCTAGAACTTTACCTTAACCCTGACCCCATGACTCCAGCAAACAACAACTTAGATAACTTAGCATACATAACCAACCCCCGATCCCTAAAACTCTAGCATTGTTGTTACATCGCACAAAATGTTTTTCTTTCCTTAACCTTTCCTTTGGATAAATCAAAGCTCAGTGGTGAATTTCAATGAATTAAGATTCAAGTTAATCAATAGTTTGATATCTGATTCTCACCGTAACAGAAATGGCGACTTCACTGGGGATTATCTTTTTTAGGGTTTATCCCACTTTGTGTGCTTGTATGTTATATCTCTGTATATTCGCCTATACTTATATATTTGTAAATATATAATTGCGTGTGTGCATTGAATCATTTGGGTGATATCTTGAATGGTGAGATAAGTCCTAACCCAGACTTGAGCGTACACATATGATAGGATGTGATATGATCAATAGTTGACTGTTGGGAGTAGTCCTAACATGTTTGACATATGATGTAACCATGCTCAGTTGTAACCTCCTTGAGATAATTACTGTTGGGAGTAGTCCTAACATGTTTGACATATGATCAGTTGTAGTCATGTGTTTCATTAGTTGTTTCAACCTGAGAGTATGTGAAACTGAGGACCTTTAGTTACCTTCTTACCCAACTTGGCCTTTTTAGGACGTAGTGTGGTGCCTATGAGGGAGTAGTCCCGAAATAGTTGTTACGTGATACTATACTCAGACGAGTTTATCCTGAGAATATTTTTAACCCACATGAGTAGTCATATTGGTTTATAATATCTGAAGGATTTATCTATGACTCTAGGAACTCTTGATAGAACCTGCTCTACAAGTACAATGAAATCCTTGGTACATGTCTTTTGGAAGGGTATGCCCTGGCTTCATACTCATAACCCCAAACCTAGGTCCCTTGCTTGTTAGCATATGCATTTGTGCATTTTGTATACTTGTCTATGTGTTATGTATGCATCATATCATCATAGCATCTCATCTTGGTGCACTGGTTTTATAAAACTCAGTTGTCTTCTTTTGCGAAATCTTAGATATCATGGATTTTGGGAAAAGAAACACTAAGAAATACAAATTCAAGAAATGTGATACAACAAAGTTGAGAGAGCTAGGAATGTTGGTATCCGAAGATTTTGGGAAAACATACGGGAAATTCATGAGTATTGTGAAGACTAGAATGGAAGAAGGGGTTCTTAGCACTTAGGTTCAGTTCTACGATCCGCTATACCACTTCTTTACCTTTTCGAATTACCAATTGATGCCGACACTGGAAGAATACTCTTACTTCATTGGAATCCCTATGACGGATAAGAAACCGTTCAGCGGTTTGGAGAAATTACCCTCGCCGAAGGAGATTGTTGTTGCACTTCATCTAGAAGTATCTGAGATCAAAGCCAATTGTGCTTCAAAGAATGGGGTTAAAGGTTTTCATTTTGATTACTTATTGAAGAAGGCTACTTAACTTTCCAAGGAAGGTAGAATGGGCGCATTTGAAGCAGTTTTGGCTCTATTGATATATGGGTTGGTATTGTTCCCTAAGATAGAAGAATTTGTCACTTCAATTGCTATCACCGTGTTCTTGAATAGTAATCCAGTACCCACTTTGCTAGGTGATGTTTATCATTCTGTTCGTCATAGGACTCTTCATGGAGGAGGAACTATTCTATGTTGTGCACCGTTGTTGTACAAATGGTTTGTCAATCATTTATCGAGGACAGACGCTTTCAAGGAAAATCCTAATGGTTGGAGATGGTCTCAAAGGATTATGTCTCTAACTAAAGCAGATATTCACTGGTATGATCCCGCCTATGATCGAGGAATCTACATTGATAGTTGTGGTTCTTTTCCAAATGTACCACTCCTGGGAGTACGAGGGGGAATCAACTACAATCTCGCTTTGGCTAGACGTCAATTTGGATTCCCAATGAAGGATAAACCTAGCAACATCTTATCATCTGGTTTCTTCTACCTTAACTCTGAAGCAGAGAAGAGTTCAAGGAATAGTGTGATTGATGCTTGGGAGAACATCCGGAAGAAAACTAAAGCTGACCTTGGGAAAAGAAATTGTGTGGCCTTTAAGCCATTCACTCAATCGGTTCAATCTAGAGCCCGTGATCTCAAGATTCCTTACCTTCCTGAAAAGAATATGCAGATTGTCATCGTGTCATCTTCCGCCATCCCTACTGAAAAGATGGAAGAATACCGAGGGATCCTTGAGAGAACCAAGCTTGAAAGGGACACTTGGGAAGGAAAGTACCATACTTTTCATTCTGAGATGACGGAATTGTAGAGAGAGCTACAGGACAAGGATGAGTTGATTGGGCAGCTCGAAAGACGCTTGAATAGTGAAGATGTGACAAAAGAGAATTTATTTTTCTCTAGCGTTAAGCCTACGCAAAGTACTCATGAGTATTCAAATATTCCACCAACTTTTAGCTCCTAGAAAGGAATAGTAGACAAATTGGTGATGGAGAACACTATGCTGAAAAGACTAAAGAGGACGCACGGATAGGACCCTTGTCAGATTCCTTAACCATAGGGCCTAGTCTTCTCCTTTGATGTAACCTCACGTTTCTTGTATTGTATTTCAAAAGTCGTAACTTTTCCCAATATAAATGAAACAAGGGTTTTGATTCAATTTATCTTCTGAGTTTTGTAAAATCAGTTGCATCTAGCATCTTTGCATTACATTTTGAATCTTGTTAACCATTCAAGGAATTCAAAATCTTTTTTTGTAGTACATAGTGATGGCTCAAAGAAACAGGTTCACATTCCCTAGCCTAAGGTTGGGCAACTTGAGGATCTTACGAGGCCTAGTAAGGAACTCTCCTGCTTTCATCGCCAAGTATGGAGACCTGTTATCTTTACTGGACGTGTAAGTGAATGAGGAAATGCTACTAGCTCTCATAAGGTTTTATGATCCTCTTTACCATTGCTTTACATTTCCGGACTTTCAGTTGCTACCAACTTTGGAAGAATACTCCATGCATCTAAAGATTCCTATGACTTTTACACCTCACTATGGAAAAGAGAGGAGACCAAACATGAGAGATATTGCTGAGGCTCTACACCTAGAACCCACTGACCTTCCAACCCGTCTGGATACGAGAGGTGGATTTACTAGAATGGAAGCAAGACCACTTATGGAAAGGGCTGAGTTTCATTATGATCAGGGAGATATGGGAACCTTTGAAGCTATACTGGCTTTCTTGATTTATGGCTTATATCTATTTCCAAGTAATCCTGAGTTCATCAGCTTAGAGGCCATCCAGTTATTCATTTTCAGAAATCCCTCACCTACTCTGTTGGCTGACACCTATTACACCATTCATCGGTGGAGGGTGTATAATTTTAGACAATTTGCATGTTGCACGGCGCTCTTAAGAAAATGGTTTATTTCATATTTACCTAGGACGTTCCCTCTATGGAACCTAGAAGACAGTGATGAATGGGTTAGAAAGTTGGCTTCCCTCTTTCACTATGACATCAGCTGGTATGATCTTGCTCACGGAGAAATAGTAGCAATACATAGCTGTGGGGATTTCTCAAACATACCTTTGATCGGTACCAAAGGATGTATCAACTATAGTCTTGTCCTGGCCCGCCGCCAGTTAGGATACCCAACTGAGGAGGAACCGAGTCCAGCCTTGTTAGAGACTTGCTTATGTGAAAAAGGTAGTAACCCGGATTTCGAAGCACGAGTCATATTTGTCTGGCGTCATACTAACTTACAAGGAATGACTGCCATGGAAAACCCAAGTTGTCTCGCCTCAGAGGCCTATCTACTTTGGTCAAAAGAGATGGCGTTAAAGATGTTATACGCCCGCTCTTACGACATTCCGCCAGTCCTAGAAGAACTTCTGTTTAGAAGAGAATTAATTTTCACTTTAGTCAAAGCCAAGCGCGAGAAAATGAAGAACTCTGGGAGCTGCTTCGTCAAGACCAGATGGGGACAAGGCTGCAAGAAGAAGAAGGATCATCTTGTTAGAAGATCTTGGCCTTTTAATTTCCTATTGTTTAGTTTGTATCCCTAGTTTTTGGGAATGTGTAACCTTCATTTTGCAAAATGTTGTGAAAGTTTCATTTGTTAATGAAAATTTTATGCTTGTAAGACTCCATTTGTTAATGAGAATTTGATTAAGCTTTCATTTGTTAATGATAAGCATCATGTTGTTACATGTTGATCCACTATTTTTGTTCGTAAATAAACCTTTTGGTTTTCCTTGAATGTGTGGCTTGAATTTGCATCTGCATCCTGCATTTCATTTGCATTGCATTGCATCGGTTCTCTGGCTCATCTCGTGCTCTGTTGCTGTCAAAAATCATGCTGAATACCCATCGATACAATACCAGAGCCAACGCTCAGAGAAGAATGGTTGATCAAGACCAAAGAATCGATCAAATTAACAACAACCTCGAGGGGCTACGCGACGACGTTAGCCAGATTATGGAATTCCTTCAAGTGATAAGAGCAAAAATGGACACGCAGAATACAGTGGTATCTGAAATCAATACAACGGCGACAAATCCTTCTCCGGTAGTGACCTCAGCAACTGAACATATGTTTGGTATCGCCAAGGATTTCATGCCACCATTCAGTAATGCCCGGCAATTCAATCTTCAGCAGCAGACTGTTCCATTAATGACGTAATTCCATAATCCTATCTACACCCAGGCAGGTGCTCAGGCACAGGTCCGACTGATCTTTAACAATCATCAGCAGATATTTGATATATCCGACGGGTCTGAGGTCGAAGATGAGAAACACGAGAAATTAAAGGTTGAGATGGATATAATGACAAGACGAATGAGGGATGTTGATTAACAATATTGATGGAAGGAGATCCATGCTCCTTTGTGGCACCCATGAATGCATGTACACCTCAACACCAATGACTAGTGCACCTTGATTAAATTGAGTCCATAAATTTGATTGGTCTTTATGGATCGTTTGTCGGCCTTTAAGACACATAACATTAATTACATTTCTTAATTAAGGTTAAACTTATCTAGTGATGTATAATTTGAATTAGAGGGAGTTTTAGTTCTTCATCACTAATATATTTTTATCTTAAATTTTCTGTCTTTTTAATATATTAATACAATATTTTTTTTATCAATATATTTATATTTATTATATTTCATTTCACTTAACTATTCGATTAATTAATAATAAAAAAAGTGGTCTATTTTGAGTCATTTTTTAAAAGATAGATGTATATAGAGTACTAAATAAGAGTATATTAGTGAAGAAAAATAATTTTGGTTTTGATGGTATTCTAAAACAGTAAAATGATAATTAATTGAAACATAATTGTAAATTAAACATTTTGTATAGATTAAAGGAGTAAATTACTCCTCAAGATGGAAGATGCGTGTGTTGTTAAATAATTGATTGGGAAAACATAATAAGAACCCAAAAGTGAAATTAGTGGAAAAAGGAAAACTTTTATACACCTTCCAATATCCCAGCCACATATACTATTAGAGTTACAGACATGAACATACAGACAGATAAAGGGATCATGTAATCTTACAAGAACTAAAATGGATCTTACAAATTACAAACAATAGCATTATCTTACAAGATAAGAAAAATATGATTAAATAAAACAAAGCACATACAACCAAATGGATTTGGATTTGTTGGTTAACTTGCCTGTTTTCAGGAATCATTCAGCTACCTTCATACCAGTGAGATAAACTTTACTCTGAATCACACTTCCCCCAATCCAGAATCCTGGCATGACCATCAATCCGACTTTCGGCTTTTCGTCATTTTCATTCATTATCAGATTATTGACAACACTTTCCATGTAAACATCGGAGAACTCGCTCCCTCCTTTAACCTGAAATACTTTGACATTTGGCTCGAAAGAATAAGCCAATTTGTGTAAAAGCCAAATTGACTTTGCTAGTTTTAGAAAAGCTTGGTAAAAAGGAGTTCTTGGATGCCCTCCACCCATCACGTAATTTCGCTGATCTAGGTTTCCGAAGAAGGATGCTTCCATCTTTGGATGAACTACTGCTAGGTACTTGCTGCTGCAAAACTTCCCAAAAACAGAATCTGGATTTTGCCCTAGCATGTCCAAAGGATCGATCTCCCTTAACGCAAGAAATTGGTGGAAGAAGCTCTCTTTATTGATTGTAATATTGTCTGATTTGATAGAGAAGCTTTCTTGCTCGAAGCCACCAAACATTCTTTGACATATGTAAGACTCGAATGCATATTTCTTATGAGCTCTCTTTGCATAAACAACGTTCGGTTCAATTGAATTGGCAGCAGCATCAAGGTCCCACCCAGCTGCTTTCATCATGTTGATCAAAGGTTTAGAAAAATCATGAATTGCTTTCGCAGCTGCTTCCACAGAAGAGGTAAAGAGGTCCGGAGTTAGATCAACAGGGAAAAATCCATTTCCATCTTCTGATTCTTTAGTTGACAAACCTCTAAGCTTTAAATTCTTTTCTAGTTTTGCTCGCTTCTGACTAGCCTCCTCAATCTGCTTTTCAAGTTGATGGATCTCTGAATCTTTATTCTGGATTTCAGACTGAAATTTCTTAACCATGACCTCATACGTTTTTAGCAGGCTCTGTTGCTCTTGAATTTCTGCAGCTAAACGTGAGTCTTGGGGAGAAACACACACTGGCTTTGGGTTGTTTTCCCTGTAGAAATGCTTGAGTTCAGATAGATTTTTCAGCTCACTAATAACAAGTTTATCAGCAGTGTGGATTTTATCGGGGTCATAGGGAGTATGAGCAGCTTGCAACTGAATATAAGCTGATTTCAGTGTAGAGATATTAGTGAAAATTTTAGATACTAGGGTTTCAACGGCTTCTGGATTCTGGTTCATGGCTTCTTCCATGGGTTGAGGGTGGACTTTCTGACTGTTGGTCTCGCGTAATTGTGCCTCTTTAGCTCCAGTTGGTAGCATAGCTAACGCCAATAGAGGGACAGATGAACAAGCTTTCGATCAAGAAAATCAAAATTAACACACAACCTGCAGGCTTTCAAAGAAGTTTAATCAAATGATTACGACATTCTAAAAAATGTATACATTACAAAATAACTAATCATGGAAATAACAAGTAAGCAATTATCATCAATCTGGCAGTAATGAAGCTCAAACGTATTAATCAAAGCATTTTTCTACTGTGTCCGATACCATATTGGTAGGTTATAGTATTCTCCAAGACACTTCCTTCATTTGAAATAACATCCGTTAAACTTTTCTCAAGTCACTCAGACCTAGAACATTCTATATTTACAAGTCTACAACCAAACCAACCCTCACCCGATGTACCATGTCTGTCCAAAAACTAAAGATTTTAATTGCTCTTCAAACATACAGTTTAAACATCTAACACGTTAGAAAAGTTAACTCTGGACTATAACATGCTGGGAAAAATACAAGTTTCCTGGTTTCGTTAAAATTTCACCAAAAGTATCTTGCATGGTAATTTGATCCAGAACACAGATCACGGAGTCAATTGCTTACAGCATGAAGAAAATATGTCCAACTGCCAATTGAAAAGTGAAAACAGATAACCTATCCGAGTCATACTTATCCTCTCCTTAGTGTTGTTGATGGCGGATGGAGGTCCATGGCGGAGAGCCAAAATCCCACCACCGACCACTTTGTGGCGCCGTTATTGCTGATTATGGCAGGAAAACCCACAATATCGGCCGATATTTACCATAGCGGCGAACCCTAAAAACACCATGTATATCCGCCATAGTGGCCATGGCGCCGCTACTTGATAACACTGCCTCTCCTTACATCTACTCACATCAAATTTAATATAAACAGACTCAAAAACAACTAGTTATATCCACAAGTCCCGGAAGTAACACAAAGGAAGTCCTACTGGTCTAATCTTGAATCCACTGTCTCAAAAACTTACTATTTCAGTTACAATTCTTCAGTGTATTAATGAAAATTAAATCGATGTTGCAACGGATAAAACGAAAATGAATTGAATATAATACAGAATTAGCAAAGATTCAAAAGCAAAAATCTAATTTAGCAATCCTAAACCACACAACAAGAAGCTTATGTCAGAAAAAATTGATTAATCAACAAATCCCATTAAAGCATAACTTCCAAAAAAATTATACTAAATAAAAAAATGAAAAATATAATAAACAAATGAAACTGTGGGATTGAGGTTTCAACCTGGGAAGACTGCATTTTTCAGTAAGATACTGTAATTAAGATATTTGGGGGGGAAACAAAAAACAAAAAACAATAAATTTTAGCATTTTTCAATCACAAACCCTAATTCACAATCAAAATCCAACAGAAATGCATAAAACGATACGAATCTGATGACAAAACCAGACCCAATGAAATTCTTATGATTCTAATCTATGATCAACGCAATACGAAACCCTAAATTGAAAAAATGAGGGAAAAGGGGGACAGTACATGATGGAGAGTATGAACAACGGTAATTGACGAAAAGGAGGTTTGGTATGGATCATTGTAAGAGAGATCTGAGAGATTGATGATACCTTAATGGTGAAATTGGAAGGAAGAGTGAAGATGGAAGTTGTCTTGTGAGGTTCAGTAAAGTAGAAGGTTCGTGTGGGAAGTAACAGTGACAAGCTCCAACCAAAACCCTATTCCTGTTCATATGTGAAAACAATCAAACCGTTAACCATTTTCAATTTTTATTTTATCTTGCTTCTATTTTTTTTTTTCACCGCCATAACCGGTCCACTTAAATTCCTCCTAATTGTAGTTATGGAAAATTAATACTAATTTCACACACAAAATAGTATTATTTTCTTTCTTTATTGCATGTCATAAATAAGAAAATATTATATTTAATTTTTGTTATTACAAGGTTAAGTAAAAAAAAATTATAACCTTAAAAGTAAAGTTTTTTGTTGCATCCGCAAGAATGTTACTCAATTTCGAATAAGATGAGTCATAAATTAAGAGATCAATGTTAGTAGATGTATTGAACTTTACTATAAAATTTGCATTTATACTGAACTTTATCATATATTATGCACTTTTAATTTTTTATTGTCTTCATAGAGGATGTGGATGACTCGAAACATTGTGTTTTCAAATAAAATATATTTAATACTTTGAATCAACATTACATGTGTTGTGATAACCATTCAAGGGAGTATCAATGAAGTTGATACTGAGAAATGAGTTAATGTAGTAAGTCAAGTCAATAATGATCATACCTTTGGTCAGAGAGATATCCTTATGAATGGATCGGAGATATGCTTGGAGGATATCTGAAAAGTTTGGAATGAATCTAGAGAAACGACATTGTCATGTCTCATATGAGGTGTGAAAGGTACCACCAAATCCAATATGTGTGTTATTGCATCTTTCATCTACATTAATAATCGCGCGGATGTAGTTAAGGGAGTTTCACTTGTTGAAATTGTTGTTTATGTGCTTGTTTGAGGTTTAATTAAGCAAACGTGAAAAGAGTTTGTCATGCAGTGGGCGGCCAAGAAAAGACAATACATGGGAATGGCTTCATGAAAAATGTGTTGATATATGTGTTTGCATGTATAGAGACTGCAGTTACTTGTTGATTTAGTTTTCATGTTGACAACATTCTAAAGAGAAGTTTTCGTCAATCTTGTTGTTCAAGGATATATTGATTCAAAATATGGTGCTTGAAGATAGATCAAATAATGGTGCTTAATATATGATCAAGTGATGATGCTTGACATGTTGTAGAATCAAGTAAGATACATGATATGGTGCTAAAGTAATGGTGTTTGACATGTTGATCAAGTGGTGGTACTTAATGTGTTGACTAAGTGAAGGATGTGGTTATCATCAAGAGGAACACGTTAAGAAAAGACATAATTTGAGACGTTGATATTAATGATAGTGAGTAGTTGTCTCACTTATGTGTTTCTTAGTTATTTCCCTTCTTGTATTTGAATTCATTTATTTCAATTAATGAAGTTTATTTTTCCCTTAAGTTTTTATGCATGATATATGTACTTGAATACTTGTTATATATGTACTTGTTATATGTACTTGAATACTTTCTCACCTTTTTGATAATGCCAAGTGGGAGAAGTATACTCTTGATGGGCTAATGACGTGTCTACTTATGCGTCTAGCGGTATCTTACTGCAAGTGCACAGCCTATCGAAGTAATATAAAAGATTGTCGAACCCACAGAGACCAATGTCAATCTACCGTTATCTATTGTTACGGCGTAAAGCTAAGGCGAATGGTTGTCACGATTTTTGTTGGTTTCTAAGACTATTAAAGGCGGAATTAAATTTAAGTTTTAGTAAAATAATATTAAGGCGGTCGGTATGTAATTATACTAACTTAGGTGGGTCAATCTAACCTAGGCTTATAAAGGTGTTCACTTAATCTATTCGGTAGAGATTACCAGTTTAAATACCCTCAACTCACACTCTCGTGGTCTTATATCAGATCTTATCCCCAAAGCCCTATGCCTGCTCTCGCTAGCCCATAAGTGTTTAGAGATAATTTTTGGAAACTAAATAATTCTAATTTATCTTAAAGCGCTCTCGCTGTATTTAATTTAAATGCCTAACTTTAGCTATCTGGTTAAAATCTCACACTCTCGTGGTCTTGACCCAACCTAATACTCTTTTCTTACTCTCGTAACGAAAAGGTCTATTTCAATTAAAAAGTATCAGCCAGAATATTAAGTGATTAATTATTTTTAGCCTATGGTTATATTTCACCAGTTAAGTTTGTTATAACTACATACCGCCCTAAGGTTTTTAGCTACTCATCGATGTTGAACCAGACAGAGACAGGGAATTTAATAATAATGTACTCATGGCAGAAAAATAAATAGACATTATAAATAAATCAAATTGCAATATAATAAAAACCTGGTTAACAGATAATTGAGCAGACCCTTCTTCCACAGACCGGAAAGCTCGGAGTAGGCGGAAATTAAAATTAAACGAGTGCTGAAGGTTGGAAACAAATAGATGTATAACAATCCCCTAATGTTGGAAATTGTTATACGGTTGGTTTGGATACAAATAAAACGAGACAGAAAATAAAATAATGTTGGAATGGAGATACTGGTTCGTAAGAGTAGTCCTCCACAATGTCGGCAGGATTCTACTTTGGCCAATTGGCCAAATAAAATTGCAGAAATAAATACAAAGCTCTGAACTAAAGGGAAAAATGGAAAAGAAATAAAAACAATAGAAATGGGAAAAATGGCTTTAATGGGAATTTTGGCAGCACTTCGATACGTCGAAGGCCTCCCCTAAAACTCTGAATCTAAGGCCTATTTATAGGAAATAATTCATTCTTCAACTTCCAGAGATCATGGGTGAATTATGGAGGGAGTGGGAGTAACTTCCAGTAGTGGGCAGTGAGTGGAGAAAATGTAGGAGAAAAAGGAGGAAAGTGCTCATGGCCACTTCTTTCTGTTATTTGATGCATAACGGTTGTGAGGAATCTGTGACAAGCGTGAGAAGCATGACGGTCGTGACATGGCCGTGACGATCGTGAAGGCTGTGACGGTCGTGACATGGCCGTGACGACCGTGACAGTCACAAATTCTGTTTTCTGCTATTTTCTGTATTTTTCTTCTCTTTTTCTTTCTTTAGTCCAAATTCTCCCCAATCTGCAAAACAAAGTAAATTAATCATATAATAGAACATAAATCAAGATAAATTAATAAAAGTCACAAATAAATGCATGCAAATCAAGCCAAATAAACGATATGATTTCGCGTTATCAAACATCCCCACACTTAAACCATTGCTTGTCCTCAAGCAATCGACCAACACAGTAAAAAGAAATAAGCATAGTTCGAAACAAAGTCACGACGAAACTCTAATCATACGTGGCTGCTAGGCTAATGTTAGATCGATAGGTACTAAATATTAATACCAAGGATATCATAACGACACAACTTCAAAAACTCCCTACATATGCAAACCAATCGGAATCATGCCATTATAACTCAACCTATAACACATGCTCTCTTTCACCCCATTTCATTATAGTGCAATCACATTAAGCCCGTTATCCATACACATTCATGGCAAGTAGACCTGTTAGTGACTACGATCTCATTATTATTTCATTTTTTTCTGCAAATATGCTTGAGCATCAATTGAACTTAAAGAGTTTGTACCGTTAGGCTAAGTGCTCGGGTGAGGAGCACCTAACTTAGAAGGAACATGTCTTTTTCTTCATAATTTTTTTTTCTTTTCTTTCTTAGTTTCTCATTTTAACCTAGAGATCGTACACTTATTTGCATCGGTCTCTTACTTAGTGTGTTTAGGATGGTGCTGACTGCTTAAATAAACTACTTAGGGATTACTACAAGAACCTGGAGTTTTAAGGTCTCGGCATAATGGGTACTCAAATTTATTTTGCATATTTAGGGGGTTAAGGTTGTCAGGACGATATCAATTTTATCAAAACTTTCCCAAGTTTTTCTAACATAGCCTAAACAGCCTATATACTTTCGGAGTACCATGTCATGAATCAAAAAGTTTTTGTTGGAGGTTAAAATTTTGAAATTTTGAAATTTTTGGGGAAGTTTGAATAACAGGCGAAAACCACTCATAAAGACTCGACAGCACATGTAAAGATAGCATTAAAAATAGATAAAAACAATAAATCAAACTAAAAGCAATAAAATGAAAGCGATAGAGTTCCTCCCCCACACTTAAACCAAACATTGTCCTCAATGTTTCAGTAAAAGGTGGAAAAGGAAAGATATAACCTGTATGAATGCTACTGCTCTTGCTATCTTTGTCTTTGTTGATCACTTCTACTTCGGTGGCGGGCATTTTGAGATACTTTGTTTGTGTAATTCTAGAACCAGCTCATCATGTTGCTCGCATCAAGAGGAAGTACTCATCATCAGTGTTCCCACCAGCAGCGACACTCGTAGGAATGTCCGTGGGCATAGCTCATCTTCTCAGATCGTCATCTAGAGAGTTTTCGCTTAGATATAGCTAAAGAGTAACAAGCGATACATTTCTTTTATTTTCTGCAAATTTAAACAAACAAATTAAAATAAAGACCTTGTGGGTTGCCTCCCACACAGCGCTTTGTTTAGCGTCGATAGCTCGACGGCTAAGGAGTGCAAGTACTCATGGTGGTTCTTTCGAGAATGGTTCCTCGATCAAACTTTGTATAGTCTTCGGTTTCCATGGCCACTTATCAAGCCATCTCTCATATCCCTCACCTTTTCGTTTCTTTCTTCTGTAGGGTGGTTTCTTGTTTTGAACGCGTGGTGGTGGTTCTGGATCTATTCTGCGTATCAGCTTTTCAAATTTGGGCTTTGTTATTTCATCCACCACCTCAAAAGTTAATCGTACCCTTTTAACAGTAATAATGACCCTAGTTTCACGGTCCTCGAATTTTCTTTTTCTATGAAGGGCCTTAGACAAAGGTGCATTGGTGTGTATATTTTTCAATACCTCCACATATGTTTTGAATTGGGAGTCTACCTTAACTTCTGCAAACCTTTGTGGGAAAGAAATAGGTGGGGTATAGGGAGGAGGAGCAACGATACGTGCTTCCTTCTCTACCTCTTCGACAACCTCCCTTTCGGTTGGCGCCGGTGGATTTTTCTCAATATGTATGCTTTTCTCACTAAAACTCTCCTCAGGCTCATCATCAATCTTCCTAGGATCTTCTATTTGTTCTTCATTAACGGTTGTTACAACATTCACATGTCCTCCTGGGAAGGGTGCTAGAGGTGTTTGTCTAAGCAGGGAGGTTTGAGTCTCCAAAGTCTCGCTGTGAGTTGCGAGGGAATCGACAATAACGTTCATCTGCCTAAGGTCTTCATTAATTTGGAGATGTTGTCTTCTAAAATCTTCGTTTTGGAGAGTTTGTGTCTCCACAAAGCGCTCCATCATAAATTCTATCCTAGCGTGAGTAGACGTCTCATTGAATTCTTCTAGTAGTAGTTCGAGGTTGGATGTATCAAAATCTTGCGTTTCCTCAAAACATTGGGAGTCGTCATCATAGAGGGAATTTGGGTGAGAGTGCGTAGTATTGAAATCTTCTAATAATATTTCGAGGTCGGATTTAAGCGGAATTTGTGGTTCCTCGAAATATTGGGGGTGGTAGTTATAATATGGAGGGTGGTAATTATGAGGGAAATATGGGTTATACATAATGATTTAGATAATAGTGTCTTAGTCTATACTATGCAACAACGGAATCACAATATTGACTGTTGGTCCCCGGCAACGGCGCCAAAAACTTGATGGGCTAATGACGTGTCTACTTATGCGTCTAGCGGTATCTTACTGCAAGTGCACAGCCTATCGAAGTAATATAAAAGATTGTCGAACCCACAGAGACCAATGTCAATCTACCGTTATCTATTGTTACGGCGTAAAGCTAAGGCGAATGGTTGTCACGATTTTTGTTGGTTTCTAAGACTATTAAAGGCGGAATTAAATTTAAGTTTTAGTAAAATAATATTAAGGCGGTCGGTATGTAATTATACTAACTTAGGTGGGTCAATCTAACCTAGGCTTATAAAGGTGTTCACTTAATCTATTCGGTAGAGATTACCAGTTTAAATACCCTCAACTCACACTCTCGTGGTCTTATATCAGATCTTATCCCCAAAGCCCTATGCCTGCTCTCGCTAGCCCATAAGTGTTTAGAGATAATTTTTGGAAACTAAATAATTCTAATTTATCTTAAAGCGCTCTCGCTGTATTTAATTTAAATGCCTAACTTTAGCTATCTGGTTAAAATCTCACACTCTCGTGGTCTTGACCCAACCTAATACTCTTTTCTTACTCTCGTAACGAAAAGGTCTATTTCAATTAAAAAGTATCAGCCAGAATATTAAGTGATTAATTATTTTTAGCCTATGGTTATATTTCACCAGTTAAGTTTGTTATAACTACATACCGCCCTAAGGTTTTTAGCTACTCATCGATGTTGAACCAGACAGAGACAGGGAATTTAATAATAATGTACTCATGGCAGAAAAATAAATAGACATTATAAATAAATCAAATTGCAATATAATAAAAACCTGGTTAACAGATAATTGAGCAGACCCTTCTTCCACAGACCGGAAAGCTCGGAGTAGGCGGAAATTAAAATTAAACGAGTGCTGAAGGTTGGAAACAAATAGATGTATAACAATCCCCTAATGTTGGAAATTGTTATACGGTTGGTTTGGATACAAATAAAACGAGACAGAAAATAAAATAATGTTGGAATGGAGATACTGGTTCGTAAGAGTAGTCCTCCACAATGTCGGCAGGATTCTACTTTGGCCAATTGGCCAAATAAAATTGCAGAAATAAATACAAAGCTCTGAACTAAAGGGAAAAATGGAAAAGAAATAAAAACAATAGAAATGGGAAAAATGGCTTTAATGGGAATTTTGGCAGCACTTCGATACGTCGAAGGCCTCCCCTAAAACTCTGAATCTAAGGCCTATTTATAGGAAATAATTCATTCTTCAACTTCCAGAGATCATGGGTGAATTATGGAGGGAGTGGGAGTAACTTCCAGTAGTGGGCAGTGAGTGGAGAAAATGTAGGAGAAAAAGGAGGAAAGTGCTCATGGCCACTTCTTTCTGTTATTTGATGCATAACGGTTGTGAGGAATCTGTGACAAGCGTGAGAAGCATGACGGTCGTGACATGGCCGTGACGATCGTGAAGGCTGTGACGGTCGTGACATGGCCGTGACGACCGTGACAGTCACAAATTCTGTTTTCTGCTATTTTCTGTATTTTTCTTCTCTTTTTCTTTCTTTAGTCCAAATTCTCCCCAATCTGCAAAACAAAGTAAATTAATCATATAATAGAACATAAATCAAGATAAATTAATAAAAGTCACAAATAAATGCATGCAAATCAAGCCAAATAAACGATATGATTTCGCGTTATCAAACATCCCCACACTTAAACCATTGCTTGTCCTCAAGCAATCGACCAACACAGTAAAAAGAAATAAGCATAGTTCGAAACAAAGTCACGACGAAACTCTAATCATACGTGGCTGCTAGGCTAATGTTAGATCGATAGGTACTAAATATTAATACCAAGGATATCATAACGACACAACTTCAAAAACTCCCTACATATGCAAACCAATCGGAATCATGCCATTATAACTCAACCTATAACACATGCTCTCTTTCACCCCATTTCATTATAGTGCAATCACATTAAGCCCGTTATCCATACACATTCATGGCAAGTAGACCTGTTAGTGACTACGATCTCATTATTATTTCATTTTTTTCTGCAAATATGCTTGAGCATCAATTGAACTTAAAGAGTTTGTACCGTTAGGCTAAGTGCTCGGGTGAGGAGCACCTAACTTAGAAGGAACATGTCTTTTTCTTCATAATTTTTTTTTCTTTTCTTTCTTAGTTTCTCATTTTAACCTAGAGATCGTACACTTATTTGCATCGGTCTCTTACTTAGTGTGTTTAGGATGGTGCTGACTGCTTAAATAAACTACTTAGGGATTACTACAAGAACCTGGAGTTTTAAGGTCTCGGCATAATGGGTACTCAAATTTATTTTGCATATTTAGGGGGTTAAGGTTGTCAGGACGATATCAATTTTATCAAAACTTTCCCAAGTTTTTCTAACATAGCCTAAACAGCCTATATACTTTCGGAGTACCATGTCATGAATCAAAAAGTTTTTGTTGGAGGTTAAAATTTTGAAATTTTGAAATTTTTGGGGAAGTTTGAATAACAGGCGAAAACCACTCATAAAGACTCGACAGCACATGTAAAGATAGCATTAAAAATAGATAAAAACAATAAATCAAACTAAAAGCAATAAAATGAAAGCGATAGAGTTCCTCCCCCACACTTAAACCAAACATTGTCCTCAATGTTTCAGTAAAAGGTGGAAAAGGAAAGATATAACCTGTATGAATGCTACTGCTCTTGCTATCTTTGTCTTTGTTGATCACTTCTACTTCGGTGGCGGGCATTTTGAGATACTTTGTTTGTGTAATTCTAGAACCAGCTCATCATGTTGCTCGCATCAAGAGGAAGTACTCATCATCAGTGTTCCCACCAGCAGCGACACTCGTAGGAATGTCCGTGGGCATAGCTCATCTTCTCAGATCGTCATCTAGAGAGTTTTCGCTTAGATATAGCTAAAGAGTAACAAGCGATACATTTCTTTTATTTTCTGCAAATTTAAACAAACAAATTAAAATAAAGACCTTGTGGGTTGCCTCCCACACAGCGCTTTGTTTAGCGTCGATAGCTCGACGGCTAAGGAGTGCAAGTACTCATGGTGGTTCTTTCGAGAATGGTTCCTCGATCAAACTTTGTATAGTCTTCGGTTTCCATGGCCACTTATCAAGCCATCTCTCATATCCCTCACCTTTTCGTTTCTTTCTTCTGTAGGGTGGTTTCTTGTTTTGAACGCGTGGTGGTGGTTCTGGATCTATTCTGCGTATCAGCTTTTCAAATTTGGGCTTTGTTATTTCATCCACCACCTCAAAAGTTAATCGTACCCTTTTAACAGTAATAATGACCCTAGTTTCACGGTCCTCGAATTTTCTTTTTCTATGAAGGGCCTTAGACAAAGGTGCATTGGTGTGTATATTTTTCAATACCTCCACATATGTTTTGAATTGGGAGTCTACCTTAACTTCTGCAAACCTTTGTGGGAAAGAAATAGGTGGGGTATAGGGAGGAGGAGCAACGATACGTGCTTCCTTCTCTACCTCTTCGACAACCTCCCTTTCGGTTGGCGCCGGTGGATTTTTCTCAATATGTATGCTTTTCTCACTAAAACTCTCCTCAGGCTCATCATCAATCTTCCTAGGATCTTCTATTTGTTCTTCATTAACGGTTGTTACAACATTCACATGTCCTCCTGGGAAGGGTGCTAGAGGTGTTTGTCTAAGCAGGGAGGTTTGAGTCTCCAAAGTCTCGCTGTGAGTTGCGAGGGAATCGACAATAACGTTCATCTGCCTAAGGTCTTCATTAATTTGGAGATGTTGTCTTCTAAAATCTTCGTTTTGGAGAGTTTGTGTCTCCACAAAGCGCTCCATCATAAATTCTATCCTAGCGTGAGTAGACGTCTCATTGAATTCTTCTAGTAGTAGTTCGAGGTTGGATGTATCAAAATCTTGCGTTTCCTCAAAACATTGGGAGTCGTCATCATAGAGGGAATTTGGGTGAGAGTGCGTAGTATTGAAATCTTCTAATAATATTTCGAGGTCGGATTTAAGCGGAATTTGTGGTTCCTCGAAATATTGGGGGTGGTAGTTATAATATGGAGGGTGGTAATTATGAGGGAAATATGGGTTATACATAATGATTTAGATAATAGTGTCTTAGTCTATACTATGCAACAACGGAATCACAATATTGACTGTTGGTCCCCGGCAACGGCGCCAAAAACTTGATGGGCTAATGACGTGTCTACTTATGCGTCTAGCGGTATCTTACTGCAAGTGCACAGCCTATCGAAGTAATATAAAAGATTGTCGAACCCACAGAGACCAATGTCAATCTACCGTTATCTATTGTTACGGCGTAAAGCTAAGGCGAATGGTTGTCACGATTTTTGTTGGTTTCTAAGACTATTAAAGGCGGAATTAAATTTAAGTTTTAGTAAAATAATATTAAGGCGGTCGGTATGTAATTATACTAACTTAGGTGGGTCAATCTAACCTAGGCTTATAAAGGTGTTCACTTAATCTATTCGGTAGAGATTACCAGTTTAAATACCCTCAACTCACACTCTCGTGGTCTTATATCAGATCTTATCCCCAAAGCCCTATGCCTGCTCTCGCTAGCCCATAAGTGTTTAGAGATAATTTTTGGAAACTAAATAATTCTAATTTATCTTAAAGCGCTCTCGCTGTATTTAATTTAAATGCCTAACTTTAGCTATCTGGTTAAAATCTCACACTCTCGTGGTCTTGACCCAACCTAATACTCTTTTCTTACTCTCGTAACGAAAAGGTCTATTTCAATTAAAAAGTATCAGCCAGAATATTAAGTGATTAATTATTTTTAGCCTATGGTTATATTTCACCAGTTAAGTTTGTTATAACTACATACCGCCCTAAGGTTTTTAGCTACTCATCGATGTTGAACCAGACAGAGACAGGGAATTTAATAATAATGTACTCATGGCAGAAAAATAAATAGACATTATAAATAAATCAAATTGCAATATAATAAAAACCTGGTTAACAGATAATTGAGCAGACCCTTCTTCCACAGACCGGAAAGCTCGGAGTAGGCGGAAATTAAAATTAAACGAGTGCTGAAGGTTGGAAACAAATAGATGTATAACAATCCCCTAATGTTGGAAATTGTTATACGGTTGGTTTGGATACAAATAAAACGAGACAGAAAATAAAATAATGTTGGAATGGAGATACTGGTTCGTAAGAGTAGTCCTCCACAATGTCGGCAGGATTCTACTTTGGCCAATTGGCCAAATAAAATTGCAGAAATAAATACAAAGCTCTGAACTAAAGGGAAAAATGGAAAAGAAATAAAAACAATAGAAATGGGAAAAATGGCTTTAATGGGAATTTTGGCAGCACTTCGATACGTCGAAGGCCTCCCCTAAAACTCTGAATCTAAGGCCTATTTATAGGAAATAATTCATTCTTCAACTTCCAGAGATCATGGGTGAATTATGGAGGGAGTGGGAGTAACTTCCAGTAGTGGGCAGTGAGTGGAGAAAATGTAGGAGAAAAAGGAGGAAAGTGCTCATGGCCACTTCTTTCTGTTATTTGATGCATAACGGTTGTGAGGAATCTGTGACAAGCGTGAGAAGCATGACGGTCGTGACATGGCCGTGACGATCGTGAAGGCTGTGACGGTCGTGACATGGCCGTGACGACCGTGACAGTCACAAATTCTGTTTTCTGCTATTTTCTGTATTTTTCTTCTCTTTTTCTTTCTTTAGTCCAAATTCTCCCCAATCTGCAAAACAAAGTAAATTAATCATATAATAGAACATAAATCAAGATAAATTAATAAAAGTCACAAATAAATGCATGCAAATCAAGCCAAATAAACGATATGATTTCGCGTTATCAACTCTCATAGGGAGTATTATATACTCTATACATTTGTCAGGGAGAGTTTAACCACTCCAACTTTGATCACTCTTGTTTCTTTATTTGTCCACCTCTCAAAGAGATGCATTGTTATCATCAAAAGAGGAGAAAATATGGATCAATGTGTTGTCAGTATAAAGGTTGCAACTATTTGTTGATTTAGTTTTGATGTTGACGACACTCTTAAGAGAAGTCTTCATAAGTCCTATTTTTTTAGACTATGTTGATTCAAATGATGATGCTTGAAGATTGATTGAGTGATAATGCTTGATATATGATTAAGTGGTGGTGCTTGACATGTTGTTGGTGAAGTGATGGTGTTTGATATGTGGATCAAGTGATGGTACTTGATATGGTGCATAAGTGATGGTGTTTAACATGTTGATCAAGTGATGGTACTTGATATGTTGACCGAGTGATGGTGTTTGGTACTTAAAGCTCAAGATGTATTGATCAAGATAAATCCTATATATCATCGGGTACACTGATCAAGTTGATGTGATTGAATATCAAGTTGTAAAGATTAAGTTATGGTGATCATTGAATATATACTTGTGTTAATCAAGTTATGGTGATCAAGTGCTTGGAGATCAATCTATCAATGGCTATCTGTGGAGACGTCACCTTATGTCAAATGGCATTCCGTAAACTCGGTGAAGATATCTAATTAAGCGATTTGTATGATGATAGAGGTTATCATGAAAAGTTGTCTCAAGCCTCATCAGAAGAAGATTCAAGGTTCCAATTAAGTTATAATGTCAAAGATAATATGGCAAGGAACTAGAAGCTTCAAAGTTATGAAAGAGAAAAAGTGTGAAAGCTCGTAGAGTCTAGGTCGAGTGGATAGTGTATATAAAGGTATAAGACTTGCTTTTGACTTAATTAAGGAAAATGACACACACACACTTTAAATCCTTTGAAAAAAATCTCTTGATTTTATAAAATCACCTAAAAATGTTTTAAAAGTCTAGCCAATTAATTAGGCAATTGTCTAATAAATTAGAAATATGTTTTATAAATGAATAATTTATTAGACTTTTGGAATAGTCAATTATTTCAATCCTTTAAGATGTTTAAGACACAACGTCACTTTACGTTATGAGTTGATTTATATTCTTTTCTAAAAAAATTAATATCTTTACTTTCAAATTGTAGTCTGGGTTCGTGTTTTAGGTTTGTCTATTGAGTACTATGATGCGAGAGTCCTTACTTTCATTAGAAATCGTATATGTGCTATCGTCAAAATGGACATAAATACTTTGGGCAAAGAAAGAGGAAAATATGCAATACTTTATGTACAAGTTGATCTAACAAAACTGTTGTTAGAAATGTTTGCAATCAAGGGACAGGGCTATAAGATTTAATGTGAAAGGTTGCACTTGTTATGTTTGGGTTGTGGTCGTTTTGGAAATTACAAAGACGAATGTGCTGATCAATCAGGAATCAAGGGCACTGATAATGCAGTAGGTGTAAGGAAACTTCTTGATGATGGAAGTGAAACTATGACCAATGTAGCTAAATAGGATGGACCATGGGTCGTTTTTCTGAAAACCTGGAAACAAAGGAAATGGAATAAAGTGGAAATAAAAAAATGGAGGAAATGCAGGTCCGATGAAGCAATAGACCGGAGCTCTGATGGATTCAAATGGAATTAAATTCAACATGCAAGGTAAGGAGTCATAGTTTATTGCTCTTAATAATGGTGTAACAAAAGTGGAATTTGACATGTCTCAAGAAACATTTAGCAAATCAATGATAAGCTAATAATTTTTTATAATGAAGAACCAATAATTGCGGGCGATGATGGGGATGGCGAAATTTTGTATAATTCAAATGGACAAATGAGACTGAAGCATGGTGAGGGGAACTGCTGGGAGAAGTAAAAAAATAGAAAAATGAGGTCAAGGAAGTTCTTTTAGGGGGTGACACGTGGCATTGAAAAGGAAAAAAAGTAACGTTGTACCATGTGGTAAAAACAAGGAAATGTACAGGAGATTTTTTGAAAAAGAGGGTATACTTGATGTAGTTGCACACCTTCACTTAACTAATGAGCCTGATCATGAGACCACACTTCAATCTAAAAGTAATAGTGAGTATGACACATGCTCTAGACATCTTTTAAAGATGTTAGGCCCAAAAGATCTTAGAGCTTAAGGGGCATAGAAGTGGAAAGTTCTCCAATACTTGTTGTATTCGAAAAACAAAAATCTCCCGAGGAATTGGAAATGAGAAACACGAATGCTAGTGACAAAGTTTGTCCAAAGATTTAATTTATGCCGAATTTGGAGGATAACGATTCTGACATGGATGTTATGGAGGAAACACCAAATCAAGAATAAGGGATTAGAGCAAATCAATAATCTATTTTTATGGCTGACATAAATCTCGGGATATTATTATGGAAATGCAAAGGTGTAACAAGTAAAGCATTTATCCGAGTTTGTAAAAATTACCTGAAGGAGACACGATCGGATATCCTCGTAATCATGAAGACAAATTAGTTGAGTCAAAAGTGAGGGGTTATTCAGGAGGAATTGTTCTGGTTTAGAAATTTGAGAAGGTGGATGTTGATGTTACCAACAAGCATTTTTTATTTTTAAATGTTAAGTTAAAGTTCAATGGAAGGGATGAATGATTTTTTACCCCTGCTTATTAATCCAAAGGAAGAAGGGCATAAGGATTTGTGGGAAATACTTCAAAAATTACCTCTACAAATGAATCAAGGTTGGTTACTTGGAGGCGATTTCAATGATATTATGAATGTAATTAGAGGAAAAAAAGGAGGGGTCAAAGCTCTGACTAGGAGTGCAATTTGCTTAAGGATCGTGTGGAATCCTACTACTTGATGGACCATGGTTATTCTGGTCACGGATACTTAGGGGCCCTATTTTTCAAGGCGTAGTTATAAACTATGATAGACTTAATAGATCTTTGTACAATGATTTCTAGAGGCTCTAGTTTCCAAATGCCTTTTCTAACACCCCGAATTTTCGGTGCAGGATATTATTTAAAATTTTATTTTTACTTAAAAAATCCTATTGTATATTTTTTAAAACTTAAAATAATAATTTATATTAAAAAAAAAAGCTTACTATTTCTTAGCGGAGTAAAAGTTAATTTCAAATGTTTAAATTGCGTCTAATATAAGTAAATTAACAAATTTAAATATTTTATTTTATTTTAAATTAAATTACAATTCCATGTTTGGAAATATATCCAATTTAAAGTAAAATAAATAAGTTTCATAAAAACTCATTTTTGTTTCCAAGATCACGTATAACACTGAGTCATTCTCACTTCAAATCTTCAAAATCATTAGTACCTAAAATGTTGGTTGTAAGGGATCAAATTCCACATAATCCATAATCATACAAAACTAAACTAGGCAAAGGATTAAGAATCCGAATAATATAAATATACAATTTATTTGCCGAAAAATGGATTAAATAGAATATTGTCAAAATTTTCAACATTAGATAATAAAATATAATTCTCAAATAAATGTCTATCCATGTCCACGTAATTAAAATAAATATTTATTATCCTTTAAACAAAAGCAAATCGTAACACCCATATATAAATATATTTTTATAGTCAAGCTCTGATCTTTTACCATTCACATATATCTCAAAACATAAATCAAACGAAAAAATCTCTAAAATGCAAAGATACATGCTCTTTATGCACATGAAAAAAGAACAAGAACACGTTATAATAAGAAGGAAGGTTAGTTTCAGCAGGACAAAATGAAAATTGCGCATTAGTAATTTCATATCAGTAAAAACAACGTAAACACAGTCAAAATCCCAATTTTTGCACGGTAAAAATCATGGGGTAAAAAAATAGATAATTCCAAAAAAACTGCTATTAGCAAAATAGTACGATTTCCATCCCACAACCAAAAAAGCAACCCAATTTACACCCAGAAATTCACATGATTTGCAAAAGAAAAACCCTAGCTCACCCCTATATAACACATACTGTTCATTCGGAAAAGGGGGAGAATTGAGGAGAAAGAAAACCCTAAAAATTTCGCGGCGCCG
Organism: Lathyrus sativus; assembly: GCA_963859935.3. NCBI lineage: Eukaryota > Viridiplantae > Streptophyta > Magnoliopsida > Fabales > Fabaceae > Lathyrus > Lathyrus sativus. Next base: position 27,981,693 of record OZ012741.1, read on the forward strand.
ATACGTGTGAAAATACCCTTTGAAAATCTCTCAAATCAAAGCTTTTAATGGAAAGAAAGAAAAACATAGCAGAAGAGAAGAAATGGAGGTGAAGATCGAACGCATAGAAGAAAGGGATCTACCTGACTTGATTCTCTTTAACGCATCCAAATTCGATATGCTCTTGAACTCTTTGATTACTCTTACTATGCTTTATCATGAATGATCTTCATATGTACCCGTTGTTTTTGACATGGCCTTTGGTTAAGATGTTTTGGTTTGTGATTGCAAATTTGAACTTGATCTAGGAGAGAAGATGAGGATAGGGTTAGGGATTTACTATTTCAATTTGGGGAATATGGAAGACATTAATGGTCTTGGGAGTGTATCTTCACGTGTTCCCATTTGTTCTTTTTCCATATTTTTTGACCGTTTAGAGCCCCAAGTGTGGTCCACATACGTGTACCTCACCATTGTTGCCCTACACCCTTTCATTTTGACCGTTGGATGATATGCGTTTGGGCTGCTGATTGGATCAACGATCCATGTGTGTGGAGAGGTCAACAATTTGACCGAGGGTTCACTGTGAACCCTCCCTCTCCTCTGTGTGGGCTATTTCTGGGCCTAATTTAATTTCAGACTGCACCCCCCACATTACTTACAGTCTGACCCATTTGTTAATTAGGTTAGCATGTCTAGATTAGCCTATCCCTCATTCTATTTAGGTTACTGTTTTTCTTGTGATGTTTATACATGCTTTATTACCGTATCTCAATTACATTTATGTTGTCCACATGCTTGTTCAACCTATTAAAAAAACTAATATCTTGATTTAATGTCAAGCCCATTTTCAAACCCCATTGTAAGCCGATTGTTTTTACGATCGCCATCGACCTTATAGCCTCCTCTTGGGCTTTGTACAATGACGCTCGCTACACACTTCACATATAAGATTAAAATCAAATTCTTTTCCAAACTTGATCCAACGTTAAGTATCTTCAAAGCAAATGCAATTAAGCTCTAATTTTCCTTAAACACATATCAAATCCTCCTACTCTCCTTGTAAGTCGAGTGTTTTGGCCTCGCCATCGACCTTACCCTATACCATATGACCTTCTATCCTTTAGTTCCACATTGTTCGTTCCATACGCAAACTTAAACCTTGATTCATATCGAGCATTTTCTCAAATCAAATTAAAATACTTAATAACTACTCAGATACAATTTCAACACTTAAATGAAAAAGAGAGAGTTCCAAGTCTTTGGTTCACTCTCCCAATTGTTTGGGTTCGAGAAGTCTTTCTTAAGCTCAAACAATTATCTTCTAAAAACGATAAACGAATTCAAACCTATTTTTCCTAACACTTAGATGAAAAAGAGAGAGTTTCAAGTCTTTGGTTCGCTCTCCCGATTACTTGGGTCCGAGAAGTATTTCTTAAGCTTTGAGTAATCGTCATCCGATTAAAACACTCTAATTATATCAAACATCTTTCATAATATTAGATGAGAAAAGGAGAGAGCTCTAAGTCTTTGGTTCACTCTTCCGATTACTTAAGGTTCGAGAAGTCTTTCTTAAGCTTCGAGTAATCCTCATCCATTAAAATACTTTAACCATATCTCATTGTTCAAAGCCTTCCAAATATAACCACTCTTTGGAACAAGAAAGAGAGAGCTCCAAGTCTTTGGTTCACTCTCCCGATTACTTGGGTCCGAGAAGTCTTTCTTAAGCTTCAAGTAATCGTCATCCGATTAACCTACTTGAACTGCATCCCATCCTTTTGTATTTGAGGTTGAAAAAGAGAGAGCTCCAAGTCTTTGGTTCACTCTCCCGATTACTTGGGTCCGAGAAGTCTTTCTTAAGCTTCAGGTAATCGTCACCTCTAGCCAAAAACATTCGATACATCTAACCAATCTAATTCCTCACCCTCGTGCGACCAAAACCCTAAAATCTATTCAAACTTATCTTCTTCTCTAAACCAAATACTTAACCAATCAAACTCTATTCCTCGCCCCTGTGCGATCCACAACTCAAACAACGTGTCCCAAAGAACATTGTTTAGACCTTTCTTCCGCGCATAACAAACTCGTGCTTCAGCCTCCCATAGCGAGCAGACAAGCCAATGTTTAGCAGTTAGAATGCGACACAAACTCTCATTCAAATCAACCCCTTTACCAAAGAACATTGTTTAGTCCATTTTTCCGCGCATAACAAACTCGTGCTTCAGCCTCCCCTAGCGAGCAGACAAGCCAATGTTTAGCAGTTAGAATGCGACCTAAACACTTGTTCCATTCAAATACAACCTTCTTTTCACAATGAAAAAGAGAGAGCTCCAAGTCTTTGGTTCACTCTTCCGATTACTTGGGTCCGAGAAGTCTTTCTTAAGTTTCAAGTAATCGTCATCCGTACATACAAACCTTTTACCGTAGTTGGCCGAACTACGGATGTTCTGATTCCTCATTCCCTAATGAGGATATGTAGGCATAAGATTGCGATGATCTTGGCGAGCACATTTCCCCCTTTTTCCCGTAGTCCCACGAACTACAAATGCTATGATTTTCCACTTCTTACAAGTGAAGATACGTAGGCACAAGGGCCCCAATCCTTGGCGAGCACCCTCTCTTAACCACCAATTTCCGCTTTAGCAAGCAATTCCTTTAGAATATAAACAAGCGTATCCACTTTCTCTCACGAATTGAATCAAGAGGTTTCCGTTGAGTACAACGGACATGAGGGGTGCTAATACCTTACCCTCATGTAATCGACTCCCGAACCTAGAATATTGGTTGCGATGACCATGTTTTTATCTCCTTAAAGGATTTATCGATGTTTTCCTATTCCATCCTTCGAATGAATAAAGTTCAGTGGCGACTCTGTTTCGAATAGTATTTTCCGTGTCCATCACGAGGATCGTATTTTTCGAGGTACGACACTCATGGTCCAGCAAAAGACAATCCACAATTGCTTTATCAACTACTGAAGCTGAATATATTGCAGCTTCCGGATGTAGCACGCAGATTCTTTGGATGAAAAGTCAGTTAGAAGATTATTAGCTTTCTGAGAGTAATATTCCCATCTTTTGTAATAATACTTATGCTATTTGTCTTTCCAAGAATTTTATTCTGCATTCTAGGGCTAAACATATCGAAATAAAACATCACTTTTTACGTGACTATGTTCAGAAGGAAATTTTTCATTAAAAATTTGTAGATACAGACCACCAGTAGGCTGATATTTTCACAAAACCCCTTGCTGAAGATAGATTTGTATTCATTCTAAAAAATTTATTTATAAAACCGTGTCCAGAATGAGTTGATGAAATTTTAACGTGTCAAGTTATCAGAACTTCTGAAATAAGATTCTGATGAATTTACTTATTTATTTTATTACATGTTTGGTTCTGAAACATGAGTTTTTTGAAGTAAGGAAGTTTCATGAATTAGAACGTTTATTTTCAGAAGGAAATCCTTTGATTTGTCTTCTGGATTGTGAATAATTTCAACATTAATTATTGTCTTTTCATCTGAGAACATGTGAACACTAGTGGTGACAACTGTCCCATTTAATGAACATGCATAATCATGATTTGACACATTGAGTTTTGTAACCTACTTGAGAATAAGTTAAATCTTTACGCCTTCCCCTATTACTTTGCATTCATTAGACTTATGCGAGTTAAGATTTCTTGAGACTAAGTATTTCTCTTCTCAATCCTTATTCCATGTCAGATTTCTTTTGTCACCTTTAAGTATACATTTATTTGTATTTATTGACTGATTTTAAGACTTGAATAATGAATATTTATTTTGTGACCTTTTGGATATTATCTTTAATAAGAGACTGCTACACTCCTTTTCCATTCCTTAATATCTTTGTCTCTTACTCTACTTATGTCCTACTGTTGAAGCTGTAAAGCAGCAAGCAAAAATATTATTTTCAGAAGAATTTCTTCCGGGATTTATCGTCTCCACAGGGATCAGTGTGAGGGAAAGAATGCCGTTCGACAATCTCTACGTCTCTAAGCTTGGGTTTGAATGGTTTGGGATAAAAATTCAAAAGGAAAAACATAAAACACGAAAATAAGTACATTCTTAAGAAATGAGAAAACTCGTCAGGAGTTGTATTTCGTTCTACCCATCATGCACTAAAAAATATATGGATCAAATGCACGCAACCTAATTCGCTCGTCAATATCATCACGTATCGCTCACAACAGAGCTTATCTCTAACGCAAAGTCGAGAGATCAACCGTACCGTCTCATTGTTGATCTCTCACACAAATCGACAACACGGAGCATTAAGAATCGATACCCACGTGAATATTAGTCCTAAATCTATCTCTAGCATTTAGAATCTAATAGATGTTCATCTTAGATCGAGTTTGAACCGTATATGTCTATAGCAATCCAAACCCATTAAGTAAAAAATCAAGATAACCATCGATAAAGAGTTGTAAAAGAGATTTTATACAAAGATCCATAAATATACATACAATCAAGATAAACTTACATACAAAACCCCAACAAATGAAAAATACATAGAGAGGAAGGAAGAAGAACACAAATCTCATAGTCTGTCAACTCCGATTGAAGTGGATCCGACTCCGGATCGTCAAGATGCACCCTCCAATGTTGTTTCTAAGCTTAATCTACTCAAGAATGTGTTTGATGAAGTTGGGGTAAAAAGTTCCCAAACAACATCCCCTAAAAAATGATGAAAAATCACTTAAATATACAAAAATGGGTCCTAGTACTCGCTTAGCGAGTGGCCTAGCGAACAACCTAGCGAACATGACAGCAAACCATTTCTTGTTTCGACCATAACTCTTGAACCGTAACTCCATTTTACGCGTGGTCAGAAGCGTTGGAAAGCTTATTCAATGCTCTATAAGATAATGACAAAATATCATTGCTCATTTACCTAAAAAAATGAGAAAAAATCAATTAAACTCAATGAAATTTACGCGACACACAATATATACACTATAATTTAAACTATACAACATATGCACAAAAGTTGAGGTTTATTGGTTGAATCAAGCCAATAAGTGCCAATTATTTACACTCAAAATCAGTAAATTTTAGCACTTATCACCTACGCCACTTATCTAGGAAATGATGAATTTTCGTTTCAATTCATCTAAACTTTATTTCCATTTATTGTTGATACAATACTTCTATATATAGCAAACTCTTCCTCATTTATCTTCCTCAGTCTCTCAAATCTTTCTTATATTTTTGCCACTATGTCTCTCAAAATGTTTTATGGAAATGAAGAAGTCTTGGAAGTAATCACTCAGAAAAGGCCTAACTTTCCTAGACTTAGAGACTCAAGTTTGAACATAACTACCAGCATACAGATTCAATGATGGTTTGGTTACTATGCAATCTTGCATAGACATATCTATCATATCCATGTGAAGGAGTTTTGGACATATGCAAGGGTTGGCGAAGATGAAAACTCTATCTGGTCTTCTGTTTTAGGAGTTTCTTTCATCATAACACCTACCTCCATTGTTGAAGCCATTAATTGTGTCCAATCTGGAGTCACCGTTGAAGAGTTTCATCTGGATTACTCCTATTTTGAAAAACTCATTGTTGTTCACGATGATTCTATTCTCATATATGAATCTTAAAATTCTGAAGGGCTCCTTTCCACTGCTAAAGTGTGGTTCCAACTCTTGCTCACCAACTTTCGACCCCGAGGAGTGGTCAAAGATGTTATGTCTCATGATGACAGACTCTTTATCTACTTTTTGATATACAACATCTGGGTCAACCTGCCTTAAACTATCTTCAATCATCTGAAGTATTCTGTTGAAGTTTCCAGAATTCAGCATAAGTCCTTCATTCCTTATGGAAGAATTATGTCTGAGCTATTCTTCAAGGCTGAAATCATTGGATTAGCCAAAAGACTTAGACCAGACAATGCTGCGATTGAAGAAAGATGTGAAAGAGTTGATAAGATGCAGGATTTTTTATACTTGTTGGGCAGGTGTTCTTGTTGGTGTATCAGAATTTGTTCTATCAGTTTATGTGTTTTGTTAACCATCTTAGTTGTGTGTCATGTTTGTCTTTTGTTTGGTTGTTTTAATTGTTATATTATTTTTCTCCTTGCTTATGTACTTTTGCACCTCTGGCCTTAGTCCTTTTTATCAATGAATATTATTCTTTTGTTGCAGCTGTTACATATTATTGCATATTTTCTCTTGAATCAAACCCCAAACATTTCAAATATTTTCACTAACCCTTGTTTAAAAGGATATTATGTTAGTTGTTTTTCTTTCAGGAAAAATTTACTATATATCATAAACACCTGAAAAATCAGAACAAAATGTATGAAGCCCAAACTCTGAAGATATGTTAGCTTCTTAAAGTTCTGAATCATCTTGAGTGAGAAAAGACTTTAAAGATAAGTCAAGTTTATTCAATTGATCAGAAGTAAAACTTATCAGAAGTTGATATGCACTGCTGTGTGTTAAATTCTTGTTAAAATGCTTAACAACAGTAAGGACAAGTTGAAGAAACTTCTGATAGATAAACCAGTTCTTTTGAACAGAAGGTTCATCTACTCCAACAAAAGGTTAATCAGGGAAGTGATCTTTCATTCTGATTATCTTTTTAGAGTTGCTCATTTTAGGGGGAGCTTTGTGCTTCTTTCTGATACATGTTTTGGTGATTATCCGACCAAAAATGTTCATCAAAATACAATGTTTTGTCATCATAAAAAAGGAGGAGATTGTTAGTACAAGATTTGGTTCTGCATATGTATCTCTAAGTTTTGATGATAACAATTCAGTATTTGTATGAGAACAATTTTGGTACTCTAACAGTTTGTTATTGTGTATCTTTAGCAAACAACTTTAATTCCGACTCTTGAACGTGAAACATTACAAGTTTCTGAATATATTGATCTAAATTGCTTCCGTTCAAACTTACGGATGAGAAGTTTCTAAGAAAACTGTATGTTATTGTTGCAACGTTCTCTTAGCTCTTTCTTTTGACGTGTGACTTTGATCGATTCACTTCTGAAGACTACTAAAGCTTCCGAAGATTAAACACTGAAGGTTCTAAAAATTCTGAAGAATCTCAAGTCAGATATTGATATGATCAAGCTTCTGATTAATGATTGAAGTTTCTGAACTCAAGCTTCCGAAGATTAAACGATGAAGGTTCTAAAAACTCTGAAGAATCTTAAGTCAGATATCGATGTGATCAAGCTTCTGATTGATGATTGAAGTTTTTCAACTCAAGCTTCCGAAGATTAAACGCTGAAGATTCTAAAAACTCTGAAGAACCTCAAGTCAGATATTGATGTGATCAAGCTTCTGATTGATGATTGAAGTTTCTGAACTCAAGCAAAATCACCTCTTCTAACTTATGCTTCAAAAAGTGATTTATCCATAAGCCCCTAAAGAATAGAAGATAAGAATGAGTTTATACGTGGGAAAAATAGTACATGGTACAAACCAATATTCCTTCCACTAAGCGGATTTCGCGGAGTAAGGAAATTGAGGTAGTATGATTCTTGTCCCCTACGTATTAAACTGTTACTCAAGTCATCAGCTCATTCATGGAGAATACCACATCTTCCCTCCAACAAATCTTTTTTATTGGCTATATAAAGACTTGAAGAAACGTATGCAAGACTGTTGTCAAAATTTGTGTTGAAATTTTTTTTAAGTGTGCTATGTTTTTAACTTGTTTATATATGCTTGTATAGAAGCAATCTTTGTAAACACAACCTTGTAATCAAACTGTTGTTTGTATTTCCTTAAGGGATCAGTTAGGTCAGAATCCTTGAGAAGACATAAACTGTGTGTCTTTGTGGTTTGTTAGTCACTAGCGATTGCTAGTATAGTTGTAATCAGTTGATTATAGTGAACCAGTATAAAAATCGAAGCATATTTCTCTTTGTTGTTGAATAGCTATGGTGTTTATTGAGTAGATAAAAAGCTTTTGTTTTTGAAAACCTCAATTCAAACATCACATTTCTTTTCTTGTGTTTTTCTCACCTTCACATATGACTAAAATCATAAATTTTAATGTATCACTTTACCACTTTAAAAAACAACATTTAGACACACACCACTTAGACAAACAGACAAGCACCCGACAACAAACAATCTCATATTCCATTATTTCAAACAATAACATTTTGTATAATAACACATCAAAAACTTGTATATTTTTTTAAATTTATAATAACTTCATTAACATCCACCACAAAAATGTTACAACATATCTTATAATATTTAAATGAAACTATATATATTTTTTAAATAATTATTTATCGCTTTAACAAAAACACTACAACACCAACAAAAGAAATTAATGCTGCTCATGTATTCTTAATGAAATTCAAATATCCAAAATCAAAATTCATCCTTTATTTCATATAATAAAATAAAAGTGTATCTAAATCTATATATATATATATATATATATATATATATATATATATATATATATATATATATATATATATATATATATATATATATATATATATATATATATATATATATATATATATATATATATATATATATATATATATATATATATATATATATATATATATATATATATATATATATATATATATATATATATATATATATATAAATGTTCAAAATAGGTAAGTAGAAAAATTTAAAATCAACCACTACAAAATATCATATTTCTAAAATTGAATTCCATTGGTCAAATAACATATAAACTGATTTATATCAATATTCACATAAATAAGGGTAACAAATCTATATCATGCATAAATACAAAAATATAATAATTTATTATTTATTTAAATTATGATATATAACATACAATTATACGAAAATATATATTTTCCTTATTATTAATATAAATCATTTTTTATAAGTGATGACTCTTATGAACAAATTTACATGTGAAATATTTGTGTTTTATTTTTCTCTTAATAGGTATGTACCACTCTTTGAAAGTGAAAATAAATTTTTAAATGAAATAAGTACCAAATACATTGAAGAGACAAGAATGAGAAATTGATTTTGCATTAAGTGTAAAGTATCAATGAGAATTAATTTCTTTTGACCATTTGAATTCAAAAGAAATTATTATCATAATAAAATAAAACAAACAATAATAAAATTTTAATTGGCATATTAGACATGTAGCTACCAACTTTTGGAAAAATCTAGGTAAAAACTAGAATAAGATACAATCTAATATTCATTGGAACATTGGCAATAGAAAGATAACCAATGCATGGACTGATTCGTGGATTCCCTCGTGAGTCCTTAATGATGTCAAAATTCATAGCCATCACTACCATTAATCTGTTAAAGTTGTTGATCTTGCTATAGAAAATAGTGAATGGATCTTCGATCTTCTTACTCATATGCTTCCTCTCAACATTGTCGAAGAAATTATGGACATCCAACCACCTAGATCTAGCAATGGTGAGGATGTTATCTTATGGAGAGGCACAAAGAATGCAGATTTTCTTTTTGTTAATAGTGTGTATCAAATGTTCAATTCTCTCAATAGTGATAATGAGCAAAGCAACATTTGGAAAAACATTCAGTCCTTGAAGTGTCTTGAAAGGATTAGAGCTTTCATTTGGCTAGTCAAGCATGAAAGCCTCACCACAAACCTCGGTCTTAGTAAGATGCACATAAGAGAACCCTCTTGTAAGGTGTGCGTAGAAAAAATTGAAACAATGTTACATGGTTTGACAGACTGTATTACTAATAAACTAGTTTGACTCACTCTTGTCAGAGATTGATGTTTTAATATTTAATTTGAAGCAGGTTTAGAGGACTGGATGCAGATGTGTTAAGTAAGTGTGAGTAGTGTAGATAATAGTCCCACATTGGATAGGAATATGGTGACATGAGCATTTATAAGTGGGAGAATCCATAGACCTACCACCTTAAGGTTTTGAGTGAGTATGTGGTGTGTCTCTCACAAAAGTGTGACCCCACAATTGAGGCTTTTGTTTAAGGATGAGCATTGTGGAAGCATTATGGATAAAACTCACACGCCTCTCATAAAGGTGTTGCTCTATAAAGGTAGTCTCACAATATTCAATGCTCTCAAATAAAAATCTCCCCTAACAAGATGAATATTCAAATAAAAATCTCCCCTAACAAGATGAATATGCAGTTTAATATTGGCCATGGAGAGCTCGAGGAGTGGAATACATTGATCCTTTTGTTTAAGGATGAGCATTGTGGAACTCACACGCCTCTCATAAAGGTGTTGCTCTATAAAGGTAGTCTCACAATATTCAATGCTCTCTAATAAAAATCTCCCCTAACAAGATGAATATGCAGTTTAATATTGGCCATGGAGAGCTCGAGGAGTGGAATACATTGGGGGCTACAACTTGTCACTCTTTGGTTTTGGCCTAACAAAAAGATCCACGATGATACTTTTGTTATGCATACTCTCTTGGATGATGATATTATAAGCAAGTTCCAATTTTTAAATATAAGCATAAAGATACAACAACGTTTGATAATCAGGAAGAAGGTTTTACTTCACATTAGGTGGTAACCTCCATAGGAGGATTGGACTTTGATCAATGTTAATGGTGTTTCTAAGAACAACGGGAAAAATGGTTGTGGTGGGTTTATCCAAGACAACTTAGGCAAATGGGTTGAAGGTTTCTCCAAGAATATCAGAGTTTGTAACAGCCTTATAGCCGAGATGTGAGGACTCCTTGAGGGACTTAAATTTACTCTAGAGAAGGAATACAAGAAGATTGAACTTCAGACTGACAACAAAGTAATCACCGAGGCAGTTAACAAAAGGCCTTTAAGCATCAAGGAAAGTAGTGCTATTTTGCACCAAATAAAACTTTGGTTGAATGAAGATTAGAAAGTTATAATAAAGCATATTCATAGGTAAGTCAATCATTGTGCAGATGTTATGGCGAACAAAAGTCTACGATATAATATTGACCGAAAGATTTATCATGATTACCCAAATGATCTTGTTAGATTAATTGCAAATGATGTCTCTCTCCAAAATTATAGCCATTTAATTTTCTTTCTCATACGGGCTTCAACCCTCTTAATTCCATAAAAAAAGACAATTAATATTTTTTATTATCATTATTAATATTTTTCTTTGTTAGTTTTGAACAAAAATTACATGTAATAAAATTTTGTCTAACTTTTTAAAACAATTGATCAATAAATAATTTTTTGACACATCTTTAATCAAATTTAAAATAAGAGATGATAACTCATGGTTAAGATCTTGAGATTATAATCCCAAAAAACAAAGTCCATTCATTCATATATATATATATATATATATATATATATATATATATATATATATATATATATATATATATATATATATATATATATATATATATATATATATATATATATATAATATAATAATTAAAACAATATTTTTTAAATTTCTTACAAATTTGTTTTTGACAAATAGAACTAACTATATGATTAGAATACATAACATAAATCTTTTTGTTTCTGTTGTATTTTGATTAGCTAATTTTAATTAAGAAGACAACATAGTTGTTGTTATTTTAATTCAATATAAATATTATAATATTTTTAAATTTCTTAACTCTAAATTGTAAAAAAAAAAGTTAAAATCTAACTGTGAAGGTGGGACCCATGTTAAAATTTCTTTCCATTTTCTATAATGCAACCAAACAAAAGAAAATGCTAGTACATTCTTTAACCTTTCTCTCCTCCCCTTTTCTTTCCTTTTAAATTCCACAAAACAAAACATACAATCATCATTCAGATCTCTACCACTCTGAATTTCATCCCAAGAAACAAGATTCTCATTCATAAACCCATTGCTTCTTCTTCAACATTACTCGAACGACACACCCTACAATTGTTTATTGTTTAATCAACAATAAACAATTACTCTTCAATCAATAACAAAATCCAACAACAACATAGTTTACTGTCGTTGTTTCCGGTGACTCTTGTCGGGGATTCTCTCTCTTTCAACGCATTCATCTGATTCCTCTCTCTCTTACTAGATCTACCTTCAAAAGGGTACAAATTTTTATGGCCCTTTTCATGATTTATGCTTTATCTGTTGAATGTGTTGGATTTGTTTAGGTTCCTATAGTTTTTGAGGTTTTCACTTCATAGTGTTTTTTATTTTTGTTTTTATTCTATTAGTTTATGATTTTACTTCATTTTCTTGCTATTTGGTTTGATTATCCAACTGGGTCACTTTCTAATGTGAAAAGTAGGTTTTTTTATTTAACCATGTCATTGGAGGATTCATGTTTCTAGTTACCCAAGATGGAGATTTCAAATGGGGTTTGATTTTATGAATGATATTTCACTGTTTGAGAAAAAAAATTGATGCTTTTCAAATTGGGATATTTTTAGTATTGTGGTTTAGTGAGAATTGAGATTCTTATGAGCAATTGCCACTGTTGTCAAATAGTGGTTATACCGGTGCTCTATCGCGATGTTAGTACAAAATATTGCGGCATTTGCGAAGTGGAGATTTGAACACATTGCTATTTTCTGCTTTTCGTGATTGATGATATTGGCAAGGGAAGGTTTGCTTAGTGCTGATTTTGTTGTTTTTGCTAGATTCAGAAGGTGAGATTAAGAGGTTTTGTGACTTTGTCATTGATGGCACTTTCGGTTTCTCGGGCTATGTCGAAGGGCGTAGTGATGACAGTGCCTGTTCTGATTCTCACTGTTTCGGCGGCTGCTGTTTTTCTGTTCTTCTTGTTGTCCTCTCTCTCTTCTTGCTCATGCCCTTCACAACCTTCAGCCACCCCTGTCAACAATGCGATGAACTCTGATGTTGGTTTGTCCGAGTCTAGTAGTGGTAAGGGTTTGTTAGCAACAAGGAAGGAGGATGTTCAGTGGGTGAAAGATCAAATACAAGCTAATGGACTTCATATGCAAGAAAATGTGCTGCGCAAGGGTATTAATCCTCGCACTAGGGTTCAACAACTCGAGGATCTTAGACAGTAAGACCCTTCTTTTTAACTTGTTTATCTATTTTTATATGTGTGAATGTATAACTTCCCTGTTCGATTACCTGATTATGTTTTATCCCCCGAGTGCAGATTTAAGGGCATATCGCACTACGAGGGCCCTGACTCAAACAATCACACAGCCTTTCCATGCCCCGGGGAACTTCTAGTTGAACAGCACCATAGTAACTACGGTGAACCATGGGCAGGTGGAAGGGATGTGTTTGAGTTTCTTGCTCAAACCATTCAGCTCAGACCAGACTCACAGGTGCTGGAGATAGGCTGTGGCACACTTCGAGTTGGTTTGCATTTCATTCGATATCTAAATCCCGAACACTTTCATTGTCTTGAGAGGGACGAGCTCTCTCTGATGGCTGCATTTAGGTACGAGCTTCCCGCGCAAGGCCTCTTACACAAACGACCGTTGATAGTTAAGGGAGAAGACATGGATTTCAGTAAGTTCGGTTCCGGCATAACGTATGATTTGATTTACGCTAGTGCTGTGTTTCTTCACATGCCTGATAAACTCGTATGGGTTGGAATGGAAAGATTAGCATCTAAATTGAAACCCTTCGATGGACGAATCTTTGTATCACATAATATAAAGTTCTGTTCAAGGATGGGAGGAGACGAATGCACCAAGAGGCTTACGAGTTTAGGACTCGAGTATCTTGGGAAACATACACATGACAGTCTTTTATTTAATCACTATGAGATATGGTTTGAATTTAGACGGTCGAAAATTTAACGTCCTGATTGATTCTCCGAAAAAACACGAGAAGTTTTCAGCTTTGAATGACCTCAAGCCACTAAGCTGCTTTGCTCATTGATCAACATGTCATAATCAACTTAGTGAATTCTTGCTTCCATCCTGAGAGTTGCCAATTTTTCTATTCAGCAGTTCATCGATCTGTGCTGGAAAAGCGAGATGCGTCATTTGTAATTTCGATCGAGGACTCGACGAAGGCAAGAAGCTCTGTATTATATTCAGGGATCTTATTCTAAAAGGGTTAGCATAATATATACTTGGTATTATTGTTTCTATGTAGATTATGATTAGCTGTAGTTGGCAGTCATATCTTCATGCAACTGATTGCTGTTTTACACTTTTTTTTTTATTGAATGAAATGCATGGGGGTCATACTATATATGTGATCCATTTTCAAAGTGAGGGGCCTACTTATGTTTAGGGGTATTTGCGGTACGGTTTGCATGATTTTGACGTTAAAAATCATTCAAACCGTGAGAGAAAAAAAGATGCGGTTTAGTATGGTTCAATTAGTGGTTAGAAATAAAACAAAATGTTAAAAATCATTCAAACCGTGAGAGAAAAAAGATGCGGTTTAGTTTGGTTCGGTTAGTTTTTAGAAATAAAACAAAACCAAAGCAAACCACAACAATGTGGTTTGGATTGGTTTGGTTGATTTGGTTATTTACAAGATTTTTATTGAGTCGTATATACATCTATAGAGAACAACATAACTTTGTGTTTAATAATTTATATATTATCAAATAACAACAAAATTCATCATAATTATACAAAAACATTTCATTGAATTTTACAAAAATAAGAATAGATAAAAGTGAAATAAAAAACATAAAACAGTAGAATAAAATAATATCAAAAATGTTATTATAAAAAAGAAAAAATAGAGGAGAAGAGAGATTAGAGAAGATAAAAAAGAAAGAACATAAAAGATGCAAGATTAGATAAGAAATGTGCGATAAAAATGTAATTGGAAAAAGAAAACAATAGCATAAAAATGATAATATGAAAAATAAAGAACATAAGAGAGGAGAGATTGGAATAGAAGATGTGAGATGTACATGACAAAGAAGATGAGAAGAATGTGCGATACTACTATGAGAAATTTGAGAAGGTTGAAACTAAAATTCTAAGTGTGAGTAAGAGAATATTCGTAAGGTTAAAGAATAATAGGTTTGAGTTTTGGGTTGAATGTGAGATAACTGAAGTTTAGGTTGTAACATAATGCGATTTGGTTTGCTTTAGTTCGGTTTGCAAAATACAAACCGCAAACCAAATCAAACCGTGCAATTTTGTTAAAGAAACAGCGTAAACACATTCGAACCAAATGCGTTTTTTTGTGGTTTCGGTTTGGTTTGATTTGCGGTTTTCTATTGAGTTGGTTTGGTTTTGAACACCCTTACTTGTGTTTCACCCAATAAGAGAGTGGATGTTTGAGAGAATGTTAAAAAGAGTGTTCCGAGCACTTTTCATCATTTGAACCCTTAGGTTCCTCTATCTCCATATTTTCAGTAACTCTAGTACCCTTATGTTTACCGTGAAAATTGGTAAACAATCGTTGGTATTCAAAAAAATTGGTTTACTTGCAGGATCAACCAGTGAATCCTAAGAACATAGCTATTGTCTCAATATATTTCTAGAAAATTGATGAACACTTCGACCGTATATTTGTATAAAAGGTTGTTTTGATTGTTTTTGAAAAAGATAAACTTCGTAAAAGTTTGATAAATATAATTTAATGAAGAAAAGAACTTCAAAGTAAAAGTGCAGTAAAGAACAATTGATAAATAAAAGTAAATTTCTATTGAAATGAAATAAAATGTGGTGTTTTACACATACATTCTCAATAGTAACTCTTTTTCTCACTTGACTTAGATACTTTGAGTAAATTTTGAGTATTGTACAACAAATGAACACCCAGAAATCCTAACATTAAAACTCCTATTTATAATAAGTCGAAATAACTGTCTTTAACGGACATTTTTTCAAAAACTGACACATTTCGTCCTGCATGCTTTCATTTCGCCATAGTTCGCCACGCGTCTCTCTTGAGAAACAGATAACGACAAAAGACAGTTATTTATCCGTATTTTGAATTCAAATCTTTTGACAAAAAAGGCTTCAAACACCCCCTTCGAAATGACTTTCTCGACTTAGAAAAAATATTTCTAAGTATTGTCCAGGCATCCCCCTCATGGAGACTATTTCGACTAAGCTTCTCACAAGCTCTTGTCGAAGTCAGCAAAAACTCAAGAAAACTTGATTTTCACTTAATATTTCAAATGAAAACTTAGTGTCGAAATGCCCAACCAACAAATTGTTCCCCAAATATGTCATTTCCAACTAAATGGAAAAATGACATTTTTTGAAGTTTTACATTCGATGCCAGAGACCTTTAACTGGCTGAATGGGATGCAGCCACTGAGTCCACTGCCAAGGTTACAAAATTGCAAAAGAGTTTTGAACAAAATAAGAAGGAGCATGAAACCTGTGACAAAAATGTCGAAGAATGGGAGCAACAGATCAAAGATCTGCAAACCAATATTTCTCAGGCCAAGAAACGCAAAGTCGAACTTCTGAAGTTTGATCATGACAAAGCGGCGAAAGAACTTGAAGTTGGTATTCACCATGTCGAGAGAGCTCAAAAGCTTAGAAGAGAGATTGAAAAACTTTCAAACAACAAGACTTTCTTCGAACGACGCTTGACACTTTAGAGGTCAAAGTATCAAAATGTGAAGGACTGCCTTTCTTTTTAATTTGTTTGTAACTAATGAACTCGTTTCCACTTAGGAGACCATTTACTAAAAGTTCTAACTTTTTTATCCATGGGTAAGACTACTTTCCAAACTAAATCTCCAGTCGAAAATGACTTAACTTTCACTTTTTTATTATATGACTTTTCTACCCTTTTCTTTTGCATTTTTAATAACTCTAAGGCATTCAGTCTTTCTTCATCTAAATCAACTAATTCGTCCAATATCATGTTCCAATAGGACTCAGATGGGATCTCATGTTGTCTCTGAATTCTAGTTAACTGCAAGTAGATTTTGACTGATAGCACTGCATCATGATCATATGTTAGTCGAAAGGGTGTAGCGTTTGTAGCATCTTTAGGGGGGTTCGACAAGCCCACAAAATTTGGTCTAATGTCTTATTCCAATTTCTTGACTTCTTCCCCACATGCTTCTTAATTAACCCAATCACTACCTTATTTGTCACTTTGATCTGTCCATTAGCCTGAGCATAATAATTCTATTCACTTAGTGAAATAGTCTCAATCCACTTAGTGAAATAGTCTATTCCCACTAGAATGTATTTCTGACTCTTGGATGATGCTGGTTGAATTTCTCCCACTAAGTCTAAAGCCCACCCTATAAAGGGTTAAGGATTCACTATGGAATGTAGTTCGCTTGTAGGAATATGCTGAAAGCCTGCATGCATTTGGCATTCTTTACATCTTTTGGAGAATTTAATACAATCTTTGAGCATGGTAGGCCAATACATGCCTTGTCGAAATAATAACCATTTCATCTTATGACCTACTTGATGCGCTTCACATGCCCCACTATGGACATTAGACAGAGCCAAGTATGCCTCAGACTCACTAAGGCATTTGAGTAAGACACCCTCTGGTGCCTTTTTAAACAATTTGTTCCCCATCAGAACATAACTTAAGGCGCAATATTTAACTTTTTGTTCGACAAAAGCTGTTGGGTTTTGTAAGTAGTATATTATTGGCTTCCTCCAATCTTAGTCTGTCAACCTATGTATAGCCAATATTTCAAAGCTCTTTTCATCAGCATATTCTAGCTTCATTGTTTCTAAGTCCGTTGGGGAGAGTTTGGTTGATGCAACTCTTCCTCTGACTTCGATTGTGTCTTGTAACTTTTCTTTCAAAATTTTGTACCCTGAAGCAATCTGGGCTAAATCATAAGCCTCTTGATTCTCAAGTCGAGGTATATGTCGAATACTTACCACTTTGAATCTTCGCAACAACCTATTGGCTATCACAAAGTACATGATAAGGTTTTCCTTAACATATTTATATTCTTTTGTAATTTGCTTTATGACTAACTTTGAGTCACCCATTATTTTGACTCGAGTTACCCCAATTCTAACAAGATTTCAAGTTCAACGATAAAAGCTTCATACTCAGCTTCTTTATTTAAACAAAGGCCTTCGATCTTGTACTTGAATTTTGTTGGAATTTTGTTAGGAGAAATAATTAGAACTTCTACTCCCGTTCCATCCTTATGACTAGAACCTTCGAAGTATAACTTTCAAGGTTCAAGCTCCACATAATCAAGGGAGTTTTCGACTATAGAGTGGTCGACTATAAAGTCATCTACCACTTGTCCTTTAACAACCTTTAATGGCATATAAGTTAAAGAATATTCAGTTAAGACTAATGCCCATTTTCCAATTCGACTATCCAAAATAGGTTTAGAAAGCATATGTTTAATAACGTCGAAATAAGATGAAACATAAACTTCAACTGACTTTATATAATACTTTGATTTTGTGCAAGAGAAGTATAGACAAAGACACAGTTTTTCGACTATACTATATCTAGTTTCTGCATCATTCAAGACTCTACTAAGGTCATAAATGGCTCTTTCGATGCCATTTTCATCCTCTTGAGCTAACATACTCCCTAAAGTCTTGTCTGACGCAACTATGTACAATCTCATGCTCCTATTTCTACAAAGAGGCACCAGAATTGGAGGGTGATCAAGGTAGTCTTTAATCCTGTCGAATGCTTCTTGTTGTGCTTGCTCCCATTCAAAACCTTCTTACTTGAGTCTAAGTATAGGTGAGAAGACTTGAGTCTTTCCACTTAGGTTGGAGATGAACCTCCTTAGGAAGTTGATCTTTCCTAGTAATGACTGCAATTACTTCTTTGTTGAAGGCGCTTTCGCCTCTATGATGGCCTTGGTCTTTTTATGATTAATATCTATTCCCTTTTTATGGACCACAAAGCCTAGAAAGTCCCCCTCCTGCACACAGAAATCACACTTGAGAGGATTCATCTTGAGACCATGCTTCCTCATTCGTTCAAATGATAGTCGAAGATGGTCTATATGACATTTTTCTGAAATTGACTTAACCACAATATCATCAATATAAATATACATAAATGTTTCAATAAAGTCATGAAAAATAGAATTCATTGCTCGTTGATAAGTTGCCTCAGTGTTCTTTAGGCCAAAGGGCATTACTATCCATTCGAAAGTGCCTAAGGCTCTAGGGCATCAAAAGGATGTCTACGACACGTCCTCTTTAGCGATGGAAATTTGATTATATCTAGAATACCCATCGAGCATACTTTGATACTCATGGCCTGCAATAGAGTCAACTAGTATTTCTGCCACAGGCATCAGATACTCATCTTTTGGGGTTGCAACATTTAGGTCTCTAAAATCTATGCAAACCCTCAAAGTTCCATTCTTCTTAATAACTGGAACAACATTAGTAATCCATTCGACATACCTGGCCGTACGGATGAATTTGCATCTCAGAAGTCTTTCGACCTCCTCTTTGATCTTTGAGAGAACCTCAGGTGCAAAGAGCCTTGGAGTCTGCTTGATGGGCTTCTTCCTAGGCTTTATTGGCAACTTCAGTTCTACCATATCTCTGCTCAAACCATACATTTCGTCATAATCCCACACGAAGCAGTCTTTGGACTCCTTTAGCAGTTGAATTACTTCGACTATGAGCTTTGGGTCAATGTTGGCACTGATGTAGGTTGGCCTTTTTGTTGCCCCTTCTCCCAGGTCGATTTCTTCCAAAGGATCTTGTGCCTGCATTTTAATATTATTTGCTAGTGGATCCTTCTCAAAACCCAAAGGCTCATCATCATAGATGGTATCTAGCCTTTGGCTTTGCACTTCGAATTGATCTTTGTCGGGTAGCTCTGAATCGAAATCCTTCCCATGACCTTCAAAGTGCTTTTCTTCATTTTTGGCTTCGACAACCATGTATTTTACTTCAGCCTCTAGGGCCGCTTTCAATTTATTTTCAGCTATATAAGACGAAAGCTTTCTCAGTGCCTATGACTCAACCATAATCACTGAATTCACTACCCCAACCCTTAGGTTGAATTCCTTCTGTTCCAAAGACGAAGTCTTCTTTGTCTATCACCTCTTTGTCCCACTGAAATCCGTGGGTCGGATGTAAGTACAAGTAACAGAAAGAATCATCTGCAAGTGTGAGTTTGAAACCTGTGAAGTTACAAGGCGCTATGTGGGCTAAGTTACTGTCAAAATGTCTCCCACTTACTTGATTGATCTCAGCCATATAATAGCTTTGATCCGCCTCTATGTTTTCAACAATCCCATCACTTTGCCAGATGGAGATTCTTCGGTGAAGTGATGATGGAACTGCTCCTACTCCATGTATCCATTCTCTTCCAAGGAGCAAATTATAATTTGCCTTAGATGTTATTACCATGAAAATCGTTGGCCTGGTGATTGTGCCAATGGCCAGATCCACTTGCATGACTCTTATAGTGGTGCCCACCTTCCTTTCATAATTCGAAAGGACCATATTGTGAGGCCTTGTGTCAGAGTCACTCTTCCCAATTTTCTTCAACATATAGTGCGTCATCAAGTTAACTTTCACTTCTCCATCGACCAGGATCTTGTTGACCCCAACATTATCTATCTTGCCTCTGATAAACAGAGGGTTGAGATGATTTTTCATATTTACGTCGAGCCTATCGAAAAAGGCATTTTGCTCTTTGATCCATCAGTTATTTAATATGTAATAACACACCGACATGTGAGAGGCCACCTCCATTTCGACTCCGTCTTCTGGGTCTTCCAACTCCGTGATCCTGTCTTACTTTCTTGGCAAGACAAAAACTACATTGTAGACAATGTCTAATGACGGCTCTAACCAGAGTCGAAGTTATCTGTGAGCATATCATCATCTGCAACAACTTGGTTTGATCTCTCTGTCGTGTATTTCTCTTTTATCAGCAAATAACCTCCTCCCGATAGGCTTTTTTTTTATCATCATTCATGTCTTTCCCGATAGGCATATTGCTGCTAGATTATGCCTTCAATCTCTCCATTACTTCCCTTTCAGCTTTGCGCCTTCTCTGTTGTCGTCTCCACTGGGATCTCGACATAGAATTTTTACCTTTTGTAATTCTCTGAGCGCCATGCTTATTGTTTAGAGGCTTGAAAATATCTTCGGTAAGCTATTGACGAACCTTGTTCGACTTTGAAGTTTCGCCACTTTTTCTGGCCTTGTTTCCTCTTTTCAACTGGTTTTACCCACTTGTCCCTAGGGGCGTTTGCAGTGGGTTTGAATGTGGAAGGCTTGTTTCCATAAAGCCTTTGTTCATTTCGATCATGTCTCCCAGGTACTCCTTTCTTGTCAAAGGCACAGTGATTCCTAGAATCCCTCCAATTATTCTTGACCTTTGCTCGTCGAACTCCCTGAATATTCTTCGCAGCCTTCCTGTCGAAGACCGCGCTGCACCTAGGGCACAACATTACTCCAGAATTATTTTTATGGAACCTCTGGAGGAATTCGGCCAGATTCTCCTTTTTTTAAGGATAAGCCACCTTAACGTAATATTCCTGCTTGAGGCTGAATTCGTCTTCCTCCATCGCAGATCCTTGGGTCATTTCGACTATGTTTACCCCGAGATTAGCACCTTCAGTAATGCCAAACTCTTGTAACTTAATCCTAAGGCCTTCAATAGCCTTAGTTTCGTTGTTAACTTGCATGAAACCCTCAATAGTCTCATGAATTGTAATTATTTGGTTGGAACCTTCAGTAGTCCCTTTGTAGAAGCTTTCAATAGCTCCCTTGTCGAGGCCATCAGTAACCTCTTGGTTGAAGTTCTTAGTAACTTCTTGGGCGAAACCCTCAATGATTTCTTTACTGGAATCCTCAGTGACCCCAACTGCGAAGCCATCAACGACTTTCACCATCACAACATCATCAGTGAAGTCTTCAACAACTTCTACCAAGTTGACCATCAAAGGTTCAGTATAATGCATGTCCGCTACAGGGAGAGGGTCAACGTCGATCTTCATCTGGTTTTTTAAATTATCAGCAAACCTGAGTCTGCCCTCCTTGATGGCATTTTGAACAAGATCCCTGAAAAGGAAACATTGAGAAGTTTTATGACCCAAAAAATTATGGTATTTACAAAAACCTCTCTTCTTTCTTTGTTCTAAAGGTGGTATTTTAGAACCATGAGATACTATCATTTGGCCATCCTTAACTAATAAATCAAATATTTCGTCACACTTGGTGACGTCGAAGGTGTAAGTTATTTTAGGGAACCTGTCAATCTTCTCTGATTCGACTGGATTCTTTCCATTCGACGGTGTTAAGACTTTACAGGAGTAAGGCGGGCCTTGCTTCAGTTCAGCAAGGTCAATTTCACTCTCGTCGAAAAAAAGACCAGTACTAGTTTCTTGTTCGTCTTTGTCGAATTCGACGTAGGCTACCATTTCCTTTCTATTCTTGTTTGTGTCGCACCTCGAAAAAAATTCATTCGAACATACGATCCTCGCGCGAAAGGCGCGAAAATGCGGTTCGACAGAGTCGCCACCGAACTTTATTTTTCCCGAATAAACGGGAGAGGAAAATATCGAGAAAACCTCTTGAAAATGAAAGGATAGGAACAGGGTTGTCACAACCATGTTCCGGGTTCGGGAGTCGGTTACGTGAGGGGAAGGTATTAGCACCCCTCACGTCCGTCGTACTCGACGGGAACCTCTTAAGGTAACTGTGGGGAGTGTTGCTTAGGTTTGCTTGTTTTCTTCTCGTTGATAAAAGCGAATTGGTAGGTTAACGGGATAAAAGACGTTAGGGAAAGATGGGTGGTTAGAGAATAAGGTGCTCGCCAAGGATTGAGGCCCTTGTGCCTACGTATGCTCATTCGGACGAGAATGAGAAATCAGAGCGTCGTAGTTCGACTACGGGAAAGGATTGGGTGGAAAACGGAAAATGGATAGAAGTGTGCTCGCCAAGATCATTGCAATTTTGTGCCTACGTATCTTACATTCGGACGAGAATGAAGAATCAGAGCAGTCGTAGTTCGTGGAGACGACCACGAAAGATGAGGTTGAATGAGTTGAAAGTTTTGCGAAGGAGACGAAAGGATGACTGGCAAGCAACCCAAGAGCGCGTCTCAAGAGCTTGTCACTCAAGAATCCAAGGAATGCGAGACTCCAAGAACCCAGTTCTTTCGGGAATTGACTGAATAAATTGAAGATAGAGAGTGGGATGTTTTGAAATTGAAAGAATGAACTAATAACAACTCAAGGGCGCGCCTCGAGAGTTACTCATTCGAACATTCAAAGAATGCTTGGTTCTGAGAATATCCCTCTTTCGTAAGTTTTAGAAATGTTTGTGAAAGGATCAAATCGAAAAATGGCATGCGAGGCCAAAAGGAAATTGTTTTGAACATGGCTCAACGACGTGTCGAGGATTTGATTGAAGATGGAACCGACTTGACGACGTGTCAAGGGTTAAAATTGTGAGAAACGATATTAGTCCCTGAGGGTGCTCCTAATATCGAGACCACGAGGAATTGTGTGTGCGAAGTGTCAAAGGTTGCGAATGCGTGCGAGCATTCATCTTAGGAGGATGCTTGAAAATGATTTAATTTTGAAAGAGTCGAAAGGTTGAGCGAATAACAACTCAAAGGCGTGCCTTGAGAATTTATTCACTCGAAGACACAAGGAATGCTAGATTCCAAGTATCTCCTTCTTTCGAAGTTTGATCGAGAAAGAATATTTTAAAAATGACTTGAAGCGAAATGGGGTATGAAAATAATTTGTGAACGTGTGAGAAGTGAGAACGCGAGATTGAGTTTGAAAATATCAATTATTTAATAAATGAGACGTCAGCCCCACAACTAAATAATCAGAGTATTACTGAAATGCTAGATTCCAGTAACATCATTTTTATTTTTAAAAAATATAATTGAATGAACAACGGAAATATCACACAGAATGCAAGATTCTTATGATATTTTTGTTCTAAATTGCGTACTAAACGAATAGTCTAAATGACATATTATTTAAGGTGTACACCCCAATAATGTTTGTCCAAAAATTCAAGAAGTGCTAGACTTCAAGAATTTAATTTTTCTCGTGATTTAATTTAAGAAATTATTCTAGTAAAAAAATAAATTCGCATAAAGACTTAGAAAAACTAATAATTTTGAAAATGAATTTGAAAAGAAAACATTTTAATAAAATAAGTTTAAGTAAAAAAAAAAAAGAAAATAATAGTTTTTGAAAATGAATTTGAAAAAAATAATTTATTAATTTAAGTAAACTAAGAAAAAAAGTTTGAAAATACTTAATATATTTAAGAAAAAAATTACAACATTATTGTAAAAACAAAGGGGGTGTAGTAATGGGTAATGGGAGTTCAACAGGAATTCTGGTTGGGCTTGGCCCAACATCAAATACAGCCAAAAGAAGAAAAAAAAATAAGGAAACGGGGGGTATTGGATACACGGGGGTATAGTTCAGCGAAATGATATTGGGCTTGTGACCCACTAACCACCGACCCATCTAAGAAATGAACCGGATCCGCTCATCTTCCTCAATTAGTTTGTACTGTACAAACCCTAAATCCCTCTCCCATGGCCGCCGCTCCCCTCCTTCCTCTCAATTCTTCGTCGACCAAAATATTTCCCCACACCGTCTCAGCTTTTCATTTCCTCTATCTTCTACATTTCCTCTCACAAACACGAACCAAATTTCTTTCTTCTCAAATCGAAATCTGTCTTCGCCACTTTCATCACCTGTAAACCCAAACAACCAACAAAAACAAAATATCAATCTATTCAGATTTTCTGTTGAGTACCGTGTGTGTAAGCTCCACTCGAGAGGTCGAAGTTTCATTGATGTTGAAGTTGATAAAGACGGGTGCTGGATCGGTGCATGTTGCTGTTCGCGAACAAAGACGGCGGGTTGTTCGATGTTCACTGCAAACGAAAGGGTTTTGAAGGTATAAACCGCATGCAGTTGATGAGGGATCCAAAATTGTAGACTGGAGTTCTTGAGACGACGAAGATCTGGGGATCTGAAATTTGGACCGTGATTCAGCGGATATAGATCTGGAGAACACGGTTATGCGGATTTTTCACGGAGTCAGCACAAAATCAGAACTGAAGTGGTGATGTTTCGAGTTTGTTTAATAATTGATGTTCGTATGATGGTGTTGTGAGTGCAGATCTGGAATTTTGTTGTTTGATATGGTGATCTAGTGTTTGGATCTGGTGGATTTCACATGACCACAATGAAAATTTGAACATTGTAGTGTTTCTGGGAATTTATGTATGAATGTTTGAAGAATGTTTTTTTGAAATTGATGAAGGTGATGAATATGGATGGGTTTCTGGAGAACGGGATGAAGGTTTGAAGGTTGGGATGGAGATTTTTATGATTTTCTGGAAAAATGTTGTATGACATGATGAAGTTCGAAGAATATTCAAACAGATCTGGAAAATAGAATATGGATGTATGAACATTGCTGGGAAATTCTGGAAACGGATGATGAAGACGTGAAGAACATCATGAAGGTTGATGAGTATGGGCGAGTTTCTGGAAAATAGTATGAAGATGATATGAAGGTTTGAGTTTTCTGGTGATGTTCATGAATTTACCGACGAGTATTTCCGGCGAGTTTGATCTATGGTGATTTGTCCGGCGAGCAAAGTTGGTGTTTGCATGGATTTAGGGTTAGGGTTACTGTGAGGGTTAGGGTTACTATTAGGGTTAGGCGGCGGCGGCTGAGGTTTCAGTCTTGGGCAGTGTGTCATTAATGCAGCCAGACACCAGGCTTTATAGCCTGCTGACAAGTGGCATAATCTGCCCTAATGGGCCTGCACGAATTGACTGGTGGACCAGACTTAATAACCCATTGGAAACTGATTGAAAATGAATTAATAATAATAAAAAAAACTGACCTCATTGAAATTGACAAATAATTAATGCTGTTTTAATAAAACATGAACACTCAAATAAACCAAGCCTGATTAATTAATAAAAAAAATCTAAACCTAATTAAATCAAATCTTGAAAATAAAAGAAAGATAATTATTAATAATTTAAATAAAAGAATAAAACGAAAAAAAAATAAAATAATAAATAGAAACTAATATATTTAAAGAAAATCTAATTAACTAAAATCCTAAATATTAACCTACATAAAGAAAGATAATTACTACTATTAATCTAATTAAATAAAAACTTTAACAACTATACATAAAAGAAGTTTAATTTTAAAAAACATAATGAACTCTATTTTAAAAGAAAAGAAATATTCTATTCTATAAATATTAAATAAAAGCAAATTAAACCTAATATTAACTCAAAAAGAAAAGTATCTACCTAAAGAATAATACAAGCTATTCAAATAAATAAATCTATATCTAATAAAAAATAAGTGATAACAAAAAAACAAAAAGGAGAATAAAAAAAAAGAATGAAAATGAAAGTAAAATGACCAAAATGCCCTCTTCAGGCTACGTGCCACACTTTTATTGGATGAACTGGATAAAAATTTGAAAAATGCCCAATTTCAGGTGGACACGTGTCTAAACGGCATGAAACAAAAAAAATGCGAAAATATTTACAAAAGGGTAGGACAAATTTAGGGTATGACAGATGCCCCTATCTAATCGACTTAAACCTAGAAGAATGAACTGCATTGGCGTTCATATTCCTGAGGTAGAAGTCTATTAGATATAGAAAAGACCCTGAATTTGTCCGAAAGAAAGAGATGCTCGAGAATTGAAAACGCTGGATGAGGTAAAACTATGAGTAAGCTGTAAATAACTGGCAAAAGGTCACTATCACCAAAAGGATGATAGGACGAAACACACAAGATTACTACCATCAAAAGGAAGACAGAGCAACATACAAATAAACGATCGCACAATCTGACATCGACGAAATGTCAGACCCACCACCAAAAGGATGATGGAGCGAAAATACAAACAAAATAACGCACAATCTGACATCGACGAAATGCCAGACCCACCACCAAAAGGATGGCAGAGCGAAACACAAAACAAATCGCACAATCTATCATTAATGACCATGATAGACCCCCCACCAAAAGGATGATGGAGCGAAACACAAAACAAATCGCACACTCTATCATTAATGACCATGATAGACCCCCCACCAAAAGGATGACGGAGCGAAACACAAATAAACGATCGCACAATCTGACATCGACGAAATGTCAGACCTACCACCAAAAGGATGGCAGAGCGAAAACACAAACAAAATATCGCACAATCTGACATCGACGAAATGCCAGACCCACCACCAAAAGGATGGCAGAGCGAAACACAAAACAAATCGCACAATCTATCATTAATGACCATGATAGACCCCCCACCAAAAGGATGACGGAGCGAAACACAAATAAACGATCGCACAATCTGACATCGACGAAATGCCAGACCTACCACCAAAAGGATGGCAGAGCGAAAACACAAACAAAATATCGCACAATCTGACATCGACGAAATGCCAGACCCACCACCAAAAGGATGGCAGAGCGAAACACTAAACAAATCGCACAATCTATCATTAATGACCATGATAGACCCCCCACCAAAAGGATGACGGAGCGAAACACAAATAAACGATCGCACAATCTGACATCGACGAAATGTCAGACCTACCACCAAAAGGATGGCAGAGCGAAAACACAAACAAAATATCGCACAATCTGACATCGACGAAATGCCAGACCCACCACCAAAAGGATGGCAGAGCGAAACACAAAACAAATCGCACAATCTATCATTAATGACCATGATAGACCCCCCACCAAAAGGATAACGGAGCGAAACACAAATAAACGATCGCACAATCTGACATCGACGAAATGCCAGACCTACCACCAAAAGGATGGCAGAGCGAAAACACAAACAAAACAACGCACAATCTGACATCGAAGAAATGCCAGACCTACCACCAAAAGGATGGTAGAGTGAATCACAACACACAGGTCGCTATCACCAAAAGGATGATAGGACAACACAAATCTGAAGTTTACCAACACCAAAAGGATGCAGGCTGGGTTGAACTGACTAGGTTCGACTACCACCAAAAGAATGATAGTAAAGCAATTGACAACGGTCACGCTTGTTGGGTACAACTCAATGGGGAACCCCCCAAGAGGAAGATTGAACTTGAAGTGAGTCAACGGGGTACGCCCACCTTTTTGTTTGGAGATCACAGTTTTGTTGAAATGATTTCATGGTTACGCCCATGAATTCTGAAGAGGATGCCCCTGACTGGGCTGGATTTATTTTGATGTCTTGTTTTGGCCAACAAAAGGTTGAACAATTTTATGAGGAATGCTCATGGTTTTGCTGAAGATGCCCCTGCTCGGGCTGGATCTTGATTTGAGCTTCTTGGATTTGCCCAACAAAAGGTTGAATAACTTCGTGGGGAACGCCCACAGTCTTGAATGGTATGCCCCTGACTGGACTGAATGTTGATTTGCATATTTGATCAACCACGAGGTTGAAATTCGTCATGGGAGACACCCATGGTCTTGAAAAAGATGCCCCTGACTGGGCTGAGTCTTGCCTTGAATAACTTCAAATTTTGTGGGAGAAACCCACAATTGCAGAAGATTGCCCCTGACTGGGTTGATGACTGCTTTGAAGCTCTTGAAAATCGTGGGGTAAACCCACCATCTTGCGGAAAATGCCCCCCGATTGGGCTGATGATGGTCTTGGAAATCTTCGGGATTGATCCTGGACCTTGACTTGCATATATGACTGCTGGATGCTAAATGATATTCCATATGAGTGGAAGTGCAAATGCAAATGCTGACGAGCGGAGATGCAAGAGCTGGGGAAGTATGATACGACTGGTTATGCGAAATAATGTAAAATGCTTATGACAATGAATGCAATGCGTATGATGTAGACAGGTGTTTGGAAATGCAGGCGGAGACGCCAGCGTGGTGGCCTCTGGTAGTTGCCAATGCGGATTGGACTTCGGGTGGTGGGAGGGATTGACTTCCTCGACACGCAGTTTGCTGAAGACACCATGATTGAAGCAGAAGATGTTGCTCTGGATGCCCCAGGTCTGGGATATCTGGATGACTGTGAATTTGCTTCAGCGAAAGTTGCAACTCTGTTTGATGGTCAGGACGACCTGGTCTTGCCCTAGCTTGAACATGGTAATGGCCTGCCCCAGCTTAACCAGTCCTGGCATATGGAAGTTGAACTCGGATGACTTGCCCCTGTTCGAGCTGTTGAGTGATTTGCCCCAGCCTGTGGGTTCTGAAATGATCTTGCTTCGTGTACGCCGCTGAAAGTCAAATTCCTCCTCGATTGCCTTTTGCTGGAGTGTCTTTGAATACCTAGCACTGATTTGCAATTAAAATTGTACATTCACAGATGGTAATATTAATGCAAAGTTTGGTGCAAGTTTTGAAAAAGTGTCCTTTATTGAAGTGTCGTGATAGTGAGACGAATGGACTGCTAGCCCAGACGTTGTGCTAATTTGATTAGTGCGAAAAGATGTTGCAAGCATAGTGACACCAATGTTAATGATTAACAATCATGTGAGGAGTCAGGTTACGCAACCTTGCGATAATATGCTTTCAGAATAAACCTCGCCTCAATTAGGTCTTTCGAGGGCTGTAACGTGGTCTGGTTCACGATTATGAAACAAAGGATATTAGGCTCAAAGTATGATTTGTACCCACCCCTTCTTCTTAATGATCTCCAGTCCTACGCTCAGTTAATTCTACACTTGTCTGGACGGTGTAAGCTTGATGGTTCAAGGTTTGCTCGACGTGGCAGTCACCTTATTCTGGTTTTTTTGACGGATGTTAGTGCCCCTTTGATCTGGGTGGCCACTGAATCCCCTTTTTTGTTTTTGTTGAGGATTTCGGGGTCCTCTTTTGCTTTTATTTTGATCCCTAACTTTTGCATGGATTGACTTCGTTTGTCAGATCCATCGGGATTGCCTTGATTTTGCCTAAGTCCCTTCTAAGGTGTTTGACTTAGCAGGATTTTTGATTTTTGGATTTTGCTGTGACTGCCATAGTATGGGTCTTTGATGGACATCCGTCTTCGGGATTTTGCGGAGTTGAATTAACTGAATACTACCCTGTCACAGGCTGAATGTAAGGTTTGAAATATCCGAAGGAAACTGCTACTTCTAGGCTCGAAGTGGTTTACTAGGGATTAACTCCTTATATCTCCGGTGTTTGGGGGAATTGAAACAATGCCTGTACATCATTGACGAGATTCGGTCTGAAAGCATACGATTTGCAATTATGGGTATCTCGTTTTCATCCTCCTCCTTCAAGTCATGCTAAACAACAGTGAGTAGAGTGGAGTGAATAAATGTGTCGGTGATAAGTGAAAAATGAATGAATACGACATAACTAAATCAAAACATGCATAAACGATACATTAATGAAAACCAAATACGAATGGCAATTGTTCAAAGCATACATCACTTAAATAAACAAAGACAAAACATAAGAAACGGCAACATGACTGCCTTCTTCGGGGAATGAACTTGACTGGAATCAATCTGATGTTGGCACTAGTTGACTGGTGGCATCGGATTGTTGATGATGTTTGGGGACTTCCCATTAAAGTTGATAGCATCCCTGTCGATCATGTCTTGAATTATGTGCTTGAAAGCCCTGCAGTCCTCAATGGTGTGACCTGGAGCGCCCTTATGAAACTCACAATGAGCATTTGCATCGTAATCGGCAGGAATGATGGTTGGAGGAGCTAAATCTCTCGGAACAACAGCTTTCTTCTCCATCAACTGAGAAAAGATTTTGGCATATGACATTGGTAGACGATCAAAGACTCTATCTGGTCTCCATGTTCTCTGCGGACGCTGTGGGCGAGTACCTTGTCGTTGCTGAGTAACTTGCATTTGCTGTTGCTGAGGAGGATACTGATATCCTTGCTGGTTGTAGGCTCGTTGTTGAGGAGCCTGTTGCCGTGGCATCTGAGCTTGCGCTGCTTGAACAGCTGGCTGATAAGGCATTGGAGCATATTGCGCAGCAGCAACATATGGATACTGATAGTAGGGAACTTGATAAGGCATAGGAGGAGCTTGTTGAGAAGCTTGCCCTTTTTGCACAAAGATGGCATTTGTTTCGCCCTCCTTCTTCTTGTATCCATTAAAAGGCCTCTTGGCATTAGCCTGGCTGTTAGAACCTCCTGGGATCTTCCCACTCTTCAGCCCTTCTTCAATTCTCTCACCGACGATCACTAAGTCAGAAAATCCAGCGGAGACACTACCGATCAGCTTTTCATAGTACTGGCCTTGCAAAGTGCCCATGAAGATGTCAATCAATTCACGGTCAACAAGAGGTGGATGCACCCTTGCGGCTAGCTCTCTCCATCGTTGTGCGTACTCCTTGAAGGATTCGTTGTCCTTCTGAGTCATACTCTGAAGCTGAGTACGATTTGGAGCGAGATCTGTGTTGTATTTGTACTGCTTGACAAATGCATCGGCTAGCTCGGCCCAGGTGCGCACACTATTACGCTCCAACTGCATATACCATTCGAGTGATGCCCCAGACAAGCTGTCCTGGAAGCAATGGATCATGAGCTTCTCGTCTCTGGCATAGGCAGCCATCTTGCGACAGTACATCTTCAGATGAATGTTTGGGCAACTGAGACCTTTGTACTTCGAAAATTCGGGCACCTTGAACTTTGGAGGAATGACAACATCAGGCACCAAGCACAATTCCAGAGCATTGAAAGAATTTGAGTTATGCCCCTCCATGGCACGGAGTTTCTCGGCTAGATCTCGGCACATCTTCATGGCTTCTGAATCCTGAGCAGCAACAGGACTGGCGATGGGAATAGCAGCATGATAGTTCTGAACATCGTCATACTGATCCATCAGAGTATCTTTGACATGAGGAACCGGGATTTGCACAGCAGCAGGCTGGGCGTGCGGGATCACTCCAACGGTAACTCCAGGCGCTGGGATCGGTTGAGAAGTGTTTCCTTCGACTGCGTTGTTGAAGTTCAACGGCATCCCATGAGAATTCGGAATTGGGACCAAAGGGATGGCAATAGACCCTTGTCCATTATGGTTGACGACAGCGGCGACTTCACGCTGTTCTTCCTCTCTCCTGGCTGTGAGGATGGCTTCGAGGATCTGGTCGATCTTTCCTTTCATAGAATCCAACTCTTCCCTGAAGGCAACTTGCTCCTGTTGAATTTGCTCCATCATTCGTCTGGTATTGGCTCTAGTTGCGTATTGGTGTCGAGGAATCAGCTTGATTTACTGGAGAGGAAGGAACGGAGACATAAGATTCTGTTGAAGGACTGGAAATGCAAAATGCACAACATATGAAATGCAATGCAAATGATATGCAAGATGCAATGCAAGGTACAGGATCCAGGATCACAAGATCACAATCAAACAATTCTTGAAGCTGGTAACTATAATAGATAAGTAACCATAATTCCTGCTCGAAGAAAAATTGACAGGTACGACCTATGCGGGAAGATCTAAACAATCTACCCATAAACCCACTCACGGGATGGTTTCTATGTTTGGTTCCCAAGATCACGGACACTAGTCGTATTAGCGTCACGCAACAGGCTGGCTGTGTTACGACGATAATGACGATAAGGTCTCTCCTGGGTGGGGTCCTCATGCTAGGCGCACAAGGAGCGAGTCCTTGGAGACTAACACTACACGACCACCAATATCGGAACTGGTGCTAACAAAAGGTTCCCAGAATCACGGACCCTTCATTAATCAAGTCGTGCAACAGGCTAGCTGCGTTACAACGAGATCTACGAATAGGTCTCCTCTGGAGGAGCTTTCATGCTAGGCCCACAAGGAGCAGGTCCTCGGAGACTAACACTACTCGACTACCAATTCTAAACTATGTGTTCTCTCTGCTTTTACCAAATCTCGGGCGTAGAGCTTTACTTATGACGTCATCCCAAGAACCGAAAGGCCCAGAAAATAAGCACAAATAAACTCTACAAGAGAACAAAAACAAAAAGAAAACAAATAAAACAAACACTCCTCACAAACCAAAAGATAGGCTCGACTCTCTCTTTGCATGGAGCAATACGTCCCCAGCAGAGTCGCCACCTGTCGCACCTCGAAAAAAATTCATTCGAACATACGATCCTCGCGCGAAAGGCGCGGAAATGCGGTTCGACAGAGTCGCCACCGAACTTTATTTTTCCCGAATAAACGGGAGAGGAAAATATCGAGAAAACCTCTTGAAAACGAAAGGATAGGAACAGGGCTGTCGCAACCATGTTCCGGGTTCGGGAGTCGGTTACGTGAGGGGAAGTTATTAGCACCCCTCACGTCCGTCGTACTCGACGGGAACCTCTTAAGGTAACTGTGGGGAGTGTTGCTTAGGTTTGCTTGTTTTCTTCTCGTTGATAAAAGCGAATTGGTAGGTTAACGGGATAAAAGACGTTAGGGAAAGATGGGTGGTTAGAGAATAAGGTGCTCGCCAAGGATTGGGGCCCTTGTGCCTACGTATGCTCATTCGGACGAGAATGAGAAATCAGAGCGTCGTAGTTCGACTACGGGAAAGGATTGGGTGGAAAACGGAAAATGGATAGAAGTGTGCTCGCCAAGATCATCGCAATCTTGTGCCTACGTATCTTACATTCGGACGAGAATGAAGAATCAGAGCAGTCGTAGTTCGTGGAGACGACCACGAAAGATGAGGTTGAATGAGTTGAAAGTTTTGCGAAGGAGACGAAAGGATGACTGACAAGCAACCCAAGAGCGCGTCTCAAGAGCTTGTCACTCAAGAATCCAAGGAATGCGAGACTCCAAGAACTCAGTTCTTTCGGGAATTGACTGAATAAATTGAAGATAGAGAGTGGGATGTTTTGAAATTGAAAGAATGAACTAATAACAACTCAAGGGCGCGCCTCGAGAGTTACTCATTCGAACATTCAAAGAATGCTTGATTCTGAGAATATCCCTCTTTCGTAAGTTTTAGAAATGTTTGTGAAAGGATCGAATCGAAAAATGGCATGCGAGGCCAAAAGGAAATTGTTTTGAACATGGCTCGACGACGTGTCGAGGATTTGATTGAAGATGGAACCGACTTGACGACGTGTCAAGGGTTAAAATTGTGAGAAACGATATTAGTCCCTGAGGGTGCTCCTAATATCGAGACCACGAGGAATTGTGTGTGCGAAGTGTCAAAGGTTGCGAATGCGTGCGAGCACTCATCTTAGGAGGATGCTTGAAAATGATTTAATTTTGAAAGAGTCGAAAGGTTGAGCGAATAACAACTCAAAGGCGTGCCTTGAGAATTTATTCACTCGAAGACACAAGGAATGCTAGATTCCAAGTATCTCCTTCTTTCGAAGTTTGATCGAGAAAGAATATTTTAAAAATGACTTGAAGCGAAATGGGGTATGAAAATAATTTGTGAACGTGTGAGAAGTGAGAACGCGAGATTGAGTTTGAAAATATCAATTATTTAATAAATGAGACGTCAGCCCCACAACTAAATAATCAGAGTATTACTGAAATGCTAGATTCCAGTAACATCATTTTTATTTTTAAAAAATATAATTGAATGAACAACGGAAATATCACACAGAATGCAAGATTCTTATGATATTTTTGTTCTAAATTGCGTACTAAACGAATAGTCTAAATGACATATTATTTAAGGTGTACACCCCAATAATGTTTGTCCAAAAATTCAAGAAGTGCTAGACTTCAAGAATTTAATAAAATAAGTTTGAAAAGAAAACATTTTAATAAAATAAGTTTAAGTAATAATTTTTGAAAATGAATTTGAAAAACTAATAATTTTGAAAATGAATTTGAAAAGAAAACATTTTGATAAAATAAGTTTAAGTAAAAAAAAATAGAAAATAATAGTTTTTGAAAATGAATTTGAAAAAAATAATTTATTAATTTAAGTAAACTAAGAAAAAAAGTTTGAAAATACTTAATATATTTAAGAAAAAAATTACAACATTATTGTAAAAACAAAGGGGGTGTAGTAATGGGTAATGGGAGTTCAGCAGGAATTCTGGTTGGGCTTGGCCCAACATCAAATACAGCCAAAAGAAAAAAAAAAAAAGGAAACGGGGGGTATTGGATACACGGGGGTATAGTTCAGCGAAATGGTATTGGGCTTGTGACCCACTAACCACCGACCCATCCAAGAAACGAACCGGATCCGCTCATCTTCCTCAATTAGTTTGTACTGTATAAACCCTAAATCCCTCTCCCATGGCCGCCGTTCCCCTCCTTCCTCTCAATTCTTCGTCGACCAAAATCTCTCCCCACACCGTCTCAGCTTTTCATTTCCTCTATCTTCTACATTTCCTATCACAAACACGAACCAAATTTCTTTCTTCTCAAATCGAAATCTGTCTTCGCCACTTTCATCACCTGTAAACCCAAACAACCAACAAAAACAAAATATCAATCTATTCAGATTTTCTGTTGAGTACCGTGTGTGTAAGCTCCACTCGAGAGGTCGAAGTTTCATTGATGTTGAAGTTGATAAAGACGGGTGCTGGATCGGTGCATGTTGTTGTTCGCGAACAAAGACGGCGGGTTGTTCGATGTTCACTGCAAACGAACGGGTTTTGAAGGTATAAACCGCATGCAGTTGATGATGGATCCAAAATTGTAGACTGGAGTTCTTGAGACGACGAAGATCTGGGGATCTAAAATTTGGACCGTGATTCAGCGGATATAGATCTGGAGAACACGGTTATGCGAATTTTTCACGGAGTCAGCACGAAATCAGAACTGAAGTGGTGATGTTTCGAGTTTGTTTAATAATTGATGTTCGTATGATGGTGTTGTGAGTGCAGATCTGGAATTTTGTTGTTTGATATGGTGATCTAGTGTTTGGATCTGGTGGATTTCACATGACCACAATGAAAATTTGAACATTGTAGTGTTTCTGGGAATTTATGTATGAATGTTTGAAGAATGTTTTCTGGAAATTGATGAAGGTGATGAATATGGATGGGTTTCTGGAGAACGGGATGAAGGTTTGAAGGTTGGGATGAAGATTTTTATAATTTTCTGGAAAAATGTTGTATGACATGATGAAGTTCGAAGAATATTCAAACAAATCTGGAAAATAGAATATGGATGTATGAACATTGCTGGGAAATTCTGGAAACGGATGATGAAGACGTGAAGAACATCATGAAGGTTGGTGAGTATGGGCGAGTTTCTGGAAAATAGTATGAAGATGATATGAAGGTTTGAGTTTTCTGGTGATGTTCATGAATTTACCGGCGAGTATTTCCGGCGAGTTTGATCTGTGGTGATTTGTCCGGCGAGCAAAGTTGGTGTTTGCATGGATTTAGGGTTAGGGTTACTGTGAGGGTTAGGGTTACTATTAGGGTTAGGTGGCGGCGGCTGAGGTTTCAGTCTTGGGCAGTGTGTCATTAATGCAGCCAGACACCAAGCTTTATAGCCTGCTGACAAGTGGCATAATCTGCCCTAATGGGCCTGCACGAATTGACTGGTGGACCAGACTTAATAACCCATTGGAAACTGATTGAAAATGAATTAATAATAATAAAAAAAACTGACCTCATTGAAATTGACAAATAATTAATGCTGTTTTAATAAAACATGAACACTCAAATAAAACCAAGCCTGATTAATTAATAAAAAAAATCTAAACCTAATTAAATCAAATCTTGAAAATAAAAGAAAGATAATTATTAATAATTTAAATAAAAGAATAAAACGAAAAAATAAATAAATAAATAGAAACTAATATATTTAAAGAAAATCTAATTAACTAAAATCCTAAATATTAACCTACATAAAGAAAGATAATTACTACTATTAATCTAATTAAATAAAAACTTTAACAACTATACATAAAAGAAGTTTAATTTTAAAAAACATAATGAACTCTATTTTAAAAGAAAAGAAATATTCTATTCTATAAATATTAAATAAAAGCAAATTAAACCTAATATTAACTCAAAAAGAAAAGTATCTACCTAAAGAATAATACAAGCTATTCAAATAAATAAATCTATATCTAATGAAAAATAAGTGATAAAAAAATAACAAAAAGGAGAATAAAAAAAAAGAATGAAAATGAAAGTAAAATGACCAAAATGCCCTCTTCAGGCTACGTGCCACACTTTTATTGGATGAACTGGATAAAAATTTGAAAAATGCCCAATTTCAGGTGGACACGTGTCTAAACGGCATGAAACAAAAAAAATGCGAAAATATTTACAAAAGGGTAGGACAAATTTAGGGTATGACAGTTTGCTCTAGCTTTCTTAGCCTTCAGGCGTTCTACCTGTCAAACTCTATCAACCAATTAGGTCATATCTCTCAGGTATTAGGTTCCAGCTTCTTTCTAATTGAGTAGTCAAGGCCATCAGCGACCATTTCGACCGACTCATGCTCAGGCACTTGCGTAAAACACCTTGCCTTAAGCAGTCGAAACCTGTTCAAATAATTGTCTATTGGCTCTAAGAAGTTCCTTTTAATGCTAGCCAATTCTTTCAAACTTATCTTCGATTGTCTCATATAGAAATGTTCATGGAACAATCTCTCAAATTGAGTCCAATTATGGATAAAATTTGTTGGCAGTATGGTAAACCAAGTAAAGGCATTTTTGGTAAGTGAACTTGGGAAATATTTTACTCTTAAGTTTTCATTATTAGCAATTTTGTCTGACTCTATCAGGTATCTTGCCACATGCTCGACTGTGGACTCACTAGTATCCCTAGAAAACTTAGTAAATTTAGGGACTTTCCATCTAGAGGGTAAGTCTGACTGTAAGATGTATTCAGATAATAGTGAAGTATAATTTGGCCTGTGAATGCCAATATTCACCCCATTCCTAGCCATAATTCTTTTGACCATAGCTGCCAGATTATTATCTGCTACCATATCATCGTGTCAAACCTGATTTATAACTTCATCAACATTCTTATTTTTATTTACCATTACTACCTTTGGTTCTATTGGGATTGGTTGTTCAATCCTAGGAGTTTCGACCCTAGGTGGTTCGACTCCTGCCCCCTGGTTCAATATATTCGCCTGGGGCACATTTCGTAGAACTTGGTTGATTGTGGGGTTTTCTTCTAAGACTAACCCTGGATTTTCTCTTACCCATTCTCTTTGGGGTTGTCGAAGGGGTTGATGGACACCAAAGAAATCAACAATGCGCGTCATTTGCACTGCCAATTGTTGGTTCGTTTGGGTAGTATTTCGGATTAAGGGATTGAATATGACATCCATCTGTTGGGCAAGCATCTGAACCTTTTCATGATTACTTTCGACCATCTGTTACTTATCACTGCTGCAGAATTGTTAGTAATATTAGGCATCTGGATAGGAAATCTTGTCCCTAAGGGCTGACTAATTCAGACCATATTATTATTAACACCTGAATCAGATCCTTGTAATGAAGAAGTTACATTCACCACTGGTTCTAAGAACATTGATGACGCATTATGTAAACTTGCCATCACTGATGTTGGCATACCATATGGATGTTCACGTCCTATTGGAGGTATTGAGAACGCATGCACATAAGGCCTAAATTCATTATTCCTCACTGGAGGGGGGTCCCTGATGGACCCTGTGTTCCCACATAGGATAAAATGGGACCACTCTGGGCAATCGACTGCACAGGAGTCAAACTTTCTGTAAAAGGTATGACTTCATACGCTGACGCTAGAACCGTACTGCCCCCTGTCAAAGAAGAAGGGGGTGATTCTTCACTATTTTGGTTGTTTGGTGAATTTGGATTCACCATTTTCCTTACGTATCTTCTCCTTGGTCTCTCTTCGTTATTTGTGGCTATTATACCATTCCTAAGTCTCATGCAACAAAGTATGGTGAGATAAAAATGAAGAACTTTAATGCAAAAATTGTAAAAACAAGAAAATACTTTGACACAATAGCACTGTCCCACTGGGCGTGCCAATTTGTTTACCGTGGAAATTGGTAAACAACCGATGGTCTTCCAAAAAATTGGTTTACTTGTAGGATCAACCAGTGAATATTAAGGACTTAGCTATTGTCTCAATATACTTTTGGAAAATTGATGAACACTTCGACAATATTCATTTGTATAAAAGGTTATTTTGGTTGTTTTTGGAAAAGATAAACTTTGTAAAAGTTTGATAAAGATAATGTAATGAAGAAAAGAACTTGAAAGTAAAAGTGCAGTAAAGAACAATTGATAAATAAAAGTATATTTCTATTGAAATGAAATAAAATGTGGTGTTTCACACGTACATTCTCAATAGTAACTCTTTTCTCACTTGAATTAGATACTTTGAGTAAATTTTAAGTATTGTACAACAAATGAAAACCCAAAAATCTTAACACTAAGACTCCTATTTATAATAAGTCAAAATAACTGTCTTCAACAGACATTTTTCTAAAAACTGACATGTTTCGTCCTGCATGCTTTCATTTCGCCATAGTTCGCTACGCGTCTCTCTTGAGAAACAGATAACAACAAAAGACAATTATTTATCCGTGTTTTGAAATTCAAATCTTTTGACAAAAAAAGGCTTCAAACACCCCCGTCGAAATGACTTTCTAGACTTAGAAAAAATATTTCTAAGTATTGTCCAAACATCCCCTTCATGGAGACTACTTCGACTAAGCTTCTCACAAGCTCCGGTCGAAGTCAGCAAAAACTCAAGAAAACTTGATTTTCACTTATATTTCAAATGAAAACTTGTCGTCGAAATGCCCCGCCAACACCTTATGAAGCCCTTGGTGAAATATGTACCTCATCATCTTATCATTTGTACCCTTCATTAGAACAACCTCTTTATTACCTCATAATCATATCATTTGCACCCTTCACTATGACAACTTCTTTGTTGAATCCATCAATGTAATTTCACAGAGATTCATCTTTCTTTTGATATATAGCTCTAAGGTTGTCAACAAACTTAGACATTTGAAATATATTTCTAAGGTTGTCCACAAACTTAGACATTTCTTTTGATATATAGCTCTAAGGTTGTCCACAAACTTAGCCTATAAGGACCGATGAGTATAGATACTAATTAATTTCATAAATTATTATCATTTTTAATATTAATTTTAAATAAATGATATATTATATTTTTAATAAAAATAAAAAAAAACAAAGCGTTATGAAAGGCCATCATCATTTTCTAGTACAGATCGACATTGGACACCAAAAGTCCCAAACACACCCGCCGCACACAAACACACGCAAGAGCAACAACATTCGACACACAAAAACTCACTTCACAAACAGATGACTATGTTTTCCTTCGGAATAAATAACAATATTCACCCAACAATGGTTTCGTCAAAACAAGAACAAACCCAACAAAGCAACAAACAACCCCTTTCTTCTCCAACTTCCCACTAACACACAGTAAGTTTTCTTCAAACTTCACTTTCAACCCTTATCTTCATGTTTCAATCATTTCCGTTTCATTTCATTCTAAATTTCAGTTTTTTTTTTTATCATTAGGGTATTTTAATAGGATGTTTTTATCGACAATTCACATAACCCTGATTGGTTTCTTAATTTTTGTGTATATTTAGAGTCACAGATTTGGTAGAAATTGGATTAGTTGTTAATTGTTATGTTATGTTTATTGGTTTGGTTCTACTATGAGCTTGTGTAACCGCGAAAAACTAAGACGCTCCCGAGCGTATTTTAGTTGTTCGCGGTTGCACTCGTAGTGTAGTCATTTTTAGTATCTGAGAGTAGATATTGTGTTTATTGTTGTCTCAATTCTCTAGGAGTGAGGACTTTACATACAGTTTCCGACTAGAACGATGTTATCCAATTGTATGACAAGTGCGAAAGTTATATCCATGTCCTACATAAGTTCGAGAGTTTCTGAAGTTGGTCTCGCTGCGTTCTTTTACAAAACTGCATTCGGCCAGAACCGGTGCGGCGTCTCCTATAGTTTTGCTCAACCGTGTTTAATCGTCGGTTTCAAGTAAGTTGGTAGAAGTTAATGCTTATGAGATGATAGTGAGAGAAGTGTGAACGTTTCTTGGAAAATTGAATTGTTTTTATTTCTTTTCAGGAAGATGAGTTGGTCGGTCAGAAGCAGCGTAAACGACAGCAGTTTTAGTCCGTCGAACGGAACTAACGGAAGGACGCGTATAATCAGAGTGATTCAAGAGTTTCGAACTAAATTAAGTTCTAAAATTGACAAGGTAAAGAAAAATCTTCCCGTGAAGCTTCTTTTCTTCTTGGTTGGATTTTATTGCGCGACCGCGTTTTCCACGGTTATTGGACAAACGGGGGATTGGGATATTCTATCGGCGGGCTTAGCTGTTGTTGTTGTGGAAGGGATTGGTGCTCTCATGTATAGTTCTTCTCTTCCTTTAGTTATCAAAAG
The DNA here is from genome assembly GCA_963859935.3 of Lathyrus sativus. NCBI lineage: Eukaryota > Viridiplantae > Streptophyta > Magnoliopsida > Fabales > Fabaceae > Lathyrus > Lathyrus sativus. The sequence goes on from OZ012741.1 coordinate 28,022,811, forward strand.
GTTAATCTCAGTGTTTAATTATTGGAAAGCTGGTCTTACCTTGGGACTTTTTTTGGATTCGTTCAAATATTAATTCGGTTTTATACCGGACGCAACAAGATCTTACATGAAAAACAAAGTTTCTCAAATCTTTACACCGGCCCTTTGGTTTTCCATCACAAGCTAGAATCGTCAAGTTATGTAAATACTGACAGTTGAGACGCGAACTGATGTCGGGCGGGTGACCTAGTTCGGCTCGAGTTGTTCAATTCAGATCAAATACAGATCATCTTTATTACACCAGATACTTGTCTTCCAGGTTCCGTAAAGAACAACACATAATTTTATTTGTTTGTTTGTTTATATCAGTAAACGGGTTGTGGATCTTCTGAATAGTGTCCATCATGTTTATACATAGTGTTCATGTTTAAGGAAAAGAACATGCATTTTTTTATTATATATAAAGTTACTTCTTGAAAGTAATGTTAACTTTGATCACCAAACATTAGTCGTTGTCCTATTTTCCAACTTCATTACATTATACTCTCTTTATCTGAGTACTCTCCGGTATAGTCTATGACAACTATATCTAAGTTACAGATATCTTTTCACCATGGTGAACCAATTTCAGCATTTAAATTCAAAAAATCATCATTCCACCATATCTAAAAGTCAATGCTCTATGCCACATGCCACTCTTCTGGATCTGATTTTCTTTTTAAATTAACCATGTATTGGATTGTAGTTACCAAAAAAACAAAACATTCAAAAGATTGACGAAAGTGACAAACATTCAACAGACTGTCGCTGGACCAAATGGCGACAGTGTTGCATTCAGAATTGGCATTGCATAAAATTGCCGTTGCAATTGGCGACAGGGAAGAAAAATAAACAACATCGCCATCTGGAATGGCCACTTAGTTGTAAGTTAGGGTTTTCATGTTTCTGGTTTTTTAATTTCCAATTTTAATTATTGTTTTATGAATATTTTCTATAAAAAAATGTTAAATACATTCATTAAATGTTTTAATTTATGTAAATATTTAAATAACATATTAATAAATATTAAAATTTATGCAAATATTTAAATACATATTCAATTTATGCAAATATTCAATTTATGCAAATATTTAAATACATATTTAAATATTAATAACATTAAGTTTGTTATTAAAATTATAAATATTTTAATTACCTATTAATAAATATTTGTTAATAAATTATGTTGTTTGTTTTTCATAATGAATTGAAATTTAAATAACCTTAAAATAATATAGAAATGTAAAAAATATTAAAAAATATTAATTTACAATATAATGAAAATTACAACAACAAAAAAAAACTAATGGTCGGCTCTATCCAAGCGACCACCAGTGCCACACTGCGGGGGATGCGTGTTGCGACGAGGTCTACGACGAGGTTGTTGTGGTGTGTCTGGTCGTTGTGTGTTGAGTTGTGGAGGAGAGTTTTGTTGGGAAGGCCTCGGCGTATTAGATAGATTTTGCAGCATTTGACCCCAATAGCCAGGAGGTCCACTATCAACGGCGTTGCCGTAGTTTAACCCAATACCCATGTTTTCGTAGGATTGTCGGGGAGATTGGGTGGAGTATGGACGGTATGGTTGTCCGAATTCGTACATCGAATTGGGTTGGAATGGTGTGTTGGTTGTTGTGGGGTGTGGTAGTCAAATAGTGGGTAGTTGGAAGGGTAGTTGGAGGGGTAGTTGGAGGGGGTAGGGTCAAATGAGTTGTCTGGGCTATAGGTGGAAGGGGTAGGCTCAAAAGACGTATCAGGGCTATAATCGTTTGGTGGTTGAGGCTGAGACTGGGTGGGTGGCATGTAAGGATCATGGTAAGGATGTTGGTGTTGATGGGGGCATCTGGTGGCATGTATGGGTTATGGTAAGGCTGATTTTGGGCACTGGACTGTTGTTGTGTGTTGGACGAAGAAGCGCATTGCTTTGGGTCAACCAAATAGGTTGGCTCGGACAGAAAAGACTGAGATGTCGTGACAGACCTAAACCAAGTCATGTATTGAAGACTTGGCCTAGCCCCGTGCACAATATGGTCGGTCAAGACGTGCTTCCTTCTTATCTTCCAGTGTTTACACAACTCCTTCACAAACTCCTTCCAATTACTGACACTCCACTGCGAGTCCAATCGCTTTTGATGCCACTGCCCCAATTCTACCGGAGCATCTGGAATATCCTGATGCATCCCAAATTGTAACTTTACCCGGTCACTTTGGTGCATCTCCACCGTAGTGAACCTAATCATGAGTGTTCTTGATGTCCACACAGCAACATCATTGGGGTCGGGCTGGTGGTCGAGACCCTCGTACGGCATCCAGACAAACTACAATAAAGGTGGACAAATAAGTTAGACAGAGATATACAAGTTTATGCATATAAGTTAGAAAAATTAAAGGTAAATAACTTACATCATCTGGCCCAAGGTGGTCGTCACAAGCTAGAATCGTCAAGTTATGTAAGTACTGACGGTTGAGACGCGAACTGATGTCAGACGGGTGACCTAGTTCGACTCGAGTTGTTCAATTCAGATCAAATACAACTTCATATAAGTCATTGTGGATCATCTTTATTACAAAAGTACAACGTTTGTTAACAATACACCAGATACTTGTCTTCCAGGTTCCGTAAAGAACAACACATAATTTTATTTATTTGTTTGTTTATATCAGTACAAGGGTTGTGGATCTTCTGAATAGTTGTCCATCATGTTTATACATAGTGTTCATGTTTAAGGAAAAGAACATGCATTTTTTTTTTTATATATAAAGTTACTTCTTGAAAGTAATGTTAACTTTGATTAACTTGTGCAGAAGGTGTAAGGAACTTGTATTGGAATATAATTAGCCTCTTTGATTATTGAAATTCTTATCAATGAAAATATAGGGATTGCAAGTTTTATACATGACAACGGGTGGGTCTATGACAACTATATCTAAGTTACATATATCTTTTCACCATGGTGAACCAATTTCAGCATTTAAATTCAAAAAATCACCATTCCGCCGTATCTAAAAGTCAATGCTCTATGCCACATGCCACTCTTCTGGATCTGATTTTCTATCCTCATCAACTATCAACACTTCAAAAACACATTGCCCAACTTTACTTAACTGCCATTTCCTTTAAAATAAGTTATCCTTCATATTGGTACAACAAGAATTAACTAAATGACAAAATTAATCTCTTTCATAGCCCTCTTCTGTTGCCATCTGTCAACTGTCTATAGGATGCAACACAACTTTTTTCCCCTCCTCCCCACAAACATCTGAACCTTGAGTTACCCATAGATACTTCTGTCAAACATCATCAAACGATTTTTATGTTTATGTTGCATCTACTCACACGATTTTTTCCCCTCCTCCCCACAAACATCATCAAACTTCTGCTATCATCAAACTCTTCTGGTTCGGTTTTTTCTCATTTTTTGTTGTTTTAATGTTACCGATAATCAAAATGAATTCCTGTCATGCGTTTTTCTAGATCAGGTGATGCAGTTTTGCAAATTGACATTGTTGTTTTACATGTACCAACTCATTTTTATGTTGTATATTGTTGATATTCATACATATATTCAAGTATCAACTCACAAATATGCATACATTGTAAGTTCTTTGGTTTACACTATTAAATATGCATGTTGTTTTCATGAGAACATGTTTTCATTAATATATTGTTTCTGCTTACATAGAAATTATTTAAGCAGTTGTGAAGTTGTAAGGTATATGAATACTGATTAATGTTCATTCACCTGAGCAATTTATTTTCTGTTATGTTTCTAAGCAACCATGTCAAGACCCCCAATACTCATCAAGGACTTGGAGAAAGGGAAACAAGTTTGGAAAATGCTCACTAGAGTTGTTGATCTTTGGACTGTGAAGGAGAAAAGTGGACTGCATCATTTTGAAATGGTGATTCAAGATTCACAGGTAATCATTACCTGCTCTGTTTCTATATTATTATTGTTCATTTCCTTGAATGTTTACCCATTTTGTAGGGTGATCAAATCCATGTCACAACTCGGAACCGTGAGTTTAAAGACTGGTCTGAACAACTAACTGAACATGACACTTATTGCCTTTACAATGGAGAGCCAATGCCTAATGATGGCACTTCCAAGTTTTCCCCAACAAGTTGAAACTTGTCTTCAATGGAGGAACGACTGTTTCAAAATTGCCAATACCCGAAATACCGACACACCAATACAAGTTTAAGCCGGTTGTCGACTTTCTCACTGGAAATTTTATCACTAATCTCTTATATGGTGAGACGTATTCATATTATACATATGGTGTATATATCTATTTGTCATACTAAATGCATATTGATCTAACTACATATGATACATATGAAAACACTGTCACTTTTTCTCATTTTCATATATTACAGATGTCATCGGGGTTTTACAAGATGTTGTTAAGACGCAAATGGGCGATGGTGGTAAGAAATCATGTGCCAACATCACTCTAAGAGATGGAGCTAGAAATATTATTGAGGCTGCGTTATGGGATGATTACGATAAACAATTCATGAGCTATAATAGCTCCAACAAGTTTCCCGGACCAACATTCATTGCCTAACACACGCATGGTGTAAGCAAAATCAAGGTAACAAAGTTATTGTGATACACATCCAAGTCTATTGGATTATAATCAGTTTCTCAGCTCTTACTTCTGTAATTTGCATTGGTTAGTAGTTATGATTGTGCATTTTCATATTTAGATCTTTATTTATTAATTTTAAGGCTATTCTAATGATATTTTTGTTGTTCAAATAACTGACTCTGCATTTTGTAGGTATGCATTGCAGTGTGCTCTTTAGAAATTGATTAGTCTTACAAGCTTAGATGAAAATTGTCTCAAATTATAATGCTACCATCATTTAGTATGAACATATGTAGCAGCATGTCCATTGTTTTTTTTTTCCACTGATGTATCATCAATCTTACCACTTTACCATTCTGACTTTTGTAATTCACAAATTATTTTAAAGATTTTTGTGTTCTTGAAACATCTGTCTGCTGCATTTTGTTGGTATCCATTGCAGTGTGCTCTTTTGAAATTGATGACTCTTTCAAGCTTAGATGTATTAATAGGACATAACTAGAAAACAAAGTGACAATGAACTTGTCTCAATTTATAATGCAACCCGTCCTTTTAAAATGATCCCATGTAATACAATTTCAGTTAGTAGTAACATTTGTAGCAACATGTCCATTTTTTGTAGCAGCATGTTCGGTTAGTAGTAATATTTTGTCTCAAGTTTTTACAAACAACATCATTATGTAATATGCATGCTATGTTTATCAATTAAATAACTTAAAGTCTGAATTTTGTCAAGCAACATCTGGATTGCCTAGCCTATCCAATGCATGGAATGGATTAAGACTCCACGTCAACTTGGAGCATCCCCAAGTTCTCGATTTTAAAACCAAGTATGTTCCTACATTAAACAGTTAGTTACTTGTCTACAGTTTTGCTGAACTCGGTTTACTTTGATTTAATTCGTTATCTTTGTTTCTACAAAAAAAATCTAGGCTAGGATCCACACATTCAACTGTTGCACCAACTCATTCTATAACCCAGACTTCTGAATCCTTTGTGCAGTCTGGCAACAAAAGTTGGACAAACTCTAATGAGGTCAAGAGTATCCGTCACATTTGTGAAATTGGCAAGGTCTGCTTTTAAATTGTCGTTACAACCTTAATTATTTCTTGAAATATCTACCAACTCTTTGTGATGTCAAACTAGGATTGTTTTGCCACAACCATTGGCACTACCAAGAGATTTAAGGCGTCAAAGCATGACTGGTATTTCGAGGCTTGCCCCAGTTGTAAGACATCAAACAAGTCCACTGGCCCCAAATTCATATGTGTTTGTGGAGTCAAAGATGTTGAACCTGTGACATAGTAATATTTCTATATCGCTTTTATACATTCAATTATAACTTTGCAACCTGTTTTACATACTTGAACCGCTTTTTTTTTTTCATGGCATAGATACAAAATTGAGGTAGAAGTCGAGTTTGATAATCATGTTAGATGCTTTGTGTTTTAGGATAAAAATGTTATTCCATATGTTACTATGACTGCTAGGGAATTGAGACAAGTAATGAAGGAGGTAAATACATTATTCATTTGATTACTATGTTTCTCTTATTCATGGTTTTACTCACCTACTTTAAATTTCTGATGTGATTATTCATCAAGGCTGGAGAGGATAACCCGAAAATTTATCCCATTCACCTTGACAAACTTTTGGATAAACAATTTGCATTTAGAATCAAATATCAATCTTTTTTCGACCAATTTTCAATTGTTACTATCCTTAACGATCCTGGTGTTTACAAAACATTATCTGAAGCCCTTAAACCGGATGAGGTACAATTTGGTTGTGGAAATGAACTCATAATGCGTAAACTTTAAAATTTATCATGTTTTGAACATAACTGATTGCTTCCAATTTGTGGTCTTATGTTTTGGTAGCATACCTCTAAGGCTGTCTTTTTGAAAACTGATACAGAGCATGCTATGGATATTGAACTTGAACCAATTGTATGTCTTCTTTCTTAACATGTTGCAAAACTTCCAATATACTATTTTGTACTAGAGGCATAAGATATTGACCAGTTATTTTTGTTTTGTCTAGCCAACCCAATCTTCTGACTAACACTGCAACACACATCCAGAAATTTCTGCCACCCAAACTTGCAGTCCATCCACTTGCTCTAGCAACACCCCGGCTAAGAGGGTCGCCATTCCTACTTTTCCTGATGATTTTTTGCAAGATGATGTCCTGATTCCAAAGAATTCAGCAACCAAGGTGAAGCACCTCAAGAAGGAGTGACTCTTTAGTGAGTACCTCATTTTGTGTTAGATTCAAATATTTTGTTAAGATCATTTGTGTAAGGATTCATTCCAAACTTCTGCACAACTATGTTAACTACTGTTATTGAATTCAATCTTATGTACTCCCTTATGCACAAACCTATGTATTATGTAATATGCCTCAGACATGTTTGTTTTGCAATCAATGATATGCTGAATTTGGTCTCTCCATTTTTGGTATGAAACTTAAACTGATGCCTTGACCATATGAACAGGTTCATTTGAAACACAATACAAATTGTTTTTATTTCTTTAGAGACAAACCAAATAACTGATCCTAATCTTACTTAGACTTATGAATTTCAGGTCTTGATAATTACAATGTTTCTACATGATTTTAATCACCAACAAAACAAATAACCAAATACTATTTTGTACTAGAGGCATAAGATATTGACCAGTTATTTTTGTTTTGTCTAGCCAACCCAATCTTCTGACCAACACTACAACACACATCCAGAAATTTCTGCCACCCAAACTTGCAGTCCATCCACTTGCTCTAGCAACACCCCGGCTAAGAGGGTCGCCATTCCTACTTTTCCTGATAATTTTTTGCAAGATGATGTCCTGACTCCAAAGAATTCAGCAACCAAGGTGAATCACCTCAAGAAGGAGTGACTCTTTAGTGAGTACCTCCTTTTGTGTTAGATTCAAATATTTTGTTAAGATTATTTGTGTAAGGATTCATTCCAAACTTTTGCACAACTATGTTAACTACTGTTGTTGAATTCAATCTTATGTACTCCCTTATGCACAAACCTATGTATTATGTAATATGCCTCAGACATGTTTGTTTTGCAATTAATGATATGCTGAATTTGGTCTCTCCATTTTTGGTATGAAACTTACACTGATGCCTTGACCATATAAACAGGTTCATTTGAAACACAATACAAATTGTTTTTGTTTCTTTGGAGACAAACCAAATAACTGATCCTCATCTTACTTAGACTTATGAATTTCAGGTCTTGATAATTACAATGTTTCTACATGATTTTAATCACCAACAAAACAAATTTCTTTCTATATCATTACCAATTTGAACTTGTGGAACTTATAAGAATTCATCTTAATATGACTTTCCTTAATCCTTCTATTTTCAACTGTGATTTGTCATAAATTAATTATATCTGGTTCTAAAGAGTCTGCCAACATAAGTTCTTTATTTTATGCAACATCAACAATTACTATGGCTTAACATTGTATACTTCACAATACTTTGCCTGGAATTTTTTTCCTACCTGCATCACAATTTGTTTATGCATCCTGCATCAACAACATGGCAGCATCATTGCCTTGAATGCATTATAATTGAAATGTCAACCCCCATGAACTCATGTTTTCGATAACTTCTTTGGCCATACTTTTGTAATCTTTGAATAGTTACTTTTCTTCCCATTTCCCACACTAAATGTTTTGGAGAACAAACCAAGTTACATTACATACTATTTGGATGGACTCATGTCCTTTAGTTTTTCCTTGATGACACTCAATTAAATCAAACTTTTTTACAAATCCTGCTGTACTTTTTGCTTGGTCCTTGTGCATAGTATTAATATTGTTTTACAGCCTGTTCACTTTATGATAAATAAAGACAGCTAGCAAACTTCCTTATTTTTAGGAATACCTTCATCAACTAGTCAACTTAGAATTTAATTGCTACTGCATAGACTCCTGCAACTTTAACTTTCTGCAGAGTCATGTTGCACGAAACTTGGTATGACACCTTTATGCACACCAACACCCATCAATATCAATGTTGCCATGTTTGCTTTTCTGACATCATTAGCCTCCAACGTGGCTACATTATGGTAGAACTCTATTTTGTTAATGATATTAATGTAAGGTTGAAGTGGACTCACAATGATATAGCAACAAACAATGTTGCTGCTACTACATAATAAACATAATACTCACTTTATTTTATAATACTTTCTCAGCATCATATTCAAGATTTTTTAAAAACATTTTCTCTATACTTTACATTCACAGGGTGCTAGACATGTAAATTATAGTTACCAACCAAATACTTCACTTACATATTCATTACACTACAACTAAAACAACTAAATGAATAGACAGTTAACTATAACATGTTTATGCTTCAAAACATTTCATTTCCTAGTGTACTTCTAATTAGGTGATCAAATACAATGATTTCTTTATTATTAAACCAAAAAACTATGTCACATTTAATCCCTCTTACCAAATGTAAATCACACACATGATTCCCACTATGAAGCATATTAACAGTGGTCATGAAACTCTTATATGTATTTTCAGTTTTTTTTATTTGATGCTCTTGCTCACAGACATGGAGGTTGACCAATTTTTTCTATCAACAACTGCACTACTCTTTCACTAAGGTGACTATCAACTCTTAAATGGTTTTTTCCATGTTTATATTCTTTCTTATTTTCAGTTAGTTTCTTAATTGATGACAAAATCATGACACATTTTAGCATTCAGTTTCACATGATACAACCAACCACAAACTGATTTCAATGCATATACATGGTTAGAAATGACAAAACTAATGCTTAATTTGGCTTACCTTACACTACATTCTGAATTCTTGAGACATTTTGTGAAACCTTGGACATAACAACCCAATCTCATTGTTGTTACTAATTTTCAAATTGAGAAAATTGTTACTCCCAAAATCCCTTAGTGCCATGATGTTTGTGGGAGTTTTGGTTGGTATTTATACACACGGTTTGTGTCGACCTATATTTATTCTCACCAACAAATTTTCCAGTGCAATTATGGCAATTGCTCTGTCTATATTAATGTCCACTGTTTGTTAGGTGGCTCATTTATACATATATATGTTGCCTTAACTATGGACCAACTCTAATATGAATCATATGCCACATATAACAATTAATATCTATTGTTGTTCCCTACAAAAACTTATGGCAATGACAGAATTTCCAGCTTAGCTTTAACAACTCTCTTATTGATGGAATTCTCGTGTAATTTGACGGTAATCTATGTATTCTATTATGAAGTCTTAAGACATATATTGCTATTTTGAATCTGATGGATTGTCCACCCACAAATGAGCCAACCAAAAGAGCAAGGGCACGCAGAAAATATGTCGTTCAACAAAAACGTTTGAAACGCTTACATGACACATGACATCCTTACAAAAAATTTACTCAACAGCTACATACCCCAAATGTCAATACATCTAGAATGCCACTATCAAACATTACCCCTTCACAACTAAACCAAGAGTTGTTGCAGACGGTATGTTGTTGGAAGCAAGAATTCTAGGATCAGAACCTTCCCAAAGCAGACATACCTTTCATCATACCAACACATTCTCTAAAATTAACAGTAGAGGAACTAATTTGTTGGCCAAGTTCACAAATGTTGTTACGTGCTATGCAAACGAGAATATTTCATTATGGACTTTTATTCTTTTAATTTTCTATCAATCTTACTACTACAACAACATCAATTCATGGTTTCTTTATAATCTAGCAATACAACGTATCAAATCTATCCAACAAATTTTACCATACACTGGTAAGTATTCAAATTCACCATTGTTACTTATGCATTCTATTCCTGTTAACATTCTAGTGTATACTTGCAAATGGAGTCATACTATGTTCATTGTTACTTATATCTATTGGTTAAACATACTAGCCAAATTTTAATTACATATTGCCTATTTTGGTACATAATATTCCTGATATTATGTAATGAAGAAATTCGTATCAAATATGTTACGTATGCATTCGTCATTGCAAGTCTACTTCAAACATATTTGTGGTGATAAATTATATCAGATGCAATAATCTAACCGTGTTTTACACTTAATTTTGTTTTTCTAATGATGCCTACTTTTTGTAATGTATTCGAATGTTGTTTAGAACTACTCCATTTGCATGCTCAATTGGTCGTGGAATACTGTTGGATAACCTCAATATCTCATACAAATCAAAACAAATCGACACGAGGTTAGAAGCGACCTTCTGTTTATGGTGCATCCTTATATTTACCTGGCCAAGGAATATGAGTAACATCACTCATGTTATAACTTACTTTTTTTGTTTTGTCGTAGCTCATTACAATTGACCGACCAACCTCACAGAAGAGCACGCAAAAGCAACACACAACACCGTCAATCTCAACCCAAATTGGCCTTACGAAATCTTCATTTTCATGAACCAACTACAACTTCACATATCATTGAACCATTTCTGCAAATCACATAGAGATTTCCAACTTACAACTTTATTCTTCTAGCTGAATATAATTACCATATACTCTATTTTGAACACATTACATACACATGGTCATAACGCGGAGTCGACTATACTGTTATGTTATGTTAGTTGTTTTTGTGAGTTGTAAACTAAGATGTTTGAAGAATCCGGTTTTAACAAATATTCATGGTCTGCATTTTATATTGGATGCACTATCAGCATTGTTAAAATTGTTTTATGCTTGACACTGCTTAATGTTTGTAATATATTTTAATTATGATCAGAACTACTCCACGTGCATGCTTAATTGGTCGTGGAATAATGTTGGATGGCCTAAATGTTTCAGACAAACCGAAACAAATCGGCACGAGGTTAGAAACTCGCTTTTGGTTATTATGCTGCTATTAATTGACCGTGCCAGGGAAGATGACTTATAACACTCATGTTGTTACTCTTTTTTTTTGGTTTGCCATAGCTCATCACAATCAACCAAACGACCTCGTGGAAGACCGCGCAAATTCAACACGGAACAACATCAATCTCAACCCAATTTTTTGCAAATTCATCATTAATTTCCAAGAACCAACTACACCTTCACATCTCATTGAACCAACCTTGCATATCACATTGAGGTATGCAACTTATAACTTCATTTTAGCAGCTGTATGTAGTTACCAATGTTTTGGTCTCGTACTCTCAAGCATTTTTTAAACAAAACTAATAACATTTAATTCTCTTTCACTTAATTTTCTTTGATTTTTTTTTTAAAAAAAAGTATAATTTGGTTTAATAATTAAGAAAACATGATTATAGATTTGATTCCTCCTTTAAATCATGTTCAAATCCAACCATTCACCTTAATTTCATTTAATTTTTTCAAACAAAACCAGTGAAGATTTAATTTTTTTTTAAATATGGAATTAAAAAATTTAACAAATAATTGGTTTTTAATTACTAATTTGTTAAATCTTTTAATCCCATATTTTAAAAAAAATAATGGTTTTTGTTTAATCCAAAATTTCTTGCAGTATATCTTCTTTCCTGAACTCTTCGACCAAAATATATTGTTTATCAAGTTCACAGTGATTTAGGGTTTAAAAGAATGGGTTCGATCAAAGATTTGCGTTTGGTTTTTGCTTAATTAATGTTTGGATTCATCGCATGCTTTTGATTATGCAGAGATAGAGATTTTGATTTTGATGGTTCGATTTTCATGAGATTTTGGTTGAAGAAGGGGTCAAGAGAGTTGAGAGAAAATGAAAAGAGTGGGAGAGAAAACGAAAAGAGTGGGAAAGAAAACGATGAGAGAAGGGATAGGGTATTTAAGATTGATGAGAGAAGGGATCATTTCAGCAAAATATCCGCAGCGCCATGTACTATATAGCAGTGCCATGTACTATATAGCAGCTTTGCTTCGTTCTTTTTTCTTTTTTTTTACACATCCAGAATATATGTATAGCTAGCTATAGCTCATTTGATTTTGGTGTGATTTGAATTGTATATAAAGATAGGGAGAGGAAGAGGCTTGTTGAAGACGATTTATAAATAAATCAATAGACAAGTTACTTTTCTTTAAGAAAAAATGTCTGGTTTATTGAAGAAAAAAATATGAGATCAGTTACACAAAAGACAAAGATGAGTAAAATAAATATTAAATATTTATTAATATCAAAATTTTAAATCAAGTTTGATCAGCTTCTATCAGATTTGACAAAGAGGGGAGTGTTAGGCAAGGTGCTTGCATGTATGTTTTCTTTTCTCACCGTAACTTTTCAATTTGTTACACATTATTAGAATTTACTTTTTACTTACTTCTTTTTTTGTAGATATGTACACCATTGAGTTTCAAAAGAGAGGGTTGCCATATGCACATATTTTGATATTCTTGCATCCTTCTAACAAATATCCAAAACCCGAAGATATTTACAGGATTATAAGTGCTGAAGTCCCTGATCCTACGAAGGAACCAAAGCTATACAACTTGGTTAAAACTCATATGGTTCATGGACCTTGTGGATTGGCAAATCAAAGTTCACCTTGCATGAAAGATGGGAAATGTTCAAAGTATTACCCAAAAAAGTTTCAGTCAACAACCATAGTTGATCAAGATGGCTATCCACTTTATAGGAGAAGAGACAATGGACACACAATCGATAAAAATGGAATCATTCTTCACACCGGACATGTAGTTCCTCACAGCCCAAGTTTATTATTGAAGTACGAGGCGCACATCAACATGGAATGGTGCAACCAAAGTACTTCAATTAAATACTTATTCAAGTATATTAACAAGGGTTTAGATAGAATTTCTGCTGTTATTCATGCTTCTGGTGATATGTATGATGGTAAGAAGAAGAATGTTGATGAGATCAAGCAATATCTTGATTGTAGATACATTTCCCCAAGTGAGGCATGTTGGAGGATTTTCTCTTATTTTATACATGGTAGGAAATCAGCCGTGGAAAGACTATTTTTTCACATGGAAGGTGAGAATTCTGTTACTACAAAGACTTTGAGAAAATTGGTAATGTTCTACTCAAACCAAGTGTTACAGAATCTATGTTTACTGCATGGTTTGAAGCGAACAAAAAATATGATGAAGCTAAGTTGTTGACATATAGTGACTTTGTGACAAAATTTGTTTACCAAAAGAAAACTAGGACTTGGAAGCCTAGAAAAAGAGGGTATACAATTGGTCGTCTCATTTGGGTTCCTCAAAGCACAGGTGCATTATTTTATTTACGAATGATGCTTACTGTTAAGAAAGGACCAACGAGTTATGAAGACATCAAAAAGGTTGATGGTTCACAACAAAACTCTTTTAGAGAAGCATGTTTTGCAATGGGATTTCTACAAGATGATAGAGAATTTATTGAGGCTTTAAAGGAGGCGCATCAGTGGGGTTCTGGTTTATTTCTAAGAATTTTATTTGTTACTATGTTGCTATCATCATCAATGAATAGACCTGAGCATGTTTGGAGTCAAACATGGCACTACTTAGCTGATGGTATTCTTTACAATGAACGTGTCATAACAAGAAATCCAGGTACACCCTATATGCATTTCAATTTCTTATTTTTATTCACAAGTTAATTGTTATATTGACATTGTTTTGTTTTATCTATGTTAGGATTAACACTTATCGATGAAGAATTAAAACAACTTGCTCTGATTGAAATAGAAACTCAGTTACAAAAGAACAATAGAAGTCTGAATAATTTCAAGTCAATGCCATATCCAAATGAATTTGTACTTTCTTTTCTTGGAAACCGTCTGATTTATGAAGAAAGGCAATATGATTCAAATACTCAAAAAAATCTTTTTGATACTTTTTTCTCATCTCTTATGGGTAAAATGACATTCCTAAACTATATATTTTTCCAACTAATTTCATGTTTATAACTATTATATTGATAAATACAATACTTATTGTTTATAACTTATATTATTTATAGTTAATTCTCTCAATGCCATTTATTGTAGTCAATGCCTAATAATGCTTTAAATTCTCATTTTTAAACATATTGTCACATGACGTATTTTTACGGATGAGCAGAAACACATTTACTTTGATGTCATGGATGCCGTAGACAGACAAAATGGTGGTGTATTTTTTTATATGGCTATGGTGGAACAGGTAAAACATTTATGTGGAACACTCTCGCTGTTGCTGTTCGTTCTAAACATAAAATTGTATTGCCTATGGCATCAAGTGGGATTGCAAGTCTATTGTTACCAGGTGGAAGAACAACACATTCTAGGTTTAAGATACCTGTCCCTACTTTGCATTCTTCAATTTGCAACATTGACAAAAAATATGATCTTGCTGAGCTTTTAAAGTTAACAGATCTTATTATATAGGATGAGGCTCCGATGGCTAATAGATTTTGCTTTAAGGCTCTTGATAAATCCTTGAGAGACATTATGAGTGAATTTCCACAGGCTGCAAATAAATTATTTGGAGGCAAAGTAGTTATTTTTGGTGGTGATTTTAGACAAATCCTTCTCGTTGTTCCACTATCAATGCTTCTTATATTTGGGATCAGTGCAAATTCTTCAAGCTTACAAAAAATATGCACCTACAAAGTGGGACAACTTCACAACAAATTGAAGAAGTTCGTATATTTTCTGAGTGGATTTTAGCAATTGGAGATGGTACCATGGGTGAGGCTAATGATGGTTATGTTGAAATTAATATTCCTGAAGAGTTTTTAATTTCAAAATTTTCACATCCTAGTAAGGCTATTGTTGATAGTACCTACCCCGATCTCATTCATAACTACCATGACCCCAATTTTTTACAAAGTCGTGCTATCTTGGCTTCAACAATTGAAGTTGTCGATGAGATTAATCAATATATCACAGATCGTCTTCCAGGTACTATACATGTTGTGAAGTTGTTTTCATGCTAATTCCATATTTGACTTCATTTTTTAATTGTTTTATCATTTGTCTGTTTTTTTTCCTTTTAGGAGAAGAAAATGAATACTTTAGTAGGGATTCTATTGATAGATCAACAACAACCGACTTTGATGCATTTAAGCACTTAACTGTTGAATTTTTAAATGCTCTTAAAACTTCTGGATTGCCTAATCATTCTATAAAGTTGAAAATTGGTGCCACTATTATGTTGATGAGAAACTTAGATCAATCAGAAGGTTTATGGAATGGTACAAGGCTCACGGTTACAAGGTTGGCTAATCATCTTATTGAAGCTAGGATCATTTCAGGAAAGAATATAGGTAACATCATTTATATTCCAAGAATGTTTGTGTCCCCCTCTCAATCACCATGGCCATTTAAGTTAGTGAGAAGACAATTTTCCATAATTGTTTCTTTCGCTATGACAATTAACAAATCACAAGGCCAATCGTTAGACGTAGTTGGTTTATACCTACCAAAGGATGTATTTAGTCATGGTCAGTTGTATGTCGCAATGTCTCGAGTTAAGACAAAACAAGGTCTTAAAATTTTGATTCATGATAAAAATAACAATACCACTGCTACTACCACTAACGTTGTATTCAAAGAAGTTTTCCACAATATTTACTAGGTATAACATTGATACTCTTCTCTGTCGTTAAGCTTTCCATTACAATAAATGATCAAATTGTTCTCTAATTCTTTCTTTTTTTTACAGCTGAACATCATGATACCAACTCCAACAAACACATTATTTTGCAACATAGGTTAGATGACATTTTGTTGTAGTACTTCTCTTTTACTAATTATTACTTTACTCCTTTGTTGACAACATTACCATTTCATTAAGTTAAATTAGTTGTTTCATATTCAATTTTTGTGTTGTTAATTTATATTGCTTTCTTTTTAATTGCATTCTCTTTCATTTAACTCTTATACACATATATTTATCAAAATTAGATATATATTTACAAATTTATTTTACTCGTGCGGAAGCACGGACTTTCTACTAGTTTACTCAAAAGAGCATATAGTTGAAAAACCCTAAAAAAAATTATTCCTAAACTTCCTTCATCGATAGGGCTGCACATCCTCTCCCACTTCACCCATTTTATTTTCCTCTCATCCTCTCTCCCACCATAAGAAATGTTTGAACATAGATTCGAGTTTTGAAACGATACATGACAGAGCTTTAAAGGAGAGAAAACAGACTAAAATCGCTGATAAGATTGATTTTAACATTATCGCTCAACCACTTGTAGATAGATATTTGTATTTTCATTTGGAGAGTCTAAATCTAACCGAATAAACCACACTTTGTCAAATCTTTTTTGATCTCAAATTTTCTCCTACCGGAATTCAGAGGTAATTGAGTGGAGTTATTACTATCTTATAATAGGGGTGTTCAAAAATATGTTAACTCAATTGTATACTTGAATTGAACTATATTGCACTATAAAAAAACTGAACCATTTAACTAAAACAATTCAAATTCAGTTTAAAACCGGTTCATAATCAATTTTCTTTTATAAATTGGTTTAATTAAATAAATTAATTATGTTTTAATAAAATGAATAAAAAATTAACAGAAAGTAGAAAAAAATTATGAAAATTAAAAACAAAAACTAAAAAATATATTTTTTATTTTCTAGAAAAAACTAATATCAACTTTATTCAAAAAATCATTTTTTTTCAAAAATACGAAACGTCGATTTTTTCGAAAATACAATAAATCAATTTTTTTTTAAAATATGAAAAAAATCTAGTTTTTTCAGAAATACAAAAAAGAGATAGTTTTTCCAGAAAATATGAAAAATTCGAGTTTTTTCAGAAATATTAAAAAATTGAGATTTTTCGTAAACACAAAAAAGTCAAGTTTTTTTTAGAAAATATGAAAAAGTCGAGTTTTTTTTCCAGAAATATGAAAAAGTTGAGATTTTCCATAAATATGAAAAAGTCAAGTTTTTTCGAAAATATGAAAAAGTCAAGTTTTTTCGAAAATGTGAAAAAGTCGAGTTTATCATAAATATGAAAAAGTCGAGTTTTTCTGAAAATATGAAAAAGTCGAGTTTTTTAGAAAATATGAAAAGGTTGAGTTTTTTCGCAAATATGAAAAAATCGAGTTTTTTCGGAAATATGAAAAAATCGAGTTTTTTTTGGAAATATGAAAAAGTCAAGTTTTCCGAAAATATGAAAAAGTCAAGTTTTTTTCGAAAATATGAAAAAGTCGAGTTTTCTCAAAAATATGAAAAAGTTGAGATTTTTCAAAAATATGAAAAAGTCGAATTTTTTCGGAAATATGAAAAAGTAGAGTTTTTTTCGAAAATATGAAAAAGCAGAATTTTTTCGAAAAAATAAAAAAGTCGAATTTTTTTTCAGAAATATGAAAAAGTAGATTTTTATCGAAAATATGAAAAAGTCGAGGTTTTTTAGAAAATATGAAAAAGTCAATTTTTTTCGGAAATATGAAAAATTCGTATTGTTTTCGAAAATATGAAAAAGTAATTTTTATCGGAAATATGAAAAAGTCGAGGTTTTTTCGAAAATATGAAAAAGTCAATTTTTTTCGGAAATATGAAAAATTCGAATTGTTTTCGAAAATATGAAAAAATAATTTTTATCGGAAATATGAAAAAGTCGAGGTTTTTTTGGAAATATGAAAAAGTCAAATTTTTCAGAAATATGAAGAAGTCGAATTTTTCCAAAAATATGAAAAAGTCAACATTTTTTCGAATATATGAAAAAGTCGAACTTTTTCAAAAATATTAAAATTTGAATTTTTTTGAAAATACAAAAAAAAAAGATATTTTTTCTAAAAATCGAAAAAATGGATTTTTTAGAAACAGAAAATTCAATATTTTTCTGAAAAATAAAAAAAAAACGATTTTTTGAAAATATGAAAAACGAATTTTTTTTCAAAAATATGAAAAAAAAATCATGTTTTTTTTCAGAAAAACGAGAAAGCATTTTAAAAAAATATACAAAATATAAAAATAAAAAGAATTGAAAATAAATATTTTGAAACATATTTTTTTAATATAAAAAAATTTAAATTTTTGTGAAGTTAAAAAATTTGGTTTTCAAAAAGTAAAATATATAATTGATTTAAAATTATAAATTAATTATAAACTAATTTATAAATATAAATTAGTTATAAACTAGTTTTTAATTAAATTGTAATCATTTTAAAAGTTAACTGAATTTTTATTAATTAAACCATAAATGTTGTTCAATTCAAATAGAGTTTATCCCCCACCTTACAATTTAGAATATTAGTTATTTCTTTAATCCAATAATAACATATGCAGAACCAGGTGCCGAGAAAATGTATGAAATCAGAACAAAAACTCAAACAGAAAGTTGTTGCATTGAGGAGGATCTATGCAAGATTGGAATTAAATTTGGGAGAAATTTAGCGAATACTCAAAGGCTTACAATGCAACTTATGTAGAAGGAAAGAAAAAAATGATGATTGATCAAGCTAATATAACTGATCTCAAACTATCATAAGTTATGATTTTCCATTTATACATCATAACATTTGTTATTCCTTTAACTATGATATCTAGTAAAAATTTATTACTAAACTTGTCATATTAAATATCAAATGTGTGGATGCGTGCGCGCAAAATTTTATCTATGCAGAAGAATCACATATACAAGTGTTGTTACAATCTAAAAGTGTTTGGGAGGAAGAGAGATCACTTGGCAGGCGACTTGTTATGCGAAGGTTGACCCTTAACGTTGAATCGCAATATGGAATCACGCAACATCTTCGGGTCCTGGATAGGCTGGTAAGCTCATTATACGCTTGTCCACGACAGGACTTCCAACAGTAAAATGATATAAGCTTTGGAAGGTTGATCCTTGTAACCCAAGTAACTGATGCACTGTAAAACAACACAAGATTTTTGTTATTACAAGGAAAAACTCGACAAGATATCTCAAAGCAAATGGCGAGGAAAAACTATTATACCAGGATCGTCAAAGAAGCAGCCAATTCCAGTCGCTGAGATTCCAACTGCATGAGCTTCAAGGTACAACACCTGTCCAAGAACTCCAGTTTCCCAAAATAAGCGTGGATACATCCAAATGTTCTTCTCACGCAAACTAGGTTCCATTCGGGCCAACATACCAAGGCTAAAACAACCATCACTTGCAATGTCCTGCAAGTACAAGTCATATTTCAAACATCGGATGCAACAAATTTAAAAGGAATGCAGACAATCACAACCAGTTGCATACCTGATGGCACGAAAGCTGCTTAGCAAGCCGCCGGCAATCCGATCTAAGGAGTTCATATAGAGGAAGCTCATCAGGACAACCCTCCGGTTTGGTCCAGACAAAGTCAGGATTCATAGCCTTCTTCAACTCAGCTAAATGATCTTCATTCCTCACAAGGAAATACAACCCCTGAGGTAACCCCACCACTCTATGAACAAACAATGCAGCATGAACCTCGGCATCCCAAGGAAGTGCTCGGAACGGCAAAGACAGTTCTTTCCCCTGCTTCTTTCCAGCTTGTGAACCAGAAGGAAGACAATGCGACAAAATCTGATAAAATGTATCTTTCTCCATTCCAGTAACTCCGTCCATATCAACCGCACTTCTACGCTTCCTAACAACTTCCCTAACAGTTAAACCCTTGTAAACACTTTCGCTGCAAACTCCACTCCTTTGAAATGGATCAACCAAAAACCTATCTCCTAAAGTTAAACTCTTTTTAACAACTTCAGAAGTTTTATAAATAATATCCCAACAAACATGTTCTTTGCTAAGGGAATTAGGTTTCCCTTTCCACTCCAACTTAGAAAACTCCAACATAGCATTACTCAATTCTTTATAATCCAAATCAAAACCACTAACCCCACTTGGAAAAACAAGCATTACACAATCAGGATGCTCAAACTCAATCTCAGGAATCTTACCTTTAACAGCCCGCGAAGGTGTTTCAAATTCAGGAAAAACATGAACTCCCATAAGAAGCTTCATCTCTTCAAACCCTAATGAATCCAAAAGCTTCACATCCCAACCAAGACTAGCAGCAGCCATTGAAACAGCACCAATAGCATGGCCAACATCATGGTTACAGTATCTAAAACCACGTTCACCATACTTCCAAGACTCACGCCAGAAAATGGAGGAAAACCCAACAAGAAAAGAATTGGGTGGAAAAAATTTAGGAAAAAACCCAGATGGGATTTGAGCTCTGAGTTCCAAAGAATGTTCCTTTGGAGCATAATGAGCAACAAAAGGTGTATCAGAGAGTGATTCAATTGAAGGTGCAATGATATATGCTTCAGTTGGATGTAAATTGCCACTACTAGGGTTTACCCTTAGAGACCAAGTTGAAAAGCTTGTACTTTTCCAAGCTGAGAGGGCGAGAGAATCATAGAGGAACTGAGAAATAGTGGATTTGGAAATGGGTTTTGGAGATGGAAGAGAATTGAAGAGAGAAGAGTAAAGGGGTGATTGTTGTTCTTGTTGAGGGGTAAAATGGACAAGAGGAAGAAGAGGGGAAGAGATGTATCTACGAAATGGGTTAGGTTGGTTGGCCCAATCAAGGCCATGTGGTCCTCTTGCATAGTTGTTGAAATTGTGTTTGGTTTGGTTGTGGTATTTGATGACATGGGAGAGTTTGTGTTGATCAATGTTTGGGATTTGAGGTTGTTGTTTTTCTTGTGTGGGATTGTTTGATGTAGAAGAGGAAGAGAAAGATGATGACATGGATTGTGATTTGGTTATTAAAGGAGAAAAGTGATTGTTGTTGAAAGATTTTGATGGGAGGAAATGGAAGAATGGAAATTGGTTGCAAGTGCGGAGAGGGAGAGAAGAAGATGATGGCATGTTATGAATGGTTAGAGTGAGACACAAAGTTTGTGTTTATTGTTTGATTTTGTAATGGAAAATTTATGCATTGAATTGAACTCATGTGTCTCCATGGACAAGGGATTGGATTCTTCTAGTGGGTCTAGAAAATGCCGAGGTTTTCTTTTGTCCAAGAGAGGATACAAACAAATCACAACAAAAATGTAAATCTTTAAAACATTTTTCACAATTAAAATTGTTTAGTCCCAAGTATGTACCTTGAAATTTTTTCTTCTATTAAAAACCATGATTTATTATGTTATGACTATACTCGGTTATAACCTATCAAATAAGGAAACTTTTGTTAGATTGGAAGCAAAAACGACGGCTAGGTTTTCATAATTGATTATTGAGTAAATTTTGTTTCTTAATCAATTTCACAAGTATCTTAATTGATTATACAAACTTCATAATTGATTACATGTTGATTTTTAAAAGGTTTGCCTATTAAGTATTAAATAAAAATAAATAAGGACTCCTTTTCTACCATGATGACATGAACCTCTGCTAGGGTTTGTCTTGTCGGAGAGCATGGGAAAGAGTGTTGATGAAATTGACATGCAATAACATAGTATTAAGAAGATCAAAGATGGTTTGCTAGACGGAGTGGTGGTGATAGATGTTTGAACTGCAGTAAACCGACAAGAAGTAAAAATTTAGTTTTGGAAGGATTTTCTTTGGGATTTATATCGTCTTCATAGGGATCGGTATGAGGGAAAGAACGTCGTTCAACGGTCTCTATATTTTTAAGTTTGTTGTGATTAATTGCTGATAGATCAAAGATACTATAAATAAAGGCTGAAAATATAAAGACGAAAAATATAAAGTAGATACTTAAAATATAAACGGAGCCTTATTGGGATTGGATCTCATCAATTGATAACACATGTATTCTTCTAACCAGTTAAACACAAATCAATCATTCGTCTAATATCCTTACGTATCACACATAACAGAGGTTATGTCTAACACAACATCGAGAGAACAGCCGTATTGTCTCATTGGTAATATCTCACGCAACTCAACAACACAAAACATTAAGAACAAATACTCAAGCAAATGTTAAGCCAAAATGTATGTCTAGAGTTTAGAACCTAACAAATAATCATCCTAGATCTAGTTCTGAAGAGTATATTTCTATAGCGGTTCAAATCAAAGAAAAATAGGTAAACAAATATGACATCCATATCAGCTTCATGATTGATTCATATAAAACTCCATGATCAGAATACATACATAAGCTTAACCCTTTTTACATGCATTCAACTAATTTGTCAAATGTAAGTGAACATAGTTCTTCATCACTATTATCACGCATCTTCACAATACCGTATTGATCCTACTCATGCTACTATTCAACATGATAAAATAGAAGATACAAGTGAATATCAACTTACAAGACTATGTCAAAAGTTTGCTCATTGATATATGAATATCTAAGATCTGAGATTTGAAAAGAGTTTTGTCAAGACCAACAAATAAGAAATCAAAGACAACATCAATATTGAATCAAAACTATTTCACAATACATATATTAGATTAAACATAAGGTATCAAAGGATTACATCCAAGCCCAACAAGAGATAGAAGCTCTTACCTTCTCCCTCTTAGGGTTTGTGTTTCTCTCTCTAGAATATACTTGGAATGAAGAGAGATAAAGTTCTGATATCAAAAAATTAGGCTATGAAAGTTCTACACAAGTTATGTTTCTAAAAGTGAGAAAAGTACATATATAGTAAAATAAAAATTTGTCTTGTTTGCCTAGCGAGCACCTTCTTCGCCTAGTGAAGATCACTTTTAGGCACTTGAAGTGCCTCTGAACAGGTAAACTACTCCTGGAAAATATATGAGTTCGCACAGCGAACTTTGGGCCCTTTTCCTACTGCCTCTAATCTGAGATGGTTCGCTGGGGTTTCGCCAAAACCTCGTACAACAAGCATTCTCTTTCACCTCACTGGTATTCATACAATGAACATGCTAATCACTCCTCATTTTTTAGCTTCCTTGTCCAATCATTTTTGTCTTAATCATTGATGTTTTATGCCTATATTCTGCACAATAACACACACATCAAAGAATCCAAACGTATTTTCAATATAATTGAAGAATCACACAAGAATAAGAAATAAATCTATTAAAACATGATAATTGAGTTGAAAAATGCAAAGAAAGATAGTTCAATTTAAGTCAAAATTTGCACTTAACAAACTCTTCCCAACTAGATTTTTGTTTGTCTTCAAGCAAAGTATGCCCCTCATGAAAACAAGAGAAATTTGCTCAAACAAGAGGATTTTCTCAAGCATAAGATTCAACCAAGAAAGGATTAACGGTTCAAATTCAAACAAGAGAGATTTGCTCAAACATGAGAATGCACACAAGCGATGTTCACCATCCAATAGAATCAAACAATGATAAAGAATTTAGTTCTTAAACAAATATCATGCAATGTTTCAAATAAAAACTAAACTCTCATACTTGCATCACTCTAACACTCCTCTTCAAAATAAGAATGAAGAAATTAACGCGTTTGTAACTGCGAGGGAGTTTCACTCACCTGACAAACAATGCAAATAACAATCCAATTCATACATTCATTGATCTGCTGTCGTGCACAGATCAAAAACGAGTATTATTTAAAACAGTAGTAACTGTAACGATAACTCGAGTATCGTTCTCACAAGGATTTTTGTATTATTTCAACAAACTAAAGAAAAGGTTTATGGGGGGTTTTAAGTTTTGATTTATAAAACAAAAGAAAAAGTGATTAAAATAAGTGATTATCAATTAAGCTAAAACGGCTAATCCTACTGATTCGGATTTTGACTTATCATCGGCTATTATAACGCCAATCCCTAAGCGGCTTCAATCCTATTCGATTATGATATTAATTAGACAAGCGCTTATCAAAATCATATGAATTTTGTTCTTGTTACCGAATTAAGCAAACGGTTAAGAATATGACGAGTTAACGAATTAAGCAAACGATAACACACAATTAAATTTAGAAACATGCACACAATCGAATTTAATCAATTCTATCATATGAACACAATCGAATTAAGAAAATAATTGCAATCAAATTAAGCAAATGATTTCATAGAAAAGAATTGAACATAAATCGAATTAATTGGTATTATAATAACCTCAAAGTGATGGAACCCATAAGCAGCAGGATTTGCCTTGGAAATTAGTTTTCCATGAAAATCGTACAAAACACAATGAAATTCGTAAAAAGAAGGTTTTCAACAGTAGCACGGCTGCTACTCGGTCTAAGAAAGCATCAACACTTCTGGTTTCAACCCAACTGGGTCAAAAAACATAAAAAAACCTGGCCCAAAACTAAATATTTCAAACGACAGACTTCGGGTCCTGATTTCAATGAATTATTTGGACCTGCTACACTCTGAATCATCTTCTGCCTCAGACATAAAAGTTGTAGCTCTCTGTCTTAGCTTTCCAACACCTATTAGAATACACAAATCCGATTCTCGCAGCTCCAAATATGACTCAAACAGTAGACAAATATCAATTAACCGCTAAAGCTGAAAATAAGCTGCGAAAATAAAATAAAGGTAAAAACAAATTTAAATATGAAAACGCATTAAAATAGTAAAAATACTCAAATAAACTGTAGGAATGCCTAAGTATAACAATGAAATAATGTGTATAAAGATGTACTGATCAAATTCCCCCACACTTAAACTTTTGCACTCCGAGCAAAATATTATCAAGACTCATGAAAAACAAAAGCATTTAGATACTCATTATAGGCTATAAACTCTTCTTCGATCAAGATTGCATCGATAGGTACTAATTTTTCACACTAAGGATATCGTAAGAATACAAATCCGCAATTGTGCGGTCATAAAGCTCTCTCCTATACAAACCAATCCAAATCATGTTATTATGCTTAAGTCTACGTACTCATCCTCTTTTTTACTCTCTTTCATTCTAATGCAATCACATTAAGCCCTTTATCTATTCACATACATGGTAAATAAGCTCTTGGGTAACTATGATCCATATATTTTCAACAATTCAAAATTAACCACTTTTTTTCTTTTTTTGAAGGTTTCACAACCGTTAGCCTAAGTGACCGGGTGAGGGTCACCTCACTTAAAAGGCGGGTTCCTATTTAGACTTCTTACTAAGCACATGATTATTCACTTATTTGCATCAACTTAATTACTTAGTGTGTGATTTTTAGATGGTGTTGACTGCTAGATAAACTACTTAAGTGCTATTAAAGGATGAGAACTCAAGACTATGTCATAACAAGTATTTAAATCGATTCCCATATTCAGGAGACTTAAGGTGTTAAAACGGTACCGATCTTATGAATTTTTCCCAAGTCTCCACAATCTAACCTCAAATTAATCTATAGCCTAAAAATTTTAAAAGATGCATTGTGTTTCTAAGTAAAACAATTTTTTTTTTAAATTTAAGAATAAAACCAAAACAAAAGAAAATTTAAAACAAAACAAAGAAGACAACATAAAGCAATGGTCTCCCCCCACACTTAAAACATGCATTGTCCTCAATGAAAAGACATAACTATTAAATAAGAGTGAGAGAAAGGAAAGAACACACCTGGGTAGTCAAGGTGGATAGGTGATCACATAAACAACCTTTTCCAAAGAGAGATTTCCTGCAGTCTCCTCTTCCAAAGTGGGGAGTAACTTTGGGTAGCATCTATCGCCCTTGAAATTTTTATTAGTGCCTTCGCCTTTTATTCCAGGATCAAAGAAGAATCTTCGATAAGTAAAAGTGTCAAATGGCACGTGAAAGTGGTCTCCTTTTCCATAACATCAAGAATCAAAGGATTAAGGGGCTGCCTCACCGTTTTTCTTCCATCTTCAATTGAGACCCTACGCATACTCATGGATGGGCTAAAATCACGAGTGTCAACCAAGGTCCATCCAATTCCCTTCTTATGTTCCTGCAATAACTTTTCTTCCTGCTCAAATTGAAGCTTCGATGAATAATATAAATTCTCAGGAAGTGGTTCAGAAGGTGGTTGTTTAATAGAATGTTTGGTTGGGGCAATCGGGATGTCGAGAGCTTCAGCTGTATAAACAACTTCAACAACTCCATCTGTAGGAAAAATGTTAACCTGCAAGGCAACCTCAATCTCAGAACAAAGGTTAGTTTCAATACAATCATCATATGAGTATCTATCATCAAATAAGATAATGATGGAAAATCAGCTGCAAACAAATCAATACAAGTATCATCAACCAACTCAGAAATCAATTCAATATGAAAAACATAATGCTCTTCTTCCTTGTCAATCTTCTTACTTTTCAGTACTCTATATGGAAAAGGAATCAGTGGTACATACTCTTTTTCAGACTCAACAACAATAGAAGGTTCAGGTTCAGGTTCAGGTGTGACCTCAACAACTTTTTTATTTTTTTCTAGGGCTGGCTCTGCAACTTTTTCGGATCTTAAGGACATTGCACTCACATTAGAGTTAGGGATATTAGGATTTACGACTATTTGGACAGGTAGTTGGTTCAATCCTTGAGCTTTTTGTATGGCATTCATTGAAGTGACAAGCTGTCCAATTTGTGTTTGTAAGGTCTGAATACTAGAATTTTTCTGTTGCTGAAATTGGAGATCATTTATAGCCATTTGCTTGACAAGGTCCTCTAGTGAAGGTCCAGAAGGTGCAGAGGTGGTTACTTGTGGAGGATTATGTGGTGGTGGTAATGTTAACATTAATTGTTGTTTCACTAAATAAGTAAACTCATTAAGTTTGGTTTCTAGAGCTTTGCTGTAAGAAGAAACCTGAATCTCATTCACACCTTTTGTTTGGACAAAATTGTTTCTAGTTGTAAATTGTTGGGAGTTGAGTTACATATTCTCAATCAAGGCTTTGGCAGTTGTCAGGGTCTTATCAATAAGTGCTCCACCATTAGCAGCATCTAAAATGTTTCTACTCATTGGTAGCAATCCCTCGTAGAAATACTGGATAAGTAACTGTTCGGTAATCTGGTGTTGCGGACATCTGGACACTAATTATTTGAATCTCTCCCAGTATTCGGACAATGATTCCATGTCAATCTGTCTAATACCACATATATATTTTCTGATTGAGGCATCTCTTGAGGTAGGAAAGTATCTCTGTAGGAAGACTTTCTTCAAATCGTTCCAGGTTGTGACAAAATTAGGGTTAAGATAGTAAAACCAATCTTTGGCAGCTCCCTGTAGTGAAAGCGGGAAGAATCTAAGCTTGATGTGATCTTCTGTGATTCCTTCAGGTCTCAAAGTTGTAGAGCACACAACCTAGAATTCTTTCAGATGCCTATACGCATCATCACCGACAAGACCATTAAACCTTGGCAACAAGTGTATTAAACCAGGTTTCAATTCAAAAGGTACAGTAACAACATGATATTTAATACATAAATCATTATAATTCACATCAGGAGCAGCAAGTTCTCTAAGAGTTCCTTGGTTAGCCATATTAAATTTAATAGGAAAATCAACAAAGAAAAAGAAAACAAAGAACTAATTCAGCAATGCAGCAACAATTAGGAAAATACCAATAATGTCCCTATTTAGAAAAAGAATGGAAAAATAGAAAAACAAATAAAAATTATCAAAATATTACTAAAAATCAAATAAAATCAGAATAAATCTTTAAAAAAAATCGGATTTTTTTGAAAATATGAAAATAGAAATTAAATCAGATAAAATAGAAAAATAAGGAATTTGCGATTTTCAGGGTCAAAATCTTTTAGGATTTTATTCTAAAGGAGTATTGTTCGTTGATTTTTTTCGGATTTTCTGAAAACAAATCGGAGCAAATCGAAACAGTAGCTTTCAACTTACCTGATAGGCTGAAACCCTTACCCTTATTCTGCAACCTTGAAAATTAACACACAAAAACAAAAAACTCTAAAATTCGCTAAAATTAACAAGAATCCCCGGCAACGGCGCCAATTTGATCCGCTGTCGCGCACGGGTCAAAACGAGTATTTTTTAAAACAGTAGTAATGGTAACGACAACTCGAGTATCGTTCTCACAAGGATTCTTGTATTATTTCAACCAACTAAAGAAAAGGTTTACGGGGGGTTTTAAATTTTGATTTATAAAACAAAAGAAAAAGTGATTAAAATAAGTGATTATCAATTGCGCTAAAACGACTAATCCCACTGATTCGGATTCCGACTTATCATCTGCTATTATAACACCAATCCCTAAACGACTTCAATCTTATTCGATTATGATATTAATAAGACAAGCGCTTATCAAAATCATACGAATTATGTTCCTGTTACTGAATTAAGTAAACGGTTAAGAATATGACGAGTGACGAATTAAGCAAACGATAACATGCAATTAAATTTAAAAATATGCATACAATCGAATTTAATCAATTATATCCTATGAACACAATCGAATTAAGCAAACAATTGCAATCAAATTAAGCAAATGATTTCATAGAAAAGAATTGAACAAAAATCGAATTAATTGGTATTATAATAACCTCAAAGTGATGGAACCCGTAAGCAGCAGGATTTGCCTTGGAAATTAGTTTTCCATGAAAATCGTACAAAACACAATGAAATTCGTAAAAAGAAGGTTTTCAACAGTAGCACGACTGCTACTAGGTATAAGAAAGCATCAACACTTTTGGTTTTAACCCAACTGGGTCAAAAAAACATAAAAAATCCGGCCCAAAACTAAATATTTCAAACGGCAAATTTCGGGTCCTGACTTCAACGAATTATTTGGACCTGCTATACTCCGAATCATCTTCTTCCTCAAACATAAAAGTTGTATCTCTCTGTCTTAGCTTTCCAACACCTATTAGAATATGCAAATTCGATTCTCGCAGCTCCAGTTATTATTCAAACAGTGGACAAATATCAATTAACCGCTAAAGCTGAAAATAAGTTGCGATAATAAAATAAAGGTAAAAAAAACTTAAATATGAAAGCATATTAAAATAGTAAAAATAATCAAATAAACTGTAGGAATGCCTAAGTATAACAATGGAAGAATGTGTATAAAGATGTACTGATCATTCATCTAATCAATCAAAAATGAAATCATGGAAGCAAGAGATCACTAAGGGCTTTTAAGGTTGTAGATTGGTTAGGTTCACAATAAAGGGGGATTTCCAAAGGTCATTGAATCAAAGTTACCTATGCAAAAGAGAAATTCACTATACAAGTTATTTACACATCCCAACTTCTTTTCACCATTTACTTTCCTCTATTGCAAACCTTCTCAAATTTCCTTTTGCACAATTATTTCATTCACTATTTTTCTCCTTCAAATAAGCATTATTTTTCTTTTGTTTTTTACATTCATATTCACACTTTTTTCAATGCTTGCTTGCAATTTTTATTTATTTAATTTTTGTAGAAACCTACCAATTTCCTTTTCATTCTCCCTAACTTGAATTTAACCAAATCTTAAGTGAATGCTCCTCGATTTTTATGGCAAGAAAATCGATTTAAAACAATTTTCAAAGGTTCAAGTAAAAAATTTAGAATCTCAAAAAATTCAATGATGAACAAAACTTTCAAATTATGTGCATAAACCAAGTTCATCACTAAAATAAGATCTAAACTGTTTAGGCTCAAAGGGGGATAACAACACGGGTAAGTTACTCTTGGATATGATTGTGCTCAATATAAATAAATGCCTTGATCATTTCTAATGCTTCCACAAAATCAAATAATCAAAAGATTAAGCATGGATCAAACGAATTAAACAAAGTTATCAATCATCCTAACATATAGTACACAATGGAGGTTTCTCATAATTTGTGGCTTTTGGACCTAAGTGAAATAAGCATTCAAACAAGTTGCAACATGAAACAAGAATACACATTTTCACAAAGTACAAAATCATTAAATCATTCTAACATCCTATGAAGTGGTACAATTTACCTTACTTGCATTCACACACTCAACATTCTACCATCATCATCCAGACTTGGGAGAATCTTCATTGGATACTTTTATACAAATAGCAATCAATTTATAAGAGGTTCTCATCATTCATCCCTAAACAACACTTAAGAAAACATAAAAGGAAACAAGTATATATATAATATAAACAATTGTACAAAGCTAAAAAAATATAGAAACTATTGCAATGCACTTCATTATCTAAACACCAATCTCCGACAACGGCGCCATTTTGTTTGAACAACAATAAAGTGGCAAGAAGCAAAAATTTAGTTTTGGAAGGATTCCCTCCGAGATTTATATTGTCTTCACAAGGATTGGTGCAAGAGAAAGAATGTCGTTCAACGATCTCTACATTTCTAAGCTTGTTGTGATTAAAATTGTTGATAGATCAAAGATATCATAAATAAAAGCTGAAAATATAAAGACGGAAAATATAAATTAAAGACTTAAAATATAAACAGAGCCTTGTTAGGATTATATATCATCAATTGATAACACATGCATTCTTCTAACCAGTTAAACACAAATCAATCATTCATCTAATATCCTTACGTATCACCCACAATAGAGATTATGTCTAACACAATGTCAAGAGAATAACCATGTTGTCTCATTGGTAATGTATCACGCAACTCAACAACATAGAGCATTAAGAACTGATACTCAAGAAAACGTTAAGTGTAAATCTATGTCTAGAGTCTAGAACCTAATAGAAAATCATCCTAGATCCAGATCTGAAAAGTATATTTCTATAGCAGTTCAAATTAAAGAAAATCAGGTAAACAAATATGAAATCCATATCAACTTCATGACTGATTCATATAAAACACCATGATCAGAATATGTACATACGCTTAACCTATTTTACACGCATTTAACTAATTTTTCAAATGTAAGTGAACATAGTTCTTCATCATTATTATCACGCATCCTCACAATACCGTATTAATCATACTCATGCTACTAATCAACATAATAAAATAGAAGTTACAAGTAAATATCAACTTACAAGGCTATGTCAAAAGTTTGCTCATTGACAAATGAATATCTAAGATCTAAGATTTGAAAAGGGTTTTATCAAGACCAACAAATAAGAAATTAAAGACAACATTAATATTGAATCAAAACTATTTCACAATACATATATTATATTAAATATATAAGGTATCAAAAGATTACATCCAAGCCCAACAAGAGATAGAAGCGCTTACCTTCTCCCCCTTAGAGTTTGTGTTTCTCTCTATAGAATATACTTGGAATGGAGAGAGATAAAGGTTTGATCTCAAAATATTAGGTTGTGAAAGTTCTACACAAGTTATATTTCTAAAACGTGAGAAAAATGCATATATAGTAAAACAAAAATCTGTCTTGTTCATCTAGCGAAGACCACTTTTAGGAACATGAAATGCCTTTGAATAGTTAAATCGTCCTTGGAAAATATCTGAGTTTGCAGTGCGAGCACTTCTTCGCACAGCGAACTGCTTTGCTACAGCTTCTCCTAGCGAACATTCACTTTCACCTCGTTGGTGTTCGCACAGCGAACATGCTGATTCCTCTTTATTTATTTGGCTTTCTTGTCCAATCATTTGTGTCCTAATAATTAATGTTTTATGCCTATATCCTGCATAATAACACACACATCAAAGAATCCAAAGGTATTTCCAATATAATTGAAGAACCACATAAGAACAAGAAATAAATCTATTAAAACATGAGAATTGAGTTGAAAAATGCCAAGAAAGATGGTTCAATTTAAATAAAAATTTGCATTTAACAATAGGAGAATCTTTTTCTAGACTGGATAAGTCGTATTGGGATATGGTTATCGATTCCTCAAACGTTCCTGATACAAACATGGAGACTGAGGAGGATCTGAGTGAAAGTTATCTGAAGGACAACGAAGGTAGTCTGAAGATAGTAGAGAACAAGGAAGGTGATTATGAGTGCCCTAATTTTTTCTTATTAGAACTTGAGGAGAATAGGATTCACCAGCCATGGAGACGAGGAGTGATCGTTAAACTGCTGGGGAGGAAGATTGGGTATAAGTGTAACACCCCAAAATTTTCCCTTTTGTTTTTAACCGTAGCTAGCTTATGTTTCGTTCGTTTTGCATTATCATTGTACATATCATGTCACTGGCTCTTGAAACATGGGATCAAGTTGTTTCTGTGGCTCGAAACTTATTTTTGTTCCAAGTTTTTAAGCATCAAGTATCAGAGGCTTCAACATTTATTTTGCTCGGAGATCGGGTACCAAATTATATCTTTTCAGTAGGTTCTTTTGAGCGCAGAAGACAGTTCACAGTTTATTTTAGGCAGTATACAGGTGCAATATTAAATGACAACTTTCAGAGGTAAAATAAAGCTCAAAACAAGTGGTTACAGGTGATTCTCCAAGTGTCCCTCCTTGTGGCGCCAAATTTGAAATTTTGAATGTGGTAATCGATTACCACAATCTAGGTAATTGATTACCATAAGCGAAATTTTCCCAAACACTTCTTTTTTCAGCACTGCAGCACTTGGATTGCATTTTGGTCATGTGATTTCTCATGTGCAAAAGTATAAGGATCTAAAATTGGTTCAAAATTTGATTCATTTTCACAAATTAATTTCACTTCCCTCCAAAAATTCAAACATCTCCATTCCTAATCCCACTTCTAATTTTCATTCATCATACTAACCCACACTCCAAACCATATTTAATTCCAAACCTAAACCATACTTAAATCATTTTGCTCCAAACCTCTCATAACTTTCACTCATTTTCTGATTTTTCTAAACATCTCATTCCAATTCTCTCAATTTTCTCTCTTTCCAAAACCTTCACAAAAGCTCCATAGCCAAAAGCTTCACAAATTGTACATTGCAATTTGTGAATTCTTGAGCTAAATCTCCATTACATCATCCTCCTTGATTCAATTTTGATTTTGCAATTCATTTGGATCTTGAATTAAGTTGATGGAATCACTTCTTAAAGAGCTTTTGTTTATTTGTGGATTATTTGCTTTGATCTTCAAGTTTTCTTGCTAGAGCTTCACAGATCCTTGAGTTTCTTGCTTGGATCTGTTAATTGTAGCTTAACAACACTCACCAAAGCAAACCTCAGCTTTGTAGATTGGTAAATTCTATATCTAACTCTGATTTTACTTAATCTTGCATTTCATAACGTAGATACTTGGATTTTAGGTGATATTTGATCCATTGCTTATTTTGATTATTGATTTTCGTGTTTGTTCGATCCAATTGGTGTTTGATTGTTGTGATTTGACATAATTTTTGTGCATAGTTGATTGCTTGTTCATTTGGATGATTAGAGAAATGATTTACTGCTGAAAATGCTTGTTGGAAGTTGAATTTCTACCACGGTCACAGTGATAATCAATTACCATATATGGGTAATCGATTACCCTGTCCTTTTTTCATGTTTTTTTTGAAATTTTCAAGTGGTAATTGATTACCCACATATAGGTAATTGATTACCACTGTGACAGAAGGACATTTTCTTGCATTTACAAGCTTGTTTGGGTTCCTTTTCATCCCTAAACCTCATAGATTGATATGATACATATATGTGGAATGTTTTTAACCTGTTTCATCATTCTCGATAGCATGCTCATGATTCTTTGACACATGACTTTTGGGTTTCGTTGATGAACATCTATGATTGTTGTGTTGCATTCTTGGACTGTTGTGTTGCATTCTTGGTGTGATGATCATGTTGTATATTCGTTTTCATAATGTTGGTTATTTGTTTTTGATGTTTACCTTTCTAGACATGTGTCACATGCTTACATTTGTTTTCGATTCCGCAAACGCATGATTGTTCGAAATAATTAATTGAGGTTGATTTGCATGATATTATTGTTCAATGCTTAATTGTGCAATCTTGTTGGACTTGTTTGTGCCTAATTGTCAATACATGTTCATTGTGCTATGCATGCTTGTTGTTGATCGTTGCTTGCTTGAAGTATTGTTTTAGTGTTGATGATACATGCTGCCTAAACCTTTCACACCTACCGTTCTATTTGTGGCATGCTGTTAATTATGCATACATTCTGCCTAATGCTTTTTACACCTGTTATGTGCTGAAACATGAGCTGTTAAATGTTGTTTTGATTACTTGTTGGGTTTTTATTATTGTTATGAAGCTGAAGCGCTGTTATAGCTGCTTTTTTGATTTGATTTTTTTGTTTTGGCTTGCCTTTGCATGTTCTCTTAGGATTCCCTAGTCCAAATTAATTTTTGATTAAGCTTGGAGTAGGATAGACATTAGAAGTTAATCCATGCATGATAACATCAGGCTAGTCCCTTTTCAACCTCAACCATAGGTCCACTTTTTCATGCTAACATTAGGATATAATTTCCTTCCACATCCCGACCTTAGGGCTATTTTACATGACAACATTAGGACCGAGTTTCCCATTAGACCTTTTGTGCGTCTCTTTCTCTTCTCTCTCAAAACAATATCAAAACACTTAATAAATATGATGTGCATTGTGCGCCACGAGGCTTAAGGACATGGGAAAAGATGAGCGAGTCAATTTCTAACCTCATCTTAGGGTACTTTATGCGCGAGACGCTTGGATCTTTAGCACGAAGTATTCGATCTCATGTCATAGACTTTAGTGCAATGCATATTCCAAATAAAGTTAATTCACTTCTCTAAAACATACAAACAAATTCAAATCATTTTCATCCTTTGAGATTGTTTGTCAAACCATTTTCAGAAAGAGTATGTTATTTCTCCGTTCTACCGCAAACAGGAATCGACCTTAACTGTTGAAATGAGAACTTAACGTCACTCATAAAAAATATATATCGACTCGTACGTCGAACTACAATTGCTCTGACTTCCTCGTTCTCGTCCGAATGAGGATACGTAGGCGCAAGACGACGAAGTCTTGGCGAGCAACCTTTCCTTCCACCCGTAGTCTTCCGAACTAGTTGACTTTAACTTTCCCATCGCACGAGGGAATACATAGGCATAGGACGAAGAAGTCCTATCGAGTCTCCTTTTTCTTTTTCCTTTCTCATTTCCATTTAGTAGTAGGCTTTAGATAACGCACCCTTTGATTAGAAAACAAATGTGGATCTCGTTAAGTACAACGGACGCGAGGGGTGCTAATACCTTTCTCTCACGTAATCGACTCCCAAACCCAGGATTTGGTTGCGATAACCATGTCTTCTCCCTTCTTTGAGGTTTTCTTTGATTGTTTCATTTCCCTCGTCAGGATAAATAAAATTCGGTGGCGACTCTTTTGTTTTTTTTTGCCGAGTGTTTTTCACAATTACAACAGCTGACGACTCTGCTGAGGACCCTGGTTCCCTATGTGAGTCAATCCTAGTGCTTGTCTGTTTCTATTCATTGGGTGTTTACTTTTTATGCTTTTATGTACATTATTGTTGTATATCATTCCATTTTCATTATACTATTGCATTTGATTACTTTTATTATATTGCTCTACTGCTGCTGTACTATTGGTTGGGATTGTTTCATGAGAGATAAGCTCAATTCCCAGGCTTGAGTATACACATAGGATTAGAGTGGGCTTGTGTTGGCATGCGTAGCGCTTGATACGCATTATTGACATGAGATTCGCATTCAGACGAGGTTTTCTTGGGATATGTTCTGACCTGTATGCCTATACAGTAATCAAGGTGTTCCTTTGAGGGCTTATGACTCTGGAGACCATTCATGGAAAGTTAGTTGAGTCCTCATTCATTGATGATGATGCCAAGCTAGAAATGGTGAATGTATCATCATTTCTCGACCTGAGAGCCCGTGAGACTAAGGACCTGCATAGGTTGCCTTGCCCAAGACTAGAAACCACATGTGAGAAGGAATGGGTTTTTGCAGGAAACCTTAACTTTCGACCTACCCTGATTTCTGGTTTTCTTGTTAGTATGGACTTTTGATTCTAGTATTTTGGGTATTATTGTTACTCTGGTATTCTGGTTTTCAAGTTTTCTTTGTGAAGCAAAATTTTGATCCTATTCTGTCAGCAGTACAACAACTATTCAGAGCATATGGAAACTTTGATCCCATGTTTGCATTTGCATAGCATCATTATTGCATCCTAACATTCATGGTTATGTATTTCCAGGGTTTGCATCTTATTCTTGATTCTTGTTGTTGAAGATTTGAAGAGATGGACACCGGTAGGAAGGGTACTGTCAGTTATAAATTTCAATGGCCAGAGTTTGGTTTGATATGTAGTATGCTGGCCAAAACCACTCAAAGTAATTTGGAGACGTTCAAAGATACTTATGGGAAGATCTTGGGTATGCTGCATACAATCACATAGTATGAAAGGATGGTTATTCACACACTGTTACAGTTCTATGATCCTTCATTAGGTGTTTCAAATTTAGAGATTATTAGTTGGCTCCCACTTAGGAAGAGTTTTCTCTCATCTTGGATATTCTGGTCAAAGATCAGGTGCCCTTTCATGAATATATATAGAAGTTCCTGCTCCCGAGGTTATTGCTTAGGTTC
The DNA here is from genome assembly GCA_963859935.3 of Lathyrus sativus. Lineage (NCBI taxonomy): Eukaryota > Viridiplantae > Streptophyta > Magnoliopsida > Fabales > Fabaceae > Lathyrus > Lathyrus sativus. The sequence continues at coordinate 28,059,643 of OZ012741.1, forward strand.
TTTATTTGAGCGCATATGTGGTGAAGGCTAATCTAAAATCCAAGGGAGGTTTATCTGGCTTTATGTTAAGTTCCTTGGTGAGTGAAGCTTTGAAGTATGTTGAGGCTTATAGTTGGACTACTTTCAATGTCATCCTTGCCTTGTGCATTTATGGGACTTTTCTCTTCCCTAATGTATCAGGTTTTGTAGACATGAATGCCATCAGAATCTTCATGACGAGAAATCCTGTGCCGACTCTTCTCGGTGATTTGTATCATTCAATGTAACACCCTTTTCTACCTCACAAATATAATGGCAAATCAATCATATTTATCAGAGTAAAATATTGAACGCAATAAAATCATCTCAAAATGGCGCACATTTCTCAATAATTCAAATATGGTCAATGCTCCGTACACAACGGGTTTTCCCAAAATTACTCAAAACATTACTCAAAAGGCAGCGGCTCAAAAAGGAAAATTCAAAGCTTTCCTTTCACCGCAAGGAAATCAACATAACAAAAACTCAATAAAGTATAATTTAACTCAAATACCCCAACCTGATGTTATACTATCAGAGCAAGACCCTCTAAGTCAACCACAATGACCAACGACCCAAAAACTTCAAAAAGTCCTCGATGGTATCCACAGCTAAACCTAGTCATCTGCGCGTTACCCATGTGGAGGCAACATTCAAATAGGCAGGGTAAGTAAAATGATTCATAATAATCAATATAAGAATCAATATATAAAACAACGTCATTTTGATATTTAACATCATCATAATCATCAAGGAACATCAAAGGCCATAACATTATAACTTACACCAAATCGTCACATAAATGCAAATGCAACAAGACTCATGCATATGGTATCAATCAACAAAATTCGATGGACACTGGGCCATCAACCTCCATAGATCTACAACAGTAGGATCAATTCTACACGAGAACCGGAGCACAATAAAATACCTCACATCCGCACAATGGGACTGAAGCCACAAGAATCAAGGTCCTAGATCAAAGTCCGGAATGCATATGAATGCATGATGCACACGTCAATATCATCCTCATAATAATCTCATTAGGTGAATTATTATTCATCGAAATAATCATAAGAATCACGTCATCATAGAATCATCAAAACCACATGGAATCAACGTCACAAATCATCACAGTTCCTCATGGGAATTCATCATGCAGTCATGTATTAATCTCATAAGAATCACAATTATACTCATGGGTACTCATCATACGATCATGTATTAATCACATAGGAATCACAGTTATACTCATAGTAATTCATCATACATTCATTTAATCACATAGGAATCACAGTTACACTCATGGTGATTCATCAGGAAAATCACAACATTAAAATATCAAGACATCACTGAACCAGAACATAATTCGTGAAACTCTGCTACATACGCTAGCAAGTTCGTTGTGCGAGTCTGGGGAGAACGTTCGCCGTGTAAACTCGCGATTACAACAAATCTCTATTATACACCAGCACCAATACCAGACCAAAAACCTCTATGATTTCCTTCCCCAATGCCCTAAAAACATCCCTAGGTCATTCCTAAGGTATTACGGTGATAAAGGCACAAAATCTACGACTTATTAGGCCAATCCCGTATCATCTTTACGTCTCCAATTCCCATAATTTCTTACAAATACCCCACAGTCATTAAAGTTCTCACAATCAATTACCCTATACGGTTAAAACCTCAACAACAGATTTTGGCCACGAATGCCTAATTTCTTTGTATCAAGGCCCAATATATTCATATTATATACTATTATTTAAATAAATAAATTAAAATTCCATAATTCTCAATATTCGCACCAACCACCGAAAATCACCGAAAATACGAATATTCATATTTAAATAAATTAAATAAATATTCCAAGAATTTGGGATGTTACATTCAGTTCACTTCCGGAGCTACAAGAAGAAAGGTGGATTAGTTTACTATTGTGTTCCTCTTCTCTATAAATGGTTCATGTGCCATCTACCATGTGAGGGTGCTTTTGTGGACACTAAAGATTGCTTGAATGGTCAGAGAAAGTGATGGACCTTGTTGCTAAAGACATCCACTGCTTTGACAGGAGGCTATTAGGTGCTGAGATGATATACAGTTGTGGTGAGTTACCTAATGTGCCTCTCATGGGAATAATGGGTGGAATCAACTACAATTCCTCCCTTGCTAAGAGACAATTGAGGTACGCGCTGAGAGATCCCTCAACAAACAAAGAAGTGGAAGAATCTTTGTATTACAATGGTACAAAGGATTTCAAAACAATAAGAAGGGTCGTAAGAGCTTGGGATCATTCCTAGGCAAGAGTAATTCTAGAGCCTACCCTCTTTGTATGGAGTGGTTGTAGAGCCGAGTTGAGATTATCTGGTTACCTTTTCACATAGAAGCACTTATGTATCCTATAGAGATCGAGCAACCCACAATAGTGGATATTGAAAGATATAACAGGCTCTGGGCAGAAAAAGAAGAACTCTACAAAGAGAATAAGGAGTTGAAGATGGAGGTCTCCCAGTTGGGTCATGCTAAGAACGAAGCAGCCTGTGTATCCAAGGTGAAGATAGAGATTCTAGCCAAGAAAAAGAAAGAACTAGAAGAAGAAATCAATAACTGAGAGAGGATATGCCAAGATCTGAAGAGCGCCAACAATATCCTACAATAGAGAAAGAAAGATCTAGACAGAGCTCGCCTCGAGATCTCAAAGTTCAACAGTCAATGGAATGTCACCATAACAGCTCACAAGATGAAAGAGGATAAACTCCGCGACCAAATCAAAAAGTTAAAGTTGCAACTCGAAGTTAAAGAAAGAGAGTTCAGAAATAAGTCATCTCACAGAAGCAGAAGCAAAAAGCAGCTTAAGGAGACTTTGTCAGCCTTAGAGGAGCTTAAAGTCCAAACGGAGGCGAATAAGCCTAAGCTTGAAGATGCCTTTAGAGAAGATGCTTGGGAGGTACATTGTCGTTATCTTGGGGGGGTCATACACAGGAGGGATGTTCTCATTCAAGAGCTGATCTAGAGAGCAAAGCATCCTGATAACAAGAAATTATTCAAGGAGGTTCAGGCCTAGTGCAAGGAGCATAGTGGCTGGGGAGGACTATCCTTGGTGGATATTGATACTATGTTGTAGTCGTCTTTATTCTTTTTAAATTGATCACTATCAGGCTTATTGACTAGGGTCATTGGTTGTGTATTTGATTTTATCTTTGTTGTATTGACTTTGTATTGAATTTATTTTCCTATTCAATTTATGAGCAGCTTTACCAGTGTTCTATCCATCTCTTGTGTTTATTGCTATTAAACCCGAATCAAGGTGTATAACACCCTGGGAATACTCAAACATCACATTTTCATTTTCATTCTCATATCTATATGCATAACAGGTGTTTAAGGCCGGTCTTTTTATCCTGATATGATTTTCTTTAGAATTGCAGACTTAACTTTTCAAAGAAGCCAGGAGTTGATCATAGAATAGATTCAAGCATAGCTGAGGGAAGTACGAAGCCATATGGGGAAATTCATGGTGGACATTCAAGCTTTGTCTCAGGATCAAAAAATTATGAGGGAGGAAGTCTATCAACTAGAGACTCAGATGGGCCTGATCATAGAAGTCATGAGAATTGTGTTTAGAAAAGAAGGTAATCCTATGCCTGAGGCGGCAACAGAGATTGTTGTTCCTCCCTCGCTTGTGAGAGCTCTCCCAGATTGTGAGTTACCTCGCGGATCTTCTTCAGAACCTGGGGGTCCAGAATTTTCCCGTCAACAGCCACCCCCAGTTCCCAAGACAATCTTAAGAGTAAAGGGTATGCATGGAGGCCAAAGCATCCTAAAAGAATTTTTGATCAGCTCCCTGTGCCTTGTGCTTAACTGTTGCCACATCTACTTCAGCTTTAATTGGTTTAGTTAAGGACTTTAACTCTTCTTGCTGGTAAACCCCTTCCAGGATATAATGCAAGTGTCCATTGTGATTTTCATGCTGGGGCACCGGGGCATAATATGGAGAGGCACAAGGCCTTTAAGCATAAGGTCCATGATCTGGTTGATGCAAAGGCAGTTGAGTTCACACCGGGCGGCATGAGAATACAAGTTGGTATTATTCCAATTGCTGCAAAATAAATGGATATCCCTATTTTCTCTCCTGAAGCTGTATCAAGTCAGGGGCCTATCTTACAATCCTTGGTTTTAGAATCTCCACGAATGCAACTGTTGCCTGTACCTAGACCAAGTATGAGGATGAAATTACATGAACAAGTGGAGTACCCTAATCGGTATCAGCAACATACTGACTTCCATAAGAAACAACAAAGGTCGAGGAGGTCCGAGAGAAGATTTGACCTTATTTCTCATCCTCATAGTCAGCTGCTTGCTTGCCTACTGCAGGGATCTTTGATTCAACTAAGAGAAGTTGCGCCTGTTCCAAATCCCCTCCCTCCAGATTATGACATGAATGCTAGGTGTGAGTACCACTCAGGGACGCAGGGCGTTCAATTGAAAATTGCAACGTGTTCAAGCACAAGGTGCAAGATCTGATTGACACCAGGGTCATTAATTTCATTGCAGATGGTCTACGCATTAATTGAAGCCTCTCAAGTGAGCACCCAACATGTGAAGACATCATCAGAAGCAATCAGTCCGGTCAGAGTCAGGCTTCTCAAAGATGGCAATATTTGGCTTTTTTACTGCATTTTCATTTGTATTTTCATTGTTTGTTAATATTTTGTTTGCATTCAAAAAACTTGTTTGTCTTGAATGATAATCTTAATGCAATGAGTATGTTTTTCTTGAAGTAGTTCATCCGTGTTCACTCATATAACTTTTCTCTGCATTGCAATACCAATTTTCTTGCTTAAACTTTTTAAGGGAGGATGACAAAGCGAAAACGCTAAAATCTCTGGTCGTATGCTTTCAGAATAAAACCTTGCTGATGATGTACATGAATTGTTTCAAATCCCTAAACACCGAAGATATAAGGGAGATAGATCCTGATTAACCCCTTTGAGCCTTGAGGTAGGAGTGACTACAAACACCTAAAACAAAAGGGGTGATTAACCCCTTTGTGAAAAGGATGACAAAATAAAAATCCTCATGGACAAACAAGTCGTGTGACTACAGACACCTAAGACAAAATGGGTGATTGTCGCTCCGAAAACCTTGTGGGTTCCTTGACCATCACTTCTACCATTCAAAAGTGAGCTCTTGTGCCGAATTAACTGAATGTAGAACTGAAGAACATCAAGGAGAATGGGTGGGTTAAAACAAAACTTTGAGCCATAAATACTTTATTTCTCAAACCGTGAACTAGACCATGTTACAACCCTCAAAAGTTCTAATTGAAGCAGGGTTTATTCTGAAGGCATACTTCAATGAGATAACATTCCTGACTCCCATGAGTTGTGCTAAAATATTTTTGTTGGTATTGCATGCGCATGTTTCCTTTCATTAAAAAAATCAATGTCATAACTAGTGACTCGTTCACCAGGTTTGGCGATATCTTTTCAATAAAAAATTCAAGATTAGCATGTGTTTTGCATTAGAACTATCATTCTTAGAATAAACATTTTCTACTTGCATACATGTATTTGACGCCAATGGGGTTTACATAATGAACATCATTGAGAAGCTTAATCGATCCAAGTTGAGATGCCTAAAACTTTCGAAGGACAGTCATATCCAGGGCCATGTAGCCAGGGAACTCTATTGAGCATGTGTATTTCCGGAAAGTTGTGATGAGAAGTTGCCAGTCTGGGGTAGTCACGCTGAAAAATCTCTCTAAAGTTCAGTTACTATAGGGAAATCGTGTTGAGATTCAACGAATCTCTCGAAAATCAATCATTCAGGGGCAAAGTCACTACAAGGCTCGTACCGGGGCAAGGCATTTCAGAAACATGAGAAGTTATCCTTTCTAAAAGATGGTTAATCAGAGTCACATTACCATGATGCAACATACTGGGGCAGGATATGTCCTAAAGGCAAGTTCATTTGTGGGTTATGTCGTATCAGGGAACTTTTTTTTTATCATATCACATATGTAGGATTCATGTTGGTAGATAACAAGTAGCATGATCACTATTCCTCAATAGAGTTTCTCTCTCCAACATAAGCCATAAAAGTGTTATCTTCCTCAATATAGCATTGTGAATTGGTCTGTCATCTTTCCCAAGGAAGTCCTCAACAAGAGTTTAGGAGTTTTTTCTCCCCAGCCAGCGTCGTGTGGGATTTATTGATCCCTATCAAGTATCTGGAATTTGGATACCTCGGACAGGATGGCGATGGTTTGTCTAGGCTTCTCGAGAATGTTCGCATCTCTAGTTGTTGTTCCCTTATCCCCAGCAGGGTAAGGGTAGAGGGCAGATCCCCAATAGAGGAGTGAGCTCAGTATTATCCTCTGACATGGTTGGCATCATTACTCCTTTCCCCCAAGAAGAATTTGTTTATGATTTCCTCGGCAGGTAAATCAGCACTGGTTGATGTATTCCCCGCAAGTACAAAGCTCAATTATCATTGGCATCTTTCTTCATCAGATTCTTGGGTCGTCTCCCCAACAGGTTTTTTTTATTTTTGTCTTCCCAGTGTGATGAAAGTTCACTTTGAAGTTTCTCCAGTAGAGGTTATATTTTTGAAGGAAGTTCAGGTTTGCCTTCCCCAGCAGATTTGTTTCCGGATCTTTTCAGCACTCCTTCAGGTGGAGTATCTCTTGCATACCATAAGCATTGTTGCACCACATTTTCTTAATGTGTAGCATTTCCATTTCGTATGGAGCATTACGCCATATTCAAACATATGCATGTGAAGCATAAGCTAGTAATTGATAACCTCTTTTCCAGACGTTTCCCCCAGCAGAAAATGTCGTAATTCAGGTGGTGTTATTGGATTGTTTATCCTATTGGTGTTTACTTCTAGAGGAATTATTTTGTGCCCCCCTGCAGATTTGGATGGCCAGGACATATTTACCTCTCGCAAAATTGGCAGTTCGGGGTTGTTGTTCTTTTCACCCCTTCATCTAGGTGGTCGCTTGTATCATCCCATCAGGGCTGGTTAGCATTTTCGGTGTTGTTGCTTTCACTCATCGTGCAGGTGTTAGAGGTGTTACTCTCATCTCAGTTTGCTACAGTAAACATTCGTCTGTGTTTGTTTTCAGTTTCTTCAGTACTCGTTCGTATTGATTTAGACACTCATTTGTGTCTGTTTCGTTACCTTTCAATACTCGTCCGTATTGACCCTAGACACTCGTTGTATTCTCTTAAACACTTATTGTGTTTGTTTCAGTCTCATCAATACTTTTCCGTATTGATCTTAACACTCGTACGTGTTCATCTTTATTGACTTCTAATACTCGTTTGTGTTTACTCAGCTTTTGCAATACTCGTCCGTATTGATCTTCAATACCCATCTGTATTGATCTAAACACTCGTCCATGTTTATTCCTCTCAATACTCGTCTGTGTTTGTTCTTTATTTTCAACACTCATCTGTGTTTGTTTCATTAATCCTCAATACTCGTCCGTATTAATCCTTAATAGTCGTCCATATTGATCCTTAACACTCGTTCGTGTTTCTTTCAGTTCATTTCAATACTTGTTTGTATTGATCTAAAAACTCATCCATGTTTATTCCGCTCATCACTCATCTGTGTTTATTCTTTCTTTTCAAAACTCGTCTGTTTTTGTTTCATTAATCCTCAATACTCGTCCGTGTTGATCCTCAATACTCGTCTGTGTTTGTTTCAGGTCATTTCAATACTCGTCCGTATTGATCTAAACACTCGTTTGTGTTTATTCTTTTCAACACTCATCAGTTTTTGTTCTTTCTTTCCAACACTCGTTTTTGTTTGTTTCCTTAATCCTTAATACTCATTTGTACTGATCTCCTAAACACTCATTCGTGTTATTTCATTTCATTTCAATACTCGTCCGTATTGATTTAAGCACTCGTCTGTGCCGTCTTTGTATCATTTTCAATGCTCGTCTATATTGATTCTCAACACTCATCCGTGTTTATTTCATTTATTTTCAATACTCATCTGTATTGATCTTCGATACTCGTCCGTGTATGTTTCTGTTTCATTTCAATACTCGTCCATATTGACCTTCAACAGTCATTCGTGTTTGTTTCAGCAGTGTCAATACTCGTCTGTATTGATCCCAGTACTCGTTTGTGCATGCTTTCAACAGTTTTTCGTATTTGTTTCATTGCTTCTCAATACCTGTTCGTATTAATTCTCGAGACTCATCTGTGTTTGTTGTATTTTGCTTCAATACTTGTCTGTAATGATTCTTAACACTCGTCTGTGTTTATTTCATTTCTCCTCAATACTCGTTCCTATTGATTCCTCGCGCTCGTCCGTGTTTGTTTCATTTCAGTTCAATACTCGTCCGTATTAATTCTTAACACTTGTCTGTGTTTGCCTCCAGATTTCTCAATACCCGTCTGAATTGATCCCTAACACTCGTCTGTGTTTGTTGCATTTTAATTCAGTACTCATCTGTATTGATCCCTAATACTCATTTGTATTAGTTTTAGACTCTCGTCTGTGTTTATATTTTGCGACACTCGTCCGTGTTCGTTCTAGCTTCGTCAATACTCGTGCATATTGATCTTTTGCAACACTCATATGCGTTTGTTCTAGCTTCGCCAATACTCGTATGTATTGATCTTCTGCAACACTCGTCTTTGTTTATTCTAACTTCGTCAATACTTATCCGTGTTGATCTTTTGCAACACTCGTCCGTGTTTGTTCTAGCCTCGTTAATACTCGTATGTATTGATCTCTTAGACACTCGTCCGTGTTTGTTTCATACTCGTCCCTATTTACCTTCGACACTCGTATGTGTCTATCCCCAATGTAGTTGGCGCTTATCAGTATCCACCTCTTGTGTTTCGATACTCGTCTATATTGACATTGGCATTCATTCGTGTTCATCCCGGTTGAAGCCATCACTCGTCTGTATTGACTCCTTTTCTCGGCAGATCTGGATCATACCTCTTTTGGTTTATTCCCTAGCGGAGCTTTCCCTCCCTTTTGTAGCTTGTAATTTTTTATGGTTATTTTAGTATTCAATCCCCTTCTATCTTGAATGTTTGAGAGGCGTCACTCTTCATACCTTCAGACTTAAGTCAATTGAATAGGGGCAGCTGTAACACCCCAAAATTTTCCCTTTCGTTTTTAATCGTAGTTGGCTTATATTTCGTTGATTTTGCATCATCATTATGCATATCATGGCATTGGCTCTTGAAACATGGGATCAAGTTGTTTCTGTGACTCAAAACTTCTTTTTATTCCAAGTTTTTAAGCAGTAAGCATCACAGGCTTGAACATTTATTTTGCTCAGTGATCGGGTACCAGATTATATTTTTTTAGCAGGTTATTTTGAATGCAGAAGACAATTCACAGTTTATTTCAGAAAATATATAGGTGAAATATCAAATGACAAGTTTTAGATCTAGAATAAAGCTCAGAACAAGTGGTTACGGGTGATTCTCCAAGCGTCCCTCCTTGTGGCACCAAACTTTAAAATTTGAGTGTGGTAATCGATTACCACAATCTGGGTTATCGATTACCATAATCGAAAATTTCCCAAACACTTTATTTTCCAGCACTGCAGCATTTGGATTGCATTTTGGTCATGTGATTTCCCATGTGCATCAGTAGAAGGATCTATAATTGATTCAAAATTTGATTCATTTTCACAAATTAATTTCACTTCCCTCCAAAAATTCAAACATTTCCATTCCTAAGCCTGCTCCTAATTTCCACTTCTCACACTAACCCATACTACAAACTACATTTAATTCCAAACATAAAACATACTTAAATCATTTTGCTCCAAACCTCTCACAACTTTCACTCATTTTCTGATTTTTCTACACATCTCACTCCAATTCTCTCAACTTTTCTCTCATTCCAAAACCCTCACAGGAGCTCCATAGCCAAAAGCTTCACAAGTTGTACATTGCAATTTGTGAATTCTTGAGTTAAACCTCCATTGCATCATCCTCTTTGGTCCAATTCTGGTTTTGTAATTCATTTGGATCTTGAATTAAGTTGGTGGAATCACTTCTTGAAGAGCTTTTGATTATTTGAGGATTATTTGATTGGACCTTCAATTTTTCTTGCTAGAGCTTCATAGTGTAAGAACACAGATTTTTTCTTAGTAATATCTCTATGTTTTGATGATAACACTTATGAATTTTGTATTCAAGAATTATATACTCTAAATTTGTTCTAGACTGTTTGCTACAGGTACTAAAGAAAATATTCTTAAAGAGCAAATTTGGATCTGAACAATGATATTATGAAAGGCTTCAAAGGCTCAAGAGCATCTTATATGAAGATCTAAATGCTGCCTCCAGAAGAATCTGAGTGCTGTCTACTGAAGATTCTGAAGCAGAAGCCTCTAAAGAATAGAAGACTCTGAGAGTTCAGAAGCTTAGTCATCAGAAGACTCTGAAGAAACTGCGCTGCATAAGTATTGAGAATCTGATATAGAAGACTCTGCTCTGACAGAACTACACGCTCAAGCACACAAGCTGCATATACTCTGATTCAGCATAATCTGAAGAACATCCCAAGACTCTGCAGATCCAGAAGATCTCTACTCTGGAGATTCTGAAGATCCAGACTCTGATGTTGATAGCTGAACTTACTTAGTGAAGAAGATTTGAATATGTCCGTTGGCATATCTCAACAGCTCTTTCCTCTTTTGTGTTAGACACAAGAACACAGACAAAAAGGTTTTATCTGTGCATTCCATTCTAAGGAAAGTTTCTGGAAAGTAAAAGACAAAAGGCATCAGGCTTTTTCAGCACAGCCTCCAATGTAAAGACTAAAGGCTCCAGGCTTTTTCAGCACAACCTCCAACGTTGAGAAGACTTCTTGGATCTAAGTGCCTATATAAAGAAGTCCATTCCATCTTCTTCAGTAATGAACCACTTGCAAAAATCACTCAAAGCAAATCTCTCAAAAGCTCTTATATTCTATTTGCTGTAACATTGTTCTTAAACTTAAGAGAAATATCACAGTTGTGATAATAGCTTTTTAGAAGCATTCTTACTCTTGTAATAGTTTTACATTGATTGTAAAAGGTTTCCTTAAGAGGATCCAGTTGGGATCAGTAGCTCTTGAGAAGACTAAGAACAGTTGTTCTTAGGTGTTACTATTGTAATCTGTTTGATTAAATAGTGGATTAAGTCCTTGACTGAGAAAGGCAAATCACTCTTGAGAGGGTGGACTGGAGTAGTTGAGTTCAACGAACCAGGATAAAAATAACTGTGTTTGAATCTTTGATTATTTGTCATACTTATTCAACCCCCCCCCCCCTTCTAAGTATTTTCTCACCTTCAGTTGGCATCAGAGCTCCGGTTCTGCGTGTGCTACCACTTAACCGTGTCAGTAAAGATCCAGTGAGAAAAGTTACTTTGATATATATTTGTTTGTCATTATGGGTGATGTTTCTACATCCAATACAGCCAGTTGTAACAAATATGAAGGGGATAGAATCAGCACAAAGCCTCCCATGTTTGATGGAGAGAAATTTGATTACTGGAAGGACATGATAGAAAGTTTCTTCCTTGGGTATGATGCTGATTTGTGGGACTTGGTCATTGATGGTTATGAACATCCTACAAATGAGGATGGCAAGAAAATTGATAGAAAATCAATGACAGAAGCCCATAAGAAGGATTTCAAAAATCACCATAAGGCTAGGACAATATTGCTTAATGCAATCTCTCATACTGAGTATGAAAAGATTACTAACAGAGAAATAGCTCATGGAATGTTTGAGTCACTTAAAATGACTCATGAAGGAAATTCTCAAGTGAAGGAGACCAAGGCTCTGGCGCTTATACAGAAGTATGAAGCGTTCAAAATGGAAGAATCTGAAAATATAGAAACTATGTTTTCTAGATTTCAGATCCTTACAGCTGGTCTAAAGGTTCTGGACAAGGGATACTCCATATCAGATCATGTAAAGAAAATTATCAGAAGTCTACCTACCAGATGGAGACCAATGGTGACTGCCTTGAAGATGGCTAAAGATCTGAACAAGATCTCTTTAGAAGAACTCATCAGCTCACTAAGGAGCCATGAAATTGAGCTTGAGGAAGATGAACCTCAGAAGAAAAAGAAAGGTAAATCTATTGCTTTAAAATCTAATAAATCTGCTAAAGCTTTGCAGGTTATTGAAGAAAGCTCTAAAGGATCTTCTTCTGAAGAAGAAGATGAATTATCCATGTTGTCCAGAAGGATCAACAGACTCTGGAAGCACAAGGGAAAGAAGTTCAACAACTTCAGAAAATCTGATCATAGAAAGGAATCTTCTGGGCACAGAAGATCTGGCAAGAAAGAAGTTGTATGCTATGAGTGCAAAGAACCTGGGCATTACAAGAATGATTGCCCCAAACTTCAAAGAGAAAAACCCAAGAAGAAGTTTGACAAAAAGAAGAAGGTTCTGATGGCAACATGGGATGACTCAGATGAATCTGAATCATCTTCTGAATCAGAAGAAGAATGTGCTAATGTTGCACTGATGGCCAGCACAGAAGATCAGGAGGAAGGAACTTCAGGATATGAATCTGATTCTGAATCTGACTCTGACGCTGAAGAGGTAATGGCTAAACTTACTAAAGAAGAACTTATCAAAGTGTTATCAGAAGTTCTGAAAAGCTATAACAATATCAAACTCAAATACAAGAAGCTGAAAAGCAGTCTTGAATCTGAGATTGATCTTCTGAAGACAGAACTTGTTGAGCAAAAAGAAATTAATCTGAAAATCAAAAATGACTTTAAAATAGCTCAACAAGAATCTGAATCTGAGACTAAGTCATGTGAAAAAATTTTAGAAAAATATGACTCTAGCTTTCAGAGATTCCTTACTAAGAGCATAGACAGAAGCAAGATGGCTTCTATGATCTATGGTGTTAGTGGGAACAACAGAAGAGGTATTGGATATGAATCTTCCTCTATAAGTAATCCAAAATCTGTTGACAAACTCTTCATCAAGAAGACACCTCTGTACTCTCAATTTAAGTTTGGTCACTTAAATGACATTAAACACACAATCTCTGAGAAGAATACTTATGTGTTTAAACCCAAGGCAAGTCAGAATAAACATTATGTTGAAAAACAAAAGTTTAGACAAACCTACAAACCAACTAACCCTAAAGGACCCAAGAAGATCTGGGTACCTAAGAGCAAAATAATCCCTATTGCAGATGTTCTTAGCAGCAAGGTCAGGACACCAGTCATGGTACCTGGACTCTGGATGCTTACGACACATGACAAGAGAAAAGTCTATGTTCCAAAGCCTAGAACTTAGATCTGGAGGTGACGTGAAGTTTGGAGGGAACCAGAAAGGCAAGATCATTGGATCTGGCACTATTGGAAACGGTAAACTTTCCTCTATAACTAATGTTTTACTTGTTGAAGGCTTAAAGCATAACTTATTGTCCATAAGTCAATTAAGTGACAATGGTTATGATATTACCTTTAATCAAAAATGTCGTAAAGCTATTAGTCAGAAGGATGGCTCTATCCTATTTAGTGGTAAGAGGAAAAACAACATTTATAAAATAAATCTTTCAGAACTTAAAGTTCAGAATGTTAAATGCCTCTTGTCTGTTAATGAAGAGCAATGGGTCTGGCACAGATCATTGGGGCATATTAATATGAGACGTATATCTCAGATTAATAAAATTAATCTTGTCAGAGGACTTCCTAATCTGAAGTTCACCTCAGAAGCTCTTTGTGAAGCATGCCAAAAAGGGAAGTTTTCAAAATCATCTTTTAAATCAAAAAATGTTGTTTCTACTTCCAAACCACTAGAATTACTTCATATTGATCTGTTTGGACCAGTGAAAATTGCATCCATCAGAGGCAAGAAGTATGGATTAGTCATTGTTGATGACTATAGTAGATGGACATGGGTAAAGTTCTTAAAACACAAGGATGAGTCACACTCTGTGTTCTTTGACTTCTGCAAGCAAGTCCAGAATGAAAAAGATTTCAAAATTATAAAAGTCAGAAGTGATCATGGTGGTGAATTTGAAAATAAATATTTTGAAAAATATTTTTCTGAAAATGGCATTGCTCGTGATTTTTCCTGTCCTAGAACTCCACAACAAAATGGGGTTGTAGAAAGGAAAAACAGAACTCTGCAAGAAATGGCCAGAACCATGATCAATGAGACAAATCTGGCAAAACACTTTTGGGCAGAAGCAATTAACATAGCTTGTTACATTCAGAACAGAGTGTCTGTAAGACCTTTTCTGAAAAAGACTCCATATGAACTGTGGAAGAACAAAAAGCCCAACATTTCATATTTTCATCCTTTTGGATGTACTTGCTATATACTTAACACTAAAGAGAATCTTAACAAGTTTGATTCCAAAGCACAGAAGTATTCAATACTGAAACACAGATTGTGGAAGAATCTATTCATGTAAGATTTGATGATAAGCTTGGCTCTGAAAAGCCAAAGCAGTTTGAAAATTCTGCAGATAAAGAGGTGATTCTCACAGACTCTGAAGGCTTAGAGGCAGAAAAGGCTAAAGAGAAGGAATCTGAAGCAACTCCAGATGCTATTCCCTTATCTTCTCAATTGGACAACTTACACATATCTGAAAGATCAAATGTCAGAGGATCTTCTTCCAGAATCAAGGCATCTCACCCAGAAGATGTAATTATTGGAAAGAAAGATGATCCAATCAGGACAAGATCCTATCTCAGAACATATGAATCTTCATTGTTTGGCTTAGTGTCAATAATTGAACTAACATCTGTGGATGAGGCTCTGAAAGATAATGAATGGATTGTTGCCATGCAAGAAGAGCTAAATCAATTCACCAGAAATGAAGTTTGGGATCTGGTTCCTAGACCTAAAGGATTTAAAGTTATTGGAACAAAATGGGTCTTCAGGAATAAGTTGAATGAAAAGGGAGAAGTTGAAAGGAATAAGGCAAGGCTGGTTGCTCAAGGTTACAGTCAACAAGAAGGTATTGATTACACTGAAACTTATGCTCCAGTGGCAAGGTTAGAATCTATACACCTTCTTATTTCATTTGCTGCACAAAATAACATCACTCTATATCAGATGGATGTTAAAAGTGCCTTTCTTAATGGTATTATAGAAGAGGAAGTATATGTCCACCAACCTCCTGGTTTTGAAAGTGAAAACTTTCTAGATCATGTTTTTAAACTAAAGAAATCTCTTTATGGCTTAAAACAAGCTCCTAGAGCTTGGTATGAGAGGTTGAGCAATTTCCTTCTGAAGAAAAATTTTATCAGAGGAAAAGTGGACACAACTTTATTCTGTAAAACTCTTAAGAAAGATCTGTTGATTTGTTAAATATATGTAGATGATATTATTTTTGGATCAACAAATATTATGCTTGGAAAGGAGTTTGCTAAATGTATGCAGGCAGAGTTTGAGATGAGCATGATGGGAGAATTGAGATTCTTTTTGGGAATCCAAGTCAACCAGACTCCAGAGTGCACCCACATACATCAGACCAAATATGTTAAAGAGCTTCTGAAGAAGTTCAACATGGTTGATAGTAAGAAGGCAAAGACTCCAATGCACCCTACAAGCACTCTAGGTAAGGAAGAGGTAAGTAAGAAGGTAGATCAGAAACTCTACAGAGGTATGATAGGATCTTTTCTATACCTAACTGCTTCTAGACCTGATATTTTGTTTAGTGTCAGCTTGTGTGCAAGATTCCAATCAGATCCTAGAGAATCACACTTAACAGCTGTTAAGAGGATTCTAAGGTATCTGAAAGGTACTCCTAACATGGGTCTGTGTTACAGAAGATCTGATGAATTTTCATTAGTTGTATTCTGTGATGCTGATTATGCTGGAGACAGAGTTGAACGTAAAAGCACTTCTGGAAGCTGTCAGTTTCTTGGAAGTCATCTGATCTCATGGTACAGCAAAAAGCAACCCACTATTGCACTATCAACTGCAGAGGCATAATACATTGCTGCTGCTTGATGTTGTACGCAGATGCTCTGGATGAAGAGTCAGTTAGAAGATTATCAGATCTATGAGAGTAATTTTTCTATCTTCTGTGATAATACTTCTGCTATATGTTTTTCAAAAAATCCAATCTTACACTCTAAGGCTAAACATATAGAAATTAAACATCACTTCATCAGAGACTATGTTTATAAGGGTGTAATAAATCTAGCTTTTGTTGATAGAGATCATCAATGGGCTGATATTTTCACAAAACCCCTTGCTAAAGATAGGTTTAAGTTCATTCTGAAAAATATTTGTATGGATTTTTGTCCAGAGTAATATTTATCAGAGGCAACTTCTCAGATGAAAAATGTTTAAAGATCTAAAGTATTTCATCTGATTATTTGTTAATTTATCTTTGATTGATTTATTTGTGTGAAACTCTGAACTAACAAACTCAGAAGATCTGAACGTTGGAAACGTTTCATTTCTTGAGAGACATCAGATGCACATAAAAGCAAACACGTGTCACTCAGAATCTGAAAAGATGGAGTGCTCTACTGAATTGACGTGTGAGGTACTACTTTGAAAATCTCATTTCTCTTTGATTTCCCCCCATTTGTCATATCTTTAAATTGAAATGATTATTTTCATTAAATGTTGTGTAAACGTGCGTATGTGTCTTTTGATGTGCCCAATGTTTGATTTTTTGGTTTTCTATAAATACCACTTATCACAACATTTTCACACTTTTCACACTCACTACACTTATGCGTTTTTGCTTACTCTTCAACCTCTACCAAAACCCTAAACCCAAATCAATATCTTCATCTTCATCAATGGCTTCTCCATCAAATGCTGCTGAAATCTCCAACAAAAATATAATGTATAAGAAACCAGTACGTACTCTTTTTACTCCAGTTGTGAATCTTGAGGTTCTGTGTGAGAGCTTCGTTGATCTTGAATCATTAGAAGAAAATGGGTTTGACCTAACAACTGCCATTAAAGCTCAAGGCTGGGAGAAATATTTTGAGAGACTGATGGGTCCTATGTACCCAACTCTTGTGAAGGAATTATGGATTCACGCTCATGCTGGTCCTAAGTTCATTCACTCATCTGTCCTTGGGAAGGAGATAGTGATCACTGAGAAACTGATCAGGCAACTGTTCAGTTATGAAGAATCTGATGGTGTTACAAACCTAGCCTCTTCACGTATTGATATGGCTAAGGTGTATGAAGAGATTACTGTATCTGGAACACCAACAAGTAAGGTTAAAGATCTGAAACCTATATATAGGATCTGGGCAAAGATATTTATGAGTACAATCTTTCACAGAAAGTCAACCAACTCACCAGACTATGTGAGTACAGAGCATCTGTACTTCATGTACTGCATCAACAAGAACATTAAGGTGGATCTGCCCTATCTAATTTCCAGTCATCTTCTGACTCATGTCAAAGAGACTAGAGAAGAGGTTAGAGCTAAAGCTGGGAAAGTCAGAACTTGGATACCTCTGGGAAGACTTATTTCAGACATCCTTACAGAGAATCAGTTGGTGAAGCATCTGACAGATGCAAAAACAACAGAGGATCTGTCCTACATCATTGGATCTGAGATAAACAGACTCACTCTGAAAAGAATGAAGATCATTTCAGAGTTGAATGGTAAACTAAGGAAGATAAACTCTGAGGAGGTAAATGGCAGAAGGATACCTATAGAAGATTTTCCAATGTTCAGCGCAGATGAACCAAAAGGTATTGTCTGGGCTTACATTGCAGAGTGTCTGAAGGAAGGAATTCCTCTACCTGCTAACCTTGTTCAGAAACAAGGAGAAGAATTGCCAAATCTGATGAAGGAAAGGCGTAGTAAGAGAAAAGCTGAAGAAGGCTCTGTTCAGAAGAAAAGGAAAGAATCTGAAGTTTCAAGGAAGAAAAAGAAGAAAGGAGTAAAGAAAGCCAGAGTCAATTCCAGGGATGCTACTCTAGAAGAGATAAGAGACACTATTCATCAGGTATTAACATTTGATCCTACCCCTGCTGTTCATTCACCCCTTTCATCACCTCAACTCTCTCCAACCCTTAGACATAAAACTTCTAAACCCCAACCATCTGCAAACCTTTCATCTGAACCACCTTCATCTCCCCCAGTACAATCACAACCATCTTTTGTACCAACAAACTCTGACCCCCAACCTCATACTACATCTGAACCCCCTCAACCTACTTCACCAGAAATTCAACAACCAGAAATTTCACAACCAGAAATTTCACAAACAGAAATTTCACAACCAGAAATTCCCCAACCAGATATAATCATCTCAGAACCAAACCAACCAGAGACTATTCAAACTGAACACTCTGAATAACCAGTTCCATCAGAAGATCCAAATCTGTCTGAAGATATTCTGGATATCCAACCCCTGAATCAATCTATTAATATTTCCTCAACATCTGTTCACTCAGAAGAATCTTCTGATTGTGAATCATCTGATTCATCTGAGTTTGAACCAGAGTCTCTCAAACAAGCTCGTTCTGACATTGCTATGAAGGAACATGTTAACATTTCTATGTTTCATACTCCACCCAACTCCCCACCTCAGATAAGCATCCCTCAACCATCTGAAACTCACCTATCTGAAACCCAAACCATCCTTCAACCATCTGAAACCCATCTATCTGAAACACAAACCATTCCTCAACCATATGAACCCCCTCAATCTGACACCCAAACATCTCAACCAACACCACCTCAACAACAACCATCTGAACCTACACCATCTGAACGTACTCCTATTAATACTCCCAATCCTGAACCCTCTGAACAGTCAGATCTAGGATCATGTGTTAATATTATGTTTGAAATATTCAAGAAGGAGATAGATTCTGAGTATGCTCGTGTTAAGGAAGTGTGCTTGTCAAGTTTGGATCCGGCTGTTTCAAATGCTGCTTGGAAATGTTTCATCTGGATGTTCAAGAAAGCTGCTTTAAAAGTTAGAGCTAAATGTTCTAAGCTTGCAAAGACTCAGTTTGCAGAGTTAATCAAGATAAATCTGATGAACATACCTCCTCCTCCTCCTCATGTGTTGCTTCTGGAAGCTGCTCCTCCAGAGGCTCCTGAATCTGAAATGGTTGAACAAGCTTCTGAAGAGAACCAGTCTGAAGAGAACACTGCTGCTACTGCATCTGCTCCTTCTTCATCTGTGGTCGCAGAGCTTGTGAATGATGTCAAGGAGATAAAAAGGTGGATGGTAAAGCAAGAGAAGACAACTGATGAGATTAAGACCTGGATGTCTAAGCAAGAAGAGTCAACAGCCAAAATGACAGAGCTTCTGACCCTTATTGCCTCACGCCAAACTTAGTTTTATTTGATGTTTTTGCACATGTTATTGCTTCTGTTGTTTTCTTATTGTTGTGTTATGCTTTTTGGCATCTATCTGTTTGATTGTGAACTTTAATATGTTTAAATGAAAGTTGATGTTTTTGCTTCTATATGCTTCTTTTCTTCTGTATCTTTATGTCTTTAAAAATCTTTTTGATTATGATAAAAAGGGGGAGAAAAAGAGAATCTGATTGTTCAACCTATAAGCAATTACTAAAACTGAAATTCAGACATTTTATTAACTTACTTTGAATTTAAGTCTTTCATATTACATTGATATATCTGACATAATTCATTGAAGTTACCCTGAGACTTTTCCAACAAGAACCTGATCTTCCAAAGCAAATCTGAGTATTCAATCAACACTGATATCTTACTCTGATACCTTTACTCTGAAAGATAATTCAAGCAAGATGATAACCAGGCGCTCTGACTGAAGGAAGTCATAATTATATGGCATCAAGATTTGATTCTGAAAGTCAAACCTCTTGCATCAGGCTCTGTATCTGAAATATACTCAATCAAAAAGGGAAGTGTTTTCTTTTATTAGAGTATTCATTTCAGGGGGAGATTGTTAATCTCAGGGGGAGTTATAATTCATACTTTTTATTGAACAAAGTTTCTCATGTTTTGTCATCATCAAAAAGGGGGAGATTGTAAGAACACAGATTGTTTCTTAGTAATATCTTTATGTTTTGATGATAACACTTATGAATTTTGTATTCAAGAATTATATACTCTAAATTTGTTCTAGACTGTTTGCTACAGGTACTAAAGAAAATATTCTTAAAGAGAAAATTTGGATCTGAACAATGATATTATGAAAGGCTTAAAAGGCTCAAGAGCATCTTATATGAAGATCTGAATGCTGCCTCCAGAAGAATCTGAGTGCTGTCTACTGAAGATTCTGAAGCAGAAGCCTCTAAAGAATAGAAGAATCTGAGAGTTCAGTTGCTTAGTCATCAGAAGACTCTGAAGAAACTGCGCTGCATAAGTATTGAGAATCTGATATAGAAGACTCTGCTCTGACAGAACTACACGCTCAAGCACACAAGCTGCATATACTCTGATTCAACATAATCTGAAGAACATCCCAAGACTCTGCAGATCCAGAAGATCTCTACTCTGGAGATTCTGAAGATCCAGACTCTGATGTTGATAGCTGAACTTACTTAGTGAAGAAGATTTGAATATGTCCGTTGGCATATCTCAACAGCTCTTTCCTCTTTTGTGTTAGACACAAGAACACAGACAAAAAGGTTTTATCTGTGCATTCCATTCTAAGGAAAGTTTCTGCAAAGTAAAAGACAAAAGGCATCAGGCTTTTTCAGCACAGCCTCCAATGTAAAGACGAAAGGCTCCAGGCTTTTTCAGCACAGCCTCCAACGTTGAGAAGACTTCTTGGATCTAAGTGCCTATATAAAGAAGTCCACTCCATCTTCTTCAGTAATGAACCACTTGCAAAAATCACTCAAAGCAAATCTCTCAAAAGCTCTTATATTCTATTTGCTGTAACATTGTTCTTAAACTTAAGAGAAATATCACAATTGTGATAATAGCTTTTTAGAAGCATTCTTACTCTTGTAATAGTTTTACATTGATTGTAAAAGGTTTCCTTAAGAGGATCCAGTTGGGATCAGTAGCTCTTGAGAAGACTAAGAACAGTTGTTCTTAGGTGTTACTATTGTAATCTGTTTGATTAAATAGTGGATTAAGTCCTTGACTGAGAAAGGCAAATCACTCTTGAGAGGGTGGACTGGAGTAGTTGAGTTCAACGAACCAGGATAAAAATAACTGTGTTTGAATCTTTGATTATTTGTCATACTTATTCAACCCCCCCCCCCCTTCTAAGTATTTTCTCACCTTCACATAGATCCTTGGGTTTCTTGCTTGGATCTATTAATTGCAGCTTAATAACTCTCACCAAAGCAAATCTTAGCTTTGTAGGTTGGTGAATTCTAGATCTAGCTCTGATTTTGCTTAATCTTGCATTTCACAATGTAGATCCTTGGCTTTTAGGTGATATTTAATCTATTGCTTGTTTTGATTATTGATTTTGGTGTTTGTTGGATCCAATTGATGTTTGATTGTTGTGATTTGACATAATTTTTGTGCATAATTGATTGTTTATTCATTTGGATGATTAGATAAGTGATTTGTTGCTGAAAGTGCTTGTTAGAAGTTGAATTTCTCCCAATGTCATAGTGATAATCGATTACCATATATGGGTAATCGATTACCCTGTCCTTTTTTCACATTTTTTTTTATTTTCAAATGGTAATCGATTACCTACATATAGGTCGGTTACCACTATGACAAAAGGACTTTTTCTTGCATTTTCAAGCTTGTTTGAGTTTATTTTTCATCCTTAAATCTCATGGATTGATATGATGCATATATGTGGATTGTTTTTAACCTGTTTCATCATTCTCGATAGCATGCTCGTGATTCTTCGACATGCGACTTTTGGTTTTTGTTGATGAACATCTATGATTGTTGTGTTGCATTCTTGGATTGTTGTGTTGTTCTTGGTGTGATGATCATGTTGAATATTCGTTTTCATAATGTTGATTGTTGGGTTTTGATGTTTATCTTGCTAGACATGTGTCACATGCTTACGTTTGTTTCAGATTCCACAAACGCATGATTGTTCGAAACGATTAATTGAGGTTGATTTGCATGATATTCTTGTTCATTGCTTAATTTTGCAATCTTGTTGAACTTGTTTGTGCCTAATTATCAATACATGTTCATTGTGATATGCATGCTTGTTGACAATCGTTGCTTGCTTGAAGTATTATTTTAGTGTTGATGCATACATGCTGCCTGAACCTTTCACACCTACCGTTCTGTTTTTTGCATGCTGTTAATTATGCATACATTCTACCTGCTGATTTTTAAACTTGTTATATACTGAAACATGAGCTGTTAAATGTTGTTTTGCTTACTTGCTGGGTTTTTGTTGTTATTCTGAAGATGAAGCGCTGTTGTAGTTACTGTTTTTTATTTGTTTTCTTTATTTTGGCTTACCTTTGCATGTTCCCTTAGGATTCCCTAGTCCAACTTAATTTTTTATTAATCTTGGAGTAGGATAGATATTAGGAGTTAATCCATGCATGATAACATTAGGCTAGTCCCTTTTCAATCTCAACCATAGGTCCATTTTGCATGCTAACAATAGGATATAATTTCCTTCCACATCCCGACCTTAGGGCTATTTTGCATGACAACGTTAGGGCCGAGTTTCCCCTTAGACCTTATTTGCGTCTCTTTCTCTTATCTCTCAAAACAACATCAAAACACTTAATAAGTATGAAGTGCATTGTGCGCCACGAGCCTTAAGCACACGGGAAAAGATGAGCGGATGAATTTCTAACCTCATCTTAGGGTACTTTGCTCGCAAGACGCTTGGGTCATTACCGCGAAGTATTCGATCATATGTCATAGACTTTAATGCAATGCATATTCTAAATAAAGTCAATTCACTTCTCTAAAACTCATAAAAAAAATTCAAATCATTTTCATCCTTTGGGATCGTTTGTCAAACCTTTTTCAGAAAGAGCACATTATTTCCCCATTCTATCGCAAACAGTCATCGACCCTAACTGCTGGAATAAGAACTTAATGTTGCTCATAAAAAACACGTATTGACTAGTACGTCGATCTCTGACTGATATGACTTCCTTTTTCTCATCCAAATGAGGATACGTAGGCACAAGACGACGAAGTCTTGGTGAGAAACCTTTTCTTTCCACCAGTAGTCTTCTGAACTACATTGACTTTGAATTTCCCATCGCATGAGGGAAGACATAGGCATAGGATGACGAAGTCCTATCGATTCTCCTTTTTCTTTTTTCTTTCTCGTTTCTGTTTATCAGTAAGCTTTAAATAACACACCATTTGGTTAGACAACAAGCATGGATCTCGTTGAGTACAACGGACGCGAGGGGGTGCTAATACCTTTATCTTACGTAATAGACTCCCGAACCAAGGATTTGGTTATGATGACCATGTCTTCTCTCTTCTTTAAGGTTTTCTTCGATCATTTCCTTTCCTCAGTCGGGATAAATAACGTTCGGTGGCGACTCTTCTATTTTTTCCGCTGGGTGTTTTTCGCAGTTGCAACAGTAAGGCACTTGAAACAAGATTGAAACAGATGTGGGTGAAAATGGTGTTATCAGAATCATGACCTGAGTAATCAATATTATTTGGTAGCTTTCTCACATGAGGATGACAAGAATATAGCAATGGAGAATGGTATGTGGTTCATATATGATCATTACCTGACGATCAAGGATTGGTGCCCAAATTTTCAACCAGAAAAGGACTCCATTAATGAGATAACGGTATAGATTAGAATTGAAGGACTACCAATAGAATACTATGACACACGAGTTCTGAATTTTATCGGTAATTAAGTGGAGCGTGCGATCAAAGTTGGTAAGAACACTTTGCAGCATGAGAGTGGGAAATACGCAAAAAGTTGTGTCCAGATAAATCTATCCAAGCCTCTTCTCGCGCTTTTCAGCATCAAGGATAGAAAGTTTAGTATCGAATATGAGGGTCTTCATCTTCTTTGCCTTAGTTGTGGGAGATATAGGTATTATAAAAAAGGTTATAGATTTTGTTAGTTCTTGATTGGCAGGCATTTTGGTAAAACTAGGTGTTATCACAAGATATTCTACAGGATGTCGTGACATCTGTCTTTCAGGATCAACAGGTTGCTCTGTACCTGTTAATAGGTCTTTTCTCCATGATGTCAAACAAGATGTCTTGACACTCATGGACTAAACATTCAGTATGAATGTATTTATGTGTCCATATCTTTTTGTGCAAGCTTGCTGCACTATTCTGGTGTAAAATATGTGAATTCTTAGTGGTGATCTAAAGGTGTTTCTGATACACTTATTGTGGATCAAATTTGATTTGATACGGAGTTATCCTCAGAAGATTGATTGAAGATTGGAAGAATGATTTGATTAAATCTGATTGATCAAATCAAATCTGTTTCATTGTTGCAATTTATGAAGATTGAAATCTTCTCAAACCTGTTGTTACTTTTGCCATAGCCCAAGCCCATTCTGCATTGCTATTTAAAGAAGCATAAACCCTAGCTTGGAGATCATAGAAGCAAGGATTAAAAGTGTGTGCATCTTAAGCTTTCGTGTGTGTTAGTTTTGTGAGCCACTCACTCATTGTTTAATGTGTGAATTGGACTAAGTTGTTAATTGTAAATTGTTCACTCAAAGTTTGTAAGCAAGAGTGTATTGTACTTGATTGAAACTTTTAAGCAAGATCAAGTTGTGACTTTGAAGAGTCTCTTCTAAAGTCTTCTTATTTTATTGACTGTTATCACTGCTGTGATTAAAGGGGAGTGAGAGGTGTCTCTTGTCTAGGTTTGTTCTAGGCAGAAGTTGCATAGGTAGAGATGAAGTGAGGAGTTGTAAACTTGGAGTTTAGCTCTGAATTAATTCTACTGCTAGTGAATTTCCTCCCTGGCTTGGTAGCCCCCAGACGTAGCTGTGGTTTCACCAAATTGGGTTAACAATTGTTGTGTCTCTTTACAATTGTTTTTGTTTATCTTTGTTCTTATTATACAGATATTTGTGTCGTGAACATCTCCTTCACATCTAATATCTGATACCAGGATTTCAATTGGTATCAGAACAGGCATCCTGCTCTGGTTCTGGGTGAGATCTAGGGACGATACTTTCTGGTACCATGGACAAAGAAGGAGGATTTGTGAATAGACCACCTGTATTGGAAACCTAGGATGGTGGCTTTCTTAAAATCTCTTGACAACAAGGCATGGAAAGCTGTCATAAAGGGATGGGAACATCTTGTGATCATTGATAAAGATGTAAAGGCTACAACTAAATTAAAGCCTGAGGAAGAATGGACAAAGGAAGAAGATGACCTAGCTCTGGGAAACTCCAAGGCCTTGAATGCCTTATTCAATGGAATTGATAGGAACATATTCAGGTTGGTGAACAACTGTGAAATTGCTAAGGAAGCATGGGAGATTCTAAAGACTACTCATAAAGGCACATCCAAGGTAAAAATGTATAGACTTCAACTCCTTACAACTAAGTTTGAAACTTGATAATGAAAGATGATGAAAGCATACATGACTTTCATATGAATATTCTTGAAATTGTCGATGCTTCAAGTGCCCTTGGTGAAAAAATGTCTGAAGAAAAGCTGGTAAGAAAAATTCTCAGATCCCTTCCCAAGAGATTTGACATGAAAGTAACTGCTATAGAAGAAGCCCAAGACATTTGTAAAATGAGAGTTGATGAACTCATTGGGTCTCTTTTAACATTTGAAGTTGGAATGAGTGACAAAACTGACAAGAAAAATAGCATAGCTTTTGTGTCAAATACTAAAAGAAGAGATGATGAATCTAATGAGGATACAAATGAAAGTCTATCAAAGGCCATGGTTCTGCTGGGAAGACAATTCAACAAGGTAATGAAAAGAATGGATATAAAGACAAGACCAAATGTCAAGAACACCTCACTTGACATCAGTAAGTCAAATGATGCAGGAAGAAGAACTAGGACTGAAGAAAAACCCACAAACAGCAAAGGGATACAGTGTTATGAGTGTGAAGGTTTTGGTCACATCAAATCTGAATGCCCTACCTATCTCAAGAAACAAAAGAAAGGCCTAGTTGTTTCATGGACTGATGAAGACTCTGACAGTGAGATTGAAGAAGAATCTGCCAAACATATAACTGCCTTGACTGGAAGATACTATTCTGATGAAGACTCTAGTGAAGATGAATTAACCTTTGAAGAACTAGCAGTTTCCTACAAAGAACTGTGCCTCAGAAGTGAAGAAGTCTGCCAGCAAAGTGAAAAACAAAAGAAACACATCATCAAGCTAAAGGCTGAAAAGGAGGAACATCTGACAACTATCAATGGTTTGAATAATGAGGTTGCTGAATAGGCTAAAACTATCATTAAATTAACAGATGAAGTTGCTCAACTGACTTCACAACTTAACCAAATGGGAAAGTCTGTTAGAATGATGAATAGTGGTACCAAAACCTTGGAAGAGATTCTTCAATCTGGAAAAAGATCTAGAGACAAGACAGGGTTAGGATTCCATGAAGACAATAACTTTGCCCATCACTACAAACCTTATGGATTAAGGCAGATGATGTTCCAGCAGATGTCTCAACATCACGACAAAAAACAAACCAGCCAACCAAGAAAATTCCAAAGATGGAGATGTCATTACTGTGGTTGCTTTGGTCACATAAAGTCATTTTGCTTCAAACTGCATGGATATACAAACTCTAGTCCTCAGACAAGACCTAACCGCAACACTCACCACTCCAAGAAGCAATGGGTTTCCAAGACTCCTGTTACAAAACAATGGGTACCTAAAACTACTACTTGCCTCATAGCCCATATGTCCCTAAAATTTTCTACTAAGGAAGATTGGTACTTTAATAATGGGTGCTCAAGACACATGACAGAAATCAGAAATCTGTTAGTGGGCATCAAACCTCACTCAACCAGCTATGTGACCTTTGGAGATGGGGAAAAAGGGGAAATCAAGGGGATTAGAAAACTGAACTGTTCAAGAACACCAGATCTTGACAATGTGTTGTTAGTTAAAGGATTAACTGCCAATCTAATTAGCATCAGTCAACTATGTGATTAAGGTCTAAGTGTCAACTTCACTAAACTTGAGTGCTTGGTTACTAATGAAAAGGGATAGTTGATCATGAAGGGAATCAGATCCAAGGACAATTATTATCTATGGACCTCTCAAGACTCTAAGTGCACTCTTGCCAAGAATGATGAAATAAGACTATGGCACCAGAAACTTGGGCATGTGCATCTAAGAGGAATGAAGAAGATCATATCTATGGAAGCTGACAGATGTATTCCTCAACTAAAAATTGAAGAAAGAAAAATCTATGGTGAATGCCAAATAGGAAAACAAACAAGGATGTCACATCAGAAGTTCCAACATCTCACTTCTCTTAAAGTGATGGAACTTCTTCACATAGACTCAATGAGACCTATGCAGGTGGAAAGCTTTGCTGGAAAGAAGTATGCTATTATAAATGCCATGCAAGAAGAGGTGGGGAAATTCAATAAAACTTTGAAGTATATCAATAGGACAAGTAAGTATGGGAGGTTATATAATCATGAGTTTGGGTGTATGATGTCTGGATACTGTGATTGGACTGAAAGTACTGATGACTGGAAGAGCACCTCTGGAGGCAGCTTCCTTTTGAGAAACAATCTCATCTCGTGGTTTAGCAAGAAAAAAACATGTGTACCCCTGTCTACTACAGAAGCAGAATGCATAGCTGATAGGAGTAGATACTCTCAACTTGTTTGGATGAAGCAGATGCTCACAGAGTATAATGTCACAGAAGATGTCATGACATTATACTGTGGTAATCCTAGTACTATGAATAGTCCCAAGAATCCTATTCAACATAGCAGAACTAAATATATTAATACAAGGCATCACTTTATTAGGAAGCTTGTTGAGCATGTCACTACAAAAAATCAACTGATGAATAGTTTCACCAAAGCTTTGAATGCTATTCAGTTTAAGACCCTGAAAAGAAAATTGGGGATCTGTACTTATGAGGATTTATAGCAATTACTGCTAAGAGGGATTTCTGCTTTTAAAAGATGTTTCTTACTTAAAATAGAGATGTTCCAACATCCCTCTTTATTACATAGCACGCCTTTGCCTACTCAAACAAGCAATCCTACTCAGATTTTTCCCTTCAACTCCCACACCTCCACCACTTCTCAGACTACCTCCCACTCTCTGTGCATTCTCTATTCTGCAACCTACCCTCATTCTCCTCAAAATATATTTCTCAGGAATACCAAAACATCTCCCAAACGTGATGTTGCCCCCATCAAAGACTTCCCACTCTGATGCTCAACCCATGAACATCTCCTTCAAAGATGTTCTTGACGTGACCCCTATTTCCATGGTTCCTGGTCAGACAAATGAAGCTCCCAAGACCACACCTTCACATGCAAACGAGTCCCAACAACCTTCTAAAGGTAAAACGTATGATGCCTCTACTGACAATATTGCTAAAATGAAGAACAAGGAAGGCTCTGCCTATGTGGACATATCCATTAGGGAACTTGTCACCAAGATTCTCTATGAAGGTCATAATGTGCATGGTATTTCCACCCCACTATCTCGTGTTAATCCATCCCCCAGCTTTGATGAGAACCCAGGAAAAAATGCCGAAATTCCCTCTACAGTTGACAACCCTAATACTGAGAACTTGGAAAAACTTGCCAGTTCTGTGGTGCATGATAAGGGTAATGATGTCGTCCTAAATGATGATGAAGCTAAAGATACTGGTCAAAATGATGATATGAATGATGCTCCTGACAATATTATAGATGTTGAAGATGTGCCATCAGATGATGACTAGGAAGGAAAAGTTGTGCTTGAGGAATCCCCTTGCCAAGAGAACCTGTTTTATCCCTTCACTACAAACTTTTTGCTGGAAGACATGTTCCAGATATTGTTTTGACATCTGGTGAAAGGGCCACTGCTTCAAAGGCAAGGGTAATTGCCGAGTTAAAAGAAACTTGTAGGGAATTAAGGGAACCAATTAATGTTGCTACAGCAAGAAAGATCAAGTTGGAATCATTAATTTAATGCCTAGAAGATGCTGCTGCAAATATTGATGATGCTAGTGAGGCTGGGTCTGGGAAGGAGTCTGAGGATGGTAATGAAGATGTCCCAATTGATGTTGAAGATATTGGCTCTAGTTCTGCATCTGAAGATGAGCACTAAGCTTTTTGCTTTGTTGTTGGGTTGTTTTTTTTTGTTATTTGTGTTGTCTGCCTTGGCAGAATAGACTGATTTTGTTGCACTTCATGTGCCTATGGGTTGTAATATTTGTGGGGTCTCTATGCCCTTAACTTGCTTGTTTCTAACTTTTTGTTCTATGTTATCTTCTGGTTTCTGTTCTAAAAATCATGGCTAAAAAGGGGGAGAAGAGTCTACTGTATACACTTTGGTATATGGCTAGATGTACTGGTGTGTATAGCAGGTTTGTAGCTGAAGGTGAAGATGGTGTCTGCTGCTCTGATTGGTATGACAGGATGTTGATCCTGCTAGATGATTGTTTGTTCCTTTTTGGGTTTTTGTGCAGCTTATTGTATGCTATAGTAGCTTTGTATTTGTATGCCTGTGTGATTGGATTTAAAGGTTGATGAAGGCTGTCAAGTTTATGGGCTGCTCTGTGAAGTTGCTTGGGCTATTGTGGTGTTTGTTGCATAAGTTGAGTGGGAGTTTTGCTTTTCCTTTACTTACTATGTATTTTTTCTGCTGTGTTGTACTCTTTCCTGGTTTTTGTTTTTCTTGTGATTTGTTTTAGCCAAAATTTTCCAAAGGGGGAGTTTGTTAGTTCTTGATTGGCAGGAATTTTGGTAAAACTAGGTGTTATCACAAGATGTTCTACAGGATATCGTGAATTTGTATGTCAGGATCAGCAGGTTGCTCTGTACCTGTTAACAGATATTTTCTCCATGATGTCAAACAAGATGTCTTGACACTCATGGACTAAACATTCAGTATGAATGTATTTATATGTCTATATTTTTTTGTGCAAGCTTGCTGCACTATTCTGGTGTAGAATCTGCGAATTCTTAGTGGTGATCTAAAGGCGTTTCTGATACACTTATTGTGGATCATATTTGATTTAATATGAATTTATCCTCAGAAGATTGATTGAATATTGGAAAAATGTTTTGATTAGATCTGATTGATCAAATCAAATCTGTTTCATTGTTTCAATTTATGAAGATTGAAATCTTCTCAAACTTGTTGTTACTTTTGCCACAGCCCAAGCCCATTCTGCATTGCTATTTAAAGAAGCATAAACCCTAGCTTGGAGATCAGAGAAGCAAGGATTAAAAGTGTATGTGCATATTAAGCCTTCGCGTGTGTTAGTTTTGTGAGCCATTCACTCATTGTTTAATGTGTGAATTGGACTAAGTTGTTAATTGTAAATTGTTCACTCAAAGCTTGTAAGCAAGAGTGTATTGTACTTGATTGAAGCTTTTAAGCAAGATCAAGTTGTGACTTTGAAGAGTGTCTTATAAAGTCTTCTTATTTTATTGACTGTTATCACTGTTGTGATTGAGGGGGAATGAGAGGTGTCTCTTGTCTAGGTGTGTTCGGCAGAAGTTGCATAGGTAGAGATTAAGTGAGGAGTTGTAAACTGGGAGTTTAGTTCTGAATTAATTCTACTGTTAGTGAATTTCCTCCCTGGCTTGGTAGCCCCTAGACATAGGTGTGGTTTCATCGAACTGGTTTAACAATTACTGTGTCTCTTTACAGTTGTTTTTGTTTATCTTTGTTCTTATTATACAGATATTTGTGTTGTGAACATCTCCTTCGACATCTAATATCTGATACCAGAATTTCTGATTTAGAGCTAAAGGTAATGTTCAGCCTTCCAGTGGAAATGGTAGTAAGGAGAAAGGGATAGCTGATGAACAAACTAACTTGGTAGTGGTGAGCACAGATGGAGCTGAAGAAGGGTCGTAGAGAGTTGTGCATAAACAAAGGAAAGGAACAAAACAGGTTGACGGGAAAAAAAAATTTCGGAGAAAATTAATGAAGAGAAATAATTGTCGGGATCGAGATTTTCATCATCAATTGACTATAAATCTAATGAGATTGATTCAAATGGAAACAAATCATGGGGGAAAGGCTATTATTGAGAATCCACTACTATATAAATGATTTTTGGCAGCACATGAAAAGACAGCGCTTTTTGAAAAAGCGCTGCTAAAGAGTCAGGAAAAAAAAAGAAAAAAAATAGTAGACTTTAGACAACGCTTTTAGAAAAGCGCTGCTAAAGGTGACACCTATGAAAGCACTTCATAAAAAGCGCTGCTAAAAGTAGGTCCTACGAAAGCGCTTTTAGAAAGCGCTGCTATAGGGGTCACCTACGAGAGCGCTTTCAGAAAGCGCTGCTAAAGGGGTCATTCTAAGAAAGCGCTTTTATAAAAGCGCTGCTATAGGTGGTACAAAAGACAACGCTTTCATAAAAGTGCTGCTATAGGTCCTGCAGTATCATACCTTAGAGAGCGCTTTTATTAAGCACTGCTAAAGGCCTTGCAAAAGCGCTGCTGTAGGTTTAAGTGGCATAAATTTAAAAAAAACCCAGAAAAACTCATAAACAGAAATAGTCGTGGTTTTTGGTATTCTTACGCTCGCAACCCAGAAAAACTCAGAAACAAAAACACTCTTCCATTTCCGCCTCCGTTTCCGTCTGTTTTTGGCATTCTTCCATTTCGTCCGTCGATGTCTTCCATTTCCGCCTCCGTCCGTCTACTTTTGGCATTCTTCCATTTCGTCCGTTTGTTTTTGGCATTCTTCCATCTTCGTCCTCCACCCATTCTATACAAAATCTACAGGTTTGCTTCGAACCAATCTCGCAATGTTGTTATTTGTTTCATACTGTATTTTGCTGCAATGGTATATGTAATGGATTTGTTTTCTTACTGAGTTTGCTTTTAAAGTTTTCAGCAATGATGATTAAAATATATATAAGTGTTTCATTATGTTGTTGTTTGTTCTTTGTGGCATGATAAGGTGGTTTGGTTTTGACTAATACGAGTGTTGAGTAGTTTGTTTCGATTTTGATACAAGATTAACATTTTGTTTAGGTTTGATATTGTTTCCACTATTTTGATACAACTTTGATATTGTCCAGTGCCATGTAGAAATTTGTTAAAGAGTTAACAAAGTTAGAAATTCTATTAAAGTTAGTTGTTAGGATGCAATTAAATTGAATTAGAGGTTAGTGAAGTATTAGTTGTGAATCCAATGATATGTTGTAATTCTGTCAACATATTAACCTCTTATATCATATAGTGTCCATTTTCAATCATTGCAAGATGTGAGTGGAGTTCATGATCTTTGGCAGTTTGTTTAATGAAATCACATGATGGAATCACAAGATGTGAGTGGGATGCTTGTGCTTTGTTAAGTTGCTTGTTAACTTGGTCTAGATGCTAAAGGGGGTGGAATAGGCAGCGCAAGCGCTGCTAAAAGGGGAGGGGAGGGGGGGGGGAATCGGCAGCGCTTTTGAAAATCGCTGCTAAATGGGGGGAGGGGGAATAGGAAGCGCTTTTGAAAAGCGCTGCTAAAGGGGGGAAAAGCGCTGCTAAAAATGTTGCTAAAAGAGGCCTATAGCAGCGCTTTATCCATAAAAAAAAAGCGCTGCTTTTACCTTTAGCAACACCACTTTAGGCAGCGCTTTTAAGCACTGCTAAAGGCCAAAAAAAGCACTGCTAAAAGTCTTATTTGACATAGTGATCCTAATAGTATTAAGGAAAAAATAAAAATGAATAATGAGGCAGTTATGACTAAAAAACGTATAAGTGAGCAGATGATTGGATCCAATAATGCGACATTCAATAGGGGAGTTGGTAGGAGGTCAGTAAAGGAAGTTGTCAAGGAGACAAATAAGAGTGAGTTGGCAGATTCCATGGGTGAATTACGTATTAATGACAGGCAAGGGGACACCAATAATGAAGCTTTAAAGTATAAAATTAAATCCAATGATATACGTCATGCACCGACAACAACTCCCTCGCCCTTGGGTGTTACATGTGTAACCACTCTACGCCCTCTTCGGTCTCGGGTGTTACATGCCCACTAGCTTTCGCTTGGTTTGTCCCCGAACCACATCGTATTGGGAGAGATCTAGCTCTAATACCATTTGTAACACCCCAAAATACTTTCAGGATTATCGACTGACCCCACAAACCAACACAGGTCTTTTCAGCATGCTTTGGCCTCACTCACATGCTTTCCAGAAAACTTCTCAGAAGGTCACCCATCCTAAAATTGCTCCAAGTCAAGCACACTTAACTATGGAGTTCTTATGGAATGGTCTACCAAAAAGAAGATGCATCTTGTTGGTATAGGTAGTACCAATTAATACTTATAAGTCTTCCTTCAACCATGCAGTCCGCACAACTTCTGGATCACTCTCATTCTGATGTGAATTCAGTTTTTCCCCTAGAAGTTACTAGGAGTGTCTCATTGTTATACCTCATGCGCCAAAAATAAATCCCCCACCCTTGGGTGTTACATGTAACCATTCTACGCCCACTTCGGTCTCGGATGTTACATAGTTCTTGTTTACTGTGAAATTTGGTAAACAAATATAAGTTTATATTAATACTTAAGGGATGAAACTCGGAAATCTCTTAGACATGTTTGTGTGTGTGTTATTCGTGAAAATCCTAAGGCATGTTGAAGATCAAGTATGCTTCTTGAAGATACTTTGAAAAGATGTTGGTTGATGTTATTTGTGGATAAGAACAACAGTCGAAGGACTGAGTAATTGTGACTGAAAATGCAAGTAAAGTAAAGAAAAGACAAAATGACTTTGAAATCGAAAGAGGTAAAATGCAAAAAAAAATGTAAGCTCAAAGGGTAGGGAATTTAAAATGACATGAAAAGATAACGGAAATCAAAGCGTAAAATAAAGGCTCTTAAAGTAAAGTTGCTGAAATTGTGTAAAATGGTGGAACGCGTACATACATCTTTCTTCACTCATTTCTCAAAATGCAGGTACTTTGAATGTTACAGAAATGTGTACAGTTTGCATACCCCTTATAAAATGACCTTAAGTGTCTATTTATACTACGCTAAAATAATTGTTTAAGTATGATAAACTACTCCCATGGTGACACGTTCTAAGTCGTGTAGTGGTTTCCTCGACGTGTCCCACATTTTCTAAGCAATCGTTGATCTTGATGTATTTCACCTTGTTCTATTATTTGAATGTCTCAACTGATTTGTTGGTGCCAAGAACTAGCTATCCCTGTCATGGCTTTCGACGTTGACCCTGTCAGCTAGCATGCTTCAATGGACTGTCCATTGTAGTGATGTACCCCACATGTAGCATCCAAGTCAACATTATTTCCATTATAGTGATAAACTCCATGTCTGGTGGCTGAGTTGACATTACTTCCATCATAATGATGGACTCCGATCTTAGCCAACATAGCATAATACTAAATTTCTCTAAGTCCCCATGCTCTTTACCACGTCTTTCGACCTTGCCACTTTTTCCCAATATCCCTTTACATGACTTCCGACCTTGAGTCATTTTGATCACGTGGACTTACTTGTTTGTGGCATATCTATGGAAATTCCCACAAATACTTGCCATTTATAGTCTAGTTGAAAAATCCAGTGTAACAGCTCCTGGGATATAGAGGCTAACATGGTGGACAATATGGAATGACCTAAAGAGTATCTTCAAAGTTGGAAAGGGAACTCTTTTGATCAGGTCTTAAGAAAGAAGAAAGAATATGTAGCTCGTCTTAATGGAGTCCAAAGTTGCATCCAAAGAAATGACAACGTCTCAGGTATGAAAACTTTGGAAAAGAAACTGCATGCAGAGTTGAACTTTATTTTTAAGCAGGAGGAAATTATGTGGTTTCAAAGAGCGAGAACTAAGTGGTTGGTAGATGGAGATCAAAATACCAAGTATTATCATCTTAAGACTATCAACAAAAGACGAAGGAATATGATAAATATGTTAAAGAATGATGATGGCTAGTGGAAAGAAGATTCGCAGCAACTTCAGATGTTGGTCACAAATTATTTTAAGAATCTATATGCTGCTAATTATTAGTGGAAAGAGTGGAAGCACACAGAGGTTACATTCCCTGCCTGAATGATGTTGTCTTACAGAATTTGAAAGAACCTCTAAGTGATGAAGAGATTAAGAAAGCAGTTTTTGCCATGAAGCCTTAGAAAGCCCCTAGTCTGAATGGTTTTCCTGCGAGGTTCTACCAGAAATTATGGGATAACGTGTGTTAGTTTCTACATGGGATATGGAATAATCCTGAAGAGATATCTATGATTAATCAAACGGATATATTTTGATCCCTAAGAGAGACTTCCTCAACATGTCACCCACTTTCGTCCAATTTCTCTGTGCAACTCGCTATATAAGGTGATAAGCAAGATTATAGTGGAAAGATTAAAGATCTGTATTCCTAAGCTTGTCTCTCCTTATCAAGATGGGTTTGTTCCGTATAGATCCATACATGAGAATATCATCATAGCCAAAGAGATCATGCACATAATTCATCGTAATAAGGGTAAGAATGGCATGTTTGCTGTCAAAATTGATTTTCCAAGGCATATGATAAGATTAGCTAGGAGTACATTTGGAAAGTTCTCAAGGAGGCTAATTTACCAGCTGAGTTAATAAATATTATCATGTTTGCAGCCACAAGCATTGAGCTTAATATTAATTGGCATGGAGGGGTGGTGAGTTCTTTCGCCTGAACCGAGGAATTCATCAAGGGGACCCCTATTCACCGTACCTTTTTGTGCTTTACATGGAAAAACTTTCCCACATTATTGAGCAAGAGGTATTGCATGGAAATCGGAAAGTTGTTAAGATGGGGTCGCATGAATCTGAAATATCTCACCTAATGTTTGCAGATGATTTGTTTTTGTTTTGGGAAGCTTCTGAAAACCAGATGGCTTGTGTCATGGAAACTCTGTAGAATTTTTGTAGTTTGTTTGGTCAGGAAGTCAGTGAGGAAAAGTACAACATCCTTTTTTTGAAGAATGTTTCAAGGTGCTTGAGGAATAATTTACTTAATATTTCTAAGTTTAAAGATACATTCCAATTTAAGAAATATTTGGGAGTTCCTCTTAGTCGTAGAAACCTAAGAATAGCATATTATCAGTTTATTATAGATTAAATCTCAACCATACTTTTGAATTGGAAGGATAATTTCTTGTTGTTTGTTGTCCGTATTACTCAAGCTAAAAGTGTCTTAGAGGCTATACCTATCTATCTGATGATGACTAGCTTACTCCCTAAGTCGTGTTTGGAAGAGATTCAAAGATTACAAAGAAACTTTATTTAGGGAGACTCTGTTGAAGCGGTAAAGCAGCAAGCAAAAAATATTAAGTACCCAGTTTTGTCGTCTCCACAGGGATTAGTGCGATCTGAACGCCGTTCAACAACCTCTACATTTCTAAGCTTATTTTCAAAAGGTTTGGTTTAAAAGGTTCAAAGAACCATGGATAAAAACCAAAAATATAAAGACGGAAAATATAAATAAAGACCGAAATATAAACGGAGCCTTGTTGGGATGGGATTTCATCAATTGATAACACATGCATTCTTCTGATCAAATTAAACACAACGCAATCATTCGTCTAATATCCTCACGTATTACTCACGATAAAGCTTATCTCTAACGCAGCGTCGAGAGAACAACCATGTTGTTTCATTGGTGATCTCTCTACCAACAAAAACACAACACAGAGCATTAAGATCTGATACTCAAGCAAATGCTAAGCCTAAACCTATCTCTAGCATTTAGAACCTAACAGGTAATCATCCTAGATCCAGATCCGAAAAGTATATCTCTATCACGATTCAAATCAAAGATTAACAGGTAAACAAGAATGAAACCCATATCAGATAAACAATTGTTTCATATAAAATACAATGATCAAAATATGTACACACGCTTAACCCTTTTTACATGTATTCATCTAATCCGCCAAATGTCGGTGAACATCGTTCTTCATCATTATTATCACATACCCACACAATATCATATTGATCCTAGCCATGCTACTTAATCCACACAACACCATAGAGGATAAAATTAATATCAACTTCAAAACTATGTCAGAAGTTTGTTCATTGATAGAAGAAGATCTGAGATCAAAGGTGTGAAATAATTTTGTCAAGACCCAGAAATACATAATCAAAGATAATAAATCAATAGAGAATCCAAACTAGTTCACAAACATAAATTAGATGAAATACATAAGGTATCAAAAGATTACAATCCAAACGCCAACAAGAGATCGAAGATCTTACCTCCTCCCCCTTAGGGTTTTATGTTTCTCTCTCTAAAAAATGAAGAGAGATAAGTTTTGGTCTTTCTAAATGTTACAAAATGAAATTCTGAAAAGTTATCTAGTTCTAATCCCTAAAAAACACTAAATAAAGTATTAAAGATGTTATGTTTCCCCCCATTCACCAGGCGAACAGGGGCCTTCACCAGGCAAATCAAATGAGCAAACCGCCCTTCTGAGTTACTGCGCCTTCGCCAGGAGAATGATTCCTTCGCCAGGAGAACCTTCGCTGGCTTCACTTGCCAGGCGAACTTCATGCCCTTTAGGTCTGGGAGTTTAATTTGAATTACTCGCCCTGGCTCGCCAGCATTCGCCAGGCGAACATTCGCTGGCACTCGCTGAGCTTCGCCAGGAGAATGCTCTGATTTCCAGTTTCTTCCAGCAGCTCTGTCCCATCTTTTCCAAGGTGCTCCAACACTCCAACTAGTGTCAATCCTGCACACTAGCATCATTTTGTTGGTTGCATGTTGTCTTGGTTTCCTTGCCCATTTATTGTGTCTTACTTCTCACTTGTTTTGTGCCTAATTCCTGCACAATAACACACAAATCAAAGGTACCAAGAGATTTTCACAATATATTTCAAACCAAACAAATCAAGAGTGGTTTTCTACACTTTATTGACAAAAAATAAGTGAAAGATGTCAATATTTGATAGATCAAATAAGTGTAATTTGGCATCTAATAGACTCTAATAGAGGTAGGAAGGTGCACGCTTTAAGCTGGAAGACGGTGAATTTGCCTAAGGAAAGTGGAGGTTTGGGGCTTAGGGATCTCTCAACCATGAATCATGCTCGTATCTTGAATTTGGCTTGGCATTTAATCAAAGGTTCAGAGGATTTGTGGTGCTCGGTGTTGAGAGGTCTCTACCAAAAGGTGTAGTTGAACAACAACAATAGTAGGAAGAAATCATGGCTTGATTTATGAAGGGACATTAATAAGTCTATTCTTCATTTATTAAAACAAGGCAAGTGGCTTTTAGGCAATGGTAGCAGTGTGGACACTTTGGAAGATAGTTGGATAGATACCGGGTCTTGTATTTGTGATCAAGAGCAATCAATACCAGTTAATGTTCAAGGAGAAAAAGTTTGTGATTTGGTGATAGAGAGGGGGATTGGAACTGGAAGCTTCTGTAGCTTTGGATATCACCTGGTATTACGGACAAGATTAAAGAGTTGAAACCTCCTAATGATAGTCTTGAATTGGAAATATTTGTTCTGGAAGGAATGAAGCATGAGTGTGCATCGGTGAAGCAGTTATATGGCCTCATGATGCAAGTTTATAATACTAGTACTGATCAGGATTGGAAAAGAATTTAGAGGTTAAAAGTCCTTGGGAGGGTTAAGACCTTTATTTGGTTGCTGAAACATGATAGGTTGTTAACGAATTATAGTAAGAGTCATCAAGGGCTTGGTGCAGCCACATGTAACTTGTGAAGCCATGCAACTGAAACTACTTTGCATATCTTTCAAGATTTTTCACTTGCTTGGAAAATTTGGATGCATATTGTGCCTTTGAGCATAAAGTACAAGTTTTTTAATGTGAAGTTGGAAGAATGGTTTAGCTTGAACATTAATCATAGCTTAAAGGCAGAGGCGGGTTGGAGTGTGTTTTGGGCGATGGCATGCCACTCTATCTGTTTTTGGCAGAATCGAGAGGATCATAATGAGGAGTTTGTGAGGCCTTTTAACCCCACCTTACACATGCATGGTCGATTGAAGGAGTATGAGGATGCTTTGGTTTTGAATAAGAAGGTTGTTAGGAGGAACAAGAAGATCATGCTTATTAAGTGGATACCTACGAAGCTAGGCATGGTGAAATTTTATGTGGATGGTGCTTGCATTAAGGGAGTTGCGACAGGCTGTGGGGGAATTGTTAAAGATGATAAAGATTATTGGTTGGGTGGTTTCGCTAAAAGTGTAAACATGTGTAGTAGCTATATGGCTGAGTTGTAGGGGTTGCTAATCAGAAGGGTGGAAGTGAATGTGGATTTGTTAGTAATCGTGTTGGATATTAATCAGAGGAGAACTAGAAGTAATGTATGTTTATATATGTTTAGAAAAATTGAGAGCCTTTTAAGTAGGTTTGATGAGGCCCATGTGAAACACACGTTTAGAGAATCAAAAAAGTGTGTGGATGCTCGTGTTAAAATTAGGTATATATTAAATAGGAATTAACATCAGTATTCTATTACTTCAAACTTCATTGAGAAGTTGTTAGCCGAAGATTTTGTGGAGGCACCTGCTCCAGGGAGGTTTTCTTGTAGTCTTTTCCTTTCTTTGGGCCTTTGGCCCTCTATTTCACAAAAAAATAATAATAAATAAAAGATTTGCCTCAATGCAAAGTAATTTTCAAAAGTTTTTTTTGGTAATAGAGAGAGCATTTAACTTGATACTCCCCACTTGAACCTGACACCCCCTATTGTGTATGAAAAGACGACATTGCCTTTGCAAAATCATTTTACCCATTATCCAAATCTACAGTATATAGGTGCGAATTTGAAAATTCTGCGACGATATCGGAAATTTGGAAAAGCTTACTGGAAATTTAAAAAACAGTAAGTTTTTAAGCCGAAAATTACAAAATTTATGGTATTTTGTACCACAAATTTCAAAATTTTCCGGTGTTTATTATGAAATGTTTACCAAAATTTTCAAAAATTTCCGGTGTTTATTATGAAATGTTTACCAAAAATTTCAAAATTTCAGGTATAAAATCCCATGGAATATACAAGAATTTTCAAAATTTCTGGTATTTATAAAAACCTAGTTCTGTACCAAAAATTCTAAAATTTCTGGTATTGATAAAACCTTTGTTTTTTACTAGAAATTTCAGAATTTTCGGTAGTTATAAACTTTATTTTTTATCAGAAACTTTGAAAATTCTGGTAGTTGCTATTTATTTTCCTTCTTTTACAGTGAAATACAGAGGCAACGATGACACTATTGCATAGAGAGCTATTGGTAGAGAGGCAGACCAAACTAAAGGTTTTGAGACTGAGTCTTTCCCTATACGGGCTAACGAGTGGTTCCATCCGGTTTACACCAGAAGCAGTTGGCTGAGAAGGGTCAGTTTAGCGCACCTCATAGCACTCGACACCGACCAGTACGATCAGTAGAGCAACCTAGAGATGAGGTGGTGCATCCAGATGCTACTGTTGTTGATTAGGTGGTTGTTGATATAACGGTTACTGAGGAGGTTGCAGATCTCGTAGTTGAGGAGGTTGCTGAGGAGGTTGCTTTAGAGGAGGTTGTTGAGGAGGTGTTACTCAGTGTGAGTGCAAATTTTTGTTAGATGTATTTTACATGATGTCAAAACTAGGATACTTTAGTATTAATGTATATTGGACGGTATCCTCTGATTCTATATGTACATCTTAGTATTAGGAAACGTTAAAATGGTTTGGAAAAGTTTCATAAATCAAAAATCCATTGAAAACAATTTTTTGTGAAAAGCATTACAATATGTGTTGACACATAGAGGTTTCAGGTCAGCACATAGAAGGAAATTTTTCCTATGTGTCGACACATCCATCCTTCAGGTCGACACATATGTTGTAGTATTAAAGCTTGTAGGCCCAGCCTATGTGCCTCCTCCTATAGGTCAACACATGACCTTTTTCAGGTCGACTCATAACTTTAATAGGTCGGCTCATACAATGCATTTTTCCAAAATTCACAATTTCCTTCATTCCTTTGCATTCCCCATGCTTCCAAACTTGCATACATATAAATACTTGATACATGCATAATTTCTAGTACGGTTCTAGAGTAAACCTACACGAAATCTGGATTTCAGAGCATTCTCATCATCTTCAACCTCTCTTGTATACATACATACAATCAAACTACGCATAATCATTTTTTTATTGGGTTCCATCTAGATTAGGGTTGATAACATTCAATTTAGGTTGTTTGTACTATAAATTGGGCATAGTTCTTTGAGGGTTTCAAATAAGAAAATCGAGTTGGGGTTTTCCTTCAATATTTTTAAGGGATTTGAAGATTTTAGACAAGATTACGCAATACGGATCCGATCGAGTGAAAGCCTTGGGACAAGGGGTGCCTAGCAAGGGAGTAGCATGCGACATTGGATCACCTCGGTAAATCTTGGGTTTCAACAACTGTGCGCTTGGAATTAATTAGACATAGTGAAATCATTTTGGGATAAGGGGTGCCTTATAAGGAAGTAGCGAAAATAGGTGAATTGAAGCGACTTTGTTGGTCACTTGATCAATCTTTGATCAAGGTTTTTGGAGGTGCTAGAATCAACATCAAACTTAGGGTTTGTAGGGTTGGGTTCCTACTTCTCTTATATACATACTTTTGAAAAGTAAGTTTAATTGCAATTATCTCAATTTTAATTAGAATTAAGGGCATACATATCCATTAAGAGATTAACTGGGGAACTGCCTAAACAATTTCTTGTGTACTATCTCTCTCTCTCTCTCTCTCTCTCTCTCTCTCTCTCTCTCTCTCTCTCTCTCTCTCTCTCTCTCTCTCTCTCTCTCTCTCTCAATTTCTTTTAATTTGTGTTTGCAAATTATTGAATTCATTATTCGTTTGATCAATTCGTTTGAAAATTATTTTTGATCACATTTTAAAATAGGTGTTGTTGAGTTAATCGCAATCTTTTTTATTATGATTGGATTTTAAGATCAACAAAACCAAACAAACCTCCAAACGATGTCAATTGCACACAAGGTGTTCGATAAATTGTCTTATTGTGTTTTGTGTGTTTTGATCATTGAGAATAATATTTACGTATAGCTTATCATTCAATTGGCTTTAATTAAGAGTTAAACAATTTGTGTTCATTATCATACGCTTGTGTACCTTTACACATTTCCTAGCTTTTTGATAGAGGTTCGGTTAGACGATACGTTTGTGTACCTTTATGCACTATCATACGCTTACCAAAAGTTTTTAACTTGTGATCTATTCACCCTCTCTAGATTGAAGTTTATCATCTAACAAGTGGTACCACGAGCTCTAGTTATTCTGTGCTTAAGATTTGTTTATTAGAAGAATGACTACCGAACCTAAGAGAGCGTACAATAGAGCACCAATTTTCACCGACGAAAATTATGGCTATTAGAAAGCTTGTATGTGTGTTCATGTAAACTCGGTTGACAAAGGTATATGGGACACCATCATGAATGGTCCTAATGAAATTACAATGACCAATGGTGAAGGAGTTACTGTACCTAAACTAGAATCACAATGGAATGATGATGATAAGAAATTGTGGTCACATGATTGGAAGGCACAAAATATTCTCACGTCCGCACTCAGTGTTGATGAATATTATCATGTATCTCATTGTGATACCACCAAAGTTATGCGGGAGGCATTATAAGTTGCCCATGAGGGAACTAATTAGGTCAAACAATCTAGGAACAATACCTTAAATCAAAAGTTTGAACTATTTCACATGGAGCATGGTGAAACCATTGCCGACATGCAAAAGTGGTCACACATCTTATTAATCGATTGAATGCTATAGGTAAGCCTATTTCCAATGATATTGCTACTAATAAGGTTTTGAGATGTCTTAATAGGGAATGGAAAGCCAAGTTCACCACTATCGAAGAGGTGAATGATCTTAAAGTACTTGATCTCACTACTTTGTTTGCAAAATTGGAAGAACAATAGCAAGAACTCACTTGCTTGGAAAAACATGAAAAGAGTATGAAAAGAAGGTAAGGAAAAAGAAAGGTAAAGACAAGAAGGTAGAGAAGAAGTTTATTGATCTAAAGAGTTCAAGCTCAAAGTCCTCATACCATGAGCAAAGTAATTTTGAAAGTAGAGATGACAAGAATTCCGATGATGAGGATATTGGGTTGTTTGTCAAAAGATCCCAAAGGTACATAAGGAAAAATGGAGTCAAACACTCCGATAAGAACCTAACCAAATTTAGAAGGCTAACAAACTACTTAAAGGAAGATAAGAATGGGAAAGGTAAACTTAAAATTTCTTGCTACAATTATGGGGAAGTTGGTCACTATAGACCGGAGTGCCCTATGATGAAAAAAGACAAAGAGAAAGAGCATCACAAGAAATATAGCAAGTCTATAAGAGCTTATACCGCTTGGGAGAGTGCAAGTGATTCCTCAAGTGATGAAAGCACAAGTTCAAGTATTGAATCGGCCTGCATTTTCCTCATGGCAAGCAAAAATAAAAACAAAAATGTAAGTCTTTCTAAGCTTAGATCTATTAATGAACTATCTTATCTTCAACTACAAAAGGCCTATGAAGATCTTCATAAAGAGGCCTTAAGAGCTTTTAACAAACTAGAGTCACATGAAAAAGTCTTTTTACACTTAGAAGCTAAAGTGTTAGAATCTGAAAGGAAGTTAGAAGCTATTAAAAGATCTATGATAGATGTTCAAAAGGACAAGAATAAGGATGTAAGACCTTTAAGGTTTGATTGTGAACATTATCACAATTTGCAAGAAGAGGTAAATACTCTTCAAGTCAAATCGGAAAAAGCCTTACAACCTAAGATTTAATTTGCTATTAATCCTGCAAAGTTTGAAAAATATTTGAATCATTTAAATAAAAAACATAAATATGTGCATACGGATTCAAATAGCAAAGGTACATCTCATCACAACTTATCTTGTTACTACTGTTCCAAGAAAGGTTATACTATTGAAAAATGAAAGTTTAGGAAACATTTTATCCCAAAAGAGTTGTTCAATGGTTGCCTAAATGCAAATTTGATTTCAATCACTCTCAAGAACCCAATGAAAATTTGGTACCTATTTCCCTTGTTTGATTCTACAGGTTGAATGCCTTAACTGTATTGATAAGACGTGGTATCTTGATAGTGGATGCTTAAGACTTATGACAGGTGACATATCTCTATTCATTGACTTTGTGCCAAAGAAGAAGGGATTAATCACTTATGGAGACAAAAATAAGGGAGTATTACTTGGAAAAGGTAGTGTGGGTAATACCTCATCTACTACTATCTCCGATGTTATGTTAGTTGATGGTCTTAAACATAACCTCCTTAGCATTAGTCAACTTTACGACATGGATTTTAAAGTTACTTTTATAAATTCTTGTTGCTTATTCGTACATAATAAGAAGAAGGATTGTATGTTTAAAGGCTTGAGAGTTGATAACACTTATATGCTTAACTTAGATGATGTATCCTTGGTTGGAACTAAGTGTCTAGCTACCATATGTGAAAACTTTTGGTTATGGCATAGACGCCTAACCAACTTTGACTTACTAAACAAAGTAACCTCAAAATATTTAGTAATCGGTCTACCAAAAATGAAGTTTTCGTAAGACCATTTATGCGAAGCGTGTCAAATAGGGAAGCAATTAAGAATCTCATTTGAATCTAAAAACATGGTTTCAACTTCGAGACCTCTTGAGCTTGTTCATATGGACCTCTTTGGTCCCTCAAGAACCCAAAGAGTATGT
The DNA here is from genome assembly GCA_963859935.3 of Lathyrus sativus. NCBI lineage: Eukaryota > Viridiplantae > Streptophyta > Magnoliopsida > Fabales > Fabaceae > Lathyrus > Lathyrus sativus. The sequence goes on from OZ012741.1 coordinate 28,104,374, forward strand.
GGTAGTTATTATGGATTTTTGATTGTAGATGATTTCTCAAGATTTTGTTGGGTTATGTTTTTGCACAGTAAAGATGAGAAATATTCGGCTTTTAAACAATTTGCAAGATTGTTCCAAAATACGATGAATTTGAAATTTTTTTCCATCCGAAGTGATCATGGAGGAGAATTTTAAAGCCTCCTCTTTAAGAAGTATTGTAATAAACATGGCATTAAGCATAACTTCTCCGCTCCTAGAACTCCACAAAAAAATGGTGTTATGGAGCGCAAAAATCATGTTTAAGAGGAGTTGGCTAGGACTATGCTTAATGAAGGTAATCTACCAAAGTATTTATGGGTTTATAGCAATCTAGTAAATCTTATAGGGTTTATAACAAAAGATTACTTATTGTTGAAGAGTTGATACACGTTAATTTTGATTAGTCTTATCTGAAAAATGTCAGGAAAGGTGTTTCTTTTCATAATGTAGGTGTATATTCACAAGAAATTCTCAATGGACCCGAACAAGGAATTGATCAACCTAAAGTGGTAGAACCTGAGAAGGAAGAAGATGACTATCGTGAAGATGAGTAGGTTGAAAGTCCAACTGCAATGGACAATCTACCTTTGGCTTGGAGAAAATACAAAGGTCATCATATCGATAACATACTTGGAGACATTACCAAAGGTGTGACAACGCGCTCAAAGATAAGTAACTTTTGTTATTACTCTGCATTCATTTCCCAAGTTGAACTTAAAAACACTAAAGATGAATTACTTGATGAGCATTGGCTTATGGCCATGCAAGATGAACTAAATCAATTCAAAAGGAATGATGTTTGGGACCTTTTCCCTCGTCCTAAAAATCATTAAGTAATCGACACCAAATGAATTTTTAGAAATAAGCTTGACGAAAGCTGAGTGATAACCCGTAATAAAGCATGTCTAGTGGCTCAAGGTTATAACCAAGAGAAGGGCACTGACTATGAGGAGATTTATGCTTCGATTGCTCTTCTTGAGGCTATACGCCTTCTACTAAACTATGCTTGTGCCAAAGAATTCAAATTATTTCAAATGGATGTGAAAAACGTGTTCCTTAATGGCTATATTAATGAGGAAGTGTATGTAGATCAACCTCCCGGTTTTGAAAATCACGAGTATCCAAATCATGTTTACAAAATAAAAAAAAAGATTTGTATGGTCTCAAACAAGCTCCTCAAGCTTGGTATGAGCAACTAAGTAATTTTTTAATCAATCAAGGATACTCTAGGTGAAAGATAGATAATACACTTTTCATTAAGTGCCAAGGAAAGCATGCTCTTATAGTTCAAGTTTATGTTGATGATATTATTTTTGGTTTCACTAACATGCAACTCGTATAGGAGTTTTCTAAGCTTATGCATGGTTAGTTAAAGATGAGCCTTATGGGGGAGTTGAATTACTTCCTTGGTATTCAAATCAAACAACTCAATGAAGGGACATTTGTATGCCAAACCAAATATTGCAACGAATTGCTAAAGAGATTTGGCATGGAAGATGCAAAATCTATTGACACTCCTATGGCCACAAATGGAAACTTGGAAAAGAAGGAAAATGGTAAGGATGTAGATGTCAAAAAATATAGAGGTGTGATTGGCTCTCTTATATATCTTACTGCATCTAGGTCAGACATTATGTTTAGTGTGTGTATGTGCAATCGTTATCAATCGTCTCCTAAGGAATCTCATTTAAAAGCCATAAAACGCATTCTTAGATATCTTCATGGTACTTCTAAGTATGAGCTTTGATATTCTAATTGAAGCGGTTGTAATTTGGTTGGTTATACCAATTATGATTTTGCCGGTTGCAAATCAGATAAGAAGAGCACTAGTGGAACTTGCCACATGTTTCAAATTCCTTAGTAAGTTGGCATAGCAAGAAACAAGTTTCTGTTAATTTGTCAACCGTCAAGGAAGAATACATAGAGGCCGGTAGATTTTATGCTCAAACTTTGTGGCTTAAACAACAACTACTTGATTTTGATATAAAAATAAAATGTATTCTGATTATGTGCGACAACACTAGTGCCATTAATCTAACTAGAAATCCAATGTTATATTCCCGCACTAAGCATATTGAGATTCGTCATCACTTCCTACATGACCATGTTGAAAAAGGAGACATCGTATTTGAGCATGTTGATAGCAAAAATCAACTTGCGGATACCTTTACAAATCCTCTTGCGACCGAACCGTTTTTCAACATTCAAAGGGAATTAGGGATACTTGATATCTCAAATCTTGCCTAAATATGATTTTGTTGCGTGTACTTTATATACTTTTGCTCTAACTTTTCTTGGAAGTTCTATTACATAAAAATGCATCCTCCATCAACTCATTAACGAGGTAATATTGTTCCATTCTCTCTTTGAAAGTAAGCTTTTACTTTTGCATGTTGTTTATGTTCCAAATAATTGATATTCTTAACGTACGAAATAGTATATGAATGTTCACTTCCAAAATTTTCCATTTATGTATGTAAATTTATATGATTATAATGACTTTATGATATTTTTCTTTCATGATTGAAATATGTTCTTGGTGCATTTGCTTTGTATCTATTCCGGCATGAAATATGGTTGAACATGTTATAATGTTTTCAAATTTCTTGTTGTGTGTCATTGTTATGATAACATCTCTGTTTTTGGTTTGAGTGGCGATAAATTCATATACCGCCTTGCTAAAGCACATGTGTGTGCAAAATTTCGGGAGCATCAAAGGCATGTGTCGCGTAATCGTTTCGCTTTTGTAGCAACTCAAGAGTTTGTGTTTACATTGTATCCTTCATCTTCCATGTTCATTGTATGTTATTGGCATAACTTGTGGAAACCATGTTGTATTGTTTCTTTATATGTGTTTATTTATGTTTAGGCATTTTTTAAATATGTACATCATTCTATGTGAGTGTTGTGGTATTAATGATCTTATCTTTGCAAACGCCTCTGTATGGTATGTTGGTATGTATGTGATATAAGATACTTCTCATGGTTTGCTTTGTCTTTTTTTTTATGTTGTCAAAGGGGGAGAAGCATCTACAAGATGAAGTTGGATGTATTTTTCATGATGTCAAAACTAAAATACTTTAGCATTAATGTATATTGGACGATATCCTCTACTTCTATATGTGCATCTTAGTATTAGAAAGCATTAAAATGGTTTGGAAAAGTTTCATACATAAAAAATGCATTGAAAACAATTTTTTGTGAAAAGCATTACAGTATGTGTTGACACTTAGAGCTTTCAGATCAGCACATAGAAGGAAAAGTTTCCTATGTGTTGACACATCCATCCTTCAAGTCAACACATATGTTGCAGTATTAAAGCCTGTAGGCTCTGTCCGTCTACCGCCTCCTATAGGTCGACACAAGACCTTCACAGATCAACACAAAACCTTCATAGGTCGACACATGACCTTTTTTAGGTCGACTCATGACTTTCATAGGTCTGCTCATACGATGCATTTTTCCCAAATTCACATTTTTCTTCATTCCTTTGCATTCCTCTTACTTCCAAACTTGTATACATATAAATATTTGATACATGCATCATTTCTAGTAAGTTTCTAGAGTAAACCTACACGAAACTAGGATTTAGAAGCATTCTCATCATCTTCAACCTCTCTTCTATGAATACACACAATCTAACTACACATAATCATTTTTTGATTGGGGGTCATTTAGATTAGGGTTGATAACATCCAACTTAGGTTGTTTGTACTGTAAGTTGGGTTGAGTTCTTTGAGGGTTTCAAATAAAAAAACTGAGTTGGGGTTTTTCTTCAAGATCGTTAAGGAATTTGAAGGTTTTGGACAAGATTACGCAATACATATCTGATCGAGTGAAAACCTTGAGACAAAAGGTTCCTTGTAAGGGAGTAGCGTGAGACGGTGTACCTCCTTGGTAATTCTTGGGTTTAAACAAGTGTGCGCTTGGAATTAATTCGACTGAGTGAAAGCCTTGGGACAAGGGGTACCTTGAAAGGAAGTAGCAAAAAACAGGTGAATTGAAGCAGGTTTGTTGCTGACTTGATCAATCTTTGATCAAGGTGTTTAGAGGTGCTAGAATCAACATCAAACATAGGGTTTGTAGGGTTGGATTGCTACATCTCTTGTATTCACACTTTTGCAAAGTAAGTTTAACTCAATTCGAATTCGCGTTGAGAGCAGACGTACCCATAGCGAGGTCAATTGGGGAACTGCCTAAACAAATCCTTGTGTACGCTCTCGCTCTCTTTCTCTCTCTCTCTCTCTCTCTCAATCTCTTTTAATTTTTGTTTGCAAATTATTGAATTCATTTTTTTTTATCAATTTTTTTTTTGGAAATAATTTTTTATCACATTTTGAAATAGGTTTTGTTGAGTTAATCGCAATCCGTTTGATTGTAATCGGATTTTAAGATCAACAAAATCAACCAAACTTCCAAACAATATCGATTGCACACAAAATGTTCGATAAATTAACTTATTGTATTTTTGTGTGTTTTGATCATTGGGAAAAAACTTTATGTATAACTTAGCATTCAATTTTTTTGAACAATTTGTGCTCATTATCATACGTTTGTGTACTTTTACGCATATTTGAGCTTTTCGATAAAGGTTCAGTTAGATGATTTGATCCGGGTTGTTGCTGTTGTGCCATAAAACTTTTCAAATAAGTTTTTTAAAAAAAGTTATTAACTTGTAATCTATTCACCCCCTTTAGATCGAATCTTATCGTCTAACACTCAGGTGGTCCATCCATATGTTGTTGTTGTTGACTGATCCCATTTGTTATTGCTGACATGTAGGTTACAACTTCTTCGACCAAGCTCTCTGTGCATACTGATGGAGGATTCTCTAGAGGATCCATTGATCGCTCGATGCTTACTGAGTATGCTGACCATGTGGCATTACGACTATGATAGGGAGAGGTATATTTCTTTTATGTTTAACTTTAATTTTTTTTATTATTGTGCCATGAAAGCTAACTTTTAATTTATTTATATTTGTTTGTTACATGAGCGTCTCATAGTGAAGATGACATCGCACGAGTCAAAGATGAGGGACTTCCCGATGATTGTGATGCCTAAGCAGGTCAGCCAGATTATACGAGAGTTCGAGCTGCTTGATTTTACCTACTTCTCCCTCACCATGCTTGACACTTCACTACTTAGTGCGTTTGTTGAGAGATGGAACAAGATGACATCTTCATTTCATCTTCTGTTTGGGTAGACTACTATCACTCTGGATGATTTCTCCTCATTGTTCCATCTCCCCATTGGCGGTAGATTCTGGATGGCTCATGTTCTTAGCATGTCCCTTGCATGTATGATTGCTGCACAAGATTTGAGAATTCCTGAGGCGTCCGTATAGAAGGAGTTTGGAATCAACAGAGGCGTTCACCTTCGTATGTCTTACTTCGGAAGACGTACTGTGGGCTTCTAACGACTGGGATTTATGAGGCTGCTGTTAGGGTGTACATGCTACATCTAGTAGCATGTACTCTCTTTACGGACAAGTATGGTGTTTATATAGGCGCCTGATATGTGTGCCTGTTCAATAGCCTTGTGGATACTAGTTAGGCTTTAAGGTGTACTGCGTTGACCATTCTGTATATAACACTTGGAATGTCGATAATATTTGAGACCAAACAGCTTGCTGATTATTTGAGTTTGTTACAGGTATACCTTAAATTATTATTTGTTGTTGATTTATATACCACCCCAAAATTTTCCCACCCTTTTTCTTAATATCTTGGCTTATGTTTCATATCATTTTGCATTATCATTTGTGTATAGCATTGATTCTAGGCATGGGATCAAGGTATCTTGTTCAACACTCAAGAGAAGAGCTTGATTATCAAAGCTCAAGCAAGGATTTATTCTCAACCTTGTGGTATTATCAAGCCCTAAGATCCTCTCACCATCGAGATATATCTCACAATCATCTGAATCAAAGTTACAAGTATTGATCACATCCTCCTACCTTGTAAACAACTAGATTAGGATTTTGGTTCAAAAGGCATTTATGGCTAGTTCATTGGGCAATACATGATTCTATGGCTCAATACACATATTAAAGGGTCTTTACATGTGTTATGTATCATCACAAGCCATGACAAGAACTTCAATCAACGGAAAAGGTGTTAGGGTTTCATCTGGTCAACAAAAATCAACTGTGGTTCAATGGGGTCAAAGTCTTGGATTTCAAGGCCAACCAATGGTATGCTATGTGTTATAAAGTGTTTTCACGTGTTTGGAATAATCAAAGTCACAGAGAAACATAAAATCATGAGTTTGGTTGAATTAGGGTTTGATTGAAATATTTTCTAAGTGTAGAAAACCCTAATTCTAGCCATTTTGCAACATCCATAACTTTCTCATCTTTGATCCAATGGGAGTAAACTTGTTTCAAATTAAAGAGGATATCATGAAATACAAGTTTGTAGAAGAAATCAAGTCCAAAAGATCCATGGTTTAAGAGATATGAAGAGCTAAAGTTGAGAAAATGGAGGTTTTGTCATTCCAACACTTAGAAAAAATTTCTAAGTATGGAAATTCAGCTTGAAGTACATGTTTTCAAGCCTATCTTGCATGACGATTCAAGCTTCAAATGACTTTTCCTTGAAAATTAAAGTTGTAGAGAATCCTCCAAGCTTTGTTTTAAGTACTAGAACTCCTCCATTAGATGTGCAGAGCTCAAGTTATGATCTCTCCAAATTAGGATTTCAAAGATGTCAAATTGAACAAGTTTTAGGCAGATTTTTTAGGCAACTTTCCAAAGCTCTTTCCTCCAGGTTCTTGACCTCAAATTAATTTCCTTTGAAGATGAAATTTGAAGATAATTATTCAAGATTTCTATCCATTACTAGATCATTTCAAAGTCAAGTTGTCAATGATGCCAAAAGTTTAATAACTTAGAATTTTTCTAGGTTACTTGTGACATATTGTTGGACACATTTTCAATACATTTTCTATGACCTTCCAAGGCTTGTTTCAAGTTGCCATTAACATGAAAGGTGTTCATTATAGTCTTGGATTTGCATAAAAAATCACCAAGTTATGATCAAGGAAAGTGTGTTCTATGAGTTTGTTTTCAAGAGCATGATATGTTATTTATCTTTGGCACAATATGGATTTAGTCTTGTAGCATGTTTTCAGGCCATTTTACACACATCATCCCACTCATTTTTGAGTCACAAACATTGCCCAAATAAGCTAGACAAGTCATGTACCATGTGCACCAACTTTTGAACCATTTTTGCCATAATAAGAATTAATGGAAAACTTGCTTAACAAGGCTATCCTCTTACTCTTCCATTGTCTGACTCCCTCTTTCCACTCACTAAGAGGACAACCAACAAGGCACAACCAAAAAACTCGTTCCATACTCCTCCCACCTCCATTTTTTCAGAATTTTACAAAAACCACTAACCACAGTAAAACTTATTTTAACCACTCAATGACCCCATATATAAACTAAAGAAACCCTAGAAAGGGAGACACACCTCATTCTGCAGCCAAAAGAAACAAAAATCATCTCTCACTCTCAAAAACTGTTTTCCTTCGAACCTTCATTTGCAAGACGTATTTCATCATTTGCTGACCACCATCATCACTCTAGAAGCTCAAAGAAGTAGAAAGGAAAGGTTTGGTGGAGCTTTAAGCAAGGATCAGAAGCTACATATCTCCTTTTTTTTGGTAACTTTTCCTTTTCCATTTTCTCCCATGCTACATGTGTAATGTATTCATCTTTTGAATTTTTGAGGTCCTGAGGTAACATAGACCATTTGTGAGTACTTCTTGTTCTTATTTGTGAAAGTTCCAGTTTGTGTGTTTAAGATTCGTGCTCTGTTTTCCATGGTTTAGAGTGGTTTTTAATAATATCGGAAGTGATATTTGAGATATGCGTAAAAAAATAATGTGGGGTAGTGGTCTTATTTCACATTTCTGGGTGGTTTGAGGTTGCTTCGGCGAAGGGTTGGCTAGAGAAGACGACCAGAGCTAGGGCACCGACGTCTGAAGGTGGAAGAAAGTGATGTGAACCTTGGCGCGTGTTTTTAAATTCAAATTAATTGAGGTGTGATGGGGTGACTGGTCTGTTGGTGTGAGTCATCCCTGAGTAGGATTAATGAAGGTGACATGGGCGTGTAAGGTGGATCTGAGATTTTGTGGTGGGTTGGGATGAGTCTTTTTGTGCTATCTGAACCCCTACTCTTTGGCTCAACACGTGTTTTGCATGGCTGCTAGTTCATTCCAGAAATGCTAATGCAACCCCCATACTTTGCTCTTTCCTTTTATTTTCTTTTATTTATTATTTTTTACTTTGATTTTATTTTTAATTGTTCCAACCATTTTAAAAGTATACAAAAATATGTTTCTGATTGTTGGGTGTCTTTTGATATTTTTGATATTTTTTATTTTATTTTTCAATTTATCTTACTATTTTATTATGAATTTAATTTAAAAGGTGTTTGACATGTTTACCCATTGAACTAGGGTTTGTTGTTTGATGACTTTTGAGACATTTCTTGACCCAATTTTTTTTACCATGATTTGGCATAACATTGGTGATTGTTTGGATGCTGTTTTCATGGCTTGATGTTCACTTTTTGATTGATTCTTATTTGGTTTTGTTTGACCCTCGAAATATGCTCGACAAGTTGAATACTTGATTTTGTTTGATCCATTTGATGATGTTTCCTTGCAATCCTTGTTGTTATGCTTTGCACTTTGATTCTTAATACACATGGATTGAGTTGGAATTCCTATTTGGATTTTATTTGACCTTGTTTCTATTTTTGGATGGTGCATTAAGTTGTTGTTAATTTGACCATGTTTGTGTGCATGTCTTGATCTAGTCTTTTGAGTTTGTTTCTTAGATGATTCAATGGATGTTTGATGATTCTTATACGCTTTAGTTGACATATATAAGGTTCTAGTTTTCATGTTTGATAGGTCCATTTTATGATTACCTTGTCTCATTGGCCTTACATGATCATGTACTTCTCCTATGAATAACTTGAGATGTTTGCTTGACTTTTGTGTTTCAACTTGAGTTTATCTCTTCTTGAGATTGATTATTTATTTGAATTTGAACTTGATGGATATAATTTTAGTTTGTTTCTAACATTGATGGATTGATGCTTGATCATGTATGTTCTTATTTGAGCGATTTCTATCCTTGATAATGACTTTGGTGTATGAACTTGTTCTTGATGCATGTTTTGAGTTCAAACCTTGATGTTTCCTTTGTGTGTTCATGAATGAATCTTTGACTCGATATTCATGTTGATGTTGCTTCCCACACTTGGTTTCATGCCCTAATCTTATGTCTTTTCCTTTGAGGTTATGTCTTGTATGCTTGATTTGTGTAGCATTTGATTTGTTTGTGAATGGAATGCATGGCTTAATTCTTTGTACTTATTCTTTGATAATTGACATGGATTGTATATAGTGTGATGTTGTTACTTATCTTCCTTGTTTATCATCTAATTTTACCTTATTTCACTTTGTTTTGTGATTGATAATGCTTCTTGTAAGATGTATAAGTCATTTGAGTGTATGTGGGCACTTTGTTTTGCCATTGTGCTTTGATTTCAAATCTTTTGATATGGTTTGACATGTGAATGTTTCTTTTTTATTTTGACGTGATGTGGGTGTTCACCTTGTTTGATTGAGATGTGTGTGTGCTTGATGTCTTTTATTTTGAGCTTTCATGTATGTTCACTTTGTTGCATTTCATTCTTCTTCTTTCATTTCTCTTCCTTCTTTTTGTTTTCTTGAGACTTATTTAAGTTTCAATCTTGTTTTCATTTGTCATTTATTTGTATGGTTATTACATATTCTTTCTCATATGATCCCTTAGGATTCCTAGTCCCACTTAATTTCTGATTAAGGAGGGAGTATGATAGACATTAGGCTTTCAATCCTTTGCATGATAACAATTAGGATAGTCCCTCTTTGACCTCAAATTTAGGTCCATCATTTGTATGATAACATTAGGTAGACTTCTCTTTTATCCTAACTTTAGGACCATTTTGTATGATAACATTAGGGTTTTCAGTTCCCTTTAGTTTTTTCTCTTTGGGTTTTCTCTTCTCATCTCAAAACAATTCAAAATACTTAATAAAGACGATGAACATTATGCGCCACGAGCCTTAAGCATATGGGAAATGATGAGTGGGGGGTTTCTCCTCACTTGTCTAGAGTGTTTAGTGTATGCCCTGTGGGCGATATGCGACGCATTCGTTCCTATATCATAGTCTTTAGTGCAACGTGAGTCTCAAAACAAATTCATTTCACTTCATTAAAACTCACAAAAAAATTCAAACTTTTTATCCTTAAGGTGATTTCACCTTAGAAAAGTACTTAATACAATAATCTTGAAAAATTACAATCAACACAACTTAGACTAACCGTCCTTGTTGCGAACCACAATGGATAACCTCTATTATCTTCTTGAGAATTCTGACTACGTCCTAGTCTCTCAAGGAACTTTCAACCACTATTGATTACAATTATGTGTATGAGAATATGCTTCTAGATAAGCAGATTACACAAGCTTAAGTACAATAACGCAAAAGTGTTTCCTAGCAAGATATGAACAGCAGTTCCTTGCTAATATACAAAACTATCTTAAGAATGATCTCCAAGAGATTTGTCACGTATCAACATGAGTTTTATTGAGCTTAAAAGCTTTTTTTAATGCTCATATCTTTTCTTATAGAGCTACACTCTATCTTTCTTGTGGAGTTACTAGCTACTTTTGTTGAACATCTCACTATTTTTGTTGAGTAGCAAGCTTCTTTTGGTTGAGCAAAAAGCCTCAGTTTCGTTGAGCATAGTCTGATATTTCTTCAATGCTTCCAAGTCTCCCTTTTATAGCTTTGAGGATAGATCCGTTGAAGGGCATAATAGGAAACAAATTCCAACTTTAGTTTCCCAATGGTCACTTGAAGGAATGGTCAACATTATAACACAAAAGACATGTCCTTGCACCACTTTTTCTAGGTAGAGGTTATAGACTCATTTTGTACTTTTATATTCACCAAATCACGCAAACCATTTATGATATTTTTTCTTTTAGTTCTTCAGAGGCTTCAGATGTATATTTGATGAAGTATGTCGTAGAAAGATCAATACTTGTAACTTTAGAACCAAAGTCTTTAGAGTCTCCAGAACTCATTCAGCATAACCTTGTCTCTGGTGTCTTCAGCACTTGGTCTTTAGAAGTGATGTCTTCAGAATCTTCAGAATTTGTTCAGCAGAACCTTGTCTTCAGAAACTTTAGAACTTGGAGCAATAGAAATGATATCATCAGAATCTTCAGAACTCGTTCAGCAAAATCTTGTCTTCAGAAACTTCAGAACTTGGATCAATTGAAGTACATCTTCAAAGAGCCTTTCAATCTTTACACACTCATTTATGATCAGAAACTTTAGTACGACTTTCATCAGAACCGTTGAATTGGAGGTTGTCGCTTCCGCGAAAATAAGGTGCCGGCAAAACAGAAGAGTCGCCACCTTTCGTTATTTATCCCTCGGAACGAGAAAGGAAACGATCGGAAAAACCTGACGAAAAGGTATAAGACAAGGTCATCGCAACCTTTGTCTGGGTTCGGGAGTCGGTTACGCAAGGGGAAGGTATTAGCACCCCTCACGTCCATCGTACTCGATGGGATCCACGCTTGTTGTGTTTATCTGACGGGTTGGTTTTATCTATCTACCTATCAAGGCCGGCCTGAAAAGAAAAGAAAATGAATCGGCAAAGCGTTGCGCTTTATGCCTACGTATTCTCATCAGAGAATGAGAAATCAGAGTCAACGTAGTTCAGCTAACTACGGGTGATGGGGAAGGTGGCTCGCCAATACGTCAGTATTGTGCCTACATACTCTCAACAGGCTTGAGAGATCAGAGCTTACGTAGTTCGGGATAATACAGATTACGGGAATTCAGATTCATCTGTTTTATCAAGTAGGGTTAACAAACAGTTCCAGCAGTTTGGTGTATGCAGCTCGACCTTTAGAGACTTAAGCGTTACCGTTTGCGGTAGAGTTGGGAGTTAACGACACTCTTTTCTTCAGAAAAGCTTCCTTTGAATTATGGGCCCACGGGACAAAAAGGTTTGAAGTTTGTTTTCTGTCTTTTACGGAAGAATTGTTTTTTATGGATGTTTGAAACCAATATCGCACTAGAGACTATGACCTAAGAGTGAATGTGTCGCATGTCACCCAAAGGGTGCCATACTAAACATCCAGACTGTTGAAAAGAAACTCTCCAACAATCCTTTCTCAGATAGCTTAAGGCTCGTAACGTACAACGTCAGTTAACCTTTATGACTGTATTTTGATTTGTTTGAAGATAAGAAGAGAGAGGGACAACTACGGGGAGACTATCAAGTCCTAATGTTGTCATGCCAAGGATTCATCCTATGGTTGAGGTTTGAAACAGGGAACTCCTAGAAGTTATCATGCATAGGTTTCAACCTAAAGTTCTAATCATCACTTCCTTATCAAAGGAAGTGAGATTCCTAGGGGATCATGCCAATAATAAACAGAAACAGATAAAGCATCAGCTAAAGAGTAAACAGTAAACGATTATAAAATGCATGCACTACAAGTGAGGGAGGAAACGTATGTGGGGCATCAGCCTCCACAAGCTCATCTCAACCTCAAGCCAGACATGAATAACAGTAATCATACAGAAGAATAAAATGAAATGCCATCAAGCAAACACAACAACTGCAATCATAAAGAAGAAATAACATGCTATCAAGCACACACAAACCACATAGGCAAGGGAGCAGGGCTCTACCAAATACCAGCAAGCAAAGCCACCCAGTAAAAACACAAGCAGAGGGAGCAACTCAACCTCTAGTTCAATCATGCTCCTAGCTTAAATCAAACTAAACATGAACTTATTCTAATGCATCAAGCAAATCAAACAAGTCACATCAATACAGTTTCACAGAAAGCAAACAAACAGGAAAGAAGGCAGATCAACAGCTTCCACAGCTTCTCAGCAAAGTTCTCCTCTGACAGCAGTTCAGTCCTCAGTCTCCAACTGCTCTTTAAGGCTATCATCTTTAATAGCAAGTGTCAACTTGCTTCTCTGAGCTTCCAACACATCAACATAAGTATCAACTTATCCCTCTTCTTCAAGCCTCAGCTCCAAAGTAAATTCCACCTTCAGGCTTCAATCCCAATAGCAAACATCAACTTGTTCCTTCAGGTACTCCAAGCATTGAACTCACAAGTATCAGCTTGCTTTCCAATCTCAAGCTTCAGCTTCTTCATTCAATCTCCAATGGATTCCTCTCACATGTATCAACTTGTTCATCATCTTCTTCAAGCTTCAGCTCTTTATTCTTCACAAGTATCAACTTGCTCTTCCTGATCTTCAAGCTTCAGCTTCAATGGCAGTTTTCAAACACAGAGAAGTAGCAACTTCTAGCCTTTTCAATCTTCTAACAAGGAACTCTATCCTCTGTCAAGGGAGAAAGATTCAGCTAACAAGAGCAAGGTTTGGATGATTGGTAGCAGAGTGAAGACCAAAGGTCACCACTAAGCATTCCATCATCAGAGAAAGGAACCCTCAAAGGTTCTACCAATTTGTAAAGAGCCACACATCCTACCAAAGGAGGGATGAGTCCTTTACAAGGGGACCTTGCATCATAGGGAATAATGTAAGTGATCAATACCTTCCATGTTTATGAAAGGGGAGAATCTATCTAGAAGCTCTACTTGTAAACCCTAATCTTAACACCTAATCAACACTACACCAAAGAAGGGAAATCTTCACATCCAAGCTTCTTCAAGCAATCCATGGTAGCCCAAGCTTGTATTCAACACCATCCAAGAGCAAGAGAGGCAAAACCCTAATCTAAGGGAACTAAAGAAGTCAATCTAGTTGAATTAGCAAGCTAGGATCACCTAAAACCAAGTACTAAAGTTAGTCCTAACTAAAATACTGGAACCAATTGTAAAATCCTACAAAAATAACTATGGGACCCTAATTCAATCATGAATCTACCATACAAAATTCAGAGGTTGAATCATCCACCAAGTCCTAGAAATAAAACCTAAATCACAAGGCACTAAACATAAACCCTAAAAATGGAGCATCCAAAGTTTCAACTTAAAACTACCACCTACATTCATCACAAAAATGTGATAAAAATCTAAGGGGAACATGCATATCTATTCTAGCTACACACAAAAAATCAAGGCAAGAATCATCACCAAATGCTCAAACCAAATTCATCAAAACAAGGTATCAACCATGGTTATTTTAATATCAATTAATATTCAAAAATGCAAATAAAATCAAAAATTCATGAATTATTAATATTTTTTATCTACAAAATTCTAGATTCAATCATGAATCAAGGGGAAAAAAATTGGAATTAATTGAGTTAATCTTCTATTTTTTATGAATTATTTACTAAGTCACATGAAATAATGAAAATTAAAAGAAATTCAAGGAAATTAATTAAACCAGCGTGGTAAATAGCAATTAAAACCAGTTCAATTCTTGGGTTGGCAGAAAGGGGGTGTTGATAGCAACCAATTTTAAGGCCCAGGCGCTTGGATTCCTCATGTTTAATTCAGTTCACAAAAATTAAAAGAAAAAGTTGACATGCCAGGACTCAAACCAACACGCTCTTGGTTCACCCAGCGAAAACCAAAGCCTGAGTAATTTCATTAACCAAAATGATGTGTTTTGAGGGGAGTGTACGTGGCGCAACGAGGGACCTTGGATGGAGGCCTGAGTCAAAGTCTTCTTCGCGAATGGACGGAGGAGATTACGTCTCCTACCTTTTGAATCCTTCTGCAAACACAAAACGCGCGCGCAACCAGCCATCGCCGGTGGCTTCTCCGGCCGGCCTTGTTCAACCCTAACTCTCTCTATAATCAACCATTTCACACGATTTCTGAATGAAAGTTGCTCTAAATTTCACCAGGAATCTAACTACATTAACCAATCGTGCTAAAAACGCAAGGATCAAAAAATATCCATCTCAACCGAAAATGGCATCATCCCTAAATTGTCACTAATCTTCAAATTAATTAACCAGAATCCATCTATATCCTAAGGGGAACCTAACCACATGCTTCTAACTCAATAAAAGTGCGTAATCAGTGAGAAATTTCAAGAAGTTAGAACCAACCTTGGAGCTTGAATTGCAGTGGTTACACGCCTCAATTCTCTTCCAAACCTTGCAGAATTCTTCAAGGATCAATGGAGAATGTTTCTTGATGCTTCACTCTGGCTGAAACCCCTTGATTCTCTAGAATGGATTTTCACTTTCAAGCTTCTTGCTCCACCTCTCTCCAATGGTTTCTCAACATAATTCTGCACTAGAAGCTTCCTAATCTGATCATTATCCTATTTATGATATGTTCTGATGGATTAGAAGCCCAAACTAGGCCCAATCATGGATTTTGGATCTTCACTTTTTCCTCCAAATTTCAATATGGATATGTGCCTTCAAGCCTTGGTCATGCTCTACAATCCTTCCAAACCACTCACTTAAGCATCATGGAGTGTAATGAAGTGGTCTTCTCCCTTTGGTTTCAACATATGGAGTGTATAGGATATGTTTCTTACTTGTGAAGCAATCATCCAAATGGCTATGTTATGGACCTCAAATCAAAAATGTGACAATGCCAATCTTTCTAAAACACCAATTCCATTCAAAATGACCACAAATTTGACTTGAAAACATGTTAATCTCAATTATTTTGAATTTTCTCATTTTAATTCATTAAAATGGCCTTTATATGAACTTTCTTCCACCAATGCTTGATATAATCCCTATCAATGAACACTTGATGTTTAGAAAAGCTAAAAACATCATTTTGAACAACTTTCTAGTTGAACAATATTCCATTTGAGACCTCTAAGTTGGTGAAAATGGCCTATGATCACAAATGACCTATAATCACCAAATGCCCAAAATACCCTTGACTTGTCAAAGCCATAACTTGAGTTCTACAAATCCTATCAAGGACTTCTAGTACTATCTAGAAAGATAAGAGAATAAGGAACAAGATTCATGTTTACCAAAAGTTCATAGGAATCATCCTTCTAGGGAAAAAGTTTCATGCAAGTTGGGTAACTTTCAAGCTCCAAATTCACATACCTCAGATGACTTGTAACTTGTCAAAGCCATAACTTGAGTTCTAAAAATCCTCTCAAGGACTTATAGCACTTAAATTAAAGCTAAGATCATGTTCTACAACAATCATTTTGGGGGTAAGATGATATGACAATCACATCTTGAGCTACATTGCCTTGAAGATAGGGGTCAAACTAGGGGATTTTACACTGTCAAGCCTTAGAAACCCTAGCCTGAAACTTCTCAACCTCTTCAATCATGATGAGTTAACCTTGGAATAATCCTTAGAACATATTAATGCATCAATCCATGATCATGGCTCTTGGATTAGGTCTCAACCTTCTCCAAATCATCAGTTGACTTAGGGTTGACCCAGTCAAACCCTAATTGCACCACTCATGGCTGAGGCTTCTTATTCTTGCACAATGACTTGTCTAGGCCTCAAAGTGATCTTCAACAATTCTCATGAGCTCTATCAATACCTCAAGTCCAACTTCAAGGCTTCAGAATCATCTAATGGCTTTCCACAACTTTCAAGTTAGGAGACCTACACACTTGGTTTCAACCACTCTTTCTGAGGCTCTTTCAACCTCTCTGACAAGGATATCAACCCTTGAACACTTGAATAACCTTCTTAGCTAGCTTCATAGTCTTGTGTATCTCTTGATTGGTGATCATACCTCTTGATCTCCTGCATACATGTCAATGAAATGCAAATGATAATGCTAATGTGAATGAAATGAAACACAAGCTAGGTAAAGAAAAGTTGGGCAAATTTTGGGGTGCAACAGCTGCCCCTATTCAAACGGCTTGGACCTGACTGGGTGAGAAGCGAACGACTCTCAGACAATCAAGGTAGAAGATGATTGAATACCAACAAACCCGGAAATTTGCCAACTGCACAAGTACACGGTACTCTGATGGGAACAAATCTTCGGAAACTGAAATAATAATTGTACGGCAACTAGCTGGAGAATTGGTCACACGGTAACCGGTGAAAGATCTAATCTCAAATCTCCGTCAGGATGATCATCTGATTTCACTGTAGATCTTCGTCCTCAAGTCATCAAGGGATCGCTGGTCACTCGGTAACCGGCGATACATAGCTGATATTGCCGTCAGGCATTCTGCGACACTGCGGCAGAAGGATTCCTCGGGACTCATCAGGTCATTAGGAACTTTTTAACAATCAAGTTAATTATGCCGTCGGGCATTCAAAGAAATCTCGGGCGTCAGCCGGACTTCGTTAGCAAGTCTGAAATGGAATTCTTGGTCAATCATGAACCAAATAAGGATATATAATCTTTAGCCATCAGGCACTCTGCATCAGCTGAGAGGACTGCTTCGACATCGCAGCTGGACTTCATCGGTAAACCTGGGGTTTTGGCACCGCTGTCGGACTTCAATCCTCAAGTCTTCAAGGAAATTTCAATTTCGCTGTTCAAAAACCTGCCGGGGATGACACATCTCCGCTGAGGATTCTGGAGAACTATCAAGTAACTCTGCTTTGGGTGATCCAGAAATCATTCTGGGTGAATCAATTCTGCTGAGGATTTTGAGAATCATCTTGGACAAATAACTCCGCCGGAGACTTCAAGAATCATCCTGAATCAATAACTCTGCTGGAGATTTCAGGAATCATCCTGAGTAAACTCTCTGTCGGGGACTCTACGCATCAACTTGAGCAACCCTCACCGGGGATTTTAAGAATCATCTTAAGCAAACACTTTCGCTTGGAGAATTCAAGAATCATCTTGGGCAAGCGACTTTGCTGGGGAATACCTACAAAACAAGAACGGTAACAACCTAGCTCATGTTTCATATGCATATGTTGGACAAGGGCGCAATGCTCCACACGGTGGAAATGCTACGCGTTTTTAAGGTAAATTCTATGCAATCATGCAAATTGCTACGACCCCATCAGCAAAATAATTGCTGAAGGGAGAATCCTCCTGTCAAGGATAAGGAACCACTCTGGTGGAGAGGAGGAATCATCCTGCCGAGGAGGAGAAGTCACACCAATCTCAATTGGACTCCGCCTGAGGAAATGAACTTCAGTTGACTGCTGCGGGGGAACAAAGCTCTCCGAGAACTTGGACTCGCTCAACCGGGTATTCAAACCACAAACTGCTAAGGAAGACGATGTCAATCGCAGATATAAACTGCATGGCCTTCGCGGCAAAGCTTTCCTAGAGATAACGACTCCGGTGGGGAAATACAACATCAGCTATTCAACATTCTACTGGGGAAAACCAATCATGGCCCCCACGGCTTCCAAGGGCTCGGCTCTCTTGGGGGTTTGCAAACTCAGCTAGGGAAGAAGGAATCATCCTGCTTACTGGGGAGAGTGCGACTCTATAGGGAATTTCAATTCCGCTGGAGACTTCAGTCTGAACTTTTGAAAGCCGCATACTTCAGTATATGACTCAGCTAGGGAGACAACGATCCTTCGGGATACATGTGATTGGGGAGAGAATCTTCTCTGCTTGGGGGGAGACATATTAATGCTTACGATCTCATGTTCAAACTCCACGGGGAGGTGCAACTGAACTTGCTGGAGAGGAAGGAATCGTCCTGTACCTGCAACGACACAAACAAACAGACAAGATACCCTTCTCAAAGGGACCTATCAAGGTTATCATCTTGTGACAACGTTCAAGTAATTCATTGTTTCAACAATCAGTGGCCTAGGCCGGTAAGTTTATGTATGCGCATTTTATAAAAAAAACATCGGCGTTCTTTGTCGCAAACAAAACAGATAAATGCTAAACAGGCAAACAGACTTGCTGAATAGTATACATTTTATTGATAACGAACCCCTGAATGGGCCCAATTGTTTTACAACAGGTGCAAGCTCCTGGAATGAGGAAGCTGCACAAATATAAAACGTAAATATACATCAGTATATACACAAATGTTGGCAACGAGGCGTAGACAAACACCATGAGTTGATCCCTCTATGACCC
The DNA here is from genome assembly GCA_963859935.3 of Lathyrus sativus. Classification (NCBI taxonomy): domain Eukaryota; kingdom Viridiplantae; phylum Streptophyta; class Magnoliopsida; order Fabales; family Fabaceae; genus Lathyrus; species Lathyrus sativus. The sequence goes on from OZ012741.1 coordinate 28,123,453, forward strand.
ACTCGACTTCGATACTTCTCCGACGCTTCAGCTTCAGAAGAGATTGATTCAGATATACGACCCTCAGGTCTTCCAAACCACTAAACAAATAGAGTCCACACGTGGAACGCAGTCATTTGCTTTTCCAAATCCCTAACTTTTGCCTGAATCGCCCTTCCGGGTTTTCGATTCACCGGGATACCCTTTTTTGCCAAAGTCGCCCTTCCAGGTTTTCGACTTTGCGGGTGTATATTCTTTTCTTTTATATACCTAATTTTTGCCCGAACCTTTTTCCTTTTTTATGGTTCGCCGGGATGCCCCATTTTTGCCTGGATATTCTTTTTCTTTCTAGCGGGTCGTTTTTTAAGCAAATTATTTTTTAACTGCGTCCGCGTTCACCGGGGATGCAAAATCTTCGCCATCCATCGTGGACAACAACAAGGCTCCTCCCGAGAAGACCTTGCTGACGACGTACGGACCTTCGTAATTAGGAGTCCACTTGCCCGGTGATCGGAGTGTGGAGGAAGAATCTTCTTCAGGACGAGATCACCCGTCTGAAAGCTTCTAGGACGCACCTTCTTATCATAAGCCTTCTTCATTCGGCTTTGGTACAGACGACCATATGCAATTGATGCTAATCTTTTCTCGTCCATCAAGCTGAGTTGGTTTAGTCGGTTCTTAATCCATTCCGCCTCATCGAGTTTCACATCAACCAAAACTCGCAAAGAAGGAATCTCAACTTCTAACGGTAGGACAGCTTCCATACCGTACACTAGTGAGAAAGGAGTTGCCCCGGTTGATGTACGTACTGTTGTAGGATAACCGTGCAGTGCAAATGGCAGCATCTCGTGCCAATCCTTGTAGGTCACAACCATCTTCTGCATAATCTTCTTGATGTTCTTATTGGCCGCTTCAACGGCGCCATTCATCTTCGGCCGGTAAGGAGATGAGTTGTGGTGTTCAATCTTGAAACTCAGGCACAACTCCTTCATCATCTTGTTATTCAGATTCGAACCATTATCAGTAATGATCCGCTCGGGAATTCCGTAACGACAGATGATGTCCCTCTTTATGAATTTAGCCACCACCTGCTTGGTCACATTAGCATATGAGGCTGCCTCCACCCACTTGGTGAAGTAGTCGATAGCTACTAGAATGAAGCGATGACCATTAGATGCAGTAGGCTCGATCTTGCCTATCATGTCGATGCCCCACATGGAGAACGGCCACGGGGAGGACATGACGTTCAACGGGCACGGCGGCACATGAATCTTATCAGTATAAATCTGTCATTTATGACACCTCTTCGCGAATTTGAAGCAATCCGATTCCATCGTCAGCCAGTAATATCCTGCTCTCAGGATCTTTCTTGTCATAGCATGTCCGCTGGCGTGCGTACCAAATGTGCCTTCATGGACTTCTTCCATGAGCATACTCGCTTCTTTCTCATCTACACATCTGAGTAGCACGAGATCATGGTTTCTTTTATACAAAACTCCATCAGGATTAAGATAAAAATTTCCAGACAGCCTCCTCAGAGTCTTCTTATCCTGGGTTGACGCTCCCTCAGGATACTCCTTAGTCATAAGGAAAGTCTGGATATCATGGAACCATGGTTTGCCATCGGAGGCTTCCTCGATCGCAAAGAAGAATGCAGGTCCATCAAGACGAGAAAGGACAATTCTTGGAGCTTCATTCCAAAAATTGACTTTATACATCGAAGCCAACGTGGCTAAGGCATCAGCCATCTGGTTTTCAGCTCTAGGCACATGATGGAGTTCCACTCGATCAAAGAACGGAAGCAGCCTTCTGGCGTAGTTCATGTACGGCACCAAGTTTGATTGACGAGTCTCCCACTCCCCTTTAATCTGGTTGATCACAAGTGCCGAGTCACCATATACATCTAGGTTCTTGATTCTCAAATCAATTGCTTCTTCTAGTCCCATGATGCATGCTTCGTACTCTGCTTCGTTATTGGTGACCGGAAACGTCAGTCTCGCAGTGAACGGGATGTGGGATCCGTGGGGAGTCGTGATGATCGCCCCAATGCCACTTCCGTAAGAATTAACCGCCCATCAAATATCAATTTCCACCGGGATTTCCTGTCAGGACCCTCGTCGGGCAATGGTTCATCGCAATTCTTCACCTTGAGAAACATGATATCCTCATCAGGGAATTCAAATTTTATCGGTTGGTAATCCTCGATCGGCTGTTCGGCCAGGTATTCAGACAATACACTGCCCTTAATGGCCTTCTGGGAAACGTACTGAATGTCATATTCCATCAACACCATTTGCCATCTGGCAATCCTGCCCGAAAGCGCTTGTTTCTCGAAGACGTACTTGGTTGGATCCATCTTCGAAATTAGCATGGTTGTGTGATTGAGCATGTACTGTCGTAAATGTTTGGCAGCCCAGACTAGTGCGCAACACGTTTTCTCCAGCATCGAGTAACGAGATTCACAATCTGTGAACTTCTTACTCAAATAGTAAATGGCATGCTCCTTTCTGCCCGTCTCGTCGTGCTGACCGAGAACACACCCCATACTATTCTCAAGAACTGTCAAGTACATGATTAAAGGTCTTCCGGCCACTGGGGGTATCAAGATCGGAGGTTCCTGTAGATACTGTTTTATCTTATCAAATGCCTTCTGGCAATCCTCGTTCCAGATAATCGCATGATCTTTTTTCAGTAGTTTGAACATCGGTTCACACGTGGCCGTGAGTTGAGAGATAAACCTTGCAATGTAGTTTATTCTGCCCAGGAAACCACGAACTTCTTTTTTGGTTTTTGGCGCGGGCATTTCTTGTATTGCTTTTATCTTCGCAGAATCAACCTCGATGCCTCTTTCACTTACGATAAACCCCAGTAGTTTTCCAGACCGTACTCCGAAAGTACACTTGTTAGGATTCAGCCTCAACCTGAACTTCCTAAGCCTCTCAAAAAGCTTTAGCAAATTGACCAGATGTCCCTCCTCCGTTTGGGACTTCGCAATCATGTCATCAACATAGACTTCAATCTCATGATGAATCATGTCATGAAACAAAGTGACCATTGCTCGTTGGTAAGTGGCCCCTGCGTTCTTCATACCGAAAGGCATTACCTTGTAGCAAAACATTCCCCAAGGTGTGATAAACGTAGTTTTCTCCATGTCCTCCGGCGCCATTTTGATCTGATTGTAGCCGGAGAAGCCATCCATGAACGAAAATACGGAGAACTGAGCTGTATTGTCGACCAACACATCAATATGGGGGAGCGGGAAATCATCTTTAGGGCTCGCCCTATTCAAATCCCGATAATCGACGCACATTCGCACCTTACCGTCTTTCTTCGGTACAGGCACTATGTTGGCGACCCACGGAGGGTAAGTAGTGACCGCTAAAAAGCCATCATCAAGCTGCTTTTGCACTTCCTCTTTGATCTTAACGGCCATATCTAGTCGTGTCTTTCTAAGCTTCTGCTTAACGGGAGGACAATCTTCTCGCAGCGGCAAGTGATGAACCACAATGTCAGTATCAAGTTCGGGCATATCTTCGTATGACCAAGCAAAGACGTCACTATACTCTCTTAGCATCTCGACCAATCTCTGCTTGACATCACTCTGCAATGCAGCCCCTATCCTGACATTCCTGACTAGTTCTTCAGAACCCAGATTCACAATCTCAATCTCTTCCTCGTGAGGCAGAATAACTTTCTCTTCTTGTTTCAACAAGCGGGCCAACTCTTCGGGAATGTCTTCGTCTTCATCAATCTCTTCTTTGGCTTGATAGATCGGGCAATCGAAGTCGAAGTGAGTCGTAGAGGGTCCAGAGTCGATGTCATCTGCTATGTGGATCCTGCAATAACAAGGGTTAAGCTTAAAACAAGGATATGCAGGTTAGCACAAACCCTATTGCCATTTTATTGTTTTTCAAAACAAATATAAAACAGGAATAACATGGATCACAATATTTGAATATGAAGAAAAACGCCTTTTGATTTATTGGTAAATACATGTACATAACCAAACAAGGCCCTGACAATAAAACCACTACTCCCCAGGTAGGACATAGGGTTGTACAATAATTGGAGAAAGTAAATCATTACTCTTTGCATGTCACTTGGATGGTATCCCTGATGGACCAGTTGTTGAGGCTCTCGCCTGGTTTGCTTGCCTGGATCCAAGAGTCTAGGTCGCAATCACTGTCTTCGCCGTCTTCAGACGCTGCGTTGACGCTTTCAAATATCACCCCGCCACTGGTAAACTGGATCGGCCCTTTACTTCGCGACGCACTGTGAGAAAAGGAGGCTTCAGCCATAGGAGAGTATCCTAACCCAAACTTGTCCTGTTTGTTAGGTATTTCCAGAATTTGCCCCCAGCCTGGGGTAGATCTGGCTTGAACAATGGCCCGGGCTTCCCTGAAGGAAGAGAGAGTCATCTCTGGTTTTTCAGTCATTACAGGAGCCACGTTCTTGACTTTAACAACTTCGAACGCCTGACATAGGGTTTCATGGATTTCCCCATCCATCTCAACATATTTGAAGGACGACAAATGGCTCACCATTATGTCTTCCTCGCCACAAACAGTTACGATGCTGCCTCCGACATCATACTTGAGCTTCTGGTGCAACGTGGAGGTCACGGCGCCAGCAGAATGGATCCATGGCCGGCCTAAGAGACAGCTGTAGGCAGGCATGATGTCTATAATGTAGAAGACTACGTCAAAAGTTTCCGGCCCAACTTGGATTGGCAACGTTACCTCTCCGAAGACATGACGCTTGGTTCCATCGAACGCTTTCACAACCAGATCACTGGGTGTGCAAATCAATCCTCGAGTATCTAACTTCATCAATGCTTTCTTCGGAAGAACATTGAGCGATGACCCTGTGTCCACTAACACATGAGACATAATCGTTCCCCTACACTCTATCGAGATGTGAAGGGCACTGTTGTGGTTTCTTCCCTTCGGCGTCAGCTCCAGGTCAGTGAACCCTAACCCGTTTCCAGCATTCACGTGGGCTACGACCCCTTCCAACTGGTTGACCGATATTTCCTGCGGTACATACGTGGCATTCAAGACTTTTAATAGTGTGTTGCGATGTGCCTCCAAACACAGCAACAAATTCAGGATGGAGATTTTCGAGGGTGTTTGATGAAGATGATCCACGATCTTGTAGTAACTCTTCTTGATCAACCTCATAAACTCTTCAGCGTCCTTAACAAGTAAGTCCTTCTCTACCCCACGAGGGGTTTCCTCAACGACTTCGCTCTTTCCCTTGTCGGTTATTTCGGCTTTGTCCACTTTGTCCGCCACAACCTCAGGTGGAGCAAATACCCTTCCGTTGCGAGTGATTCCGCCAATGCCCACTAGGTTATCCACAGACGACCCAGATGGTTCCAGTTCCAACTTCTGTCTGTTACAGTAGACGTCTTCCCCATAATGCCATGGGACAGCATTGGTGCTTTCAAAAGATATCGGCCTAGCCTTGGTGATGGTAATCGTGGGCGGTCTGGGTGCAGAAATGGTGATCGTCCGGCGAGGGATGGTGATGGTGGCAACCTCATCATCTTGCTTCAGCATTACCTCTCCAGATCCACATTCGTCCCTCTGGCTAAACTGCAAGATCCCTTCAGTCATCAGACTCTGAATCCCTTCTATCAACTGTTCACATCCATCAGGACTAGTCGCACAACCCATACATAATCCCCCACAGCCTGGGAAGAAACCTCTCTTCATCAGCTTGGCTTTAACAAAGCTAAGCGGTGTCTTCAGATCCTTGACATCAGTCAACACATCTAAATCCTCTTCCTCAATAATGGCATTCACCCCACCTCCCCTATGATTCGGCATAGGGTTCTTCGTGACGTTTGGCACATTATCTGAGAAGTTGATGATCTTGGCGTCCACCATATCTTGCACCTTGTGCTTGAAGGCTTTGCAATTTTCTATCGTGTGGCCTGGTGCCCCTGAGTGAAACTCACAAGTTGAATTCGCATCATAACTTGGCGGAGGTTCCCCTGTCAAGGGAGCCAGGGTTCTCTTCTGGATTAGCTGCAACTGAAGCAGAGTCTGTAACAGCTGAGCATAAGACATAGGTGGTGTCTCAAGGTGACGACTTGATAGAGGTGCCCTGTTCTGATACTTTCTGTACCCTTGCTGATTCGGCTGCTGCTGCTGCTGATGCTGTGGCTGGGGTTGTTGGACTGCAGGGATGGTTATGCTAGCCACCTGCTGGCGAGGGCCTTTACCTTTCCTTCGAGCGTTGGACACGGCGCTCGTCTCTCCTTCCCGCCTTTTGCCACCATACGGTTTCTTTCCTCCTCCAGCTGAGGATAGATCACCTTGAATTTTCCTCAATTTGATCCCATTTTCAACGTGCTCGCCGGTGATGAGGAGATCTGAGAAGCTTCCAGACATACTGCTGACCAATTTCTCGTAATAAACCCCTGGGAGGGTGGCTACAAACATTTCAACAAGCTCCCGTTCAACCATCGGCGGCTGAACCCTAGCTGCCAATTCACGCCACCGCTGGGCGTATTCTTTGAACCCTTCGTTGTTCCTCTGTGACAAATTCTGCAGATGGACCCGGTTCGGAGCCAAGTCACTGTTATATTGGTAATGGTGCACGAATGCCTCAACAAGCTCCTTCCACGTGCGCACACTGGTATGTTCCAGACTCATGTACCATTCCAAGGATGGCCCGGACAAGCTATCCTGAAAGAAGTGCATCAGCAGCTTCTCGTCTTCAGAGTGAGCGGACATTTTCCGGTAGTGTGATCTCAGGTGGACGCGAGGGCAGGTGGTGCCTTTGTACTTTTCAAAGTCGGGTACCTTGAACTTGGGAGGCACCTTGAAATCAGCAATCAGTCCCAACTTGGACATGTCGACACCCATAGTGTTCAGGTTTTCAAAATTCCTCATCTTGTCCTCGAGTGCTTTAAACCTCAGACGTGCTTCAGCAGTCAGCTCTCCTTCAGCACCCTTATGTGAGAACAAATCTTCTTGACGGTCTTCTAACCATGGCTGAGGCCCATACAGATTTCCAACACCTGTGTTGCCATTGCCCAGTCCAACATTGACATTAGCTTCAAAATTCCCATTACCAACGCCAGTCGTATTACCATTGAGCCCCATGTTGGCGATCACGTTGCCGTTACCACTGCCATTCCCCCCAGTCACGGGGATGCCATTCTGAGGAGTTTCAACAGGTGGAGGGGTTGGAACATTCCCGCCATGGAGTACCCCATTGCTATCAACCCTTGAAATCAGAGGCTGGACCAATGTTCTGAGCTGGTCCTGGCCATTGGCAACCACTTGCATGAGTTCCATGAAGCGGTCCATCCTCTCTCGGAGTTCCTGAACGTCAGTCTGCACTTGCTCCATTGCTCTAGCTCGATTTGCTCTGGTCGGATAGTGGTGGATTGGTCTTTGATCAATCCTGGAACAACCTAAAACAACCTGTACACACAAAAGGGTTAGAAAAAACGACAAAGTGCTCGTTATGCAGATGCTTCATGCAAATGCAAACGTGTGTCTGTGCGTTAGGGAGATTTCCCCCGATCCTAGTGCCTGAGTGCAGTGCTGATAATAAGAAGTCCGAGTCCAGTCATGGAAATAACATCTCATATATAAAGAAAGCCCATTGAGGCGGTACACAATGTCACTGGGTACAAGTAGAATCAACAGCATGACCTCGACCAAAAAGCCTGGTGATGGTCAGCATACAACAATGATCAAAACAAAAGGATTACAAATATAGTCAAGCACGGCCACGGGCTCGGAACTATTCTAACAGATCCCTCGTTTCTGGATGATCAGGCTAAGTGAGCAACCCTTCGACGAGTAACTCCCTCTGCCTAATAGTGTATTGAGGACCTTCAACTGAGTCTTCTCATGCTCCTTCGCCGAAACAATCTTCTAACTTCTGCTTCTTGGATTCAAACGTCTGTTTGCACTCCTTCAGGTTAGCAAGAGCCTTGTTCAGCAGGCCTTCAGCGGCATATCTGCGAGCGGTTTCTTCATCAAACCTCTTCTCACTAGCCTTCACCTGGGCTTTCAACTTGGAGATCTGCTGCTTCAGTTTATCCTCCTGTTCCTTATCGTTGGCTAGGGTGGCCTTCCAATGCTGATTAAACTTGGATATTCTCCGGTACGCTTCATCCAAGTGCTGCTTCTTAGTGGCCAATACGTCGTTGACAGATTTGAAGTCCCGACCCAAACGCTCACGCTCAGCCAACTACTTAGTCAAATCCGTACCTAACTTGTTTACCAGCTATGTTTGCCTCTTGAAGGAATGGACGGCTTCGCTTCTCTCGCTTCTGAGCTGAGCCAATTCTTTCTCCAGTTCTTCATTTGTCTTCTTCAGCTCCTCTCGCTCAGCTAACACCTGATTGTACTACTGAATAGGCACGGTGGTAGGCTCTTCAATCACTGGAGGGCTTTCTAGCTTGGCAGGAGGAAACGAAATCCCTATGATATCTGCTCTGGCTCTGATCCAGGTCACGTATGGAGCGTAGGCTTGGCTATTACTTTTTCCCAGCAACGGTTTTCCCCGCTTACTGATACCATTCCAAGCGTGCTGAAGCTTAGATAACATATCCCCCTCTAGAAGACCAGTGAGGTACAGAGATTCCTGCACCTCTTCATCCTTCGGCGGAGCTCTCAAAGCATAAGCAAACTTTCGGACCAACAGAGATGGATTATAGTTGATACATCCCTTCCTGCCTATCAAAAGCACATTCAGAAACCCGCTGCAGCTGAAGATAATCTCAGTACCTAACCTATCTCTATCAAACCAGGCAACATCCTCCGCTGATAGACTCATCAAACACTCATACCACTCAGTTGTGGCTGCAGATGAAGCAAAGGGACCCTTCTTGGGTAGGTGACTATCAAGCCATCTATAGAATAGGGGCACACAGCACGAGACATTCTTGCCCCTTCTGTTCTCGTTTTTGTAGTGGACGGAATGATAGACATCTCCAATCAAGGTAGGGACTGGATTCCTTGCTGCAAAGATGTGAAAGGCGTCGAAGTCTACAAAGTCAGGCATATTAGGGAACAGGATGGTGTCGTATATGTAAAGAGCAAGAATAGCGTTGAATACGATCCAACAACCGTCTTTGGCACACTGTTGGGCCTTTCCCACTAAGAACTGTAAGGAGAAACCGGGGAACCCCATTCCAACTAGACACGACCAACTCAGAGGCATCCAGATGAAGCGAAAGAGCTAGACTAGCCAGATTAGGCTCAGCATCCATATGAACAAAGGGCATCTGACTCTTGATAGGCACACCTAACAAATCAGCATACTCCTCTAGTGTAGGTGCGAGAATAAAGTCCGAGAAAGTATAGCATCTCAAAGAAGGATCGTAGAACTGCAGCAAGGCGTACAACCCATTCAACTCAAACACAGAAGGTTTACGAACCAGGCTGAGCAGTTTCCCATAAGACTTTCTGAATTCACCTCTCACGGAATCTTCTGCCAAAGCAATCAAACTAGACAGCTGAACAACATCAGGAGTATGGAGCTTGTAGGCCACAGTCTTCCTCAGAGGACCCATGATAGCACAATGGAAGGCAAGAAAACTTGAACCGGGGGAAACGGTACCTGTAACACAGACACACGTTAATGATATGCAAATGAGTATGCAAAACAATGCAAAATGAAATCATGCAACAGGAGATCAAGACGATTGTGCCGTTGAAGAGATGAAGGTTCTGTATCAACAAAACCACAATACTGCTCTGTCAAGAACAACCCTATCTCTAATGAGAAGAAAACCCTGATATCGGACCATAAATCTGCTCTGTCAAGAACACACATATATCTGATGATGAGACCCTCTGATATCAGACCATAAATCTGCTCTGTCAAGAACAACCATATATCTGATGATGAGACCCTCTGATACAGGACCATAAATTTGCTATGTCAAGATCAAATACACAGCTGATGATGAGAACCTCTGATACCACCGAAACTGATTCACAATCAAGAAAACCAGGTAGTCTGAAGGTTAAGGTTTCCTGCAACAAACCCGACCCTGCTCACAGGTATGGACCTAAACTGACACAAGTTCGGCATCCTATGCGGTCATCAGCGTCACAGACATTCAAGAGAGATGACACGATACCCAGAAGGTGTGGCATCACCATCTCTTGAAGCGGCCTCACTTAGCTGAATCCCAAATGATCGGTCCCCAGAGTCGACAATCCTCCAAACCAACAACCCCTCAGGCCCAAAGGGCCGGAAAAGAAGTCAACCAGGAGAACCTCGTCTGAGCGTGGATTCCATGAGACACTAGTGCCTGCAAAGCAAGCATGCGCCCACTAATGTCCACAACTAATGCTAGGTACACTCAAGTCTGGGTCTGGCTCCTCACTCATGAGAATGCCCCTCCCACAACAGCACAGATAATCATATCATACTGAAAATAAAGTGCGGGAAATAAAATGCGATAAGTAAACACAACCCAACAAGTAAACATACAAGCGCTAGGATTGACTCTCACAGGGGACGTTGGATCCCCAAATTGACTCGCACAAGGGACGTTGGATCCCTATGAAACTAACAAGTCCCCAGAAGAGTCGCCAGCTGTCGCTACCGCGAAAATAAGGTTCCGGCAAAACAGAAGAGTCGCCACCTTTTGTTATTTATCCCTCGGAACGGGAAAGGAAACGATCGGAAAAACCTGACGAAAAGGTATAAGACAAGGTCGTCGCAACCGTTGTCTGGGTTCGGGAGTCAGTTACGCAAGGGGAAGGTATTAGCACCCCTCACGTCCATCGTACTCGATGGGATCCATGCTTGTTGTGTTTATCTGACGGGTTGGTTTTATCTATCTACCTATCAAGGTTGTCTTAAAAAAGAAAAGAAAATGACTCGGCAAAGCGTCGCACTTTATGCCTACATATTCTCATCAGAGAATGAGAAATCAGAGTCAACGTAGTTCGGCTAATTACGGGTGATGGGGAAGGTGGCTCGCCATACATCAGTATTGTGCCTACGTACTCTCAACAGGTATGAGAGATCAGAGCTTGCGTAGTTCGGGATAATACGGATTACGGGAATTCAGATTCATCTGTTTTATCGAGTAGGGTTAACAAACAGTTCCAGCAGTTTGGCGTACGTAACTCGACCCTCAGAGACTTAGGCGTTACCGTTTGCGGTAGAACTTAGAGTTAACGATACTCTTTTCTTCAGAAAAGCTTCCTTTGAATTACGGGCCCACGAGGCAAAAAGGTTTGAAGTTTGTTTTTTTGTCTTTTACGGAAGAAGTATCTTTTATGGACGTTTGCAACTGATATCGCACTAGAGACTATAACCTGAGAGTGAATGCGTCGCATGTCACCCAAAGGGTGTCATACTAAACATCCAAGCTGTCGAAAAGAAACTCTCCGACAACCCTTTCTCAGATAGCTTAAGGCTCGTAACGTACAACATCAGTTAACCTTTATTACTGTATTTTGATTTGTTTTGAGATGACAAGAGAGACGAGCAGGTTCAACTAAGGGGAGACTATCAAGTCCTAATGTTGTCATGCCAAGGATTCATCCTATGGTTGAAATTTGAAACAGGGATCCCCTAGAAGTTATCATGCATAGGTTTCAACCTAAAGTTCTAATCATCACTTCCTTATCAAAGGAAGTGAGATTCCTAGGGGATCATGTCAATGATAAACAGAAACAGATAAAGCATCAGCTTAAACAGTAAACAGATATACAGTAAAGTACATGCAATGCAAGTGAGGGAGGAAATGTGTGTGGGACATCAGCCTCCACAAGCTCATCTCAACCTCACGACAAATATGAATAACTGCAATCATACAGGAAAATAAAATGCCATCAAGCAAATCAAAACCCACATAGGCAAGGGAGCAGGGCTCTACCGAATACCCGCAAGCAAAGCCATACAGTAAAAATACAAGCAGAGGGAGCAACTCAACCTCTAGTGCAATCATGCCCCTAGATTAAATCGTCTAAGCATGAACGTATTCTAATGCATCAAGCAAATCAAACAAGTCACATCAATACAGTTGCACAGCAAGCAAACAGACAAGAAAGCAGATCAACAGCTTCCACAGCTTCACAGCAAAGCTCTCCTCTAACAGCAGTTCAATCTTCAGTCTGTAATTGGCTCTCAAGGCTCTCATCCTCAATAGCAAGTGTCAGCTTGCTTCTTCAAGCTTCAAGCTTCAACTCTGTTCTTCCTTCTCAATTGGATCCTCTTCACAAATGTCAACTTGTTCCTCTTGATCTTCAAGCTTCAGCTCCAAGGGCAGTCTTCAAATACAAAGAAGTAGCAACTCCTAGCATCTTCAATCTTCTGACAGGGAACTCCATCCTCTAGCAAGGGATAAAGATTCATCTAACAAGAGCAAGTTTTGGATAGTGGAAAGCAAAGTGAAGACCAAAGGTCACCACTAAACACCCCACCATCAAAGAAAGGAACCCTCAAAGGTTCTAACAACTTGGGAAGAGCCACGCATCCTACCAAAGGAGGGATGAGGCCTTCACAAGGGGACCTTACATCATAGGGAAGAATGGAAGTGATCAACACCTTCCATGTTTATGAAAGAAGAGAATTTATCTAGAAGCTCTACTTACAAACCCTAATCTTAACACCTAAACAAGACTACTCCAAAGGAAGAGCAAACTTCAAGTCCAAGCTCCACCATGCATTCCTCAGCAGCCCACACAAGTCTTCATCATTAGCCAAGAGCAAGAGAGGCAAAACCCTAATCTAAGGGAACTAAAGAAATCATTCTAGTTGAATTAGCAAGTTAGGATCACCTAAAAACTAGTACTAAAGTTAATCCTAACTAAAATACTAAAACCAATTGTAAAATACTACAAAAATAACTATGGGAACCTAAGTCAATCATGAATCTACCATACAAAATCCAGAGGTTAAATCATCGAATAAGTCCTAGAATTAAATCATAAACTACAAGGTACTAAGCTTAAACCCTAAAACTAGAGCACCTAAAGTTTCAACTTAAAGCCAACACCTAATTTCATCACAAAAATGTGAGAAAAATCTAAGGGGAGCATACATGTCTAAACTAATCACACACAAAAAATCAGCTCAAAAATCATCATCAAATGATCACACAAAATTCAGAAAACCAAGGTATCAACCATAATGAAATTAATGTCAATTAAAATACAAAAAATACAATTAAAATCACAAATGCATGAATCCCTAATCTTTCAATTTCCTAAAATTCTAGACTCATTTATGAGTCAGGGGAAAAAAACTTGGATCAATTTGAGTTAATTTCCTATTTTTTATGAATTATTTTCTAAACTACATGAAATAATGAAAAAATAAAAGAATAAGAAGAAAATAATAAAAATGGCGTATCAAATAGCAAATAATTGCAGTTCATTTCAGGAATTGGGCCAATTAGGGGTGTGGATATCAATCTGTGCACTAAGCCCAAACTAAACCAATTAATGAAACAGTGCATTTCATCTCAAAGTCTCTCTTCAGAGCTTAACATCAAAGCATGGCCGTGTATCCCTTGCCTGAGTCAAATGTCAAACCTCCATCTGATGGCTCAGGCTCATCGTCCCCAAATTCAAACTGAGATGGAGGGAGTTCTCAGACGGTGACCTGAGTTGCAGCGCCACTGTCTTCTCCGGTGAGGTGCTCGTCTCAGGTCATCCAAAATGACAAAACAATACCCAATCCTACTCAATTTTTCATCCTGATCACGAATCCATCATCCAAATTCACTAATTCCTTCTCTAACTCCAAACACGATAGAATTTTCAGAAATCCACCAAATCTTGATCATCACAATTCTCAAAGATAATGATCCTGATGTAATCTACACTCTTCACTAATCAATTTCCACTATCCAATCATGAATGTATCATCAAGAATCTTGCGAAATCAGGCTCAACAGAAAATGGTTCATACCCTAGAGTGTCTCTATCCATCAAATTATTGTACCAAAATCCATCTATGTCATGATAAGAACCTAACCACATAAAGATTTCTAGCTATCTCTCCCTAAATTAAGCATAATTTCAATTTGTACCAACCTGGTTTCAGATGAAGAACAAATGCAATTCTTGCTCGATTTCTCCTCCACAATGATCCAGATTCACTCCAAATCTTCCTCTGAAGCCAATGCACACCTCAATTTGGCTTGATTCTTCTTCAATCTCCAAACACGATCTTGAGTTGCAGCTCTGAATTTCCACTTGCTATCTCTGCTACCAGCTTCAAATGCTTCCAAAAAAATTGGCTGAACACACTCCAAATCTTATATAGAACTCATTAGAATCATCTAGAAAGTTCTGTAACCACCCAAATGAGATTTTGCAATTTCAATTTCTCTCCAAAATCTCTCCCACACCAGTCACGATTCTGGCTCTCTTTGGGCATGAAAATGCTTGGAAAATTCATCTCATGAGATATTGGATTGGTTTGTTATGATTATTTCGTTGTTTGCAAGCCAATGGTGTGAGTTTGATATGTTGCTTCATCATGAAGTAACAACATGAAAGGGTATGAAAATGGACTCAAACCAAAATTCTAGCATTGCCAAAGTTCCTAAAATTATTTTTCCATTCAAAATGACCTATTATTTTGCCTTGTTTGGACACAAAATGAATTATTTCAATTTTTGGTCATTAAATGCCTTTAATTCTTCTTTTTTCAAAATTCTTTGAACCACATCCTTCCTTGAGCCATTTCAATGTCTCCTTGATGCATGGTCAAGATTAAAACCCCATTTTGAGCAACTTTCAAGTTTAACAAAATTTCATTTGAGGTGCCTAAGTTGGTGAAAATGACCTATGATCATGAATGACCTATAATCACAAATTCCCAAAATACCCTTGACTTGTCAAAGCCATAACTTGAGTTCTACAATTCCTATCAAGGACTTCTAGTACTCTATGGAAAGCTAAGAGGATAAGGAACAACATTCATGTTGACAAAAAGCTCATAGGAATCATCCTTCTTGGGCAAAAGTTTCATGCAAGTTGGGTAACTTTCAAGCTCCAAATTCACATGCCTTAGATGACCTATAACTTGTTTGGCTCATAACTTGAGTTCTATAATCCCTATCAAGGACTTATAATACTCAAATTAAAGCTAAGATCATGCTATACAACAATCATGTTGAGGTCAAGATGATATGACAATCATATCTTGAGTTAAATAGTCTTGAAGTTAGGGGTCAAACTAGGGAATTTTACACTGTCAAGTCTTGGAAACCCTAGCTTGAAACTTCTCAAAATCTTCAATCATGATGAGTTAACCTTAAAATCATTCTTAGAACATCTCAATGCAACAATCCATGATCACATGGCTCTTGGATTAGGCCTCAACCTTCTTCAAATCATTAGTTGACTTAGGGTTGACCCAGTCAAACCCTAGCTGCACCGCTCATGGTTGAGCCTTCTTAATCTTGCATAATGATCTGTCTAGGCCTCAAAGTGATCTTCAACACTTCTCATGAGCTCTCTCAAGACCTCCAGTCCATCTTCATGGCTTCAGAATCATCTGATGGCTTTCCACAACTCTCAAGTTAGGAGACTTACCCACTTGGCTTTAATCACTCTCTCTGAGGATCTTTTAACTTCTCTGACAAGGATATCAACCCTTGAACACTTGAATAACCTTCTTAGCTAGCTTCATAGTCTTGTATAGATCTTGATTGGTAATCATGCCTCCTGATCTCCTGCATACATGTCAATGAAATGCAAATGATAATGCTAATGTGAATGAAATGAAACACAAGCTAGGTAAAGAAATGTTGGGCAAATTTTGGGGTGCAACACGAGGTCAGGAATATGAGTCAGGAGTCGGCTTCGACTTTGTCGTTGCCCTCCCGACATACACGATGATGAGTAACTGAGGGTATCGGAATAAAAAAAAACCACTTTTTATTATTCTAACATTACATTTTTTCTCTGCTTTTGTCTGTTTTGTGTGTAGGTACAAAACAAATCGAGTCTTCGACGAATCGGCACGAAGAATCGGGCATGGGCATGAAGACCAATCTTAGAACAATAGGACTTTAGCATAAAAAAATGTATCTTATTTTTCTTTTGTAATTGTATTACAATAAATATGAATAATAAAATTCACATTATTTTCATCCAATTACAATTCTTTCGATTATTCTCTTCCTATTTCATCGCAAACCGATTGAAACAAAATTATATGATTAAATCCAACCGATAAACTCAAACAATTAAAATTTAACCGATTAAACTCAATCAAACGGATTAAATTCACCAAATAAAATCATACGGATAAATCCCAAAACAAAATCACCTGAATCAACCTTGTCGTTCCAAAACATGTTGCTCGACTTAAACCTTTTTCAAATTAAATCGTGCCTGATGATAAAAATGGTAAACGACCTTGAACGAATAAAGCAGAGAGGTCCGATTAACAACGAAACAGAATTAACCTTCGCACTGAAAAGTAATCGAATTGTATCTCCAATGGTTAAATCCAATGCCCTGGACCATCACAGATATAATAAATCCAGACATTGGCCGAAATTTCCACTGTATTCCCTTAAAATAAACTCCGCAGAGAGAATCCTCGCACCGATTTGAACCAGACAACATAATCAGCTCCATATGGTTAAACAATGGCCCTGAAATCCCCTGACAACAAAATCTCGGCCTTTGAATAAATTATCATGTCTCAAAGATCCTGACGTCAGAATTACTTGTAAAATTCAATTCATCCTCAAATAAAACACGACACTCGGAAATGGAAACCCTAATCGCTCGAGGGATTCCTGACGATGATCCTGCTTCCTAAACTGCCAGCAGATGATAAATAAATGACCATTTTGCCCCTCGACAGTCAAAGTGCACCTGATGTGATTCTCCTGCAAAAAACAACAGACTGTGCAAACCCGTTAGCGGTTAGTTAATATGTAATGCAAAATGAAATGTAATGCGACATGAATCGACTAATCTTAGGGCAAAATTTGGGGTATGACAGTTTCCTTTCCCTCTCTTTGGGATAAATAACGAACGGCGGCGACTCTTCTGTCTTCCGCCGGTCTTTTTCGCAGTAGCGACAGCTGGCGGCTCTGCTGGGGAATCTTCCATCCCCTATGCGATTCAATCCTAACGCTTGTGTGTTTATCTTTGGGTGCGTATATATGTGTTATACTTTATCTTCATTTGCATTTTACTTTCCAGCATTGTTATATATCATTGTTGTTGTGATGTTGGGAGGGAATATTCCATTGTGTGATAAGCCAAAACCCAGTCTTGAGAACAACCATAGCATTAGAGTGAGGAGTAGTGAGGACCTATATGTTTGGCATGCACTAGTCCTCATGAAATTTGTGTTCAGACGAGGTTTTCTTTGAAGACATCTCATCCTGCTGGTCAGGACCGGGATGTTGTATCTGAAAACTATCGACTCTGGAGACCGATCATTTGGAAGTCAGCTAAGTGAGTCTGCTTCGTTAAACTATGATTCCAAACCAGAAATGGTGAATGTATCATCATTTCTCGAAAGTCTGTGACGCTGATGAACGCATAGGATGCCAGACCTTATCAGTGATAGGTTCATACCTGTGAGAGGGGAGGGTTATGCAGGAAACTTTGACCTTCAACCTACCCAGTTTTCTCGTTAGTGTGAAACTTTGATCTTGATACTGTGGGTCCTTATGACAGTGTTGTGTTATTATCTCGCCAAAGCGAAGCGCTGGTTCTTCTCAGTCAACAACACAACAATCTTGATCCCCTGTTGTATTTTCATTTTCATTTGCATTTACATTTACATGTATTTATGTTGCAGGTGTATATTTTCCTCTCGATTATAGTGAATTAGTCCATTTATGACATGGAGACTAGTTTGAAGAAGACTGTTGTATACACTTTTCCTACTCCTGACATATGGTCTCTGCTCAGTTTGATCTATGTTGCTGATCGTACTGTAATGGAAGATTTCAAGAAGTCATATGGGAAGATTTTGGGATGTGTCTGCAAAGCTTTAGTATTTGAGTTGGGAGGTCTTCACACCTTACTTCAGTTCTATGATCCACAGTTGAGATGTTTCACTTTCCTGGGTTATGTGCTACTGCCTACTCTGGAGGAGTTCTCTATGCTGCTTGGAGTTCCTATTTTGGACCAGATGCCTTTTTATCATATTGAATTTGAGCCTAATTTGACTAAGCTTGCTAATTCAATTCATTTGGATGCTTCTAAGCTAGAAGGGAAGTTGGTTACAAGAAATGGGATACCTGGATTTCCATTGTCTTTCCTGGTTGGTAAAGCTCACCAGTTTGCAAAGGATGGTTGTTGGGTTGTCTTTAATGCTATATTAGCTTTGTGCATATATGGTATAATGTTGTTTCTGAATATTCCAAACTTTGTGGATTTGGATGCTTTCCACATCTTTGCTTCGGGAAATCCTGTGTATACACTTCTGGGGGATGTATATCCTTCTGTGCATTACAAGAATGAGAATCGGAGAGGGAAGAATGTGTCTTGTTGTGTACCTCTTTTATATAGGTGGTTTGTGAGTCACCTTCCCAAGACCGATCCTTTTGTTGATACTGCAGGTACCTCAGAGTGGTCAGAGAGACTGATGGGTTTGACTTTTGAGAACATCCTATGGTTTAATAGAGATCAGTTAGGTATGGAGATTATCTACAGTTGTGGTGGTTTTCCTAAAGTCCCGTTGATTGGGAGGAAATGAGGCATTAGCTACAACCCATCTCTTACAGTGAGGCAGTTTAGGTATGCTCTAAGGGAACCTCCGAGAGAGGAGGAAATACAGGAATCTCTGTATTTCACTGGTTTGCTTGAGAATGCGACCCTGATCAGAGTTGAGAAAGCTTGGAATAGAATTCACCGTAGAGGGAAAGCTTCTTTGAGTAAGAGAAACAGTAGAGCTTATGATCCTTATGTGACTTGGATTCAGGAGAGAGCTGGGAGATTATTGATGCCTTTTCCACCTTGTGAGCCTTTATATCCTTTGATGATCGAGGAGCCGACTACTGTTGATATTCAGAGATATAATCAGCTATGGTCCGAGAAAGAGGAGTTGCATAAGGCAAACAAGCAATTGGAGAAAGAGATTACTCAGCTCCGAAGCGAGAGGAATGAAGCCACTTATTCATCTAAGAAGCAGACTGAATTGGTGAACAGGCTAGGTACAGAGTTAACAAAAGAGATTCACGCCCGAGAGCGTGTGGGCTTAGATTTGAAGAGCGTTAATGATGTTCTTAGTTCCAAGAAGAAAGAGTTGGACAAAGCATATGTGGAGATCTCGAAATTTAATGACCAATGGAACGCCATCCTAACTAACAAAAAAGAGCGAGAAGACAGGCTTAAACAACAGATTGCTAAGTTGAAGGCTCAACTTAAGGAAAAGGATGAGAAGATTGTAGCTGAATCCTCACTCCGGCGTGAAAACAACTGCAGACTAAATGAAGCGGTTGCAACATTGGATGATTATAAGTCAATAGCTGATGTGAAGAGGTGTAAGCTTAAGGAAGCTTTTGGTGAAGGCGCCTAGGAGGATTATGCTCAGGGTTTGCAGACCACCATTAGCCAGAGAGAGTTGCTCATCCAGGGGTTGCTTGCCAGGCCAAACCATCCAGAGACGAAGGAGCTGTTAGAGGATTTCTGGTCTCGTCGTCGTATCTGATTGTATTATTCTCTTTGCAACTTGTTGTTATGATGTATCTTGAACATCACCAGGCCTGTTGGCTGAGGTCATTTTGATTCCATTGTATTACTGTAGCACTGTGCTCTGTGTTTGACTTTTGGCTCTCATTTTATTTATGAGGAGTTTGATCTATGCTTATCTGTTGGCTCGCCATTGTCTCGCTGCTCTCGTGGAACTAGAATCGAGGGGGAAATTTTCCTAACGCATATATACATGTCTGCATACTACATCATTCTGCATTTTGCATTGCAGGTGCCCTAGAACCGTTAACCTTATCTCTGTAGTTTGTAGTTTGTTTCAGGATTGACAACCAGACGACTCGTTGTTACGCTACTCGGGGAAATCAACGCAAGATTATGGATCATATTCAAGCTGATATGCAAGAATTCTGTGATAGGGTGGCCCAGTTCATGGATTTGATGCAAGGTGTTGCAAATGGCCAAGAGCTGCTAAGGACTTTGGTGCAACCGTTAATTGCTAGGGTTGATGGGAATGGTGTGCTTCACGGGGGAACTGCTGCTAACCCTCCTCGTAATGATGGTGGTACGCCACATGATAATACTATTCCTACACTTATCCCTCCGGGCGGAGGTAATGTAGGTGGGATCCCCATGCCTGAGGTGACGTGTGTTGTACACGAGAATGCTGGCCCACAGTGGGAACAGGATGAGCAGGACGATGTGTTTTCTATGAGGGATCTTAATGCTAGTCTGCAGCCTAAAACAGACAGAAAGTTTAAGATGCTTGAGGAGAAGATGCGAAGCTATGAAAATCATAACTCTATGGGATTGGATATGGCTAATTTGGGGTTGATCCCGGATTTGAAGGTTCCTTTGAAGTTCAAAGTTCCTGATTTCGATAAATACAAAGGCACTACCTGTCCTAGGGTCCATCTTTGTTCCTACTATCGCAAGATGTCCGCCTATTCTGATGATGAAAAGTTGCTTATGCACTTTTTCCAGGACAGTTTTTCTGGCCCTTCCCTAGAGTGGTATATGGGGCTAGAACCTGCCAACATCCGAAGCTGAAGGGATTTAGCTGAGGCATTTGTTAAGCATTACCAATACAACAGTGACTTGGCACCGAACAGGGTCCAATTGCAGAACTTATCTCAGAGGAATAATGAGTGCTTTAAGGAGTACGCCCAAAGGCGGCGTGAACTGGCAGCTAGAGTACAACCTCCTATGGTGGAGAGGGAGCTGATAGACATGTTTGTTGCCACACTACCAGGAGTGTACTACGAGAATTTGATTGGCAACATGTCGAGGAGTTTTTCTTATCTCGTCATTATGGATAAAAGAGTTGAGAACGGAATTAAATTGGGTAAAATTCAAGCCGGTGAAGGATCCACATCTGGTGGAGGGAGAAAGACTTTTGGTAACTCCAAGAAGAGAGAGGGAGAAACCAACGCAGTATCAAGTTCCCGGAGAAGAAACTGAAATCAGCGTCAATACCGTTAACAGCAACCTCGGGTTGCCAGTATTACCATACCTGCAGTACCACAACAACAACCATAGCAGCACCAACAGAACTATGCGCCAAGGCAGTTCTAGGATCGTAGAAGGACTATGAACAGGCAGTTTGATGCGCCATCGATGCCATACTCGCAGTTGCTTCAAACCTTGTTGCAATTATAGTTGATACATAAAAGGACTCTGGCTCCTTTGACAGGTGCACCACCTCCGGGATACGATGCCAATGCGAGGTGTGAATTTCATTCTGGTGCTCCAGGTCACAACATCGACAACTATAAAGCATTCAAACATAAGGTTCAGGACCTTATAGACAGTAAAGCCATTAATTTTTCTCACGATGCACCCAATGTCGTACAGAATCCTATGCCTAATCATGGGGCAGCTGGGGTTAGTGCCATTATTGAGGATGAGAGTTTGAATTTGGTAGCTGATGTCGAAGGATAAACTATTGAGTGGAGGGGTATTTCTTGGGTGTGATGAAGCTTGTGCAGAGTGTTTGATCCATTCGAAGGGGTGCGAGAAGTTGAAGAATCATATTCAGAAGCTGATGAATGATGGTATTCTACAGTTTGACAGAGTGTCGGGGAAAAACAAGGAAATAGTTGATGAAGAAAAGAATGAAATTGCGACAATTTCGATTCCGTACAAGACTATCATTATTTATGTGCCACCAAGGCCACCAACCATCATTATTACTAAAGCTGGACCCGTACCCTACGAGAGCACTAAGGCAATTCCTTGGAATTACAGAGCCGAAGTCTATTGTAATGGGCAGAAGCAGGAACTGAAAGGTTCACCGTTGGATTTTATGGACAATCTAGTAGGTACTGGTGGAATAACCCGGAGTGGAAGAGTATTTTCGCCTCCTGAAGTGGTCGCTGAAAAATCTGACAAGGGTAAAGGTAAGGCAATGGTCGAAGAAGGTTCTCAAACTGGTGAGAAAGAGTCCTTATTGAAGGATGCAGAGGAGTTCATGCGCTTGATCAAGAAGAGTGACTACAAGATTGTAGATCACTTACAGGAAACTCCGTCAAAGATCTTCATTCTGTCATTGTTGTTGTGTTCTGAGGCACACAGAAATGCTCTTTTAAGAATCTTGAATACAACTTATGTACCATAGGAGATATCTGTGAATCAACTGGAATGTATGGTAGCACATGTTAATGCTGGTAACAGGCTGGGGTTTAATGATTTGGATTTGACGCCGAAGGGACAAAATCATAATCTGGCGCTGCATATCTCTATTGAATGCAAAGGGTCCGTAATGTCACACGTGTTGGTGGATACCAGGCCGTCACTGAATGTACTTCCCAAGAAAGCGCTAATGAAGCTGGATACCCGAGGTATAATATATATACTCCAAGCGACTTGGTGGTACGAGCTTTTGATGGGACTAGAAGGTCCGTGTTTGGGGAATTGACTTTTCCAATCCAGGTCAGTCCGGAAGTATTTGATGCTGTGTTTTATATCATGGATATTCAACCAGATTATAGCTGTCTGTTAGGACGACCGTGGATACATTCGGCAGGCGCCGTAACATCAACGCTGCACTAGAAGTTGAAATATATGGTGGGTGGCAGTGTTGTTACTGTTTGTGGGGAAGAAGATATTTTGATAAGTCATTTATCTTCATTCAAATATGTCAAAGTTGACGGTGAGATCCACGAGATGTTATGTCAGGCTTTCAAGACTGTACAAATCAAGGATAAAGCACCAGTTGAAGCTAAGGCGCCTGAAGTTTCCATGTCATCCTATAAAGAAGCACAGGCTGTGGTGAAGGCTGGGGCATCACAAGGTTGGGGCCAGGTGTTGAATATCTCCAACAAGCAAGACAAATTTGGACTTGGATACAACCCATCTTCCTCCTCACAGAGCGCGCCGCGCTATAAGGGACCCGTCCAGTTCACCAGCGGCGGGGTGATCTTTGAGCAGATTAATGTCGTATTTGATGAAGAAGGTGATAACGATTGCGACATGGATACATGGATCCGACCGTGTACTCCTGGTCAGAGCCTAAACAACTGGACTGTCAAAGAAGTCATCCAAGTGACGAAAGAAGAGTAATGATTTGTTTTCTTGATTATCTGTAGCCCTATGTTCTACCCGGAGCATAGCGGTCTTTGTCTTCAGGGCCTAATTGTTTATGTTTGAACATCATTTTATCAATTAATCAAAGGGTGTTTTTCTTGCATTCAAATATTGTGATCTCTGTCTTTCCTATTTTATTTTTAATAATAAAATAGCAATATGGTTTGTGCTTGTTTTCATATCATTTTAAGCATTAAATCATCATCATTGAAGGTTTCACATTGCAGATGACACCGCTCCAAAACCGTCTATGACTCGCTTTGACTTTGATAATCCGATATTTCAAGCCGAAAAAGAGATTGATGAAGATGAATACCTACCTGAAGAGCTAGCCAGGCTACTGAAACAGGAAGATAAAATCATTATGCCTCATCAGGAGGAAATTGAGGTCATCAACTTGGGCACTGAGGAAGCCAGAAAGGAAGTCCGGATAGAGGCCACATTGCAGAGTGATATCAAGCAGAGATTGGTCCTATGAAGATATGCCCGACCTTGACACAAATATTGTGGTTCATCGCTTGCCTTTGTGTGAAGAGTGTCCGCCTGTCAAGCAGAAGCTTAGAAGGACTAGCCCAGATATGGCGGTAAAAATCAAAGAAGAGGTCCAAAAGCAGTTGGATGTAGGATTTCTCGCCATGACAATTTACCCTTCGTGGGTCACTAACATCGTACCTGTACCAAAGAAGGACGGTAAGGTAAGGATGTGTGTTGATTATAGAGATCTGAATAAAGCGAGCCCGAAAGATGATTTCCCGCTCCCCCACATTGACGTATTGGTTGATAATACTGCACAGTATTTCGTGTTTTCCTTCATGGACGGTTTTTCCGAATACAATCAGATTAAAATGGCGCCGGAGGATATAGAGAAAACAACTTTTATTACACCATGGGGGACTTTCTGTTTAAAGGTAATGCCTTTTGGGTGAAAATGCAGGGGCAACCTATCAGCGGGCTATGGTGACTCTCTTTCATGATATGATTCATCATGAGATTAAAGTATATGTTGATAACAAGATTGCAAAGTCACAGACGGAGGAGGAACATCTGATTAATCTGTTGAAGCTGCTTGAGAGGCTAAGGAAATTCATACTAAGGTTGAATCCAAATAAGTGCACTTTTGGTGTACGGTCAGGGAAGTTGCTGGGGTTCATTGTCAGTGAAAAAGGAATCGAGGTCGATCCTGCGAAAATAAAAGTAATTCCAGATATGCCAGCGTCGAAAACAGAGAAAGAGGTTTGTGGTTTCTTGGGTAGATTGAACTATATTGCTAGGTTCATATCTCATCTCACAGCCACATGTGAACCCATGTTCAAATTGCTAAAGAAAGATCATGCGGTTGTCTGGAATGAAAATTGCCAAAGGGCGTTTGATAAAATAAAAGAGTATTTGCAGGAACCTTCAATATTGATACCTCCAGTAGCTGGAAGACCATTGATAATGTATTTAACGGTTCTTGAGAATAGCATGGGTTGTGTTCTCGGTCAACATGACGAGACTGGAAGAAAAGAGCATGCCATATACTACTTGAGTAAAAAGTTCACAGATTGTGAGTCTAGGTACTCAATGTTGGAAAAAACATGTCGCGCGCTCGCTTGGGCTGCCAAACGCCTGAGAAAGTATATGTTAAATCATACAACCATGCTGATTTCGAAGATGGATCCGATTAAGTACGTCTTTGAAAAACAAGCACTTTTAGGAAGGATTGCCAGGTGGCAGATGGTCCTGATAGAATACGACATTCAATACGTCTCGCAAAAGGCTATCAAGGGGAGTGTTATGTCATAATATCTTGCTGAACAACCGATCGATGATTACCAACCAATGAAGTTTGAATTTCCCGATGAAGACATCATGTTCTTAAAGATGAAGGATTGTGATGAGCCATTACCCGATGAAGGTCCGGAGAAAGGTTCTCAATGGCAAATGATATTTGACAGTGTTGTCAACTCCTATGGTAGTGTAATTGGGGCAATTATCACGACTCCTCACGGTTCTCATATCCCCTTCACTGCCAGGTTAACATTTCCTTGCACCAATAATGAAGCAGAATATGAAGCGTGCATTATGGGGTTGGAAGAAGCCATTGATCTGAGGATCAAGAATTTAGATGTGTATGGTGATGCAGCGCTAGTGGTCAATTAGATCAAGGGAGAATGAGAGACCCAACAGCCTAATCTGATACCTTACATGAACTATGCAAGGAGGTTGTTACGTTTCTTTGATCGGGTGGAGTTTCATTATATGCCGAGAGTAGAGAATCAGATGCCAGACGCTCTGGCGACATCATCTTTAATGTACAAGGTGAACTATTGGAATGATGCTCCAAGAATAGTCATCTCGCGCCTTGATAGGCCGACATTCGTATTTGTAATTGAGGAAGCCTCTGATGGCAAGCCATGGTATCATGATATCCAGAATTTTCTCAAGAACCGAGAATATCCGCCTGGGGCATCAGCCCGGGATAAGAAGACCTTGAGGAGGTTGTGTGGGAACTTTTATCTGAACCAAGATGGTGTGCTCTACAGGAGGAATTATGACTTGGTACTATTAAGGTGCATGGACGAAAAAGAAGCAAGATTGCTTATGGAAGAGGTTCACGAAGGTGCCTTTGGTACACATGCCGGCGGGCATGCCATGTCTCGAAAGCTGTTGAGAGCAGGGTATTATTGGTTAACTATGGAGTCTGATTGCTTCAAGTATGCAAAGAAGTGCCATAAATGCCAAATTTATGCTGATAAGATTCATGTGTCGCCAAGTCCGTTGAATTTCATGGCATCTCCTTGGGGCCTTTTCCATGTGGGGCATTGATATGATTGGCAAGATTGAGCCCACCGCATCCAATGGACATCGCTTCATCTTGGTAGCCATTGATTATTTCACCAAGTGGGTAGAAGCAGCTTCGTATGCTAATGTTACCAAGTAAGTGGTAGCCCGATTTATCAAGAAGGACATCATATGTCGTTACGGAGTACCCAAAAGAATCATTACTGACAATGGTTCAAATTTGAATAACAAGATGATCAAGGAACTATGCCAGAGTTTCAAAATTGAGCATCACAACTCATCTCCCTATCATCCGAAGATGAACGACGATGTCGAAGCGGCCAACAAAAATATCAAGAAGATAGTGCAGAAGATGGTTATAACCTATAAAGATTGGCATGAGATGTTGCCCTTTGCTTTGCACGGTTATCGTACTATGGTACGTACTTCAACTGGGGCAACTCCTTTCTCGCTAGTGTATGGTATGGAAGTTGTCCTGCCATTAGAAGTCGCGATTCCTTCTTTGAGAGTTCTGGTTGACGTCAAGCTAGATGAGACAAAATGGATAAGAAATAGATTGAATCAGCTCAGCCTGATGGATGAGAAGAGGTTGACGTCCATCGCATATGGTCGTTTATATCAGAGTCGGATGAAGAAAGCTTTTGATAAGAAGGTGTGCCCTCGAAGCTTTCAAACAGGCGATCTAGTGTTGAAGAAGATTCTCCCTCCACAAACAGATCACAGGGGCAAATGGACTCCTAACTACGAAGGTCCATATGTCGTGCGAAAGGTTTTCTCTGGAGGAGCCTTGCTATTATCAACCATGGATGGTGAAGATTTCACATCCCCTGTGAATGCAAATGCAGTTAAAAAATACTTTGCTTAAAGAGACCCGCTGGAAAGAAAAAGAACATCCAGGAAAAAATGGGGCATCCCAGCGAACCATAAAAAGAATGGGTTCAGGCAAAAATTAGGGATAAAAAGAAAAAGCGTAAACCTGTAAAGTTGAAAACCTGAAAAGGTGACTTTGGCAAAATGGGTACCCCGGTGAATTGAAAACCCGCAAGGGCAATTCAGGCAAAAGTTAGGGATTTGAAAAGCAAATGATTGCGGTCTGCATTTTGATCCTCAGAGTATAATGGATTGAGGGAGGACCTGAGGGCCGTTTATCCGAATCAATCTCTTCAGAGGACGAAGCATCAGAGAAGCATCAAATTCAGGCGAGTCATAGATGGATCAAATCATGGTGTTTGTCTGTGCCACATTGCCGACATTTTGTATATTTCTGTGCATTTCTGTAAATTGTTTTTACGCAACTTCCTCTTTTTAGGGGTTGCATCTATTGTAAAATTTGCCTATTTACAGGCCATTTGTCAATAAACATATATTATTCAGTAAATTGTTGTTCTCGTTTTAGCCTTTACTGTTTTGTTTGCAGAAAAACTGCCCGATGTTTTGATAAAATTGCGCATACATAAACTTGCAGGCTTTGCCAATAATCATTAAAACTTTGATTTATTTGAACAATGTCACAGATGATGACCGAGATAGTTCCCGTTGTGCAGGATATCTTGTTGTTTGTTCATTTGCAGGGTCGTTACCCTTGGGGCAAATTTCTCGAGGTGTATGCCCAATAGGATTACCATCCCCACAGAAAAAAGACGTGTATTTGGGACTCATTTTCCCCAGCAAGGGTTTGTTTCTACGTGAAAAGATGGGTAGGTTGAGTGTGTACACTTATCCCGGGCAGTTTGTCTGTACGTACTTATTCCTCGGCAGTTCAATATTGACTCCTCCAGCAGAGTCAAGTTATCCCTAGAAGGTCTAGATTGATATCCCCACGCAGGTCAGGTATATGCCCGTATCCCCTGCAGATTATAGACACGCACTTACTCCCCAGTGTGTCGAGACTGGATGTCTCTCCCCCAGGAAAGTTTGGAACTGTTTTCCCAGCAGCGGAGCAAGTTCATGATTTTGTTTCCCCACAGAGTTCAGATATGTGACTTTGTATCCCCTCAGAGTTTGAAGTGGTGATTCATTTCCCAAGCAGAGGTCGAGGTCGGTGTCCCTCTTACCTAATTCCCTAGAGAAGTCAGCAGAGCAGTCATTCTTCCCTGTAGTTTAGGATTAATTCAGAGATTTCTATTCTCTATCCTCAGCAGAGAGAGTTTGGGATCGATACCCCAATAAATCTTGTTTGCGCATCCCCAGCCGAGTAATCCCCGACTGGTTGGATTTTTGATCTTCAACAGAGCGGGGTTACTCCCAGATGCGTATTTTATACCCTAAAAGGACTTTGGTATTCTAGGAGGCCATTTAGGGCTGATTCCCCAGTAAAGCAAAGTTAATCTCAGTGGTTGATTGTTATCCCCTGCAGAGTTGTTGATTTCCCCAGTATGTTAGACTTATTCCCAGCGTTTGGTTGTCTTTCCCCAGTTGGGTCGTTTATTCCCCAGAAGAGTTGTATTCTGGAAGGCCATCCAGGGCGTTTTCCTCAAAAGGTTTTGAGTTAATCCCCAGCGGAGTGGATTTTGTTCTCAGCATAACAATTTTACCCTGGAGAGTTCGTTTCTAGGAGGCCATCCAGGGCTTGTTTTTCCCAGCATAAGTCCAATCGTACTTGGCACGTGCTGCTTCTCCCCGGCGGAGTTGTTTTTCTCTCTTTAGCATTGATTTTGTTGACGTGGTTCCGTTGCATTTTGCATTGTGCATAACATCCACCAAACGCGTAGCATTTCCATTTCGTATGGAGTATTGCACCATTTTCAAACATATGCATGTGAAGCATAAGCCAAGTTGTTACCTCTTTGTTTTTAGGTGTACTTTTCCTGTATGGTGTCCAGACCCAGGCAAATGTGGTTGATATTCTTGAGCCCGTGGGGTATCCAGACCCTGGCTCGCGCTGGTTTATTTTCATTAACCCGTGTGGTATCCAGACCTCGGTTAATGACGTTTTCTTGAGCCCGTGCGGTATCCAGACCCCGGCTCGCACCGATTTATTTTCATTAACCCGAGTGGTATCCAGACCCCGGTTAATGACGTATTCTTGAGTCCGTGTGGTATCCAGACCCCGGCTTGCACCGGTTTATTTTCATTAACTCGTGCAGTATCCAGACCTCGGTTAATGACGTTTTCTTGAGCCCGTGTGGTATCCAGACCCCAGCTCGCACCGATATATTTTCATTAACCTGTGTGGTATCCAGACCCCGGTTAATGATGTTTTCTTGAGCCCGTGCGGTATCTAGACCCCGGCTCGCACCGGTTTATTTTCATTAACCCGTGTGGTATCCAAACTCCGGTTAATGACGTTTTCTTGAGCTCGTGCAGTATCTAGACCCCGGCTCGCACCGGTTTATTTTCATTAACCCGTGTGGTATCCAGACCCCGGTTAATGACGTTTTCTTGAGCCCGTGCGGTATCTAGACCCCGGTTTGCATCGGTTTATATTCATTAACCCGTGTGGTATCCAGACCCCGGTTTGCACCAGTTTATATTCATTAACCCGTGTGGTATCCAGACTCCGGTTAATGACGTTTTCTCGAGCCCGTGTGGTATCCAAAACCCGACTCACACCAGTTTGTTCCATTGGCATGTGCGGTATCCAGACCCTGGCTGATGATGGTTTATTGAGCCCGTGTGGTATCCAGACCCCGGCTCGCACCTGATTGTTTCTTAGCATGTGAGGTATCCAGACCCTGGCTAGCAGTGATTCATTTGGCATGTGCGGCATCCAGGCCCTGGCTAGTGATTATTTTCATTAACCCGTGTGGTATCCATACCCCAGTTAATGACGATTTCTTGAGTTCATGTGGTATCCAGACCTCGGCTCACATCAGTTTGTTTCATTGGCATGTGCGGTATCCAGACCCAGGCTAGCGTTGATTTACCATGCCCGTGTCGTATCCAGACCCCGGCAGAGTGAGATGTCTTTGATAGATGTGTTCATCTCATCATTCTCTCCAACATAGTTTATTTGGTTGAGTTTATCATCTTGCGGTTGGAAAATTTATGGGTCCTTTTGGTATTCAACCGTCTTCTACCTCAAATGTTTGAAAGTCGTTCACTTTTCATCCCTTCAGGTCCAAGTCGTTTGAATAGGGGCAGCTGTTGCACCCCAAAATTTGACCAACCAGTGCTCGCATTTGGCTTACGTTTCATTTTCATTTCGCATTTCTACATTGCATAGAATTTGTTCTGGATGCAAGAGATCAAGGTTTTCCTGTGGGTCAGGGTTCGCTTTGTTGCAAGAGACTAAACAGCAAGCATCAGAGGCTCCGACATTTATTTTGCCCAGTGATGGAGCGGTCGATTTTATTTTATTTTCCAGGATAATTTTTAGCTCAAGAAGGAAGCATTCAGGCTATCTCAAGCATTCTCATGGTCATAATATTCAAGAGCAAGTTTCAGAAGCTGAACAGGGCTCAGAACGGTTGAAAATGGATCATTGTGCACGTTTCCCTCCAAAAGGCGCCAAAATTCAAATTTTCAAGGTGTTAATCGATTAACCAAAGAAAAATCAGACTAAATTTGAATTTTTGA
This sequence comes from Lathyrus sativus, assembly GCA_963859935.3. Classification (NCBI taxonomy): domain Eukaryota; kingdom Viridiplantae; phylum Streptophyta; class Magnoliopsida; order Fabales; family Fabaceae; genus Lathyrus; species Lathyrus sativus. The sequence goes on from OZ012741.1 coordinate 28,153,956, forward strand.
AGGTGTTAATCGATTAACCCATATGGTTAATCGACTAACCAGTGCAAATTTTTCCTCTGTACGTGAATTTCCAATAGAAGTCACTTTGGGGTCCATTTTGATCACATGAGAAATTGATTTTACACCAAAGGAAGGATCTAGAACCACTTCAAATTTTGGATTAGCTTTCAAATTAATTCAATTCCCTCCAAATTCCCATTCCTAATCCCATTCTAATTTTCACAAACCACACTCCAAACCACATTTGGATCCAAACCTAGAGCATATTTAAATGATTTGCTCCAAACCTCACACATAATCTTCATAATTCCATTTCATTTTTCAGAATTCACTCTCATTCTCTCAATTTACTCTCAACTTTTCACTCCCTAACTCCATTAAAGATCTTCCCACCTTGAATTCTTTGATTCTCCATTGGAATCATTGAATTCTAGAGCTAAAACCTTCATCCTTCATCCATTTTGCTTACAATTCTCCATTCAATTTTCGTGCTATTATGGATCTGAATTTTGAAGTTGATCTAGATGAGCTTATTTGGATTATTCTTGCTTAATTTTGGTGGATCTTCATTCCTACTAGAAGAATTCACTTGGATCTTGAAGGAATTCTGGATTTCTAGCTTGGATCTGCTCAATTGAAGTTGAATCAACAATTATCAAAGCCATTCTCCGCTTTGTAGGTTGGAATTCTAGATCCGATGCTATTTTGAGCTTATTTTGCATATTCGATGTGGATATTCATTTTTGATTAACTTTTGGTTGATTTGATCCATGTGATTTGTGATCTTGTTGTTTTAATGTGTTTACATGTTGATTGGATCACTATTTTCTGGTTTAAATTCGTGCATAATTGATTATATGATCATCTGGATTATTGGAGAAGTAATTAATTGCTAAAAAGTGCTTTTGAGCTGCTGTTTTCTGCTTCTGGTACAATGTTAATTGGTTAACTAGTTGCAGTGTAAACTGGTTAATCGATTAACCAATGCGAATTTTCAAACATTTTTAACCGGTTAATTGGTTAACCATATGTGTTAACCAATTAACACTGAACCAGAATGTGTTATTTGCTGTTTTTCATGCTTATTTTGGTATCATTTCACTTCGAATCTTCACGGATCAGTATGATGCATTAGGAGTGAGATGTTTTGGATATATATGTCGATGTTCTTGATTGTTTAATCATGATTTCTTCGACACATGTGTTCGATTTCCACTTGAATGCACACTTTTGTAGTTGTCGTTCAAAGTGATGAATGTTCATTCTTTTGCTTTGCTTGAGTATGAAGATTTGCTTGGTTGAGATGCGCTTGTGGTGGCTGTTGTCCCACATTTTTTCCTCCCACTTTTCTTCGATGATTGATGGTCGATGGTCATAGGAGTTCGCTTCTCCCATTTCATCTCATCCTCGCATCTTTTGTGTTTGCATTTTCATGTTTGCTTGCCTTCTTACATTTCTCTTGTGTTTTGCATCTCTTTGCTTGCTTTCAAGAGATTGAGATGTGCTTGTGGTGGCTGCTACCCCACACTTTGTTCCTCCCTCTTTGCATGATTATTTTCCTTGTTTGCATCTCTTACTTGTGATTGATTTATCTTGTGCTTTCTTGGTCTTCTTTGCCATGATCCCCTATGGTTCTTAGTCCCTCCGTTTAGGATAGGAGTAGGAGAGACATTAAGTGTTCAATCCAAGCATGATAACATTAGGATAGTCTTCCCTTTTTTATCTCAATCATAGGAGCACATTGTATGACAACATTAGGGTTGAGTTAGTTTCCCCTTAGTCTTGTGTCTTCTCTTCTCATCTCAAAACTTCTTCAAAACATCTAATAAAGGATAATGAGTGTTGTACGCTACGAGCCTTAAGCATTTGGGAAATGATGATTGGGGGCCTCCTCTCATACCGTCTCGAGTGTTTAGCGTATGTCCTTTGGACGATATGCGACGCATTCACTCATAAGTCATAGTCTTTAGTGCAACATGAGTTACAAACACAATTCAATTCACTTCTTCATAAAAGACTAAAAAATAAACATCAAACTTTTTTATCCTTCGGGATTAATTGAAAACCATTTTCAAAGAGAGTGTTGTTAACTTTTAGTTCTATCGCAAACAGGTAACGCCTAAGTCTCCAGTGGTCGAGCAACAATACACCTAACTGCTAGAACTAAGGTTTAACCATACTCGGGTAAAACACATGAACCCATCTGTGGTCGTGTCAGTCCGAACTATGTTTGCTCTGATTTCTCGTACCGGACGAGGATACATAGGCACAAGATGTGATGTCTTGGCGAGCAACCTTCCCCACCTTCACCCGTAGTTTCCCGAACTACGTTGACTCTGACTTTCCCATTGCACGAGGCAATACATAGGCATAGAGCGGCAATGCTCTATCGAGTCCCTTTTCTTTTCTTTTATCCCTGTGGCCTGTAGCTTAGATAGTTTAACACCATTTTAGATATATAACAAGCGTGGATCCCATTGAGTACAATGGACGTGAGGGGTGCTAATACCTTCCCCTTGCGTAACCGACTCCCGAACCTAAGGTTTGGTTGCGATGACCTGTCTTTTTCCTTTTACATAGGTTTTCTTTGATCGTTTCCTTTCCCTCTCTTTGGGATAAATAACAAACGGTGGCGACTCTTCTGTCTTCCGCCAGCCTTTTTCGCAGTAGCGACAGATGGTCACAGTCTAAAGTTTATATTTATCTTTGTAGTCCTCGAAGGTAGTCTCCATCTTGAGCGCCTTCCCCTCGAGCTTCCTATATGTTGCTCGTTACTTCTCCATCTCGGAAATGAGATAGATTTCTTTGTGGTTAAGAATAAGAGAAACCACCAAGACCCTCATCAGGGAAGCCGCATCATGAGTCAACGATTTCCTTCATGCCACCTGTTAAGGCCCGGGATAACTGAAGAGTATGCCCGAGGCACGGCCAGAGAAGGGCTCCCTCGAAGAAACCCCTGTCGGAAAAGCAAAGGGGCATCACGAGCTTGTCATTGGCTCCCTCTTCCCCCATCAAATCTACCGCCTCGTCCGGACAAGGCCTTTTCTTGGTCAGGGTGTCCCGTTTCATTTGGGGAGTAGACTAGTTGCCACTTGCAGAATAAGTAGAGCTGGGGCCAGAGTCGGCCCTTGACTTATTCTGGAGATCGGCAAGCCTGTTCTTGGAACCCTTTTTCCCACCTTTTGCAGCCATTTTGAGCATGCTCTCCTGGAGGTTCGACAAGTTGCCTGCGACAAAAAACAAACATAGGTTAGTACGCCAAGAAACAATAAAGACAAGTCAAAAGAAAAATAGCTACCTAAGAGCAGCCTAGCCTCCTCGGAGGTATTACACTTGAGGAGCTCTCTGGTATTGATGTATCGGGCCTCCAACATAGCTTCACCCCGCTCTTCGAGGACAACCTTCCCGTCTCTGATCCGCCACTGAGCAGGGGTAAAACCATCCACGAACTTCACGAGTTTGTCGTGGCCACGCTAATATTCGACATCTAGCTCGTGGGGTTTTATAATATAATGGTCGGTGCCATGCTTGAAGTGGGCGTCAGTCAAATGAAGGGGGAACTTCAAATCCAGCTACATCACTGTTTTCTCGTCCTCACCGAGACACGCGCTTCCATCCTCCTCGAACGCCGGCACGCGATTAAACATAGAGTCAATAGCCGTCAGGGAAGCAGGATTGATTACATAATACCTGTCTTTAAAAGTACGAACAGATTCTGTAAAATCCTTGAACAACTTCTTCGGCTGCTTTAGAGACGTCATGATGTGTTTCCCGTTCACAGACTATCGTTGGAGGTGAAAGCATTGGAAGAATAGAGGAAGGGTAACCCCGATCTCGAGATAGTCACACGCGATCTCGAAAGCCTGAATAAAGGCAATCGAGTCCGTGTGCAGTTGTGAGGGTGCTAACTCGAGTCGGGAAAAAAATTCCTACTTGTAGGCCATTCAATGGAAGTCAAAGGCCTAACTCGTTAAACACAAACTCGTAAATAGAGAATCGATTCTTTGTGAAAGCTGGGCGAATTCATGCTTCCCGAGCAGGCTTATAGACCGACCAATCCTCCTCGGCTCCCTCGACACCCCTGTCTCATCGATAATGGTGAACGCACTTTCGGGAAAATTTGCAAAATCCCCCAAGGCTCCAGCCCGACCCAAGCCAAATTATTATCGGTAATGGTATCAACCAACTCATGACCTTCTATGCTGCGAGCCATTAAAACCTGAAACACAGAGGAAAATAGTGAATTCGACGATCAAATCAGATCCACCCTTCCACTGCAAATCAAGTGAAAGAGCGAAGGAAAGCGCGAGCATGCTGCCCTCGACCAAAGCTCTTACTCAACAGCTGTTAGCTCACAAATTCGACGCCCCCATTAAATGAAGAGGGTTGAGGGAAATATTAAAATTGTCAAGGGAATATGAAAGAGATCTCCGATTGGGAAAAACCTTCGATTGGTTGAAATGTTAGAGTATTTGGGACTTAGAAAATATTTCCAATATTAAGCCTTTGAAATAAACTACCTAAAATTGAACACTTCGACAGTGTTTTTGATTGCCTATATAGGTCGCTCGAAGAATGCATTTTGTTCTTCTATGCAACCGCTGTTCATAACATAGTAGCACACAGGTTTGTGTGCCGCCATTTCTGCCTCAGTGTATGCATCTAGATTCTCGGCCTCTGTGAATATTCTTTAACATATAGGCCTTTGAAGGCAATTAAAGGACAAGTGGTAACAAACTTTATTGCCGACCACTCCATAAATGAAAGTACTTTAAATTACGTCGAACTAGAACCTTGGAAGCTATACTTCGATGGCTCTAACCATACAAAGGGGACAAGCATTGGCGTGCTAATTATTTTGCCTGAAAGAATTCCAAAAAAATTCAAGTATAAAGTCGAGGAGCTTTGCTCCAACAATGAGGCTGAATATGAGGCCTTGATAGCAGGACTTGAAATTTTGTTAGAATTGGGGGCAACCCGAGTCAAAATAATGGGAGATTCAGAGTTGGTTATAAAGCAAATTATAAAGGAGTACAAATGTGTTAAAGAAAATCTTATCATGTATTTTGTAATAGCCAACAGGCTACTGAAAAAATTTGAAGTGGCAAGCATTTGACATATACCTCGACTAAAGAATCAAGTAGCAAATGACCTAGCACAAATTGCCTCTGGATATAAGGTTTCGAAGGAAAACTTACAGGAAGCAATCAAAGCTAGGGGTAAAATTGTGTATGTTGGATTACGTCCATCAGATCTAGAAGTAACGAAGTTTGGATATGCTGACGAAGAAAACTTTAAGATTTTTGTAGTGGATATTTTGACGGATAAAGACTGGAGGAAGCCTTTGGTCGAGTACTTACGTAATCCATCAGCATCTACAGAGTGAAAGGTTAAGTATCAGGTTATGTGTTACATTCTTTTCAAAAAGACCCTAAGAGGGTCTTACTTAAATGCCTTAGTGAATCTGAGGCATATCTGGCCCTTTTGACGGTCCATAGTGGGGCATGTGGGGCACATCAGGTAGGCCATAAGATGAAATGGTTATTATTTCGTCAAGGAGTATATTGGCCTACCATGTTAAAAGATTGCATTGAGTTCGCCAAAGGCTGCCAGGAATGTCAGGTCCATGCTGGCATACAGCATGTCCCGGCAAGCGAGTTACACTCCATAGTTAAACCATGGCCTTTTAGAGGATGGGTTTTGGACTTGATTGGGGAAATTCGACCAGTATCTTCCAAAAATCAAAAGTACATCCTAGTAGGAATCGACTACTTTACGAAGTGGATTGAAGCGGTATGTAACACCCCATTTAAATTATTTAGTCATTTTATACTTTGTTGTGCATTTATTGGTTGTGATGTCCTTAATAAGGGTATGGTGTTAGGGACGAGGGTGAGAGTTGACCTTAGTTGGGGTAAAGTGGACCTATAATAAATAATATTAATGATTAATGATAATAATAAAAATATTATGCACATTGGTATTATTATTTTATGCTATTAATAATAATATTAATGAGATGGTAGTGGTTGTTATTATTATGATTATTATGATAATAATAATAATTATTAATTGGAATAATAAAACTGAAAATCTAATTAAGGGGGATTAGAAGTGGTTTAGTGGGGAATCAGTTACTAATCGTGAAAAAGGAAGAGACCGGAAAAAGAGAGCTAGGGCAGAGGAACCAAGAAATTCTCCATTATTACCAAGAGAAAGCTTCAATCTAAGGTAAGGGGGGAGAATGGATTTCAATGTGGGTGAATTAACATGAGAGGGTAGTGAGAGGTCCTTTCTCTCATAGGATTCATGTATTTCTTCTTCTTTTATCTGACTTTCGAAATATAATGCTTTTCTCTGTAAATGGTTGTTGTTTCTGAATGATTTTTGTGTGATGTATGTGTAAATGAATCTGAGATCAATAATAAATTCATGTGGAATCGATTGATGGTGTGGTAGGATTTTGACAGATAACAGATCTAGAAAATAAGGGTTGGAGGGTTAACGAAATTGAACCCTACATGATAGAAATCTTAGGAGAATAATGGATAGATGGAATATAGTGGAGGTAGAGAGAAACGATTAACAAAAAACTGAATTCTGGGTTGAGTTGAGTGGTAGAATGAAGAGTATTGAGTGAGAATTCGTGAAAGGGATGAAATCTGAGTTTTTGGCAGCAGTTCTAGTGATACGCGTATGGGGCAAGGCATACGCGTAAGAGACAGGGTGATACGCGTATGGTGGGCCTGACAGCAGGGCAATATGCGTAAGAGATAGCATGATACGCGTATGGTGGGCCTGACAGCAGGGAATTACGCGTATGAGGCAGGGCAATACGCGTATTGGCAAGCCTGGGATGACTTTTTCCCATTTTTGCGATTTCTGCCAAGATTTTGCTTGGAACGCAATTCCGTTTAATCGGTAGGATTAATATGACTTAAATGAACCTAAGGAAGATTAGTAATGAATTTAATTAGAGAGAATGTAGAAAATTACATTTTTTCCCTTAGGGATGTGATTGATATGTGTGGGCTAGGAACGTCTAGTATGGACAATCTGGTGTGATGATGGTAATTCCTGAGAGGATTACGGTGAACGGATGGCTCGTGTGGATCATTCATGATCGTGAATTATGCTTGAAATTGTTATATTGCATAATTGTGTTGCCATGCATTTCATGTCATGTGTCTTGTGGAGATGACTAGGTGGGAATCCATGATGGGTGCCTAGTTCATCCGGACTTCATGTGGAAGTCGTTGTGGAGATAAGTTGTAGTTCAGAGGAACGTATACGACTTATCCGGATACCGACGGAAATCGGGTTCTAGAGTGAACCGTATGTATTTGAGTTAGTACCACATGCATTGTGTCAAGTCAGTGAGTCACATTGCATATCTGTAGTTGATGATGGGGTATTAATGCCGAGTAATTGAGATGGCACATGTATGTGCGTTGTATGTGTATGATTGTATGTGTGGTGTGTAACTAATCTTTAGCATGTGTATTTCACCGCTTATTTATTGAATGTAGTTCTCACCCCTTTTCAGTCTGTTGTGTCTATGCTCCTTGGGGAGTGTAGATGACCAGGTACTTGAGTAATGCCTGGAGTGTGTTTCTATTTGATCGAGTCCTAGGAGTCGCTCTGATACGTAACATGGGATGACGAGATTACTTATATTTTTCTTATTTCCTTGATTAATTTTTACGTATCTTTTATCTGTTGAATTAATGATGTATAACCACCGGTTGTGGGGATTATGTTTAAACATTGATTTTATTCCGCTGTTTTATTGAAAGGCCTTGTTGAAATATTATGGAAAGCATGAAGTGACTTGATACTTCATTGAGTGAGAAAAATGTCTATGTGACATCCTACGTGTTTTGAAAACTCTGATGTAATTTTATTTATTATCTTCGTATATGGTTTATAATATGGGTACGGGATAGAGTGGGGTGTTACACGGTACCTCTACCAAAGGTGGACCAAGAGGACGTCATCGAATTCATTCAAAAGTACATCATTTACAGGTTTGGAATACCAGAAACAATTATGACAGATCAAGGGTTAGTGTTTACTAGTTAAAAGATGCAGGAGTTTTCTAAGGAGATGGGATTCAAACTCCTAACCTCGATACCTTATTATGCTCAGGCTAATGGTCAAGCCAAGGCAACAAATAAAATGGTGATTGGATTGATAAATAAGTATGTGGGAAAGAAGCCTAAAAATTGGCATAAGACGTTAGATCAGATCCTTTGGGCGTGTCGAACTTCTTCCAAAGAAGCCACCAATAGCACTCCTTTTCAACTAACTTTCGGCTACGATGTAGTATTACCTGTTGAGATCTACCTACAGTCAATTAGGATTCAGAGACATCATGAAATTCCTCGCGAGACATATTGGAATATGATGTTAGACAAGTTGGTGGATTTGTATGAGGAAAGACTTAAAGCTCTAGAACTTTTGAGGAGGCAAAAGAAGAGAGTAGAAATATCGTACAATAAAAAGGTTAAGGTTAAGACCTTTTTGCCTGGAGACTTGGTTTAGAGGGTAATTTTTCCTATGGATCGAAAGGTCAGAGCCTTTGGGCAAATGGTCCCCAAAATGGGAAGGCCCGTTCCAAATTATGCAAGTGTTCTTCAATGGAGCTTATGAAGTCAAAAAATTAAACGAAGATAAGAGAATTTTGAAAGTAAATGACAAGTATTTGAAAAAATACAAACCAATGCTTCAAGAAATTAAAATCTCTAGGGAATAATTCAATACATAAAAGCCAAAGATGGTATTTATAAAATGCCAAAATGGCTCAAATCATTACATAATCAAGTCTGAAAGACTATGGCATATGATGACCAAAAGTAAACATTACAAAAGTAGTAACAAGCTAAAAGGGAAGATTCTCTTTCATTTTGAAATATCGAGACTTCTGGAGTTCAAGGTGCTTTTCACACAAGGTTTTGTCGAACTTTAGACAGGCAACCTCTGCTTCCAGTTGTCGAGCTTCCTCAGCGAAGGTGATGGCATGATCAAGCTCTTTCGAGAGGCCAAAATCGTCGAAGGAAGATAGCTCAGTGTTTCATTTCTTAGCCTTCGAGATCTTGCTGCGGAGTTTCTTAATTTTACGCTCCCAGGAGGAGATGTTATTTTCATTAGAGGCAATCTCTTGCTTGTTCTTATCTTTTGCTTCCTCCAATTATGCCACCTTGCTCTCAGATTCAGCAGCAGCAGCCCAAGCGGCGGCTTCACTCCCAGCTTTGGTCGAAATGGCTTTCTCGATTTGAGGCAGCCGTTTAAGGTCCCCATAGACTTGGTCAATCATGGTTCCAAGTTCTAGGGTAATGGTAGCAGATTCAAGGGAGATAGCGTGAATATCCACTTGTTGAAGGAGATTCTTCAGAGAAAGGTGGGTGACATGGTCCATTTGCAGGATAGTGAAAAGGCCATCTTTGAAGATTTTTTCTTTGATCTTCTGGAGGATGTTCTCCTTAGGTTTGCTCGAAGCTTAATCTTCAGAAGTTGAAGTGCTAAGAGTCTTGCCATAAGAACTTCCTCGACTTCCAAGGAGGATCTTGATGTACTATCGAAGGTTGCTGATTTTTAGGGCATTAAGCTCTGTTTCAGTAAGGCCCGCTCCATACAAAGTAGGCATTACTTTTCCTTCTTTAGCCGCAGTAGTGGTTGGAGTAACAACAACCCCGACTTGGGTTGGTTTATTGGCAAGACCTTTCTCCATTCCCTCCTCTTCACTTTGACCATCATCTGCCTTGTCTTCATCCATTTCATCGCCACTAGTCTCATCACTATGGTCGTCCAACTCAGATTGATGCATGGTTTCATCCTCCTCGGTATCCTTGCTTCCTACTGGTTCAGCATTTTCGACGTCAAGAGTGTTGCCCAATAGGGAATTGCCTACATCAGCTAAGAATGTATTTTCCTCCATATGGACATCTCTTGTAGTGTCTGTCTCAAGGTTCTATTGCGCATCATCGTATTCGTGATCAAAACCATCAACTTGAGAGTGTTGAGTAGCATTTTTTGCAGGCAGATGAGCTGTTTCAAGACCAGGTTTATTAATTTCACCAAGTGAACTCATGCCAGAGCCCAAATTATATGTAGGATGGTAAGTAGGCTCACCTTGTCTATTTAAGATGATGGATGGGGAAGGAGACTTGTCCAACGTTGGCTTCGAGTCACCAGCATCAGCCTGAATCAAAAGAAAATAAGTCATGATGGAAGGGAACAAGGTGTAAGTAAACCAGGACTTCAAGGAGAATTGAGGCATAAATTACCTTGGTGCCCTCATCAGCAGGACTAGAATTTTCGCTTTCGATAGGGACTACGACTAGGGTCGAGGCGCCCTTAGTGGAGGTTTCTACACCATCACTAGTAGGTGTAGTCAATTTTGAGAGCTTAGCTGTCGAGGGGTCAGATAAGTTACCAGCAACATCTGTCCCTTGGCTGGTTTTCTTCCTCTTCTTCAGTTGTAATTCCTCAGGAGGAGATTCTTCATCATCTTCTGAGTCGATAATAATTTGAGCAGAGGCTCTTTTCAGCCTCTTTTGAGGTGTTGGAGGTGGCTTACGAGACACCTAAGTTACCAAGAAGCATTAGAAGCAAGAGAGAACAGACTAACGAAAGAAAGAGGCACACAAAGTACCTTGTGGCCTTCAGTCTTTGTTTCAACTCTGGGTGGAGGTGGATTCTTCTTGGGGGAAGCTGCAAAACAAACCACGTTGCTACAAGCTAGTAACAATAGAGTTCAGATAAAAGAGTCTAAAATCGAAGGGTGATGACCTTCAAGAATTTCATATTCGATGCGAACATCTTCGATACCGACATGAAGGTGCCCTTTGAAACTATCAAGCGTATGTTTAGTCGGAACCACCCGCTGAGCCTTGGATTTCGACTGCTGACGAAGGATTTTTATAGAATCCCCACAGATAAACCAATATAGAAATGGAGGGGCAAAAGCCACTCCAAAGTCAGCAGTTGGCAATCGAGGAGTCTTGGGGGGAAATAAGGCGAAAGCCACTTCGTAACGTTTCTCACGAGGAACATACGAAGGGATTTTTAAGTTCTCCATTTTCTTTGAAAAAATTTCCTTCAGTGTGACAGCGGCTTCCTGGACGGTTCGACTAACATCATTTGGTCGATAGGAAATTTCAAAGTACTTCTAGAAGGCTTGAATCTCTTTGATATAAGTGGATATACCTTTCTTGACTTTTTCCTACACATCAATAAAAGCCTGGTCAATCAAGCGAACAAAGCTCGAAACATCAAGGAACTCTAAAGTATAGTGCCTCGACCACCAATTATAGAATTCTTGGGTGCAAAGGTAAGAAGGTTCGAAGTAAACAGGCGTCAGAAGGGATTTATGAGCATGTCGAGCAAGATACGTCGAACTGTCAATAGTATTGAAGACAGTGTTGGGGAGGATCACATGGGCTTTCTTATCATATAAGCATTTGGGTAACGTCTGGACTAAGCCAAACTGTCGAGATACAAGGTTTGGTTGGTAGGCCATCAAAGCTGTCTGGCCTCGCAGGAGGTTAAATTTGTAGACTATCAGTCGAGGAATTAAGAAACCATCTCAGACAAGCATCGAATCTGCTTCGTGTTTTATGAACGCAGGAGGAAAAGCCCTAGTGAGCCATTCAGGGACATATTTCCTTTCTGCGAATGGAGCCATCCGTGGTGTGAACTCGTAACATTTTACAAACATCTTAATAAAACCATATATATTCGCCCTAAGTGTTTGTCCCTCTTTACTAGGGGTTAGCTTGGCCAGTCGAGTCCATTCGACTCGTCTCCCTTTTATCTCAGGGTCTTCTTCATCGACTACCCCTTTGTTGGGAAGGCTGGTATCGAACGTGGCATTGAGCCAGAGCTGGAGTAACCAGAAAGGCCCCGACAGTAAGAGGTTCCCATTGCTTTCTTGGCTTTTTAATTGACCAGTGCCTTCACTCAGAGACTTATACAGACTGGCCATAATCATCTCACTTAGGCAGATACCTCGATCCAAGTGCAGTTGGTTGGTCAAAGTGAGGTACTTCCTCGCTACCTGTAAAGATTTTGTATAGAAGACACAATGAGAGAGCCACATATCTAGAAATGTTATGTGTTCTTGATTCTCGACGATTTCTATTTGCTTGTTATGGTAATGATTAATGAAGTGGGTATATGTGTGTTTGATGGTCGAAAATCCTATAGAGTCTTGACAATCTACTTCAGGATCATAAACCAATCCATGGGGTTTTAGCCTGTGATAGCAGCTAGGTCAAAGAGAGTGGGCGTCATCATCCCACAAGGAAGGTGAAACGTGTAATGGGTATTATCCCAGAAGTACAGTGAAGATGCCAGCATAATAGGGCAATATGTAAGACCTGCTTTTGACATCATGATCAAATTGTAAATCCCGGTTTTCTTCCAAGCATCTGCTTTGACCTTCTCTACTTTGGTCAACCAGTTCAGATAAAGATCAGAGTCCTTGAAGTAAGGAGTAGCTCTAAACAACCTGGATCCATCATTTAGATACTTAAGGTCTAAATTGTGTAAAGAAAGGTCATCAGGATTTTCAGTGGGTGCTTTGGTACGATAATTTTGCCCTAAAGGTTTGGTTTTGCGATAAGAGGGGAAGAAGTCACTGAGGGTTGAATAGTTGGTTCCTAAAGGAGACAAAGGGCCAGCCAAAGCTAAGGGTTTACCTACAACAGTTATAGGGATCATTACCTGTGATTCATAAATATGCCTTTTTTCTTCTATAAGGGGTTCATGGATAAATTATTGGTTCTTCACCATCTTAGGCCCACTTAGTGTAGCAAAGGGAGTAAGTAGTGACGCAACTTTTAGTCCTTTGGCCTGGGAATGTTTCTTCTAATCTTGGGTGGTAGCAGTGGAAGACGCCATTAATGAAGTTTTGGTAAAAATGGGTTTGCTAAAGAAAGATTAGGAGTGTTTGGAAGATATGCATAGTGATGGCTTGAGTGGGAAAAAAAGTTAAAATGATTTCTGAGTAAGTTATTTATAAGACATTTTGAAGTAATCAAAAGCCACTATTCATCATTGAGAGCTAAGAGTAGTGGGACACGTGGCGTCCCAGGAATGAGAATGGGGGCGGTGGCAATTATTGCCTAGACCCACAATTTCATAGGTCCTAAGAAAGTGATGATGGTCTGGGAGTTTGTGGGGTTTCCAAGAAATTGTTCATAATGGGCCATGACGTCATGGACGTGCGTAAAAATAGCTGAACATTTTTTGTTTCAAGTCACGCGTAGTCTTTTTTCTTCAGCATGGTCGAAAAAGACATTTTTTTGGGGCAATTTGTTAGCTCACAAATTCGACGCCCACATTAAATGAAGAGGGTTGAGGGAAATATTAAAATTGTCAAGGGAATATGAAAGAGACCTTCGATTGGGAAAAACCTTTGATTGGTTGAAATGTTAGAGTATTTGGGACATAGAAAATATTTCCAACATTAAAGAAATCTCCTTCAACCAAGACTGCTGGCCAAATATTTGTGGAATTTTAAATTCAAATAAAGGAGGGAGTAGTTATGCTTTCTCATTGCTGAATAGAGCAAGTGGTGCGTACCTAGCAAGCAATTACGTGCGGCGTGACACTTGTCATAAGTTGATCATTTTAGGAGGTTAATTGTATTATTATAAATAGGGGTTCTAGCAATAGAATTCAATGTGTTGTAATTTACTATTGTACAAGTCACTCCCAAAATTACTCAAAGCATCCGAGTGTAGAGAAAAGAGTTATAGGAGAATGTACGTCATATAAAAACACCATTTCTACGTTTTAATGAAACTTATTTTGCTTTATCTTAAACAGTTTATCTTTACTTCCTTGCAATTTACATCTTTATGGCATTATGCTTTACCTTGTTTAAATGTTTTGAAAGCTTTTTACTTTGTTTCCTACAAATTCATGTCCTTTTTACGTCGAACCTTACCTTTACATTAACCTTTTCTCAAAAACACTGTCGAAGTGTTCAGTTTTAGATAGTCTCTTTCAAGTAAAATTTAGCACATGTTCTAGGATCAATCTGATCGATCCTGTGAGTCACCAAAGTTAGATTTGGAAGATCAGCGGTTATTTTCCAATTTTCACAGGAAACAACGGCGAGCGAAGAAGTTACGAGAATCTTTTCCTCAGCGGTAGTCTTTGTCGACCAGACAACGATACCACTATGAGAATCCTTCTCAATAAGCGAATTCATCACAAGTATATGACCCCGTGAGGAGGAGCCTCCATGACACGAGGATCCATCGGAAATACATAGATATTCAATGAAAACTCATGAGCGTCGCGAGGAAGATCCTCCTCGATGCAAGAACTTCAATGGAAACTCATGAATACCGCGGTGAAGATCTCCTCAATGCAAGAACTTCAATGGAAACTCGTGAATATCGTGAGGAAGATCCTCCTCGACACGAGAACTTCATCAAAAAATTCATAACTCTACCGGTAAGAGTCATATTCACCGCCTTAGCAGCAGCGCTGAAGCAAATTTCCATTCAAAACCTAGCCCTTCTAAGAACAATACTCTTCTATCGCCGGTGTTTGGAAGTGGTCAAACCACCACCAAACACTAACACCTGTCGGAACCCAACATGCAAACCTAAATTCTAAACTAGCAGACGAATTGAAGATTAGACAAAGGATGCTTAGTTGATTGGAAAGTAGGGGAAGATACAAAGAAAGTTGGCGGTGACGGTGGTGGCGACAACGACAATGGAGAGAACACTCTGAAGGTAGAAAGAAAGTTGAAAGGAAAGTGCGAGAGAAATGAACAAATTAGCCTCACTTCTCCATATTTATAGTCCTTAACATATATTAGTGTGTCGTCATCTAGGCTCTCGAGTACCCCTACTCGTAGGTCATCATAGGCATTTAATGTTTCTGACACGTGGCTTGAAGAGACGTAACATTGTCCTTTCAAGTCCCATCACATAGCTCGAGGAGACAACGCTTCTGCCTCTTCAACTCTCATCACGTGGCTCGGGGAGACAACATGTTTGTCTCTTCAAGTCCCCTAAATCTACCGGACTCCAAGGTGCCGAGAGCGCGTTCATGAGCATAGCCTCGACAAATTTTTGCAACATTCGCGAGCACAACCTTGGCGATATTTTGGAGCAAACTCACAAGTAGCTTGGCATCTCCCGAGCATAAACTAACACTCAATGCGAGGACAGGTCAGGTCCTCGACCTCATACCCTGCACGACACTTCCTCCATGGAAGCAAAGGTCAACGAGACAAAGTCATTGACCCTATGCCTAGGGGCAACGACTTGTGAGGCTCCTGTTCTGGACTGCGCCTGTGACTGACTCAACGTCGGGCACGACCCAATCCAGTGATATGTCGAGGACGTCCCAGAAGGCTGGCCTAACTCGTTAGGGACCAATAGAAGGCATTTCCCCACGTGCACCTCACCCGATGACACGTCATTAATTCGCTCTGCACATCTTGTGAAACCATTATGCCATATGTAACAGGCAACTCCACCCATTATCCCACTATCTGGGGAATGTAGAGCAATTGACCCAGGATTATGATCACGAGCTGCTCATCCTTACCCCCACGTAGGAATTCTGACAATCATTCATTATGTGTCCGGTCACCCAGCCCATAATGGAGATCGAGTATTCAATTCTATTCCTTACTTTACTTGCTATCACTTCGCATAAACTTACTTGAATGTCGGAGTGTCTGCAGGTACCCCCCGTTTTCATCCACTATTGTTGATCGTTGTTGTTGTAGAGGTGTTACATGCCACGTTCTGATCTGCCAAGTTAGATCAATATGTATTGCTAATAAAAATACTTTTAAAATTGAAAAAACATTTACTATTAATACAAATATTTTTATAAACGAAACAAATTTATATTTTTGATAAAAAAATATTAAATTTCTATATATAATTTTTTAATACAATTCATATTGAAAAAAAAGAAAATACAATGATGGTGTATAAAAATTGTCAACCAATCACAATCATATATTAAAATAAAATATATTTTTATTTTAAAATATTAATATTATATGATAATTATAAATATTTTAATTAATTACATGTGTAAAATTATCTTGCACCGACAATAAATTACATTTTAATCCATTCAAAAACAAAGCGCGCCTTAAATCAAAATACACTATTACACACAAATTTTTTATTAGTTAAATTAAATATTTATAACAAATGTTAGCATTCAAAAATAATTATATATTTATGTATAGATATAACCTTTTCAATTTATATATAAAGTTGTCCTTATGTGAAAAAGAGTTTCTTCCATAAAGAGATGGTATTTTTTCATAAAGTTGTCCTTGATTTTTCTTTGGTAGAATAAAGTTGTCATTGGTAAGAAAAGTCGGATGCGATTGCGTGGTGAATCCAACCAGAATCTTCCGGATGTACCATTGTCCTATCATCAGTGCTTCACAATGACACCATATATACTTTTACAGCAGATATATACTATCTTTATAATCCTTTTTCTTCCAATAATGTTAATGGAGTATATATTAATAATGTTAAAAAATTCATAAAGAATTACTTAATTTTCACAAAAAATCATTTTTTATTTTTTCCTGCAAAAAAACATATTTTCTGTATTTTTTTTAAAAACATATACTTTTTTATTTTTAACAAAATAATATCTACTATCAACTCATTAAAAATCAATTACATTAACTTTTAAATTCTCCTTTCACTATAAAATATTTACACTAAAAAAATAAATTTAAGTAATTATGTAATGTATACATTTTTCATTCTTATTCTATTATATTGTGACACATGGATAGTTTCAATCAACTTTTAATTTTTTCACTTTTTCTTTTAAATTTTAAATTTTTTTAATTGTTATTCTTTCATTTTAAAATTTTCTCTTTTCATCTTCTCTTTCTCTTTTTATTTTTTTTTGAGTATAAATTAAAAAAAAATAATAATCATTTTTAATGAAACAAACAGAAATACACAAAAATATTTAATTTTTAAAAAACAAAATTTAGCCTGCATAAAAAAATACTTATTTTATGGTTATTAAATAATTAATGATAGTTTTTATAAACAATTCATAAATATAAAATTAACAAATTATTTTGTAAAATTGTTCAAACAATTAACAATTTATTATCAACATAATATTTATTTTATTTTTAATTAATTATTGTCTTTATTAAAGAGATAAAAAAAATTATTTTTAAATATCAATTCTTTTTAATTTTTTTATCACACGAATTCTTTTTATTTCTTCTTCCGCGTGGTTATTTAATATTAATAAATTTATATAATAGTTGTTCATTTTATAATTAAGTAATTTATTTCAAATTTACATGCATATATAAATATATTTTATACCTTATCAAATTGAATAATACTCTATAAAGTGTAAATAACTAACTTTTTATTTTATGTTATTTTATTTTAATCAGCAAATTATCTTTATTTGAGAGATAAAACTAAATGTCAAACAAACAAAAAATTCTTTCTCCATTTTTCATTTTTATTTTTGTATCTATATTTAATACATTTAAATTTATATGATTATTTTTATTATACAATTATATAACTCATTTCAAATTTACTTGTATAACTAAATACATTTTATATCATACAAATTGAATAATATTTCGTAGGGGTGTAGAATACTCCATCTCACGTGTCATTGTTAATACAATAACTATTTTAATTTTAATTAACATTAATTAAATCTGTAGAATCATTGTTCATTTTAAAATTAAATAATTTATTTTTAATCACTACCTATTTTATATTGTATCTATATACATTTTTAAAAATAATATTTAGGAAAGTATCTTTTTTATTAGAAAAAATAAATTATAAAAAAATATATTTTTATTTTTGGAAAAATAATTGTTTTCCAAAAATAAATAAAAAATCATATAACTTTTTTTTGGAAAAAAAAGTTTCTAGAAAGAAAAAGATTTATAAAATGTTTTTTTAGAAAATAAATTTAAAAAATGAAGTTTTTTTTTTATTTTCAAAAAATAGACTAATTTAATTTTTAATTTTATATATAGATGTTCAAAATACAAAATTAGTTAAAATTATATTAATAATATATTCAAAATATATAAATTTAGTTATTAAAATCCTATTAATAATATGTTTAAAATATAGGTTGGTTAACATAATAATAGTTAACTAGATATAAATATTCTAAGTAACTAAGATGAGTTAGTTTTCCCCTTTTTATCTATTATTTAAATGAAATAAATATGATGAAATGGGTTTGAAGCTATTATTAACTAAGTTAATTTAACATGACTTTTATGTTTTGATATTGTAAAACGAATGAATAAAATGGAATAAGTATGTCATTCCTTCGTTTAAATATTTTATGAAAAAATATACTCCTCCGTCTTATAATTGGTACTATTTTAATTTTTTTATATTTTAAAAATAATAATTAATTGTGTTGATTTTAATAATAAGATAAATTTTACTTATTAAAATAATTTTATTAATAATAAACAGTAGAATAATTAAATAATTTAAAATATAATAAATAAGTAAAAATTAGTAAAAAAATCATATTAATATTTTAAAGAGATAAATAATTTGAAACAAATAAAAATAAAAAAAATAAAATACAGTAGTAATTTTGACATTTTACCCCAAATAAAAATACAAAAAAATATTCAATGCATTTGATCAGATTCAGATTCCATTTGGAACTTTTTTCAGTAAAGAAATAATAAAAGCATTATAAGATAGGAATGTCGGGCATTAGCGAAATAAATAGTTTATAATTCCGCAACTTCACTCTCTCCATCTCTCACAGTAACGTGTTTTCTGTGTTCTCTTTGCTAACTTTCACAGGTATCTTTATCCCTTAACTTTTACCATTTTCTCAATATTATACATGAATCTATCACCTTAAGTGTTCAAGTTTGTATAGGTGTTTCAAGTTTTTTTTTATTGTTATAGTAATTTTTTGATATAGCATTTTCATTTTGATGGCTTATAAAATGAAATCAATGTTTCTGATTTGTATTTTGCTGTTTTATTTTCTGATTAAATGAAAGGAAACAGTGCTTATAATGAATGGGTTTCACTGTTTGTTTGATGGTCTAAACCCATTTTTTCTTTACTAGTGTCCTGTGCGGGGTCGGGTTGTAGCTCGCAGGGCTGTACCCTGTGACCGGCCCGGGTGACATCACGTGCCTGCGCTAATGCCTCCTTTTGTTGGTGATGAGTAGAATTGGTAGAATTTCTTTAGGCTCTATGTATTTATTGTTGTATTCTTTTGTTACAGAAATGTCGACGATTGCGCGCAGAGGTATCCATTTCATGCAGAGACTGAATTCCGCGAATGTATCTGCTGCTTTGCTAGAGAAGGGGCAAAATCGTGTAATCGATGCTTCACTTACTCTTATTAGAGAAAGAGCAAAGCTTAAGGCAAGTCATGATTTTGGTTTTGTTTTTCTGTTGTTGTATCTATGAATCCTTAATTTTGTATTTCATTTGGATGATTTCGATTACAAGCTTTGTATGAAAACAATATGAATGTAGAAATTTGTTCTATGCAGGGAGAACTTGTGCGTGCTTTGGGAGGTGCTGTTGCAACTTCATCGCTTCTTGGAGTTCCTTTGGGACACAATTCATCATTCCTTCAAGGGCCTGCATTTGCGCCACCTCGCATTAGGGAGGCCATTTGGTGTGGTAGCACAAACTCGTCAACCGAAGAAGGTATTGTCATATGATTTTCCTTAGGATCATAGAAGTTTTAAATACGACTTTTTGTGTAGCCGACTCTAAATTATACTTTGTGAACACATCTGCAAAATGTAGTTTGTTCTTTCCATGAAGTCTAGGGGTAGTAGAAAGAATCAATAATACAGTTGTAGGCATTGTTATCTTATCGGGAAACAATATCAATTTGTTCGAACACCACTACCATGTAGTCTCTATTTAACAGCACGATTCAGTTAGTCATTGTCTATGAAGCTAAAGTGGTCATAGAAGCAACTTATTTAACAGGATATAGCTTAGTTGCAATCTCAATTTTCAGTGCCGACATGCTTCTTGTATCAGCACTGTATAAGCTTGTAGTAACGATAGTATTTTGATTTTGCAGGTAAGGATTTAAAAGACGCACGAGTGCTAACTGATGTCGGTGATGTCCCTATTCAAGAAATTCGAGATTGTAGCGTAGATGATGAAAGATTGATGAATGTCATTAGTGAATCTGTCAAGTTAGTGATGGAAGAGGTAAATTTGCCAATTTATGATTTGGAATTAAAAAATTACACCTTCATAATAATCCTCAATATATTGTTTCTTAGCATTCACTCCACTATCCCGTAAATACTATAATGTTTTGCCGATAACTTTCTGTTCGAACTTTCTTGATCCTTGTGTTATTTATATTCTTTCAGGCTCCACTAAGACCCTTAGTTTTAGGTGGTGATCACTCAATATCATTTCCAGTTATTAGAGCTGTCTCGGAGAAGCTTGGAGGACCAGTTGATGTTCTTCATATTGATGCGCATCCCGACAACTATGACGCATTTGAAGGGAACATTTATTCCCATGCTTCTCCCTTTGCTCGTGTCATGGAGGGTGACTATGTTCGGCGACTCTTGCAGGTAATCTTTTATTCTTGATATGTATATGTTTTGTTTATATCATAAACTGTTTAGTGTATGTTTGGATTGCGGCGAGTTTGGCAAAATCAAGAAGGCACTGTGATTTTGTTGAAACTAATCTTTTATTCTTGATATGTATATGTTTTGTTTATATCATAAACTGTTTAGTGTATGTTTGGATTGCGGTGAGTTTGGCAAAATCAAGAAGGCTGATTTTGTTGAAACTAGAATGTGTAGCTTTTGCCAAAATAACGCTATTTAATATTATTTCAGGTTGGTCTTCGAACAATAACACCTGAAGGACGTGCACAAGCAAAAAAATTTGGGGTCGAGCAATATGAAATGCGAACATTTTCCAGAGATCGCCCCTTCCTAGAGAGCCTGGTATGTCTCTGTTTCTGTGTTTGTGTGCGTCTGTGTTTACATGCGTGTGCACAAGTGAGCACATAGTAAGTTCCAAACATGTATAGAGATACCAACTTGGTGATTTCCTTGTGCAGAAACTAGGGGAAGGTGTGAAAGGGGTGTATATCTCAATAGACGTGGATTGTCTCGATCCTGCATTTGCTCCAGGAGTGTCTCATATTGAACCGGGAGGTCTTTCTTTCCGCGATGTTCTTAACATCCTACACAATCTTCAAGGTGATGTTGTTGCTGGAGATGTCGTTGAATTCAACCCACAACGCGATACCGTTGACGGAATGACTGCTATGGTAGCTGCTAAGTTGGTCAGAGAATTGGCTGCAAAGATTGCAAAATGATAAAAGATAGCATTTTAGAGTAACAATAAATTTCTACTAGGTTGATGTATTCTTATAAGAGCTTATACATTATTGAACCAGATTTATATTTCAAATAAATTGCATTACAAAACTCTGCGTCGAAGTTTAATTTGTTTTATCGTGATTTATTCGACTTTTCTGACAAACTATCGAATCAAATGACTTCTTCCTCTTTCTTTGCCTCTTCTCTTTTTTCCATTTCTACTAACTTATATCTTGTTGCACACGCAACATAAAATACCAAATTGGTTCCTGTTAAAATTGCAGACAAGAAGAAAAACCAATCTAAATGTCCTTCATTTAGATTAGGCGAAACCCAACCGTGTCGTCCGTGAGTCGAAGTGATTTTCATCACGACGGACAAAATAGCGTCGGCGACATAACTACCAACTGCCGACGTAGACATGGACAATCCCATTCCCAAGCTTTTCAATCCATCTGGTGCTTGAGATGTAAAAAAATTCATCTGTGCTACATAAATAAATGCTTCTGCTACTCCTACAAGTACATATTGTGGTATTTGCCAAAAGATGCTCAAAGAACTCGTCTCTTTACCGTCTGTGCTAGCGAACTCGAGTCTTTTCCTCTCTACCATACCGGCGACAATCAAGGCTAGTATTGTAATGGATAGTCCAATGCCGATTCTTTGTAGTTCGCTAGGGAGTTTTGGCTCTTTTTTGACGATCTTCACGTATAATGGAACAATGAGAATGTCGAATAACATGATGAATAATGATGTGCTTATGATATCGAATGCTGTCATGCTAGCCGGAGGGATTTCAAACTTGTAAAACTTTCTGTTCATTGTTGAACCTTGCTCGACGAATAGAGAAAGCATTTGTATGAAGACGACGGACGAGAAGATCGTGCAAAGCCATACTGGCAATAGTCTCAAAATGCATTTTACTTCTTCGACTTGTGTCACGGTGCAAAGACTCCATGGATTCGGATTTTCGCTTTTCTCTAGCAACTTTTGCTCTTCCCTGATAGAAATAATCGCAGCTCTATCAAAAAACCTGTTTTTCACCAAGATAAAATGAATTCAGTTTTTTTCCTGCTAAGCTATACTCAAAGTTTTCTCAAAAAACTTATAATAATAAGTTGAAAATTTCTTATCAATAATATCATAAGATATTTTCGTAAGTTCTTCCGAACAGTCTCAGAAGTACTTATATCAGTAGATAAATTCAAATAAGTTAATCCAAACAGACATACCTGAGACCCTTAGTGTGATACATTTTCCTATCATCCCCTTCTCGAACATCATAGAGTCCTTCTCCATTTGCAGGTACTTGAAGTTTTATTTTCTTCACAGAAGACACAAACACTTGCGCAAACCTCACGATAGGATTTCGAGTCGTCTTCATGTGCCGGTATCTAAGAGATCCGGCCATAAAAACCAGAAACGAAAAACCGCCGCAACAAAAACATATCCAAAACCCAAGCACCCAATTTCCTGAAGTCTCTATGTAAGCCAAAACTGTCTCAGCTGCTAATGATCCTAGATTCAGTGCCACATAAAAGTAGCTGAAAAATAAGGACTTGGACTTTTCTTCTTTAGGTTCTTCTTCATCAAATTGATCAGAACCAAATGTTGCTAATGCAGGATCAGCAGCTCCATTTCCTAGTGCTACTAGATATATTGATATGTAAAGTATTGTAACATGAAGTGGTGAATGAGGTTCACATAGAAAACCTATTTTCCCACAACCTTGAGGCTTAAGTAACAAGAAATGAGTTGATAAGGATAACAGCACCAATCCCTACATTAAAAAAAAAAAAGTAAAATAGAACTTTAGATTGATATCCAGGTTTGAGACCAATTCCACCATCTGATAGTACGAGTCCATTTAAAGTCAGATCAAAACTCTGTATAAACTGATCTAACATAAGAATTGTTAGCATCTACCAAAATTCGAACCAGAGACCTTGAGAGGAGCAGACTCTTAGAAACTGAAGACTTTGACATGAAAAAAATAAATAAAGTTGCATGTGAATTTGAATACTTACAATGTTGAGTACAAGTTGAAATATGATGCAGGTGAGGTATCTTCCCAAGTATGAGTCACTAAGAAAAGCTCCAACTAGAGAGAAGAAATAGGTAGTTCCCATCCATGTGCTGAAAGTGTTTGCTGACTCTGCATTACTTTGTCTCAGTACCAACTTTGCAAAGAGAACCAAATTCACTTCAACTCCAGTGAAAGCCAATGTAACTAGAAACTGATTCACTGTTTCAGTTATACAATTCATTAAACTTGTGTCCAAAAAATAAGTCTCTAATCATAATCTAAGAAAGATAGTATCCAGAGCCGTCTCAAGTTTTTTTTAGACCCTATATAGTTTGTCTCAGTTTCACAAAAACAAATATTTTACTAGATCTTATTTAACTACGGTTTAATTGTAATAAATTTTAGATCTTGTACAGTAGTCTATTTTACACGCTCAGAAAACGGCGCGCACGTAACATAAATATGAATATCATTGAAGATGTGTGTGGATACCTAACAACCATGAGGCACTTCTCCATCCACCTGTCTTAGATTTTATAGCTGATTTTCCATAACAATCAACTGATCCATCTTTTGTGCAAAGATTAGTATTCTCCTCTTCATGGCTATCAATTTCAAACACCTATTCAAATCAAAAACCAATTAATAAAATGAATGAAAACAACAAACAAGTAAAAGCTTATATATATATAATCTCTTACCCTACTGGCCATCCTTGTCCCTTTTTTCCTCTAACCTCTTGAATCTCCTTAAACAAAATCACTTGAGTAAAAAAAATGCAATGTCAATAAAATAAAAATTAAATGAGTTTTGAAAATTTATTCAAAAGATGAATTTGAAAAAAAAAAATATATTTCTTTCACCTTTTAATTCAATGAGTCAAAGATATGTGTCTCCAATAGAATGTTGTGCATGAATATCCACTTTCTGTGTCTTCCAAGTGCCCTTAGAATTATAGACAGCACAGTTTTCAAACTCTGTTAACTCTATGTTACTAGCATTTATGTTCAAGTAGCTACAAACAAAGAATTGAAAAAAGAAAAAAGAAATAATACTTTATGATAAATATACTTTTTTTTATTTAAAAAAGAATGTATATTTATTAATTATAATATTTTTATTTTTATTAATATAAAAAATGAATTTTGTCAAAAAAAAAATTAAAAAGTATTATGGAATTTGAAATTTTAAATATTCATGATTAAAAGTGTAAAGTATTACTATAAATTCTGATTATTTTTTCAAAAACATTTTTGACGATTTTTTTTACTAAATAGGTAAACAAAATTATTAATAAAAAATACACTAACAATTATTTTACAACTGGTGATTAAAAAATATAAATTCAATCTATTAAAATTATAAAATTAAATTCTTACATGAACAAGAACTAAAAATTTATAAATTTACAATACAATAATATATTGTTAATATAGTCTTAAGGTTGACGTGCAGCGCAAAAAGTTGATGTGAAGAATGATGACTAATGTAAGTAGAATGAAACATAGTTAGATATATAGGATATATTTAAATTATTTTATTTGAATTTAATAGATTTGTGATGAGTTTAATATATATATATATATATATATATATATATATATATATATATATATATATATATATATATATATATATATATATATATATATATATATATATATATATATATATATATATATATATATATATATATATATATATATATATATATATATATATATATATATATATATATATAAATTTAAATGGTGGCTTCGATCTCTTTTAAGGCAACACAAGATAGACCTATATGGTTAGCATTTTAACGTCTAAGTTAGTTCAAGATTCAACATAAATAAATTGAAATTGGAGATCATAAATTATGTAACTTCTCATAGCATGTGAAATTCTTTATATGTTGGGTTGAGTAGAGTGAGCTTGAGAAAGTTTGTGCCTCGATTCATTGGATCTTTGGTCGATCCAAAACAGTTGCCTCAATGCTTTGTTGGGAATTGATGGACTCGGGGTAAGCCTTAAATGTCGTTTGACCGGCCTCTACGTCGTAGTCCGATGTGGAGTAGAACTGAATCACTTGGGATTAGTTTTTCGAGTGTGATGAGGAGCATGAGCATTTAATGTGGTTCCATCGTGGAGACACTTCATCACCCATTCTTGACATGTGCATTGACGTGATCAACTAGGGTGTGACGCAGTTCATAGAGTGCTTAAGTGCACTTGAGAGGGTGTGCATCCATAAGTGGAAATTTGATAGTTTCTCTAGTGATCCTTATTAGTAGTTGGGCTTGATCTTTCAGTTGTCACTACTTATAAATATGGCGAGTTGAATAGTTGGAAGTTTCTGCAACCTTTAAGCTTTCAAACTTTCAATTACCTTCCGAAAAACATTTATGTTCTTCTCTTTTCTAATAACATTACCAAAAGTGATTCAGAACTTTTGTTTAAAGCTTTCTTCTTTTTCATTTTTCTTGCTTCATCAACCATTTTGAACAATCACCTTTCTCACTCAATCTTTTCTGCATCATGTTTTGTTTTGCCAAAATAAGCGACAATAGTGTCGATTCAGTGAGAGACTCTGAAGTGAAAATTTCACATGGGTCATCCTTTAATTCTCATCACTCATCTTTTACCAATGATCCCATACAACCAGGTAATAACCATATCTGATGACACCGGGTCAGGAGGGGTGGTTGAGACTTCCCTGGATAGAGAAACCTTTTCTTCTAGGTCGTTATACGCCTTTATATCAAATGTTGGCGAGAAAACACATCACACCGAAGTCCCTATGCCCCTCTTGTTTTATCAGATGAGGAGATATAAATCAATTTATATAAGAGGGACTCAGCTAAGGATTTCATTAATACTTGTCTGCGAACCGTAGGTTGCAAACCTAGTGATATTAAGGTGTTAGAGCATTTAAATATTTGATGTCGATTAGGTGCGTTGATGTACGATTGGGTAAATGCAAAGGTAGAGAGCACTTCTTTGACTTTGAGCATTGAGGCTGCTCTGAGAGATGTCAAAGTTATGGTTGGTGACCCTTCGGAGTGGTCAGTTCATCCGGTGCCAGAAGAGAAGAGGATATGCAACACTTTTGATAACTGCATGGCCTCATTTTATGAACACTTGTTTACAAGAGTAGGGCTCCACTTGTTTTTCTCTAAATTTGAGCTGGCCATCTCGAGACATTTGAATATTGACTCTTCCTAGCTTCATACGGGGTCCTGGGCTTATATATGGGTCTTCCAACTTTGCGCAGAGTACAAGTCTTGGAAGCTTTCTCTTAATTTATTCCTTGATCTTTTCTATCTGAGGCGTACCTTCCCGAACAACTTTCATAGTCAATAGCTCATTTATTTTTATTCAGTCTACCAGTGGTTCGACTCCTTCCCTCTGGATTCAGGTGATTTTCTGGGATGTTTCATATTGGTGAAGGCTCTCACCCCTATCGCTCATTATATTTTCTGCTATATCCATGAAGATTACTCTCACTACTGTCACTTTTTGTCTCCTAAGTATTGGTCCAAGCTTCACTTTAATTGGTGTGCTCACTCCTATTGTACTAAGTCGGACTCTCTTCAAACAAGGTGACAATGAATGAGGACGTGCAATCTTGATTACATAGACTTGGTTATGAGGAAGGGTTCAACCCTGATAAGGTGCCCAAACCGAAGTAAGGAAAAGCGGATTGACATTCATGGTATCTTGAGCACAATTAATCTTGAGGAAAGAAATAAGTTTTTTTATGAGAGGCTGAGTCTTCGTGTTTTTTATAACGCACATAATTGCATTTTGTAGATAACATGCATAAAATAAGCAAGCCGAATATGTTTCACACTCTTGCAAAAGCCCAAGGTATCAAAGTTGTAGCAAATACTAGAAACTTCTTCTACTCTTACTTATGCCCTAACTATAAAAGCTTTGACTCCTGTGCTCGAGATGGATTGTCTTGTGGATGTTGCGGCCACCTTGATAGTGGGGAACCCAATTTCGCCTCCGATTTCAACAAAGAGGGTCAGAGAGGAAGAAGAATAGTCTCCTTGGACTAAGGTTTCTCCGAAGCAAACTCGCACAACTGAGGATAATGCTTCTAGGGAGATAGCTCCCTTCATAAAGATACCAAACATTTTCTCTTCTCCACTTCCACACGCTCTTGAGGAGGTAGATGTTTTTGTCTTGATGTCGGATTTTTCCTTCGTCTAGGGTCTTTATGAGGGGGGATAAGATGAAAATGACCTATGAGCTCACTTATAGCATGTTTTAAGTTGCTTCTCTTTTTTCATTTGTTTCTGTTGGGCAAGGGATATGTTGGCCCCGGGTAATCCCCTCAAGGAAATAGATATTTGGAAAGGGAAGGTTAAGGCTTTATAGCTAAAATCACTACTACGAAAAACGCCTATAATCACAGTTGCGAGAGACCTATAATAACGGTTAAACAACTATTGTTAGGTAGGGTGTGATTGTATGTGGGTTATTTATAACCACGGTCCAGTGCTCATTGTAGAAAACTAGAAAGCGCGCTACCTATAATCACGATTGTTTCAAATACCCGTGGTGAAAGGTATGTCATCATTTTTTATTTTTGCCACATGTTTTGCCTGACTGCATTAAGAAAAATAATAAGAACAACAAGAACAATAGCAAGAACAACAACTACAATAATAACAACAACTACAACAACAATAACAAAAACAAGAACAATAACAACAACAATAACAACAACAAAAACAACAATAAGAATAACAATAAGAACAAGAACAACAACAAGAATAACAACAACGACGAAGAAAAAAAAACAAGAACAAGAACAAAAACCAGACGTCACTTTTCACCATGATTAGAATTCCATCTTTGGTTAAAAGTGACGCCATCTTGCTTTTCACCATGTTTGTTATTAAGGATCGTAATGGAAAGTCTTTTAATAAAATGTAGGTGCCTAAATATCACTTATTACTTCGTTTTATTGAATATATGAGGTAATAACATGTTATAAAAGATATATTTTGTAGTAGTGAATCCAGTAGTCTTCAAACAAAGTTTGTTATTTTATGGGAGGAAGTTACAGCTGCTCACTATTTACAAGAGGAATAAAAAGTGCACGGCTCCCCATATACCCTTGCGGCTCATTATTTTCAAGAGGCATAAAAAGTACACGGCTCCCCTTCTACCTCTGAAATACAGAGGAGCGATACATGGTTGCTTCTAATTCAGTTGAGGAAAAATCTTGTCAGGTGGAAAAGTATCGAAAAGATGCAAAAGGCTTGGAAGCTCTCTCAAATAAGGTGGTCGTCCCAAAGAGGACTCTTTATGATGCTCTTCATCAGACCTTGTATGACATGCTCGGAGTCCAAGAACGAGTGGTGGAACGGGTGAAGAAGTTATGCCTTGATACTGTAATTTCTTCCTAGGTGTTGGATCCCTTTGAGTTTTCTCCTAAGGAAAATTAGGGAGGTGATCCTTGTGCCCCGACTTCAAATGTTTCAAGTTGATTTTATTTTTTCTTGTATTGTTTATTTCCTACAGTGTGTCCCAGACTCTTGTGCTTTGGGTGTAATAGTTTTGAATTCATAATGAAACATTTTACCTTGATGTTTCAGATATTGCTAGCTTTAGAGCCTAATGTTATTCTTTGTCGTAACATTATCATTGTTCACGAATTATTGTACCTATGGGTCTCGTTTTCGTCTTGTGATGTCTTATTTACTCTTAGAATTTAGGCCAGACCACCGGTGATGGAGGAACACCTATTGTGGGTATGAGAGATTTATGTGCTTGCCTTACAAAGAAGACAGTGCAATTGATTATAATGAAGTGGCAAATATGCTTTCAGAACTTTCTTGTTTCTTGAAACTCGATGCATTAATTGATGTAAGCTAGCATTTTGGTTTGTTATACTAGATCATTATCGTTTAGAGTTTGTTGTAATAGTGTATTGCTTTGAATATTCATATGTTGCATCCGACTATTCATTTGATCTTCTCAGGTGATGTTCGTGCTCGATGAAGTCGAGGTCATGTAATTGTGTTTTGAACCATGCTCTGCATCACAAAGGACCATTCCACGACCAAGGATATGATTCTCGTCCCTATCCTCGAGGATTGGCTCGGATCGAGATGGACGTCTCCAAGCTCCACCACACATGCCCTAGGATTGGCTAGATTCGATAGAGGGTGGTCCAACTACTCAAAAATGCATTTAATAGGCCTCAAATGCAAGGTGTGCGTTTAAGTCGTATCAAAATCTCAGAATTATGCTAAGTTTGTATCAAACACATAGTCAGACATGAAATGTGCTTAAGTTGTATCATGATTGCATAGATGCGTTAAGTTTGTATTGAATACACATTCATGCATGCGGTGCGTTTTAAGCAGTACCATAATCGCGGAATTGCATTAAGCGTGTATTGGACACACGATTAGACATGGAATGTGCTTGAGCTATATCAGAATTGCATATATGCATTCAGTGTGTATCAGATACATATTCATGCAGGCGATGCATATTAAGTCGTATAAGAACCGCGAAATTGCGTTAAGTCTCTATTAAACACCATTCATAAACTTTATATTTGTTCTCATATTTTGAGCATTCTTGAAGAAGTTCTTTTTAACTTCTTATTTTCTCAAAAAGTTTTAATTTTTGATCGTTTTTTCTCTAGTACCCTAACCCCAAGCTCAAAGAGGTTATCAACGGACATAACCTATTACTATAGGATGGTTTTAAAATCCCAGAGTTCAAAGCAAACAACTGCCTCAGTGTGTATAAATCAAACCAGACAAATTGAATCAGAAATAGTTCAAAATTGATAAAACAATAATGCATGGATACACTCAATGTAATGAATAGTAAACAATAATTTGAAGGTTGTGTACAAGTCTATCAATTCCTTTTTATCCTTTGCTTTCAATTTTTAAGTCACTTTCCTGATGATCAAGTTTCCTCGAATGATGCTTTTGGTTCATTTGTCCAATGGTATAGTTGCAATTTTTGTAAATTGGAAAGAAATAACAGATACAAACTCATTCATTAAAGATAAACATTATTGAAGTAATACAATGGGGGAAGAGTAATTATAAGTTTATTACTCTTCATAGGCATACATTTTGAAAAAAAAACTTCTAGAAATTAAAAAGCTAGTTACATGTCTTTCCATATATTATCATTGCGGAAAAGATCATGTATGTCATTCATAGTGTTGTTCAAATCATTATTTTTCCAGGTCCATTCTACTCTCATGTAATCTATTTTCCTTGCTTGCTCTTGATTTATGAAATAATTATGCATCTCTTCAATGCTTGCGAAGCATTCTCTTAGACTTTACGCAGGCATGTGGTCTTCTTGTTGGTTGTAAAAGTCTCTGAATACTGGCGCGAATCTCGGGGGTTCAACATACAAAGTGGGTGAAACTTTTGTTGTCCACCTTGTAACCCCCACTGCATGAGCTTTCATTCTTCTCTAAAACTATGATTCCTGTTGATTTCCTAGAACTTGCACCGACTGTTGCACTTGAGGTTGGTAGAATTATTCTCCATTTCCTACTGGTTTATCCTCTTGATCTTGTTGAGTTGCTCCTGATATGTGATTATGTTGCAGCCTCCTAATTGTTGGAGCGTCGATAGGTACTTTTGGACCTATCATCTCATCATCAGGGTAGATAGGTATTATGTCTCTCCTACACAATTCTTTAATAATACAAAAATGTCCACAAGCTCATTGTGCAACGTTACCCATATATTTAATATTTTCATAAATTAAACGCCCACACTAATAGGCTCACCCCTTAAAAGAGATAAAAGTCCTAAACACTTATTCATAATGAATTGTGACTGGTTAGATGCGGCTTCTAGAGACTATAGAAAAAAAATGAAGCTCATGCCCTAGGGATTTGGCAAAATCAAGTGGTTTTAAGTCGCAACGCTAAGCCACACTCAATCACTCATTCCTCCCCTGGTCTACAGAAAACCTCAAGCATTTCTTGGGCCATGGATTTATTTATCACACGATGCTCATTTCTATAAGTCCTAAGAGCATAAACAGAAGGAGGTTAAAGATTTAGAAGAGAATTAATAGCACTAGCAGAGTAATAGATGTACTTACCTCACACATAGGAAGTGTAAGTGCCCACATTGCTAAAATTCACATTCACATAGAACTCGAGGCCTATGGTTTTATTGGTTTCTTGAATTAAATTATTGAGACTTACCCAATGTCGTTGCTGCAAAATTTCCACCACTTCTTTAAATCCTCTCAGGTCCTCGCATGCAAACACACACACACACACACACACACACACACACACACACACACACACACACACACACACACACACACACACACACACACACACACACACACACACACACACATGATAACGCAAAAATGTATACTATATTTGCCATGTTTTTCACCTATTAACAATATGATTTGACATGTTTGCTAAGCATTTTTGCAGGTATATAAAGTTCACACTCAAAACGAGCAAGACAAAGAAAACTCACGATCAAAGACACAAAATGGGAGAAAAAGACAACAAATAGCAGAAAATACAGATTTTGTGAGTGTCACGGTCGTCACACCCCTGTCACGACCGTCACAACCCTCGCGATCGTCACACCTCCCTTACACTCATCATGCACATTACGCTCGTCACCCCTCCCTCACGATGGTCATGCACCCAAAAACAGAATAAAGTTCACATTCTGAACGTGCCCACGCAAGCTGAGGAAATATAGGAACGTTTTCCTATATTCTCTGACCCTCAACTCCAGTTCCTCGAGCATTTTCCTGGGAGAACCTCAGCTATAAAAGGAGGAGGTCTGGACCAGAAAAGGGGGCCGCATTCAAAGACAACGAAGTGCTGCCGAAATCACCATTGAAGCCGTTTTAAGTTTTAGCAATTATTTCCAGTTTCCTTTCCTTTCCTTTATTTCATTTGTACTGTTTTATTCCATTCTTGTACCCTTACTCCTCACCGAGGTGGAATCCTGCCGACATTGTGGAGGACTACTCAAGGATCCAAGAACAATATTACTTTCAGGTTTTTATTAATTAAATTGTTGTTTTATTTCTGTCGAAAATGCATGTTTATTTATTTTACCGCCATTGTTTAGTTATGAATGCTTTAAACTCCATGTCTAGCTAAACCGCTTAAACCGGTATGTAATAAATTCGTAAGACGGGATTTGATAATAACCGGTGTCTTTCCTTTTTTTACAAACACTTTTCTGGCCATAGTTTTTAATTAAAATCTTCTAAATAAACCTTCGTCGCGAAAGCAAAAAATTGTTTTCAGTAGTTTTGCCACGAAAGTGGGAAATTCATTAAGGCACGAACCGGCACGCGAAAGCTGGGGTTCAAACCGAATAGTAAGAACTAGGCATTTATTTTAAATACAGCGAAAGCGCTTTAAAAGAAATCAGAACTTAGTTGTTTTCAAAAAGTGATTTAAACCCCGAATGGGATAGCGAAAGCGTACATTCCGCCTTAGAGTTACGACTAGCGTCAACAACCAACGTGAGACAAAAGTCTTTAAACGATTATTTTCTCCTGAAAACCATTTGAAAAAAAGAAAGATTAAATTGCACCGGTGATGTGTCGAATCCCCGAAAACTAAAGTATTACATACCGATGTCCCTTATTAGTATTCTTGAACCTTATAATCTTTCCTTAAATTTAGCCTTTACGTTTGCATTAACTTCCCTAGAACCTTATTCCGACTTAGCTAAACATAGTAACACCCGATAACACTAGATTGATTACGAGTCCCTGTGGGATCGATATCTTTATTACTACGCGATAGACTGTGCACTTGCAGTCAGTTCAGTTAGACTCAGAAAGTCGCGATCAAGTTTTTGGCGCCGTTGTCAGAGACCCGTTTAGTAAATAGTGTAGAACTCTGTTACGCAGTATAGACTAGGTTAACTATTTTATTTCCCTTTACTCGTTCGTCGATTGTATGCCAAGTACTCGCTCACAAAGCGATATCTTACAACCGCCAATCGCCGATCTTCTAGCTCATACTCCTGAACCTGTTAAAGAATAAAAAATGGCCGAAGGACCTCAGAATAGACCTCTGAAGGACTATGCTACCCCGTCTCAACTAGAGCCTCATAGTAGCATTGCTGCCCCCGCTATCAATCGGAATGATTTCGAATTAAAACCATCATTGCTGTCAGCCGTGCAACAACATCAATTCTCGGGAAGTGCATAACACCCCAACTCTAACACTTGCGGATAACAGGAAAACCAACAACTCATATAACAAACAGAGCGCAACAGCATAAAAATTGCACGCATGACGATCGTAATGAAGGAGTGACGGTCGTCACACGTCCAGAATTCTTCATATCAGAGATGTTACATTCAACTGAACAGACAATATGCATTTATGCAACCACATTCAAATAACATACATAGCACGAAATTGGATGAACAGTCAACAATGTATTACTTAACCATTTAATCATAAAACAACTTGTCATTACTTCCGGCAGAAGGTAATAAGCTTACAACGGTTCAAGTAAAACAATGCAGTAGAAGTTCTTCACAAAGTTTAGCAACAAGAACATCAACTAAAGCAATAATATAAATCGTTCACCCCCCCCCCCCCCCCCCCCCCAAGAGTGCTACGTATCAGAGCGACCAACGACACCTTAACGACAAAGCGGAAACTCTATTCCGGGCTACCTGCAAATTACCACTAATGGCGGTAACATACAATGTAAAGGGGTGAGATATCAACAACATAACATAAGGCATGATAAAAGTCATGTTAGAAATCATATCACATCAATATAATCTTCGCAACCTTATAAGCATCAACGACAATCATTTGCAAGCAAATTCATATCTCACGTATGCCATAACAACCGACAACCAACATAATTATGCAGCTTTATGCGACTCAGCAATGCAACTCAACTGTGCATATGCATGTGGTACCATTTAGGAGCCAACACCCCAAAACTTGGGATAGGAGCCAACACCCTAAAACCCATTTAGGAGCCAACACTCCAAAACTCAGGATAGGAGCCAACACTCCAAATAATGTCAATTCAGGCCAACCAATATGATATGCCATGAAATGCACCTATTATGGACTACAACACAACCATAACGACCATACAATAAAGCTTTATGCTTACAACCAAACTGTCCATAACAGAGCATCATTCTCATACAACTCAAGACACTATCATTTTCCACCTGTTCACGTATGAGAGCAATAACAGCCTTAAATCAACAATTAAGAATTCAACATACGATCGTAATGACAACATATCTACTCCTATTCACATAATTAATTACAAATCTCTATCAAGGTTTAATTACAAACAATTAGGAAAACTACCCTTTTGCCCCATTAGGGAAACCTTAGAGCATCGTACTAATAACGATATAACGCATTCATTTCTACGTATCTGCCCCATTAGGGATACCTTAGAGCATCGTACTACTAACGATATAACACATTCATTTCTACATAGAAAAACCTCGTCCCTAACATTTATCGATTAACGGAAATTATACCTACGAATCGATTCCCTACATGAAATCGATCATACCCACGATTATAGAATTGAACCCCACCCTTACCTTAGAATAGAGGCCAATTCCACGCTTCCGGTTCTGGTTCTGGTTTACGATAATTCTCCTGCAATTTTCTTCCAAGTTCTCTGATGGAAAATTCTTCTGTTATCAATTTCTCTCAACCACGCTATTTTCTTCCTTTACGGTTTCTCTTTTTGTGAAAACTTCCCAATTCAATTAAGCGTAATCGAATATGGGGATACGTTACTAAATTTTTAACATTCAGGTGGCCACGTCCCAATTCTGTTTTTAATTTGGATTTTTCGTTACTATGACGAGCGTAACAAGTTCCTGACGAGCGTCACGACCGTGATGACCGTCACATGCCTGTGAAGACCGTCATATTAGCAAAATTTCATTTTTCTTAGACAAAACATTTCTTAAGCTTTCCAACGCTTCGAACGGGGACTAAAACCGACTTACGGATCGAGAGATATGAATTTTTGAAGTTTTCCCTAAAACTGCTATGGGATTCTGCACTTTCGCCCGAAATTCGACCGATTCAATTCCTTTATTCGAAACAAACACATTTTCAAATACGACTATGACGCAACGAAACATGGTAAAGTCAT
Organism: Lathyrus sativus; assembly: GCA_963859935.3. Lineage (NCBI taxonomy): Eukaryota > Viridiplantae > Streptophyta > Magnoliopsida > Fabales > Fabaceae > Lathyrus > Lathyrus sativus. The sequence continues at coordinate 28,189,528 of OZ012741.1, forward strand.
AACTAAATTTAATCGAAATAAAATGGGCGTTACAACTCTCCCCTACTAAGAGAATTTCGTCCTCGAAATTACCTCAATCAAACAGCTCGGGATAGGACTCCCGCATCTTGCTCTCCAGTTCCCACGTCAAGCTTTCGCCAGCAGCTCCCAACCAAACCACTTTCACCAAGGGAATCTCTTTTCCTCTTAACGTCTTCACCTCACGATCATCAATTCTCACATGCCTTGTCTCTACAGTAAGGTTATCACGTGCTTGCACATCGTCCATAGGAATGACATGCGATGGATCTGAAATGTACTTGCGAAGCTGCGATACGTGAAATACATCGTGCAGATTCGACAAATTAGGCGGCAACACCACTCGATATGCGACCTTCCCCACCCTGTCCGATATCTGGTACGGGCCAATGAAACGAGGAGTAAGCTTCTTAGATTTCAAAGCTCTGCCAACTCCAGTCACAGGCGTGACTCTCAAAAACACATGATCTCCAGCTTCAAATTATAAATCCTTCCTGCGCTTATCATGATAGCTTTTCTGTCTACTCTGTGAAGCTTTCATCTTTTCTCGAATTAACTTAACCTTCTTAGTAGTCTCCCGAACAATCTCTGGTCCGAGTACTACACTCTCCCCCGATTCATACCAACACAACGGAGTCCTACACCGCCGACCATACAAAGCTTCGAACGGTGCCATTCCGATACTAGAGTGATAACTGTTATTGTACGTAAACTCTATCAACAGAAGGTAAGTATCCCACGAACCACCTTCCTCAAGAACACATGCCCTCAGCAAATCCTCTAAAGACTGAATAGTCCGTTCAGTCTGACCATCTGTCTGAGGATGGTATGCTGAACTCAACCTCAACTTAGAACCCAATGCCTCTTGCAGACTCTTCCAAAACTCAGAAGTAAACCTCGGATCTCTATCCGACATAATGCACAACGGAACACCATGTAACTTAACAACCACTCTGACATAAATCTCTGCCAACTTCGATACCTGAAAAGTGATGTTAATAGGAATAAAGTGAGCTGACTTTGTAAGCCTATCAACAATCACCCAAATAGAATCACATCCTCTCAAGGTATTCGGCAAACCCGTTACAAAGTCCATTGAAATGTTGTCCCATTTCCATTCTAGAATCTCTAACGGTTGCATCAACCCAGTAGGTTTCTGATGCTCGACTTTCGACTTCTGACAAGTCAAACATGCATACACAAATCGTGCTACATCACGCTTCATACCAGGCCACCAAAACAGATTCCTCAAATCACTATACATTTTCGTCGCTCCTAGATGAATACTCAACTTACTTATGTGACTTTCTTCCAGAATCGCCTTCTTCATATCTGTACTATCAGGAATACAAATACGACCACAAAATCTCAACATGCCTTGCGCATCCAACTGATAATCATTATTTTCCTAATGGTCTACTCCAGGCATTAAATCTACTAACTTCACATCTAATTTCTGAGCCTCTCTGATGTTGTCCAGAAAATCATTATTAATCTTTAACATGCCCAACTTTACACTCTTCGGTGTTACTTCGCAAACTAAACTCAGATCTCTGAATTGCTCAATTAATTCCAATTCTTTAGCCATCATAGCTGACATATGCAAAGTCTTGCGGCTTAAGGCATCAGCTACAACATTATCTCTTCCCGGATGGTAATGTAAACCAAAATCATAATCTTTTAATAGTTCCAACCACCTTCGTTGTCTCATGTTCAGTTCCTTTTGATCAAACAAGTACTTCAAACTCTTATGGTCACTGAACACCTCGAATCTTGAACCATAAAGATAATGCCTCCAAATCTTCAGCACAAACACAACAGCAACAAGTTCTAAATCGTGCGTAGGATAATTCTTCTCGTGGATTCTCAACTGTCTTGAAGCATAAGCAACTACTTTATTATTCTGCATGAGCACACCTCCTAAACCAAACTTAGAAGCATCGCAGTATACCACAAACGGTTCTTCTGCATTATGCAAGGTCAACACCGGAGCAGACGTCAACCTCTTCTTTAACTCTATAAAACCTGCTTCGCATTGAGCATCCCGCACAAAGGTTTTCCCTTTACAAGTCAACTTAGTTAACGGAAGGGCCAACTTAGAAAAGCCTTCAATAAACCTTCTGTAATAACCAGAAAGCCCCAAAAAGCTTCTAATTTCCGTTGCCAACTTTGGAGTTTCCCATTGCAACACGGCATCAACCTTAGATGGATCTACAACAATTCCACTACCTGATATAACATGACCCAGAAAGCTAACTTCTTCCAACCAGAATTCGCACTTCGACAGTTTTGCAAACAACTTCCTTTCTTTCAACACTTGCAGCACTAACCTCAAGTGCTCAACATGCTCCTCCTTCGATTTAGAATAAATTAAGATATCATCAATGAATACTATTACAAACCGATCCAAATACTCGTGAAAGATACGGTTCATGTACTCCATAAAAACTGCCGGCGCATTAGTAACACCAAAAGGCATTACCGTAAACTCATAGTGTCCATATCTAGTTCTGAATGCCGTCTTCTGAACATCATCATCTTTTACTTTAATCTGGTGATACCCTGACCTCAAATCAATTTTACGAAACACCCGGGTCCCAACCAACTGATCCATCAAGTCATCAATTCTTGGAAGCGGATATTTATTCTTAATTGTCACTTTATTTAGTTGTCGGTGATCAATACACAACCTCATACTGCCATCCTTCTTCTTTACTAATAATACCGGAGCTCCCCACGATGACACACTTGGTCTAACGAACTTATTCTCAAGTAAGTCTTCCAACTGTTTCTTTAACTCTGTCAATTCAGATGCAGAGATCCTGTACGGCGCCATAGACACAGGTCTGGTATTAGGTACAAGATCAATAGAAAATTCAATTTCCCGTTCCGGAGGGACTTCAGGAATTTCATCTGGAAACACTTCCGGAAAATCACAAACAACTTCTAGCTCATCAATTATCGCTTGATTCTCCACAGATAACGATGCCACTAACGCAAACACTTGAGCACCTTCTAGCAATATTTGTTTCATTTGTTTCGTAGTTACCGAATGGGCTCCATCCTCCTCAGGAGTAGAAAACCTCACTGACTTATCAAAGCAATTAATATGAACACAGTTATACTCCAACCAGTTCATGCCTAAAATTACGTCTACCCCACTTAGTGGCAAACAAACTAAGTCAACCAGGAAATCTCTATCAAACATTGACAGAGGAAATTTCAAACATACCAGAGATGTAGTCACTGATCCCTTAGCTGGAGTCTCAACTATCATCTCCCCATTCATGTGAGATAACACAAGACCCAAACGTTCAACACAATCAGCAGCAATAAAATAATGAGAAGCACCAGTGTCAATAATAGCAAGTAAAGGAGTACTATTAATGAAACAAGTACCTTCAATGAGCCGGTCGTCGCTGGACGTCTGAGTCCCCGATAGAGCGAACACTCTTCCACCAGTCTTCTCTTTCTTAGGCTTCTGACACTTGTCACGCATGTGTCCCTCCTCACCACAGTTGAAACAAACCATTCCTTTGTATTTGCATTCAGCAATAACGTGTCCTAACTCTCCGCAACGATAACATTTCACTGATCCAAAGTTACACACATTACTCTTGTGACCAGGTTTCCCACACTTATAGCAAACAATGCCAGCATGAGCGTCTCCCCTACTAGTTTTCTTGCCATCAGTCACTTTCTGTTTCCCTTTGCCAGCCGGAGGATCATAAGGTTTACCGCGAGTCTGATGCGACTTACTTCTCCTCTCGCTCAACAGCTTGTAATGAGCATTGCTATCTTCTTCATAAATCCTACAACTTTCAACCAATGAATCAAAAACACGGATCTTCTGATACCCGATTGCTTTCTTGATCTCAAACTTCAATCCATTCTCAAACTTGATGCATTTAGAGAACTCAGCGGTTTCAGCGCTGTAGTGCGGATAAAACTTAGCCAACTCCTTGAACTTCGCCGCATATTCAGTAACAGATTTGTCTCCTTGCTTCAGTTCAAGAAATTCGATCTCTTTCTTACCACTGACGTCTTCCGGGTAATACTTCTTCAAAAATTCCCTACGGAATACAGTCCAAGCAATCTCCTCACCTGCAGCTTCCAACACCGGACGGGTCTCTAGCCACCAGTCATCAGCTTCGACTGCTAGCATATGAGTCCCATAACGAACCTTCTGCGCTGGAGTACAATCCATCACACGAAAGATTTGCTCCATCTCCTTCAACCACTCCAACGCACCATCAAGATCATGCTTACCATTGAAGGTAGGCGGATTCTCTCGTTGAAACGTTGCCAAACTGAGAGACCCAACATCTCCAGCAGGATTCGGTTGATGTTCCATAGCATTAGCCAGAGCTTGCCGCGTGGCAGCAATTGCAGCATCATTCCTTCCAGCCATTTCACTTAAACTGCAACAGCCAATCATCAAATTTCGCAAATAACAGGACTCTCGTGCTAGGCACAACGACTAACTCGACGACACTAGACAACTTGGCCAGACGGACCGACCTGCTCTGATACCACTAATGTAATACCCCAACTCTAACACTTGCGAATAACAGGAAAAACAACAACTCATATAACAAACAGAGCGCAACAACATAAAAATTGCACGCATGACGATCGTAATGAAGGTGTGACGGTCGTTACACGTCCAGAATTCTTCATATCAGAGATGTTACATTCAACTGAACAGACAATATGCATTTATGCAACCACATTCAAATAACATACGTAGCACGAAATTGGATGAACAGTCAACAATGTATTACTTAACCATTTAATCATAAAACAACTTGTCATTACTTCCGGCGGAAGGTAATAAGCTTACAACGGTTCAATTAAAACAATGCAGTAGAAGTTCTTCACAAAGTTTAGCAACAAGAACATCAACTAAAGCAATAATATAAATCGTTCACCCCCCCCCCCCAAGAGTGCTACGTATCAGAGCGACTAATGACACCTTAACGACAAAGCGGAAACTCTATTCCGGGCTACCTGCAAATTACCACAAATGGCGGTAACATACAACGTAAAGGGGTGAGATATCAACAACATAACATAAGGCATGATAAAAGTCATGTTAGAAATCATATCACAGCAATATAATCTTCACAACCTTATAAACATCAACGACAATCGTTTGCAAGCAAGTTCATATCTCACGTATGCCACAACAACCGACAACCAACATAATTATGCAACTCAACTGTGCATATGCATGTGGTACCATTTAGGAGCCAACACCCCAAAACTCGGGATATGAGCCAACACCCCAAAACCCATTTAGGAGCCAACACTCCAAAACTCGGGATAGGAGCCAACACTCCAAATAACGCCAATTCAGGCCAACCAAGATGATATGCCATGAAATGCACCTATTATGGACTACAACACAACCATAACGACCATACAATAAAGCTTTATGCTTACAACCAAACTGTCCATAACAGAGCATCATTCTCATACAACTCAAGACACTATCATTTTCCACCTATTCACGTATGAGAGCAATAACAGCCTTAAATCAACAATTAAGAATTCAACATACGATCGTAATGACAACATATTTGCTCCTATTCACATAATTAATTACAAATCTCTATCAAGGTTTAATTACAAACAATTAGGACAACTACCTTTTTGCCCCATTAGGGAAACCTTAGAGCATCGTACTAATAACGATATAACACATTCATTTCTACGTATCTGCCCCATTACGGAAACCTTAGAGCATCGTACTACTAACGATATAACACATTCATTTCTACATAGAAAAACCTCGTCCCTAACATTTATCGATTAACGGAAATTATACCTACGAATCGATTCCCTACATGAAATCGATCATACCCACGGTTATAGAATTAAACCCCACCCTTACCTTAGAATAGAGGCCAATTCCACGCTTTCGGTTCCGGTTCTGGTTTACGATAACTCTCCTGCAACTTTCTTCCAAGTTCTCTGATGGAAAATTCTTCTGTTATCAATTTCTCTCAACCACGCTATTTTCTTCCTTTACGGTTTCTCTTTTTGTGAAAACTTCCCAATTCAATTGAGCATAATCGAATATGGGGATACGTTACTAAATTTTTAACATTCAGGTGGCCACGTCCCAATTCTGTTTTTAATTTGGATTTTTCGTTACTATGACGAGCGTAACAAGTTCCTGACGAGCGTCACGACCGTGACGACCGTCACATGCCTGTGAAGACTGTCATATCAGCAAAATTTCATTTTTATTAGACAGAACATTTCTTAAGCTTTCCAACACTTCGAACGGGGACTAAAACCGACTTACGGATCGAGAGATATGAATTTTCGAAGTTTTCCCTAAAACTGCTACGGGATTCTGCACTTTCGCCCGAAATTCGACCGATTCAATTCCTTTATTCGAAACAAACAAATTTTCAAATACGACTACGACGCAACGAAACACGGTAAAGTCATAACTAAATTTAATCGAAATATAACGGGCGTTACAAAGTGCAACGGACGACCCGAATGAACATCTAACGAAGTTTGTGCAGTATGCCGACACAGTGAAGGCTAATGGTGTAACTCCAGACGCAATAAGATTACGTATTTTCCCTTTCTCTCTTAGAGATAAAGCTTGTATTGGTTACAATCCTTGCCATTCAACTCCGTTACAACGTGGTAACAGTTGAAGAACATTTTCTTAGCGAGATACTTTCCGCCAAGCAAGACTGCTATGCTAAGAGCTCAAATCAACGGATTTCAACAGAAAGATGTCGAATCTCTCTACGAAGCATGGGAAAGATTCAAAGACATGATGAGAGCCTGCCCTCACCACAGTCTTGAAGACTGGGTGACTATTCATACTTTCTCTAATGGGCTTCTGTACAACACCAGACTAACAGTAGACGCTGCCGCGGGCGGTGCACTTATGGATAAGCCATACGGTGAAGCCTATCAACTAATCGAAAACATGTCTCAGAATCATTGCCAATGGAGAGGTGAAAGAACTACAGCATAGAAACCTGCAGCAAAAGGTGGGATGTACGAGATCAGTAGTCTTGAAAAGGTCAACGCTAAGGTAGATGCCTTAACGCAAAAGATCGATAATCTAACCATCACACCACCATCAACCGTAGCTGTTGTAACTCCAAACTGTGAGTTATGTGGAATCACTGGTCACGCTGCGCCCGAATGTCTATTACTGACAGGAACCCCCACAGACCAAGTGAATTACACTCAAGGAAATCCCTATGCGAACACCTACAACCCAAGCTGGAAAAACCATCTGAACTTTTCCTACAAAAGCGATAACACATTGTATGCACCTAACCAAGCACCTGCTGTACCACCAGGATATCAAAAACCAGTCGTAGCTGCTCTAAATGCCCCTGGAAAATCCAATCTTGAATTGATGATGGAAAAATTCATAACCACTCAAGTTCAGACGAACAAGGAGTTCCTGAATAAAAACATACACACTAGTGAGCAGATCAAACAACTAACAAACAAAGTAGACGCTTTAGCTACCCATAACAAGATGCTTGAAACACAGATATCACAAGTAGCTCAACATCAAGCGCCTGTTGCCGCACCTGCTGACACATTTCCTGGGCAGTCGGAACCTAATCCAAAAGGTCATGCAAATGCTGTCATATTAAGAAGTGGAAAAGAACTGGATGGACCGATCAATCCTAGGAGTCAAAACCCAGCCATGTACCAAAAACTTGTAAAAGAGACAGAAAAGGAGTCTGAAACCAAAGAGAAGGAAAATAACGACCAGGAGGCCGTGGATAAAGAAAAACCTTATGAGCATCCATCATCGTATAAGCCATCTATTCCTTATCCTTAGAGACTTATAAACTCCAAAACTACAGGGAAGTTTAATAAATTTGTAGAACTTCTGAAGCAATTGAACATCACAGTTCCCTTCACATAAGCCATCACTCAGATGCCCTTGTACGTAAAATTTCTCAAAGAAATCTTGTCTAAAAAGAAAAAGATCGAGGATAATGAAACAGTTACACTTACTGCCGAGTGTAGCGCAATAATCCAAAACAACATGCCTCCTAAGCTGAAAGACCCAGGTGGTTTCTCCATACCTTGCGTCATTGGAAAGTTTGTCATAGACAAAGCACTATGCGACTTAGGAGCCAGTATCAGTGTTATGCCCTTATCTATATGCAAAAAGCTAAGTATGGGTGAATTAAGACCAACCAAAATGTCCGTCCAATTAGTCGACCAATCTGTCAAATATCCTGTCGGTATACTGGAAAACATTCCAGTACGCATAGGTCAATTCTACATCCCAACCGACTTTATAATCATGGATATTAAGGAAGATTCAGTTACCCCTATTATCTTAGGAAGACCCTTCCTAGCCACAACCGGAGTTGTTATAGACGTGAAGAAAGGTAGGCTAACATTCGAAGTAGGAGAAGAGAAAATCGAATTCATCCTTACCAAGTTCTTACAAGCACCAGCCATATACGACACCTGCTATCTAGTAGATGTCATTGACGAATGCATAAGAGAACTAGAAAAGGAAGAAACCACATACTCTGAAATAATGAAAATCCAAATCCCAGAAAAATTCGTGAAGATGACAATTGGCGTGCACCGTATAAAGATGACAGTCTAAGCGAAAGCTTAGCACTAACTCTGAATCACATGCCAAGTCCAAAGAAACCAGCTTTGGAACTCAAAGTATTACCTAAAAACCTCAGATATGAATTCCTAGATACCGAACTCAAAAGACCGGTGATAGTCAACACCGACTTAGGACAGTTAGAAACCAAAAAACTACTAGACGTCCTAAGGAAATACCCAAGTGCACTAGGCTACAGCATAACTGATCTTAAAGGAATAAGTCCTTCTATCTGTATGTATCGAATTATGCTAGAGGAAGACTGTAAAACCTCTAGAGAACATCAGAGAAGGATAAATCCTATCCTAAGCACTGTAGTCAAGGACGAAGTGAAGAAACTACTAGATGCAGGAATTATATACCCGATCTCCGACAGCCAATGGGTTAGCCCAGTGCCTGTCGTGCCCAAGAAAGGAGGCGTAACTGTGGTAAAGAACTCAAAAGGTGAATCGATAATACAAAGAGTTGTGATCGGAAGCAGGATGTACATCGATTACAGAAAACTGAACAAGGCCACTCGAAAAGATCATTTCCCTTTACCTTTCATCGATCAGATGTTGGAGAGACTGGCAAAACATTCTTATTTCTGCTATCTAGACTGTTATTCGGGATTTTTCCAAATTCCTATTCACCCCGATGACCAAGAAAAGACTACATTTACCTGTCCTGGCGGAACTTTCGCGTACCGACGAATGCCGTTTGGATTATGCAATGCTCCTGCAACATTCCAGAGATGCATGATGGCAATCTTCACAGATTTCATAAATGACATCATGGAAGTGTTTATGGATGACTTCTCGGTATGCAGACAAAGTTTTGAAGGATGTTTATCAAACCTAGAGATGGTACTCGAAAGATGTGCGAAAGTGAATCTTGTTCTCAATTGGGAAAAATGTCATTTCATGGTCAGACAAGGAATAGTGCTAGGACACGTAATATCTGACAAAGGGATTGAGGTTGATAAAGCCAAAATAGAAATTATAAAAGATCTTCAACCTTCAAAAACTGTACGAGAAATACGAAGCTTCTTAGGACACGCCAGTTTCTACCGACGATTTGTAACGCCCGTTCATTTTAAATTAAATTATTTGTGAACTGTTGGGCTGCCTTATGTGGGAGTGTGTCTGAGAGCGTTGGTGGATGTCTTTAAAGTATAGGAAACTATTTGATAAATTATTGAGTTTAATAATAATATAATATAATTAATAATGATGATAATTTAATAACTAGTAGTAATATTATTATTATTATTATTATTATTATTATTATTATTATTATTATTATTATTATTATTATTATTATTATTACTATTACTATTATTAGTGGATGAAATAAGAGAAGGGAGTTATTAGAGAAGTGGTGGGAGAAAGAGGATTATCACGATAAACTGCTCAGAAAACCAAAATGGAGGAAAAAGGTTGAAGAGAAGGAAAAAGGAACGTGACTGTGGAGAAAGTAAGAACAGAAGAATTATTCGCCGGAAAGAATTGAAGGTAGTTGCAGAAGAGTCACCGGAGAGTAGAACCAGAACCGGAAGCTTGGAATTGGCCTCTATTCAAGGTAAGGGTGGAGTTCAATTCTATAACTGTGGGTATGATCGATTTCATGTATGGAATTGAATCATAGGGTTAATGTTCCCGTAGTGATGTTCCTGTAGTAAGGTTCCCGTAGTGATGTTCCCGTAGTAATGTTCCCGTAGTAAATGTTCTCGTAGGTTGAGAAATATTAAGGGTTAATGTTTGTCTACGCCTGAATTAGTGTTTATGTCATTAGTTCTATGTAGTAATGTTGGGAATCGGCGCCGACACGCGCTAAGTTCCCATTTGTTGAGAAAAGGTTGTTATTATGCTCTTACTTGACCGACTTCAAGTAGGGAATCGAATCATGGATATAATTCCCGTTAATCGATAAATGTTAGGGACGAAGTTTTTCTGTGTAGGAATGAATGTGTTATATCGTTAGTGTTGTACGATGCGGTATGGTTGCCCTTAATGGGGCAAGATTAGTTGCCCCGTAATTAACGAACCTTTTCAGGAAATATAATTAATTTAGTGAGTAAAAGTTGTAATGTTGTTCTTATGATAATGTGTTGAATTCTTAATTGTCGAAAGTATGTTGTTATTGTTCCCTTACATGAACAAATTGAGATGATGAATACTTGATGCATATGAAGTTGTTATGTCATTGTTGAGAAAATGTTATTATAACATTCTCCTTGGATTATGTTGATAAGTTGTAGTTATATGATGATAGGTATGCCTCTGTTATGGACAATTTGGCTGTAGGCTTAATGCCTTGTTGCGTGGTTGTTGTTATTTGTCTCTGACATGAACAGGTTGAAATGGTGAGTACATGATGTATGCGAAATAGTGATGTTTCTGTTATGGATAATTGGTTGTGGGCTTGATGCCTTGTTGCACGGTTGTTGTTGTTGCGTTGTAGTCCATAATAGTTGCGTCTCATAGCATATCATTTGGCCTGGATTGGCGACGGTTGGCCCTTAGTGGCAAATATTTGGTTGTGCATGTATTGGCGTTAATTGGCCTGGATTGGCGACGGTTGGCCCTTAGTGGCAAATATTTGGTTGTGCCTGTATTGGCGTTATTTGGCCTGGATTGGCGATGGTTGGCCTTAATGGCAAATAAATTGGTTGTGGAGTGTTGACTCCAAAATGGTACCACATGCATGTGCACAGTTGAGTTGCATAGTTGAGTCGCATTTGTTGAAGTGCATAGTTGAGTTGTGTCGTTATGCATTTGCGAGTAATTGATGAGTTGCTGAATTTTAATGATAATTGTTGTGGATATGAATACTGAATTGTTGCGGTTTAATTATTGATAATATTTTGCGAACCGCTGGAATTATAATGCTGTGATAATATTTTGACATGACTTTTATCATGCCTTATGTTATATTGTTGATATCTCACCCTTTACGTTGTACGTTACCTCCGTTGGTGGTAACTTGCAGGTAACCCGGAATAAAGTGTAGCTTTCCGTTTAAGGTTGTTGGTCGCTCTGATACGTAGCACACTTGGGGGGGATGAACGATTGATGTTATTGCTTCTATTTAATTTCCTTGTTGCTGAATTTTATCAAGTACTTTTCATTAAATTGGTGGCTACTGTTAAGTGCCAAATGTTGGTTGGATGCACTATACCGACGAATTAGTAGTGTTGATTTTTAGGGTTGAAACTCGTTGTTTATGTTGAATCGATGCAAGATAATTACTTGCTAAATTTTTATGGAATTTGGTTATTGTAAATGGTTGGAAGTATATTATGACATGTCGTTTTATGATTAAAATGTTAAACAAATTATCGTTATCTGTTCATCCGAATCCATGCTACGTGTGTTATTAAATGATCTATTGTCGGCGTCTGTTGTTGGTTAAGTTGAAACTGTGACACCTCTGATGCGTCCCAGAATTTGTGAGTGTGACGGTCGTCACAGCTCCATGATGCTCATCATGACCGTTACGGTTGTGACATACATGACGCTCGTCATGAAACCTTTTTTTTGCTGCACTCTGATTGTTTCTGTTGTTTCTCTTATTTTTCCGCGAGAGTTTAGAGTGGGGTGTTACAATTGGTATCAGAGCAGGTCGGTCCGTCCGGTCAAGTTGTCTAATGTTGTTTGTTCCCCTGTATGCGACATGTGTGTAAAAACACTATCGGTACATGTTTGTTGTCTAACCTTTATCTGCAGAAGTGAGAATGATTCAAGTGGGTGAGAAGTTGTGCTTCTCCAGGATGCTGCAAGTGTGGAGTTGTAGCTCGGTGTGTGGTTGAACGCTCTTATAGTTTGGTAAGGATGGTTTATACCCCATCATGGGATGGATGTGTCTTGCAAGCTTAGATGGCATGAGCAGTGAATTGTCTTGGGTTGAGCTAAGTGCCTAAGAATTATTTTGACGAGTCGGCGCAGGACAGTGTTGAGATGTTTAATTTTGATGGGAATTTTTGAGTTATAATGAAAGTGGGAAGTTGGTGATTTACCGATTAATTATGGTTGTCTGGAACTTAGCCTGACAAGATAGTGATATACATCCAGGACGTGAAGTGATGTTGTGACCGACTTAGTTACGGAAACTAGTTTGAGAGTGAGGGCTCCATATTATATGTCTGTTTGGATGGTCAAGGAATTAAACTGATTAAGCAGTGTTGAGACTCGTGTCTGGTGTGTGTGCTAAGACAACAGAGTGTGAGGTTGAGTATATTAAGAGTGGGCAGTGACTTTTGATGATTATTAAAGAAAGTAAGATGTGGAATGCAATATTGGTATAATTAGACCTTTAAATATTTCAAGAGTTGAAAATGTGTCGAATGACCTTCTAAGTGTACAATTGTTGTCGTACGCCGAATTCTGAGATCGCAGCTTTTTATGGAATCGATGTTTTTACGGACGAAAGTTTGAATAGATTACGCAGTTGTGTCGGATAATGTTGGATCGTGATCGGGTATGCTTGTTTTATCGAATTTGATTAATTTTTGTAAGTTTTTGCATTTTTGGAGATTTGAGGGTTTAAGATTCGGATTAAAATCGAAAGTCGTAGAATTCACGTTTGAGGGTTCTAAATCACTAATATATGTTTGGTATGAATGAGTATGTGTTTGTTTCAAAGAAAATAATTGAATCGGTCGGATTTTCGGGCGAAAATGCTCAAACCCGTAGCAGTCTTTATGCAGAAAAACTCTGTTTTGGAAAAACTTCGAAAATTCATAACTTTTGAACCGTATGTCAGTTTTGACCCCCGTTCGAAGCGTTGGAAAGCTAACGAGATGCTCTTTCTAGGAAAAATTGTTTTGAGGCCTGTACCTGGTTCAATTATAGCAGAAAATTGAAAACGTATCGTGTGTTGATTTTTGCCGAACCCGACAGGACCATTTGTTGTGTTTTGTGATGCTTTGTTGATATGCTTGGGAGATATGTTAAGTGAAACTTCAGCGAGTTTTGGTTATGCTTTAAGGTAACTTGAAGTACATAAGAAGAATCACCTGACAAATGATTTAGACTTGGTTGTTGTTGTGGTTGTACCGGAGTTGGAGACTTCAATTAGTTAGTGTGGGACTTGAAATGTTTGGTGACCTCAAGAGCTTAAGGTATTTATTTGATTTGGAAGAGTTGAATATGAGGCAGAGAAAATAATTGGGACTCCTGAAGGATTATGGTTTTGTATTGAATTACCATTCAGGTGAAGTAAAACGTGGTAGCCAATGCAGTGATTTGGAAATCCTTGCCTATACCGATGATGGTAGTGAAAAGAGCTGGGACTGATTGAGCAATTTTTGTGACGTGAGTTTGGGTTGTGAAGAGACTTCTTATGGAGTTTAGCTTAGTATGTTGGACCTTACTAAGGGTATTCTTGACGAGATTCAATAAGGTCAGAACTCTGGTTTGAGTTGGTAGATTGATTGAATCTGAGGAATTAAAGTCGAAGGGATGATTTTCAGATTAATGGAAATAGTATCACGAGATGTCGTGATGGAGTTGTGTTCTAGATATTATTAAGTGGAATAAAAGTATTGAGATAGATGAAGTATCCATCTCGGTGCTATGAAGATGTAACCGGATTTGAGGAAATTATTTTGAAGGGCATAGATGGAGAGAGAAGTGGTTGAGTTTGTATATGCTGGTTAGACTTGTTGGAAGTCGAAGAATAAACGTCAGAGACCGTTGGGTCTGATGCAACCGTTGAATATTCCAGAGTGAATACCAGATAGTATTCCCATGGATTTTGTGTTGGGTTTTCCGGGGAATTTGAGGGATATGATTTTACTTGGGTGATTTTGGATAGAATGACTAAATTGACTCTTTTCCTAACAAGGAGGATTAATCATTCTATGTTGAAGCTAGCTGAGATTGTGCAAGGGACGACTGAAAAAGATCCAAAGGATCCAAGAAAGACGTGTTTTGAGAGTTACGATAGTAACTGGTGTTGGTCGAGCTTCGGAAGCACACTGTGTTTTGTTGATCTGTACCAGAGTGGCGTAGCGGAAGCGTGGAAAAATGGCAGGTTAGACTGTTTTACCGCTGTCACTCGTGAGAATTTACATGATGTGGCATGTGCATAAGTTGAAGAAGTACATTGATTCGGATGGATGGTGTACAAGTGAAAGGTAAATTGACTGTTGAGGCGTTGCTAGTTCAGGTGGATGAACGAGCAGCAACTTCGAGGTGAAGAAATTGCTTTGGTGAAAGTGGTCTGGTTGGGAGCTGTGTGATTGAGGTAATTTCGAGGACGAAATTCTTTTAAGTAGGGGAGAGTTGTAACGTCCGTTCATTTTAAATTAAATTATTTGTGAATTGTTGGGATGCCTTATGTGGGAGTGTGTCTGAGAGCGTTGGTGGATGTCCTTAAAGTATAGGAAACCATTTGATAAATTATTGAGTTTAATAATAATATAATATAATTAATAATGATGATAATTTAATAACTAGTATTATTATTATTATTACTACTATTATTAGTGGATGAAATAAGAGAAGGGAATTATTAGAGAAGTGGTGGGAGAAAGAGGATTATCACGATAAACTGCTCAGAAAACCAAAATGGAGGAAAAAGGTTAAAGAGAAGGAAAAAGGAACATGACTGTGGAGAAAGTAAGAACAGAAGAATTATCCGCCGGAAAGAATTGAAGGTAGTTGTAGAAGAGTCACCGGAGAGTAGAACCAGAACCGGAAGCTTGGAATTGGTCTCTATTCAAGGTAAGGATGGGGTTTAATTCTATAACTGTGGGTATGATCGATTTCATGTAGGGAATTGAATCATAGGGTTAATGTTCCCGTAGTGATGTTCCCGTAGTAAGGTTCCCGTAGTGATGTTCCCGTAGTAAGGTTCCCGTAGTGATGTTCCCGTAGTGATGTTCCCGTAGTAATGTTCCCGTAGTAAATGTTCCCGTAGGTTGAGAAATATTAAGGGTTAATGTTTGTCTACGCCTGAATTAGTGTTTATGTCATTAGTTCTATGTAGTAATGTTGGGAATCGGCGTCGACACACTCTAAGTTACCATTTGTTGAGAAAAGGTTGTTATTATGCTCTTACTTGACCGACCGACTTCAGGTAGGGAATCGAATCATGGATATAGTTGTCGTTAATCGATAAATGTTAGGGACGAGGTTTGTCTGTGTAGGAATGAATGTGTTATATCGTTAGTGTTGTACGATGCGGTATGGTTGTGTATTAAATGATCTATTGTAGGCGTCTGTTGTTGGTTAAGTTGAAACTGTGACACCTCTGGTGCGTCCCAGAATTTGTGAGTGTGACATTCGTCACAGCTCCATGACGCTCGTCATGACCGTTACGGTCGTGACATACATGACGGTCGTCATGAAACCTTTTTTTTGCTGCACTCTGATTGTTTCTGTTGTTTCTCTTATTTTTCCGCGAGAGTTTAGAGTGGGGTGTTACACGATTCATCAAGGATTTCTCGAAAATTACAAAACCCCTAACTGGTCTATTAATGAAAGATGTTGAGTTCATCTTCGATGAAAGCTATTTAAAAGCGTTTGAAACATTAAAAACAACCCTTATCTCCACACCAATCATGCAACCACCTGACTAGAAGATGTCATTTGAAATCATGTGTGATGTGAGCGATTATGTCGTAGGCGCAGTTCTAGGATAAAGGAAAAACAAGAAACTTCATGCAATCTACTACGCTAGTAGAACCTTAGATCCTGCCCAAATGAACTACGCAACGACAGAAAAAGAACTTTTAGCGGTTGTGTTCGCTCTCGACAAATTTTGTTCCTACTTGGTAGGAGCAAAAATAATAGTCTACACAGACCACGCCGCCATTAGGTACCTGATAAGCAAAAAGGATGCCAAACCAAGGCTATTGAGATGGATCCTAATGTTACAAGAGTTTGATTTAGAAATTAAAGACAAGAAAGGAACCGAGAACGTGGTGGCAGATCACTTATCCTGAATAGAGGGTGTTAAATAAGAACCAGTGCCTATCAACGACGATTTCCCTTACGAACGCCTGATAGCCAGATTGGAGAATGATATGCCAAACCTAACCTCGGAAGAGCCAGAATTAGAAGAAGTCGTGGAAGCAATCTACGCACAGGAAACCTTGCCTTGGTATGCTGACATTGTCAACTACCTAGCCGTAGGCGTGCTCCCACCAGACTTAACCTATCAACAAAAGAAGAAATTCTTCCACGACTTAAAACACTATTATTAAGACGAGCCTCTGCTTTTCAAGAAAGGAGCCGACATCATATTCCGTCGATGTGTCTCAGAGGAAGAAATCGAAGATATCATCTCTCATTGTCACTCTGCCCCTTATGGTGGACATGCGAGTACCTCAAAGACCTGCGCTAAGATTCTACAGTCCGGCCTATTCTGGCCCAGCTTTTAGAAAGATGTCCACACCGCAATACTAAGGTGCGACCGGTGTCAATGCACTGGGAACATCTCAAGGCGCGACGAGATACCCCAAAAGGGTATTTTGGAAGTGGAAGTCTTTGATGTATGGGGGATCGATTTCATGGGTCCATTCCCATCTTCTTTTGGAAATCAATATATACTCGTAGTTGTCGATTACGTTTCCAAATGGATTAAGGCAATAGCCTCTCCAACAAATGACACACGAGTAGTCATAAAACTCTTCAAGAACACACTCTTCCCCATATTTGGTGTACCAAGACTTGTCATTAGCGACGATGGTTCACACTTCATAGCACGAATCTTCGACAAACTTTTATCTAAATATGGAGTCAAACATCGAGTATCAACACCATATCATCCACAAACTAATGGACAAGTGGAGGTCTCGAATAGAGAAATAAAGCAACTCTTAGAAAAGACCGTCGCCACCTCTAGGAAAGATTGGTCAGCCTAGTTAAATGAAGCTTTATGGGCCTATCGGACGACCTACAAAACGCCAATAGGAACCACACCATTCAAGTTAGTTTATGGAAAATTCTGCGACCTGCTAGTAGAACTTGAGCACAAAGCCTTTTGGGCTATTAAAACGCTAAACTTAAACTACACTGCCGCAAGAGAGAAACGGATCTTGAATCTGCACGAATTAGAAGAACTCAGACTAGACGCATACGAGAACGCCCGCATATATAAGGAAAGAACCAAAAATTGGCATGATAAGCGTTTAGTTAGAAAACAATTTAGTGTGGGAGACGTCATGCTCCTATTCAATTCAAGACTAAAACTTTTCCCAGGTAAACTGAAGTCCAGATGGTTGGGTCCTTTTGAGGTAACTAAAATCCTCCAAAGTGGAGCTATCGAAATAAGCGATAAAAACAATGTGCTGTTCATAGTCAACGGACAACGCTTGAAGCACTACAATCTGAATGAACACAACAACTGCGTGAGCAGTCTGGAACTATTAGAGCTTCCCGCTCAACACCCCAACTAGCTATCATAAAGCTATCGTCAGGCTTTTGACGTTAAAAACAGCGTTGGATGGGAGGCAACCTATTTTTCCTCGTCTTCTCTCTTTATTCATTTTCTTTATGTTTTTCATTTGCTTTATGCTTTTACACTGCTCCTTTACTAATTTTCAAATTTTACTTTCTTTTCTTTTCCTCATTTATTTTATCACCTTCTGTTTCTAAAATTTAATTTGAACGAATTTGCTTTCAACTGTTTCCAGGATTTTTTTAGCCTTCCTACTTTCTCCTCTCTCATCTGACTAACTCTCCAGCATGGATAACATAGATTACATGGTAACAGTATTTAGAGGACCAGCTCAGCAGGCCAGATTTGAGGCACTGACACAGAGAGGCATCGCCTTAACCATTTACTATGATGGATCCACCATGGATCAACTAGGAATCTACGACATCATCCTTTTCTTATTTAACCAATTAGGATAGGAAAAAAGCTGCCCTTAAGACTCGCTTTGTCACCAATAGAGAACTCACGTTTGAATTCCTTAGCTCCCTAGCTTACTTACCCGAATATGGTTATGAATCCACTAAGGAAATGATATGCTTTAGACTATTTGGTACTGACTACACATTCACTTGTAGTTCATTGGCTGACCTCTTAGAATTTCCTAGCGGACCCTTTGTGTACACCACCGTCCATGAGGAGGATATGGATATAGAGTTGGACTATTTTTGGGGAACCATTACAGGAAACTATCACCCTGAACAAAATGACATGAACTCTAACGAAATACATAACCCTGCAATCTGTTACTTCCACAGAATGTTAGCCTATACCCTCTTTGGGAAGGAGGAAAACATTACCTCCGCCTGTAAGGAAGAGCCATTCATCCTGTACTGTGCCTCACAAGGTAGACCTGTCAATTTCATGCCTTTCATGATGAAAGCCTTTGAAAAACTTAACCAGGAACCGAACTCACCCATCTCAATAGGAGGACTTGTCACCATCATTGCTAACGCAATTGGACTTAGGTATCAGCTGAATAGAGTTATTCCATTTGGCAGCATCTGACTCATGGACAGAGAGTTTTGTTTTAACCAGTGTATCATAGGTAACTTAGGACCAGCACCCTATGAGTATCTTATTGCCAACGAACCGGTCCTAACCTTGGGCCTTAAAATTGGGCTTTCCAACTTCACCCTCACTAACTCCTCCTCAAATGTCCATTTTGCCCTTAATTCACTTATATTTATTTAAAATAATAATAACACCAATATATTCATATTATATACTATTATTTAAATAAATAACTCAAAATCCATAATTCTCAACATTCACACCAACCACCGAAAATCACCAAAAATGCGAACATTCATATTTAAATAAATATTCCAAGAATTTGAGGTGTTACATGTTGCGCCTGGTTATTCCAACAGCTGCATGCTTTTGCTCCCTTTTCCATCAAATTTTAACCAAGTCTTTATTTCTTCATACTTGGTCATCTTTGCATCTTTCTTTGGTCTTTATTCTTCATTTTTTCTCCTCTTTAACTTGTTTTAATTTGTTTCTTCGACCAAAAACATGCAATGACAGAGTGTTATCACTCAGTAACAACGTTAATTTTTATTGATGTGACAAATGATATGTTACATTCAACTGTTGATTTAGCGACGAAAAAATATGTCACTAAAAGAGGTTTTTTTAATAATCTTCGTCCTCTTTGGTGAAATAAAAAACATAGAGAATCCAGAATACAAAACTACCGTCAACAGTCATATATAATTAAGATTATACATAAATAGTAGGCAAACAAGAACGGATGAAAATAGGTTGGGCCGAACTAGACTTTGCTAAGCCTAAGCCTGGTCTGTCAAAAAAAAAGTGAAGCCTAAGTTTGGCTTGTAGCCTATCATAGGTTTATTTTTAAGCCTGAGTTTGGCCTTTTCGAAAGCATGGTTAGCGTGTTAGCCTACATAAAAGCCTATTCATTTTATACATATGTAAATAAGTAATTTAGATAATATTTAAATAGACTAACAAACTAAAAGATCAATGAGACTAAAAGTTTGTTTGCATTGAATTATTTTAACTTACCTATTAGCATAAGTATTGAAAGCCTATTTGTGTAAGAGAACTTTTTAAAACAAATTATGATATTTTTCATAAGGTGTTTTCATCTTATTTTCATAAGTTCTCTAAGAAAATTAAGTTTTATTTATGTATTTTAATTCAAAGTACAAAACATAACATAATGGTAAAAAAATTATTTATATGTATTTAAATAGGTCAGTCTGAAATGCATAAAAGACTTTTTTATGGCTCGAGGCCTAGCCTTTTTAAATAAATAGGTTCATAAAAAAGTGTAGTATGGCCTGAGCTTGTGTAGGCTAGGTCGTAGGCCCCAGTTAGTCGGTCTGACCTATTTCCATGCCTACAATCAATCAAACAACAAGCTAAGCCACTTCTCCTTTTTGAAAAACCTGTAGCGCCATCTATTTGAAACCTAGAACACCATATGAAAACTAAAACACCACCAAATCAGCAATTCAAATAATGTTTAAATAGACTAACAAACTAAAAGACCAATGAGACTAAAAGTTTGTTTGCATTGACTTATTTTAACTTACCTATTAGCATAAGTTTTGAGAGCCTATTTGTGTAAGAGAACTTATGAAAACAAATTATGATATTGTTCATAAAGTGTTTTCATCTTATTTTCATAAGTTCTCTAAGATAATTAAGTTTTATTTATGTATTTTAATTCAAAGTACAAAATATAACATAATGGTAAAAAGATTATTTATATGTATTTAAATAGGTCAGTCTGAAATGCATAAAGGACTTTTTTATGGCTCAAGGCCTAGCCTTTTTAAATAAATAGGATTATAAAAAAGTCTAGTATGGCCTGAGCCTGTGTAGGCTAGGTCGTAGGACTCTGTTAGTCGGTCTGACCTATTTTCACCTCTACAATCAATCAGACAATAAGCTAAACCACTTCTCTTTTTTGGAAAACCCATAACACCATCTATTTGAAACCCAGAACACCATATGAAAACTAAAACACCATCAAATCAAATGCAAAAAGTACGATTAGTTTCTAAGACAATTAGTTTCTCACCATGAATCACCGATTGATCTATTGAAAAGGAAAATAAGTGATCTTTTTTATATTAGAAAATAAGACTTTTTGGTAGATCTACGTTTTGAGACAAAGAAGGAAAAATGGATCTTCGTGATTTTGATAGACATGACCCTTTTCTTTTTTTATACCTTTTCTTTTTGCTTCTCTTGAAAAATGCTAACTTTCATTTAAATATAGGTATTTTTATTAGAAATTTTTATTTAAATAACACGTTTTTCAACTTTAATACCGAAATACATATGTTTCTCCATATATCCTATAATACTCGTGTTTAAAAAAATTAGCATGGAATGAACATTTTAACTCAATTAATGCCTCCACGACTTCATCTACTAATTGAATTAGAAAATTACTCCAATTCTGAATAGGGGTGACAATTGAATCAAAGTGTCTTATATTTTGTTTTTTATTACTAGTATTTTATTTATACATAATTAATTTATATAATTAATATAAATAATTATAAAATTAATTATATTATTAACATTTTGATATATTAATATAAAAAATTATTAATTAACAAAAATAAAAGATAAAATAGTAATTTTATATAATTAAATTTGGATTACATGCAGGACTACTTTTATACATTATTGATTATGGCCCCGTTGATTGAAGTGGTCACCGGTTCCGCACCCTTGAGGTCGTATCTCTAATATATGTCGTGTTAGATTCACTTGAGGTGTTTGATAAGATGTCTCTGAGCTTGATTCTTCAAGTATGTCTCATAATTCTCGCCATTTGTATGTAGACAACTCGACGTCACCATAATTGAGTTTGTTGACCATGATTTTGTAGTTATGTTGCATTGTTTGTTTTGTTGAGGTAACAGTCAGATGGTAGCAAGGTAGGTTGAATGGTGACATTGGTATGAATGCTTTGGTGTGGAAAAAGGGAAATAGTTGTTGTGGTGTTTAGTAGTTTGTGTTTGTTTGTTCTATGTTCTAGTAAACGTGTGATAATTTGGTTGGTTGTTGTTCTGGACTGGGCCAGAGGCTAGCCCACCGTCGGGCACGACCCAACCCAGCTCCTCGTCGGGGAGGCTCAATCCATCAGCGTACACGAGGAGCTCTCACACGTCTTCCCAACGGTCTCCACGTGCCCCCCACGCGGGAACATGTCATCAGGCAACTACCCACCTCCCGAAGGTCATGGGGCAGTTGACCCAGGGCAAAGACCATGTGCTGGTCTTCCCTACACCACATAAACCTGATAGTTATTCGTATTAGGCATTGCAATTTAACCCAGTGTAAAGTAACTGTTGGCCTAACGCTGAGGGCATATTATAAATACCCTCTTTCACTAGAGGGTAAAGTACTCAATTCTCTACAACCTTTCTCTTTACTTGCTCTTTCTACTCTGTCTCTTACTTTGACATCAGAGTACCTTGCAGGTACACCCCCTCTTCTTCTCCACCACTAGCGAATTAGGGAGCTCACAACATGTTGCTGGCTGCTGATCCTTTTGTAGAAGCATGCTTCAATCTCAAGTTTTGATGATGTCAACACTACTCAAGGTCATCTCTTGATTGCAAAAAGACAAGCCTTTCAAAGTTATCAAGATCAAGTCAAGCTATCTTTCAAATCAAGCTACATATGGAACTATGATTCTTCAAGACTTAGACGCATTGCGGGTATATCAAATTCTACCCTTATAATTGATATACAAGTGTTCAAAAACATCAAGCATTTTAGCATAATACATGAGCATGTTTTTGGAACTTTAAAATTGGTATAACATTATTTTTAAAAGCATTTTTTCTGAAAAATAGCAGTGTTAACCGATTAACCATATAGGTTAACCGATTAACCATTTCAAATTTTAAATAATCTGGGCTAACGTTCCAGTGTTAACCGATTAACCATATAGGTTAACCGATTAACACTGAACGTACAGTGAAAAATGGCTTTGTTTCAAGTTCAAAAATTGTTTGAAAATTACACCATTTCATATTTTGAAATCTACTCAAATACACCTTTTTGAAAGGGTATTTTACACATATAAATTCTGAGTTTTTTCAATTTTGAAAAAAAACACAAAAACCTCCAATCTCAAAACACTTTCTACATTCATTTTCAAATTTTCTTAGAATCAAATTCACCATTTTCAAAATCTCTTATTAAGTGTTCATATGTGCATAAAATTTCATATTCATCTTTGAACACTTGTGTTGGAAATTATAAGAGTGAATTTTGATCATTTGGAGAAGATCAACTTTGATATTATTTTTCTCAAAACAAAAAATCATTACAAGTATTTGTATTCTGACTTGTGATCCAGGATTGTTGGACACAAGGGTGAGTGTTTACAAGAGGATTGTTCTTGTACACTTGTTAGTTTTATTGTTTGATAGTAGGCCTCACCGATTGATGGTGTGATAGGTTGTACTTTATTAAACAATAGTGAAAACTCTCTTTCGTGTTGAAAGGAGAGTGGAGTACTCTCGGATTGTGAGGGGAACCACTATAAATCCTGGTGTCCATTGTTCCTTTTTTTTTCTACTGCTTTCATAACCAAGAACACAAACCAGTAAAATTTCAAGAAACCATAAAAACCAGAAAAATTTCTAAAGTCCTAATTCACCCCCCCCCCCCTCTTAGGCATACTCTGTACTTTCAATTGGCATCAGAGCAGGTTAAGGTAACCTGTTCCTATCGATCCTAATGGCTTCCGCTAGTACTAACCCGGTTTTCAAAGATGGTGGAAGTAGTAACAAGCCACCACTCTTTTCTGGAGAATACTTCGATTTTTGGAAAATCCGTATGAAGGCACATCTTGAGGCTCAAGGAGATGGTATATGGGAAACCGTTGAAACTGGTCCACATGTTCCTACAAGTGTGGTAAATGGTGTTGGAACCCCAAAGATTAAATCCTAATATGATGAAGATGACAAGAAGAGAATCTTGAATGAGAAGAAAGCAATCAACATACTTCAAAGCGCTCTCAGTATGGATGAATTCTTTCGCATATCATAGTGTCAATCGGCAAAACAGATTTGGGATACCTTGGTAGAAACGCATGAAGGAACAACAGAATTAAAAAGATCAAGACTTAACACGTTAAGTCAAGAATATGAGATGTTCCGTATGCAGCCCGGTGAATCTATTGTTGCCTTGCAAAAAAGGTTCGTTCATCTAACAAATCATCTGATTGCTCTCGGGAAGACCTTCACCAATGATGATCTCAATTTAAAAGTCCTAAGATCCTTGACAAAAGAATGGCAGCCGAAGGTGACCGCCATTTTGGAAAAGAAAAGTCTTTCAACAATGATATCCGCTTCATTATTCGGGAAACTTCAAGAGCATGAACTGGAACTTGGAAGGCTTGAGAAACATGAAAGTCAAGACAAGAAGTCCAAAGGAATTGCCTTGAAGATTGACACAAGGGATGATAAAAATGACGAATCTTCCGAAGACGAAAACTTCATGCTTCTAGTAAAGAAGCTCGGTAAGTTTTTTAATAATAATAAAACTTCTTCTTTTTCTAAAAAGAATAGACATTTCAGGAAAAAGGAGGCACCCGCATCAAACCAAGAAATTACATGTTACGAATGTGGGAAACAAGGTCACATAAAACCAGATTGCACGAAACTCGCAAATAAAGGAAAATTCAAAGGCAAGAAGGATTTCAAAACAAAGAAGGCTTATGTCGCATGGGACGACAACGAAGTGAGTTCATCATCGGAATCAGATAACGATGAATGCGCAAATATGGCTTTAATGGCCTCTCACCATTCCGATGACGAAAATAAGGTTAGTAGTAATTTTTCTGTCTATGGTAATGATGCACAAGAAGTTATAGATGAACTTCTAAAAGAGTGCAAGACTTTGTATAAAGACATGTCATCACAAAAGAAAAGAATTTTACTTTTAGAAAAACAAAATTCTGATTTCCTGAAAAATATTGAAGATGAAAAACAAAAAGCGATGGATGAAAAACAAAGTCTTGTATGTAAGAATTGTGAGTCTTTGTCTTTTCAAATTGTTCAACTTAAAAGAGTGTTAGAAAGATATGAAAAAGGTCAAATTGGCTTGGAAGAAATTCTTAAACATCAAAGGTATCCTAATGATAAAAGTGGATTGGGATACTCTAAATTTTCAAAACCAAGCACCAATAAGACCATTTTCGTTAGAGCAAGTGAACAAATTGTTAAAGAAGAGACAAGCACTTCTAAAATTCAGCATCAAAATCATAACAAGAAAAGAATTGATAAGAAAAAAAAATTTATTCCTAGATATAGAAGTCATTTTCAACCTACATGTTTTTACTGTGGAATTAAAGGGCACACACCTAATGCCTGCTATGTACGTAATATTGGTGTTGCAAAGGGGCATTATGTGTGGGTTGAAAAGGGTACTAACTATCAAGGACCCAAAGCAATTTGGGTACCTAACACTACCTAATTTTGTTTTGTAGGTATGCTTGAAGACAACCACAGATCAATGGTATCTTGATAGTGGTTGCTCGAAGCATATGACGGGAGAAATAAACAAATTTTCAAGTCTATCATTAAAGGCCAAAGGATACGTCACTTACGGTGATGATAATAAAGGAAAAATTCTTGGAGTTGGAACCATTGGTGCACCTCCATGTACAATCATCGAAGACGTTCTTTATGTTGAAGGCCTTAAGCATAACCTGCTTAGCATCAGTCAATTGTGTGACAAAGGGTTCAAAATCAACTTCACAAAGGAGGAATGCTTGATCGAACACGAAGTCACTCATAAGATTCTGCTAAAAGGTAAAAGATATAATAATATTTTTATGATTTCTTTTGATGATTCTTCCTTGAAGGTAAAATGTCTTATGGCAAACAACAACGAGGCATGGCTTTGGCATAAAAGATTTGCTCACATTCACATGGAGCATCTAAACAAATTAATCAAACATGATCTGGTTGTTGGACTTCCAAAGATAAAATTCATCAAGGATAAATTATGCGATGCATGTCAAAAGGGAAAACAGACCAAGACAACCTTCAAATCCAAGCAAGTGGTTTCTACATCAAGACCACTTCAATTGTTGCACATGGATCTCTTTGGTCCATCAAGAACAAAAAGCTTCGGAGGTAGTATTTATGCTTTAGTTATTGTTGATGATTTTTCTCGATATACCTGGACAATGTTCTTAGTGCAGAAAATGATGCTTTCAAAGCATTCAAAAAGTATGCAAAACAAATTCAAAACGAGAAGTCACTCACTATAGCCTCCATAAGAAGCAACCACGATGGAGAATTTCAAAATTCATACTTTGAAGAATTTTGCGAAGAGCATGGAATTTCTCATAATTTTTCGGCACCAAGGACTCCTCAACAAAACGGCGTCGTAGAACGGAAGAATCGTTCACTAGTAGAACTTGCTAGAACAATGCTCAGCGACACAAATCTTCCAAAATATTTTTGGGCAGAAGCAGTAAGCACAGCATGTTTTGTAAGCAACCGCGTGAATATTCGACCGTTACTCAAAAAGACTCCGTATGAGTTGTTCAAAGGAAGGAAACCAAATATATCATTCTTCCACATATTTGGCTGCAAATTCTTCGTTCTCAACAACAATAAGGACAATCTCGGTAAGTTTGATGAGAAGTCCGACGAAGGTATATTTCTTGGTTACTCTCTTTATAGTAAAGCATTTAGAATTTTTAATAAAAGAACTCTTACCATTGAAGAGTCTATTCATGTTTCGTTTGATGAGACTAACCCCTCGAAAGAGGATAAT
Organism: Lathyrus sativus; assembly: GCA_963859935.3. Taxonomy (NCBI): domain Eukaryota; kingdom Viridiplantae; phylum Streptophyta; class Magnoliopsida; order Fabales; family Fabaceae; genus Lathyrus; species Lathyrus sativus. The sequence goes on from OZ012741.1 coordinate 28,216,400, forward strand.
ATTGTTTTGGATGATGATGATGATTTTGTAGAAACTCCACAAAATAAAGAAAGTGTTTCAAAAGATCAAACAATATTACAAGAAGATGTTACTCAAGAAAATCAAGATCTTCCGAGAGAATGGAGAACACACAGAGATCACCCAATTGATAAAGTTATTGGTGATATTAGTCAAGGCGTTGCAACTCGACTTTATTTAAAGGATGCTTGTCTCAACATGGCGTTTGTATCTCAGATTGAACCATCAAAGATCGATGAAGCTTTATGCGACGACCAATGGATTATAGCAATGCAAGAAGAACTTAATCAATTTGAAAGAAATCAAGTTTGGACCCTTGTACCAAGACCAGATAATAAGCATATCATAGGAACCAGATGGGTGTTCAAGAATAAACTTGACGAGAATGGGATTATAGTTCGTAACAAGGCAAGATTGGTCGCACAAGGCTACAACCAGGAGGAAGGAATTGATTTTGATGAAACATTCGCTCTGGTAGAAAGGTTAGAAGCAATTAGATTACTGCTTGCTTACGCTTGTTCTATGAATTTTCAGTTGTTCCAGATGGATGTCAAAAGCGCTTTCCTGAATGGGTTCATTAATGAGGAAGTCTACGTCAAACAACCTCCGGGTTTTGAAGACTTCAAAAATCCCTCACATGTTTTCAAACTGAAGAAGGCTCTCTACGGTTTAAAACAAGCACCACGAGCATGGTATGATCGCCTTAGCAACTTCTTATGTGAGAAAGGATTTACAAAAGGAAAGGTTGACAAGACGCTGTTTATAAAGAAAATCAAGGGTAACACCTTGTTGATACAAGTCTACGTCGACGACATCATATTTGGATCAACAAACAAAGAACTTTGCGAAGAATTCTCACTCATGATGCAAGGAGAATTCGAGATGTCCATGATGGGAAAGTTAAATTATTTTCTTGGACTACAAATCAAGCAAACCAAGGATGGAATCTTTCTCAACCAATCCAAGTACTGTAAGGAATTAATAACGAAATTCGATATGGATAGTTGCAAGATGATGTCCACTCCTATGGGATCCGGAACGTATGTTGATCAAGATGAATCTGGTACTCCAATTGATATTACTAAATATCGAGGTATGATTGGTTCATTACTATATTTGACGGCAAGCCGTCCTGACATTATGTTTAGTGTTTGTTTGTGTGCGCGCTTCCAAGCAAATCCGAAGGAATCGCATCTCACTGCTGTGAAGAGAATTATCAAGTATCTCAAAGGAACGGCCAACGTCGGATTATGGTATCCTAAAGGTAGTACTTGTTCTTTAGTTGGTTATTCTGACGCTGACTATGCAGGATGCAAAACCGATAGAAAAAGTACAAATGGTACATGTCACATTCTCGGAAATGCTCTAGTATCATGGGCCTGCAAGAAGCAAGCTTGTGTAGCACTCAGCACCGCCGAAGCAGAATACATCGCCGCAGGAAGTTGCTGTGCACATATTTTATGGCTGAAACAACAACTTCTGGATTATGGTGTTGACCTCGGATGCATTCCTCTACGATGTGATAATACTAGTGCCATAAATATCACGAAGAATCTGGTTATGCATTCCAGAACAAAGTATATCGATATCCGGCATCACTTCCTTCAAGATCACGTATTGAATAGAGATGTCGGTGTTACTTTCGTCGACACACACAACCAACTTGCCGATATCTTTACCAAGCCTTTGGCGAAAGAACCGTTCTACAAAATTCGGAGAGAACTTGGGATTCTTGATGAAGGTGACATCTGACCTTTTCTCTAATATGTGTATGCATCATTTGTGATATGTTTTCATATGTATGCATTCTGTTTTTTAAGTATTTTTCAAAAATTCGAGTGTGTTAATCGATTAACCATATGGGTTAACCGATTAACACTATTAATTTTTCAATTCTGACTCATTTTTTTTAATGTGTTAACCGATTAACCTATATGGTTAACCGATTAACACTGTTAAATTTTCTAAAAATCAGAAACGAAAATTAATTATATTTTTGAAAATATTATTTATCTTAAATGTATTTTTATGTGGTCCATATTCTCTCAAATATCCAAATCCATATCCAAAATCCATATTCCCTCTTCAAACCCTAACTTCTCTCTCCCACTCTCTAAAGTTGGAAAATTCCCCACAACTTCTCAAACCCTAACTTCCTCAGAACCCACAACCTCAGTTCTCTCAAACCTCCATCCATGGCTTCAGCATCAAATCGCGGCAAGGGAAAACTACCAGAACATCATTCTGCATCTGATGAAGAAGATATCCCTATGGAAACAACCAAGAAGCGCAGAATGGATTTCAAAGTCCGAGTTCGTTCCATCCTACCGGTAAAGTATGTGAATCTTAAGGTTTTTCCCGCATCATCTTTTGATTTTCCTGCTTTGCTCAAATATCAGAGGATCGATAAATTTGTGTCTGATTCTGGAAACTGCTACCCGGATCTTGTCAAATCCTTTTTGCATAAACTGTCTGTGTTTATAAATGCAAATGATGAGCATATTATGAAAACAATTGTTAGAGACTGTGTTGTTGAAGAAAATCTGTCTGATGTTGCTGCAATGCTGAACATTCCATCATCTGGGTATTTTCTGAGAAAGGGAGTTAACCACGTGGAAGGACCGCGGTCCAACTACGACAAGATGGAGTTCTACTATCAGATCTGCAGATTTCCAAAAGAGATGATTATCGCCAACCAACGCACTGCTCGTCTGTTGTGCTATGCAAAGAATCTTACCGTTTCTGATCGGATGCTTCACTACATAATCTGTTATGTGCTGATTCCCAAGGATTCGAATCATGCACAAATCAATGATCTGGAAATGCAACTCCTTTTCGCCATCAAGAACAAGATTCGTGTCAATTGGATTATGACCATCATGTATCACCTTCAACAACAACTATCTCTTTCAACCCATCTTCCCTATGCACGGCTGGTATCAAGAATTTTGGAGTTGACTACTTTGGATCTTAACCGTGAACCAACCATCAATATGAAATCAACCACCAATGAGATCAACGAGATTACAATTGTCAAGAATACTGGAATTTTTAAGGATACTGACGGTACTTACAAGTATTCAGATGAAGGAGCCCATGCTAACCAGGCATATCCCGTACCTGAAGGAGGCATTACAAATGAGTTCCTTTACCAAACTATAATGACTCAGCATAGAGAAACCTCTCGGGCCATTGCTTCTCTCCGGAACCTTGTACTTTCCTCTCACCACACCAACCCTGACAACCTTGTTGTATCTGATGAAGAAAATGAAGGACAAGAGGAAGAAGAGGAGGAGGATATGGCGGATGAGGATCTTTAGAGAATATGTTGTTGTTGTTGTTGTTGTTTTATTGCTTTGCTTTCTAGTCTTAAGTTTTATATTTCCATTTGAACTATGTTTTATTGTAACAAGTACAATTTCTATTTGCTGCATTTTATATGTACTACTTTTTATGCTATGTGTTTACTTGGCTTTGCATGTGCTTACTTCTGAGGGGGAGAAACATATCAAGAACCAAGAGATATCGCACAACATTTTTGCTTGCCATCATCAAAAAGGGGGAGAATGTAGAAGCATGTTTCAATCTCAAGTTTTGATGATGTCAACACTACTCAAGGTCATCTCTTAATTGCAAAAAGACAAGCCTTTCAAAGTTATCAAGATCAAGTCAAGCTATCTTTCAAATCAAGCTACATATGGAACTATGATTCTTCAAGACTTGGACGCATTGCGGGTATATCAAATTCTACCCTTATAATTGATATACAAGTGTTCAAAAACATCAAGCATTTTAGCATAATACATGAGCATGTTTTTGGAACTTTAAAACTGGTATAACATTATTTTTAAAAGCATTTTTTCTGAAAAATAGCAGTGTTAACCGATTAACCATTTCAAATTTTAAATAATCTGGGCTAACGTTCCAGTGTTAACCGATTAACCATATAGGTTAACCGATTAACACTGAACATACAGTGAAAAATGGCTTTGTTTCAAGTTCAAAAATTGTTTGAAAATTACACCATTTCATATTTTGAAATCTACTCAAATATACCTTTTTGAAAGGGTATTTTACACATATAAATTCTGAGTTTTTTCAATTTTGAAAAAAAAACACAAAAACCTCCAATCTCAAAACACTTTCTACATTCATTTTCAAATTTTCTTAGAATCAAATTCACCATTTTCAAAATCTCTTATTAAGTGTTCATATGTGCATAAAATTTCATATTCATCTTTGAACACTTGTGTTGGAAATTATAAGAGTGAATTTTGATCATTTGGAGAAGATCAACTTTGATATTATTTTTCTCAAAACAAAAAATCATTACAAGTATTTGTATTCTGACTTGTGATCCAGGATTGTTGGACACAAGGGTGAGTGTTTACAAGAGGATTGTTCTTGTACACTTGTTAGTTTTATTGTTTGATAGTAGGCCTCACTGATTGATGGTGTGATAGGTTGTACTTTATTAAACAATAGTGAAAACTCTCTTTCATGTTGAAAGGGGAGTGGAGTACTCTCGGATTGTGAGGGGAACCACTATAAATCCTGGTGTCCATTGTTCTTTTTTTTTCTACTGCTTTCATAACCAAAAACACAAACCAGTAAAATTTCAAGAAACCATAAAAACCGGAAAAATTTCTAAAGTCCTAATTCACCCCCCACCCCTCTTAGGCATACTCTGTACTTTCACCTTTTCTGATCCGGTAAGATCAGTTGTGTTTATTAGTGTTGTGACTGATAAAAAATTTATGGTTGTTGTTGGTATGAGGTATGTTCTCGGTTTTGTGGTTGTGTGTATGACATGTATTAGTCGTGGATTGAGGTGTTTGTTGGTTGATAATTTTTGTGTGTTAGAGGTTGAGTGTAAATGTGTTGGGTTGGAAGTTGGGTGTTAGACAATGAAGCTTATTGGAGTGGGTCAACTAAATATTTAGGTTCAGACAAAAACCCCAATTGTAATTGATTTATAATAATACATATATTCAAGAGTTGGTTTAGATTCAAATGGCATTATAAAGTTAGATAGAACTAGGTTATAGTGGCGCTTCCATTGACGACACTCACCTTTGGTGTATTTTGTTCAATGGTTGTAGGTCCATTGGTCTGAGACATTACTATTGTAATATTGTATGAAGCACCTTGGTGGACCTGGGATTTCTTGATGCATGCCGAACTGAAATTTCACACGATCACTGTGGTGCATCACCATAATAATTAACATAATAATCATTGTTTTTATAATCCAAACGACATCATCTTCTTTATACACTTCATGATGATTTCCTAAACCCATATATGACATTCAAATAAATTATTGTAGAAAAATAAATTAGTTTAGTATATGTTAATATTAAAAACAAATTATTATGAAATTAACAGTTTAGTGGTAGTACATCATTTGATCCCAAGTGATTCAATAGATTTTGGTATGTCGTGATGCAACGATGAGAACATTTGTCGTAGTTCATCTGACTGGTGGACAACATAAACAAAAAAACATTAAAATAAGTTATTCTATATTAATAATACAAATTATGTCAATGTAATTATCTACAATGTTTCAAACTTACTTTGTTGCGTATGGGAATATGAAGTCGCATAGTTAACAAGCACTAGGGACGACATTCTCGACCAACCAATGTAAGCGGAAATATTCATGGATATTATATGAGATTAAAACATCAATACTTACTTATTGAAGTCATGATTCAGAATTCTGAATGGATGAATGACCGGATCTTCCTCTGTATCTCACACTCCCGTTCACAACTTTCAATGGGGCAAGTTATGGAGCCGTCAGTTATGTTTCTGATGCTTTTTTGTGATTATAGAGGGGACCTAGCCATATAATATATATAACCTTAGTCCCTACCCATTATGGGCCCAAGGTTAAAGCCCACACTTTTACCCACACCAATCAGGTTTCAGATACTCAGCCATTAGTTAAAAATTGATCACTTAATTAATTAAAGGGCTTATATATGCACCCCCATCAGAATCACGATTAACCCGTTTTTTACAAATTAAACCATAATTGATTGTAGCCCATAAAATATTAGATAAATCTAACATTCTCCCTGTTGCACCCCAAAATTTGCCCTCACAATACAAGACTTTGTGTTCTAAGAAGGTTCACAAGGTTCACAAGTTTCTCACCTGTTGTTAAATCACCATATTCTTGGAGTATGTGCTGCTGTTATACTTTGGAGATCTCCCATCGATGGTTGTATCCTGTCCCCGTGGAGTCCCACTTCGTTGAGTCTGTTACTCATTTGTTTCTCGCATGCCGTGAATCATGTCTAGTGCATTTTAGTTGCTAAAGGGAAAAATGGTCATTCTCACGTTGTTGCTGATAATTTTTGAAGATGAGCTGTTGCCGTTTTTTTTAGGTCGAGATACGATGGGCCGAGTCTCTGTCACCAGTGGATTTCTGAGACATTCATTCGTCACATGGTTTGATTATATTGAGGTGTCAATTTGGTTTGGTTCATGGTATTGAATTTATTCATCAAAAACACAATTGGATTTTTTGGCACCGAGTATATTTCTGCTTTACTGTCGAGGGATTTTCTCTGTTCTTCCTGTCTATTTTAAGTCGTTCAAGGCCCTTCCCGATTCTATCATCAAGTGCGACTTAATTTAGAATATATTGGGGGAAATTAAGGTTATATCAGTTGTGTGAGCAATATGTATTGGAGTGACAAGGTTCGATTTGAGTGATTGTCAGATTTTTATTTATGCTGAATTTATATGGTGAAATTGAGATTATTGTTCAAGTTGGATCAGATTAATTTCAACCGGTGGATCTTATTAGAGGTTATTTGATCAGTAAGGTTTAATCGGATATTTGATGGAGCAGTCAGGTTGCGACAAAATCAAGATCATGAAAAGAATAATCGGAAAGTAACTAGGATAGAAAATATATTGAACTTTATTCACAATATTTTTTAGTACAAAGAGGAATTAAAATTGGAATATTTTTGAATTTATTCATAAATATTTACAATTTACAAAAGGAGAGTAAAGTACATTTCATCCTAATTTCTAAAGTCCCAATTTCTCTAAAGGTCTTCAATGCTTGATTTCTCGATTAATCTTTCGTACGCGGCTCTTTTCTTCACACCTGCACAAACAAAGCAAAATAGAACAATGGATTAAAGTTAGACGGTTATTGTGACACCCTCAGAAAAGTCACTCATCACCGGGTGTCGGGAGGGCACGACTAATGCCGAAACCAAACTCCCATGTCCATTTCTCGATCCCGGCTACCAACCGGCAGCCTCTGTTCTATAGTTTTAAACGGGACAGCCGAGAAAGAGAAAGAGTAAAAAGAAGCGCGAGCCGAAATGATTTTGCCGAAAAGTGGTGATATGCCGAAATTGGATTCGTGAGGCCTAACTGATTACAATCCGGATTTTCTATCAAGTAAATATCAAATCCAATCCGAATTCAGACCCAGATGCCAATAGATCTGAACCGGTTCCAAAAATATCCAACACCTGAAATACCAGAAGCAGATCAGTATCAAAAAAAACCAAGTTAGATTATCAAATCCAAACGGTATCAGGAAGATCAGTTCATATCAGAACGAGTCCATCATCACTAACACAATAACAGGTAGCAGTAACAGCGGCATGATGGGAAATATTTCAACAAACAAGAGCAACAACTGCATTGGCAAAGGACAACAACCAGCATAGCAGGCAAGCTCGTGCAAACATCAATAACAAGTATTTCAACAATTCATAACAATCATGACAAAGGAATTTCCACACCATCGGAAACCACCGCAACGGTAGTAAGCCAACGCATCGGTGGCAGCAGCAAATACTTCCATATCAACATCAACATTTCAGCTGCAAACAACAAAAGGTTTTTCTTCGCATCAGCAAGCATCAACGTCTCAGCAGCGGCAAGCAAGTATTTTCGCGTCATCTACAAGCCTTTGCAAGTATCAACACCAGTTCAACACCTCCAAGTCAATTGCAAGAAAAACATCCACAACAGCAGTACATCAAATACCAACCTCAAGCACCAAGCATGCCAGCTGCGAACAACAATAGCAAATATCAGTTGCAAGCAAGCTACAGTTAACCATAGAAATATCAATAATCTCGGTTCATCATCTGCAGCAACAACAACATATTGACCATCAAAGCAATTCGAGGTCCAAGAGTAAATATAGGAGAAGGATGTATTCTTAGCCCTCAGGTGGTTCATCATTGGGCAAGGCTCGAGTAGCCAGGAGGACTATGGCCGTGGCCATTATCAAACTCCCTACCGAGCATCGAAAATCGAAATAAGGCAACTGTTTCGAACAACTCAATGTAATTCGCAAGGCAACTACATCCGACAACCCAATATGGCTCAGACTATTAAGTCGTCATCACCATTATGTCCTTTCTCGCCAATGGCACAAGACCGGCAGCCTCCGAACTTATTTGCACCTGAAAGAAGAAGAAGAAAAGTGAGTGTACGTTCCATAACCAAAGGAATTGAAATCCGAAACCGTATCAGCCAGAAAGGGCTAAACCAAAGAAAATAAGTTATCCAAATCCAAATGAGCGAAAATCCATATCTGTAGAAGATCAAAACCATATCAGATAAAATCAACAGATCCAAATCTGGACCAAATCGATCCAATATCAGAAACAGAATCCAATCATATCAGCAAATCAAATCGTCATAAAAAAAAATAATAACGTACAAACATAGATCCAAAGCCCACAAAATCCATTCAAGAAGAATATAAAAGGGAACCATAGCACCTGATCAAACCCGAGGGAGAAGAGAGAGCGAAGAACAACGCGAACGGTGGCCGCGAGAGAGAAAGGGGGCTAAGGTTCGAAAACCTAGAGAGAGAGAGGACAAAATTGCGAACCCTAACGAATAACCATCGGTGGCCGTTAAACTCGAACGAAGGAAAGTTGTGAAGCAAAGGCTGCCTTCGTCTTCGACGGGCAACCACGCTTCGAGGCTCAGCTTAGCTTCATCGCCACCATCATCGCCTCAACGAGATCATCCGAACTCAAGCTAAAAGGTTGATTACTCATATTTCAAGATCTCATATATTTGTGTGCGTTTGTGTTTTCAGGAATGGGTGAGATGGAAAACCCAACATCGAATGGCCGATGGAGAAGATGAAACAAGAACGAGACGAAGAGCATGCGCCGCGAGACAAAACGGGGGTTTTGGAACCCTAAGTTTCTACTATGACATTCAGTTGAAGTGGCAACGGGCCGAAGAATCACCAGCCCAACTTCTCAAACTTTTTTTTATTTATTTTTTATTTTATTCTATTATTATAATTATTATTATTATTATTGATTTGTTAAAATAATGTTAAAATCCATTTTTTAAAATAAATAGTATTATTATTTTTTTTTTCAAATGACATAAAAACCTACCTTAAAAAAATAATAATAATAATGTGGAGTTTTGTTAGATAATTAGGTTAAAATAGTTTTTGAGGATTTAAGTTAAATTAATTTATCAATATTAAAAATCCTATTTTAATTCAAATTGAAGTTTATATCATAATATAAAACCACAAAAATATGCATAATTTCACTTCCTGGCGTGTCTGATAATTCATCTAATTCTGCCCACTAACGTTGTTTGTTCGTTTTGCAGCTTATTATGTTTACCGTTATTTATTTATAATTGTAACTGTTTCCTGGTTGTAATCTCGCGAGCCAATAATCGCATTTACTCTCCGCATTTTGCTTCCGCTTGTATGATTTAAATTTCTCACACTTTCATCACTATTATTTACGTCACATTGCACACATCCGAAGGTTAGGTCTAGCTTTTGATCGCCGCGCCAATAGTCCTCAACTTCAAACCCTTTCACCTTACAAACCCTAATTTTCACAAATGCCTCGCCGCAGGCAAAATTACAATTTTACCCTTAGCATTAGGTCAAAGAGCCGCCGCGCTCATTTTAGGGTTTCCCGCCGTGGAATCCCTAATTTAACCCTAATTACAACTTAACATTTCAACGTAGAAATTTGGAGTTCCTACACTCCACGTAAGCGTGTCCTTAAGATGCGTTTATTCCCTGTGAGACCTTGACCACTGTCAAGAGATCTCTAACCTCCCTTTTGAGGGGAACTACGATTACTCTGATTCCACTCCCGTAAGGATACGTAGGCACAAGATGCGATGTCTTGCCGAGTAAACTTAGAATTAACCCCCTTTATTATTTATTATTGCTTATTTATATTTTATTTATCTTTGCTATTTAATTATTTTGCTTATTATTTTGTAATTGTTTCTTGGATGTAAAGTTGTTTAATTATTTAATTATTATTATGGTTAGTAATTAGGGAGTGTAACAACATGTATGTAATATTAAAATAAATTTAGATCACTTTTAAATAAAGATAATTAAAATAAACACGTCACACACGTAAGTCGATTTTAATCGCCGTCTCACTTCCTAAGGATATCCCTCAAGTTGCCTACGAATACTGGTTAAGTGGGGTGTATAAAGCAAGTCCCTCAAATAGAAAAATCATCAAAGTCCCTTATGGTTGCCTTTACGAATCGAGTCCCTTTTGAAAAATGATGATAGTCCCTCCAGTTTGCTTATTACACCCCACAATGGCCTTCAAAAATCCAATTGTCCCTCACATGTCCCTTAACATCCAAAGTAAGGACTACCTACTCCATTATAGTAGGGATAGTCTTACTAAAGGAAAGAATAAAGAATAAGAAAGACCTTTAAACATTAGGGTAGGTTACTCCTAGGTTCTTGCTCACTTCAAAACTGTTTCACACTTAAACAAATTTTCAACAAGTTTTCAAACAAGTTCTTAACACATCCTTACATGGATTATTTATTAACTATTCTGAAAATTTTCTATTCACACACCACACTTTCAAAACAATTCAAAAGTGAGCTTAAGTACCTAAGAGCCCATGGATAACCATGGATGAAAAGGGTGCTAACACCTTCCCTTTTCATAACCTACCCCCCGGACCCAAAATATTCTCTAAGGTCTTTCCTGTTCTTTTATAACCTTTCCTTATGGATAAAATAAAAGTCGGTGGCGACTCTTGCTATCCGCAACATTGTTTAAAGTCAGTTCTCCCACCGTGTTACAGAACTGGCGACTCTGCTGGGGATCTATTTAAGAGGGGTACCCTTAGGAATTAAGATCACTTTAAATTGTTTGCCTTGTTTGCTTTATTATTATATTGTTGGGGTGCTCTTATGTGTGAAAGGTCCTAACCCGGATCTAGTGTACCTTAGGTAAATGGCAATAGACCAAGGAAACTGTACGACGTATATCGATACGGTTGATCTGGTGGCCATAGTTAGTGCGACTTCTTGGTTGGTGCTTATATTCCTTAAGTCAAGTTGAGGATAATATTGAGGCTGCCATATGTTGTCAATGCACTAACTGACTTTTAGAACCCTAGTTAACTCATCTTGGCCTTTAGAAAGTAGTGAGGTAACCGGCTTTGGTGCAGACTGAAGTTGGTTGACACTCGATACTACGCTCATTGAGATCTTAAACTTGGAGGGTTTTGGTTGGCAAGTAAGTTGCCTTCTGAACAACCACCCTTGTGAAGGATCAATGATATTGAGATCCCTTAGAACCTGGTTACTTTTGTAGGACAGGATGAACCATCTAACTTCAGGGGAGGGTACTTGCCTTTGAACCTCATGCAAGCCTTTAAACCTAGGGCTATGGTGTGACTTGTTTGTGTGTGCCACATGTTTGTGATTGAGCATGACATCATGACATCATCATGCATCATAAGCATATCATTTTCCCTAACCATTTCAAGGACCAAAGGATTTATCTTTGTTCTTTGTTGCAGGTCATGGCTTCCGCTCGTAGAAACACCATCAGGATCAACTTTGTAGGGATACCTGCTAAGCTCAAGGAGTTGGTTTCCCTAGTGCCTGATCATTCCCAGTTCAACAAGAGACATGGTCACTTATTGGATCTAGTTACTTCAGGGTTCAGTGAAGACATGATGAGTGTGCTGTTTCAGTTCTTTGACCCTAAGCACCATTGCTTTACATTTCCTGATTATCAGCTGGTTCCAACCATGGAGGAGTTCTCTAAACTTCTGGGTATACCTGTTCTTGATCAGAAGCCATTCACAGGCTTAGAGAAGGAGCTTAAACCAGAAGTTATTGCTGCAGCTCTACATCTGAAGAAGTCTGACATTGTTCTAGAGACGAGAAGTGGAGTTAAAGGTATTCTTGCCAAGGTATTAGTGGATAAAGCTCAAATGTTCTTGAAGGCTATAAGCTACGATGCTGTTGAGGAGATCTTAGCCTTATTGATTTATGGCTTAGTGTTGTTCCCCAATCCTGATCAGTTCATAGACGTTCATGCCATCAACATATTCCTGAGTCACAATCCAGTGCCTACCTTACTTGGAGACATCCTACATTCTCTTCACACCCGTACTACAAGGGCAAGAGGAACTTTGATGTGCTGCATACCTTTACTTTCTAGGTGGTTTATTTCTCACCTTCCTCGCTCAATAATGAAGAATGAGCAAGGGTTCAGATGGTCCAAGAGGATCATGTCACTTTCTCACTCAGACATCCATTGGTGCTCCAGATCTATGGAGAATGTCACCATCATTGACCGTTGTGGGGAGTTTCCTAATGTGCCACTTCTAGGCATAAGAGGAGGCATCACCTACAACCCATCTCTAGCTTTACGACAGTTTGGTTACGCCCGGAGCGATGGTCCACATGACATGTTGATTCGGGGCATTGTGTTTGATTACGACAACGATCTTCAGGGTTACCGTCAGAGATTCATACGAGCTTGGGGAAAGGTAAACAGGATTGACAGCAAGACACTGGAGCCTAAGTACACCATTCCTATGGAGGCTTATCTCAGATGGGTACGATTTCGTGCTCAGACACTCATGATGCCATATCCTGCCATCCTACCAGTTACCATGGAACCTGTTGCTGAAGGAGACACAGTTTATACCATCCTTCACCCAGACATGCCTACTGATATGGAAGACTTGCAGAGATCATGGATCCAACTGAAAGAGCAAAGGGATGCTTTCGAGGCTCATTACAAAGCAAGCCAAGCAAGGATCCTAGAGCTAACAAAGCTACTTCATGAGGAACGAAACCTCAACTCATACCTCAACACAAAGAGGAAGCCTCCCACTGGGAAGAAAGAATCTAATGCTGTTTATGGTCAGCCTGATCGTAACAGAAGGCATCAGTCTGTTAGTGCAGTTCATATTTCAAATCCAACTCCTGCAACAACAGAGCAGCCTCAAGGCAACCAGCAGAGGGCTAGAAGACAGTTCACGAAGATCAACATGTCAATGGCTCAGGCATTGCAACACTTGTTGAAGGCTGAACTTATTACCCTGAGGGAGGCTCCTCAGAATCCCAATGTTACCTCTCCCAAGTACAATCCCAATGCACGATGTGCATATCATTCAAACTGTCCAGGACATGATACTAATAACTGCTGGGTCTTGAAAAACAAAATTCAGGATATGATTGATGCTGGAGAAATTGAGTTTGATCCACCAGGTACTCCAAATGTGATTACAGCTCCAATGCCAAATCACGAGAAGACTGTCAACGCCATTGATGAAGATATTGATGAAGATCTGCATGTCTATTCAGTTATGGAGTTGAGCACACCATTGTCTGTTATCAAAAAGAGGTTAGTACAAGCTGGGATCTTTCCAGGTTGTCATGAAGATTGTCTATATTGTACCTATAAGCCGGATAGTTGCTTCATTTTGAGAGATGGGATTCAACATCTCATGGATAAATATACTATAGTGTTTGAAAGAAGACCAGCATTTGTAGAAAGTATGGTAGATCATCTGACTCAGGATAAGAAGATTGAAGAGGTTGATATGGTTGACAAAGTACCACTAAGAATCACTTCAAAGGGTCCCATTAAAATCACTCATCAGGGCCCAATCAAGATTACTGCTGAAGGTCCTGTGAAAGTTGTCACTGAAGCCAGAGTAGCTCCTCTGATCATTACCACTCCTGGTCCTATTCCTTATACATCTGACAAAGCTGTGCCTTGGCACTATGGGTCTGATGTTTACATCCATGGTGTCAAACAGGAGCCTTTACCTGATATGCCTGTTGACATTGATAATATTGCCGGATCTAGCAAGATCACTCGTAGTGGAAGAGTCTTCTCTCCTCCAGTTGCTTCTAAGAGTGCGGTTACTCCTGCTGTTACTTCCACCACTGATGCTCGGGGCAAGGGTCCTGTTATTGAGCCTGTATCTACTGATGTGCCAGCTGCTGATGACCTCTCTAAGCAGATGGAAGAAGTATTGAAAATCATTCGCAAGAGTGATTATGATATTGTTGATCAGCTGGGGCATACTCCCTCAAAGATTTCTATGCTCTCCCTGTTATTATGTTCTGAGGCTCATGCCAAGTCATTGATCAAGTTTCTAAAGATGGCTCATGTACCCAGTGCAATTTCCGTGGACCAGTTTGAGAATTGTGTTGCTCACCTGACCTATGACAACGGGTTAGGATTTTCTGATGCTGACTTGACCCCTGCCAAGAGGGATCATAACAGGGCCTTGCATATTTCAATTGAATGCAGGGGCACTACCCTGTCTCATGTGCTGATAGACAATGGTTCCTCTCTGAATGTGTTGCCTAAGGAAGTCCTGAACAAGCTGAGTCCTGAAGATACGGTATTGAAGCCCAGTAATATTGTGGTAAAGGCTTTTGATGGTTCTAGAAGAGTAGTGCATGGGGAAATTGATCTTCTAATCAAGGTTGGCTCTCAGGTGTTTACTGCTACATTCTATGTGATGGATATTCGTCCTTCGTACTCATGTCTGCTTGGTTGTCCCTGGATCCATGGGGCAGGTGCTGTGACCTCCACATTACATCAAAAGTTGAGATATCCGGTGAATGGAAAAGTTGTTACTGTCTTTGGAGAGGAAGAATACTTTGTCAGCTATGTAAACACTTTCAAGTATCTGGAAGTAGAAGGTGAATACATTGAAACTCCATGTCAGTCATTTGAAGTGGTTCCCTGGGCTGTTAAGGATTGTGTGACTCCTCCTGCTGTGAAGAAGGTTCCTGTGGTCATCAGAAACCCTCCAACAATGGCAATGGCCTCCCTCAATGACGCAAAAGCTATGGTGGAAGAAGATGGTTGTACTATTTGGGGTCAGCTTCCTGATATTCCATACAAGTCTGACAAGTTTGGTTTGGGTTTCACTGCAGAGTCCCAGAAGGCTGTTCATCGTGCTCGTGCTGTTCGTATCACCAATCAAGGGGTTATCAATGCTGTGGGAGACCAAGATGAAGACTACAACTTGGAGGCATGGATTTTTCCTACTGTGGGTGCTGGACTCAATAATTGGGAAGCTGAAGATGTTGTCCCTATCTCCTTTAGTCAGGAGTAAATACTATTACTGTGTTATGTTTTTAAATTTAAACTTTCAAGCCATGTGCCTTACCCGGGGCACAATGGTGTGCTTGTTACGGGTTGTCATTTCATTTGCATACTTCATTCCATAAAATCAATGGACGTTTCGTTTTCGTAAATATTGTGTTCCTTGTCTTTCTTTTTCTTTTATTTTTGCTTTATCAGCTATGTGTTCTTACACACACCCACGTCACTAAAATGCCGATCCTCATCCACTCTGGATCCAGTTGATAACAGTTCTACTATTGCCAATTACAATTTCGAGAATCCGATCTATCAAACTGAAGACGGAGACGAGGACGATCGTGAAATACCTGTAGAGCTTGCTAGGTTGTTACAACAAGAAGAGAAAGCTATACAGCCACATGAAGAGCCAGTCGAAGTTGTGAATCTGGGAACTGAAGAAAACAGAAAAGAGGTCAAGATAGGGGCAACATATCAGCATGCTATGGTGGCTTTGTTTCATGATATGATTCATCATGAGATAGAGGTATATGTGGATGATATGATAGCCAGGTCTCAGAATGAAGAACAACATCTTGATCATCTGCACAAGTTGTTTGAGAGGTTGAAGAAATACAGGTTGAGATTAAATCCAAACAAGTGTACTTTTGGAGTTAGATCTGGAAAGCTCCTGGGTTTCATTGTCAGTGGAAAAGGTATTGAAGTGGATCCTGCAAAAGTGAAAGCTATACGAGAGATGCCAGCTCCCCGTACTGAGAAGGAGGTTAGAGGTTTCTTGGGACGATTGAACTACATTGCAAGATTTATTTCCCAATTAACTACCATCTGTGAGCCAATCTTCAAGTTGTTGAAGAAAGATCAGGTGATGGAATGGAATGATGAGTGCCAGACTGCCTTTGATGAAATCAAGAGATATTTGCTAGAACCTCCAATTTTAATGCCACCAGTTGAGGGAAGACCCTTGATTATGTATTTAACAGTATTAGACAACTCAATGGGGTGTGTATTGGGGCAACATGACGAGTCTGGTCGAAAAGAGCAGGCAATATACTACCTTAGCAAAAAGTTTACCGACTGTGAAACAAGATACTCACTGCTCGAGAAAACTTGCTGCGCTTTGGCATGGGCTGCTCGCCGACTAAGACAGTATATGTTGACCCATACTACCCTGTTGATTTCGAAGATGGATCCAATCAAGTACATATTTGAGAAACCTGCTCTTTCCGGAAGAATTGCAAGATGGCAAATGATCTTGACGGAATATGATATACAGTATACTACTCAGAAGGCCATTAAGGGGAGTGTTGTTGCTGATCATTTGGCTCATCAAGCAGTAGGTGATTACCAGTCAATGAATTTTGAGTTCCCTGATGAAGACATTATGTCTGTTACCAAAGAACCTGGACAATATGACGGACCTGAACAAGGATCCCGATGGACTATGGTTTTTGATGGCGCCTCCAATGCACATGGTAATGGTGTTGGTGTTGTGATTAGTTCCCCTGAAGGTTGTCATACCCCGATTACTTCCAGACTTT
The DNA here is from genome assembly GCA_963859935.3 of Lathyrus sativus. Taxonomy (NCBI): domain Eukaryota; kingdom Viridiplantae; phylum Streptophyta; class Magnoliopsida; order Fabales; family Fabaceae; genus Lathyrus; species Lathyrus sativus. Next base: position 28,233,363 of record OZ012741.1, read on the forward strand.
GTTTCTATTGTACCAATAACATGGCTGAGTATGAGGCATGTATCATGGGTATGCAAGTTTCTATTGATATGAAGATTCAGTTCCTTGAGGTATATGGAGATTCAGCTCTGGTAGTAAGTCAGATTAAAGGAGATTGGGATACAAAGCATGATAATCTCATTCCTTACAGAGAACATGTGTTGTCTTTGATCCCACATTTCAAAGAGATTACTTTTGGACATATTCCACGAAGAGAGAATCAGTTGGCAGACGCATTGGCCACCATGGCATCTATGTGTGAGATCAGCTGGGATGGTGAAGACTTCCCACAACCTGTAAACGCAGACATAGTTAAAAAATACTACGCATAAAAAGAGACCCGCTAGGTTGACAGGCCTAGGCAAAAATAAGGGCATCCCGGCAAACCAAAAGGGTTTGGGCAAAAATTAGGGATATATATATAAAAAGATGTACACCCGGCAAGTCGAAAACCTGAAAAGGCGGCTTGGGCAAAAAAGGGTATCCCGGTGGATTGAAAACCTGAAAGGGCAATCCAGGCAAAAGTTAGGGATTAAAGCGTATGACTATGTCTCGTTTGGATCACCCATGAAACTGCAACCAGTTGTACTACTTACTCAAGTTCAAACAGATAAAGCTCAATCCAATCGTTTCCGTCTCAACAGCAAGAAGATGAGATACTTGAGTGGCAATAGTAGAATTGAAACTCAATAGGATTATTTCCCACATAGCTGATTCTTTTTGTAAAACTTCATGACAAAATTCTCTTACTAGGGTTTATGTCTCCTTGTACAAACTTATCCGTGTATGGGTCACTTTTGATACAAATAAATTCCATCTTTTGAATCCAGATTTACTTTTACCCTGTTTACATAAGCGAAACGTCCATTGGTTGTGTTTGAATGTATGTATGCCTTTGAATATGATTGATGTTTACCAGAAACGCATGTATGCTTTTAATATGATTGATGTTTACCAGAAATGCATGAAAATGCAGTAATAGTATTTACTAAGGACGAACGAGGGAAGGATTTCAACGAAGCTTCGCCGGTTCATCTTTACAAGACAGTTACAAACCATCAGTAGGACTAATCCATTTTCACAAAGTCTAATCTCCCCTGGAATTTATATCCATCTCTTTTATCCTCATACGGATATACGGGAAATTACTTTCCAATAAGGGCACGATGAACGAAGACGGGATGTTATACTTATCCTACTATCAAACGAAAACGAAGGTTATCTATACCCTACTATCCCCAACAACGGGAGGTTATTTATACCTTGTTATCCCCAACAACGGGAGGTTATCTATACCTTGTTATCCCCAGCAGACGGAGGGTTATATATTCTTCAACAACGAATCGGGATTTATTTTCCTTGGCCAGCAGTTGTTATACAGGGATATCCAGACACTTCCAGCAGTGTCATAGCATACATACATCATTTACATCATACCATAACATATATGTCTATAGTACATTACCTAAGTGCATCATGTCATACATGCATACATAAAGCATAAACTAATGTTGTTATACAGAATGCTACCTTGTTTTCAGGTTAATTATCCAACAAACAAGCTTATGATATTTGGGACTGCTTTATTGTAACCTCAGGGTTACTTTATCCTCCTGATGAGCTTCTTATTACTTTGGGACTGCTTTATTGTAACCTCAGGGTTATTTTATCCTCCTGATAGCCTCTCATGACTTCAAGACTGCTTTAGAGCTATCCATTGCTCTATCCTCCTGAAATCACTACTTCAAGACTGCTTTAGAGCTATTGATTGCTCTATCCTCCTGAAGACATATCACATTATTATTTCAAGACTGCTTTAGAGCTATTCATTGCTCTATCCTCCTGAAATCACTACTTCAAGACTGCTTTAGAGCTATTGATTGCTCTATCCTCCTGAAGACATATCACATTATTACTTCAAGACTGCTTTAGAGCTATTGATTGCTCTATCCTCCTGAAGACATATCACATTATTATTTCAAGACTGCTTTAGAGCTATCCATTGCTCTATCCTCCTGAAATCATTACTTCAAGACTGCTTTAGAGCTATTGATTGCTCTATCCTCCTGAAGACATATCACATTATTATTTCAAGACTGCTTTAGAGCTATCCATTGCTCTATCCTCCTGAAATCATTACTTCAAGACTGCTTTAGAGCTATTGATTGCTCTATCCTCCTGAAGACATATCACATTATTATTTCAAGACTGCTTTAGAGCTATCCATTGCTCTATCCTCCTGAAATCACTACTTCAAGACTGCTTTAGAGCTATTGATTGCTCTATCCTCCTGAAGACATATCACATTATTATTTCAAGACTGCTTTAGAGCTATCCATTGCTCTATCCTTCTGAAATCATTACTTCAAGACTGCTTTAGAGCTATTGATTGCTCTATCCTCCTGAAGACATATCACATTATTATTTCAAGACTGCTTTAGAGCTATCCATTGCTCTATCCTCCTGAAATCATTACTTCAAGACTGCTTTAGAGCTATCCATTGCTCTATCCTCCTGAAATCACTACTTCAAGACTGCTTTAGAGCTATTGATTGCTCTATCCTCCTGAAGACATATCACATTATTACTTCAAGACTGCTTTAGAGCTATTGATTGCTCTATCCTCCTGAAGACATATCACATTATTATTTCAAGACTGCTTTAGAGCTATCCATTGCTCTATCCTCCTGAAATCATTACTTCAAGACTGCTTTAGAGCTATTGATTGCTCTATCCTCCTGAAGACATATCACATTGTTATTTCAAGACTGCTTTAGAGCTATCCATTGCTCTATCCTCCTGAAATCACTACTTCAAGACTGCTTTAGAGCTATTGATTGCTCTATCCTCCTGAAGACATATCACATTATTATTTCAAGACTGCTTTAGAGCTATCCATTGCTCTATCCTCCTGAAATCATTACTTCAAGACTGCTTTAGAGCTATTGATTGCTCTATCCTCCTGAAGACATATCACATTATTATTTCAAGACTGCTTTAGAGCTATCCATTGCTCTATCCTCCTGAAATCACTACTTCAAGACTGCTTTAGAGCTATTGATTGCTCTATCCTCCTGAAGACATATCACATTATTATTTCAAGACTGCTTTAGAGCTATCCATTGCTCTATCCTCCTGAAATCATTACTTCAAGACTGCTTTAGAGCTATTGATTGCTCTATCCTCCTGAAGACATATCACATTATTATTTCAAGACTGCTTTAGAGCTATCCATTGCTCTATCCTCCTGAAATCATTACTTCAAGACTGCTTTAGAGCTATTGATTGCTCTATCCTCCTGAAGACATGTCACATTATTATTTCAAGACTGCTTTAGAGTTATCCATTGCTCTATCCTCCTGAAATTACATTATTACTTCAAGACTGCTTTAGAGCTATTGATTGCTCTATCCTCCTGAAGACATATCACATTATTACTTCAAGACTGCTTTAGAGCTATTGATTGCTCTATCCTTCTGAAGACATATCACATTATTATTTCAAGACTGCTTTAGAGCCATTCATTATTCTGTCCTCCTGAAATCATATCATTGCTTCAAGACTGCTTTAGGGTTATCACTATTGATTGCTCTATCCTCATGAAGACATGCTGCTACATCATTATTATTCCAGACTCCTGACAGCTTTCATCATACACCCATATTTTGAACTGCTCCCCCCCTAGTGGCATCTTTAAGCCCACTCAATCATATTCAACTAGCCATCTGTACCACTCTAGTGCACTGGTGAGTGCAAATTTTTGGGCTTTTGTGTTCAATTCCCTTCAACCTTCCAGGTTACGACTGGAAAATATACCAATCTAACCCCTCAGGTTTCAGAAAATTGAACAGGGGCAGCTGTTGCACCCCAAAATTTGCCCTCACAATACAAGACTTTGTGTTCTAAGAAGGTTCACAAGGTTCACAAGTTTCTCACCTGTTGTTAAATCACCATATTCTTGGAGTATGTGCTGCTGTTATACTTTGGAGATCTCCCATCGATGGTTGTATCCTGTCCCCGTGGAGTCCCACTTCGTTGAGTCTGTTACTCATTTGTTTCTCGCATGCCGTGAATCATGTCTAGTGCATTTTAGTTGCTAAAGGGAAAAATGGTCATTCTCACGTTGTTGCTGATAATTTTTGAAGATGAGCTGTTGCCGTTTTTTTTAGGTCGAGATACGATGGGCCGAGTCTCTGTCACCAGTGGATTTCTGAGACATTCATTCGTCACATGGTTTGATTATATTGAGGTTTCAATTTGGTTTGGTTCATGGTATTGAATTTATTCATCAAAAACACAATTGGATTTTTTGGCACCGAGTATATTTCTGCTTTACTGTCGAGGGATTTTCTCTGTTCTTCCTGTCTATTTTAAGTCGTTCAAGGCCCTTCCCGATTCTATCATCAAGTGCGACTTAATTTAGAATATATTGGGGGAAATTAAGGTTATATCAGTTGTGTGAGCAATATGTATTGGAGTGACAAGGTTCGATTTGAGTGATTGTCAGATTTTTATTTATGCTGAATTTATATGGTGAAATTGAGATTATTGTTCAAGTTGGATCAGATTAATTTCAACCGGTGGATCTTATTAGAGGTTATTTGATCAGTAAGGTTTAATCGGATATTTGATGGAGCAGTCAGGTTGCGACAAAATCAAGATCATGAAAAGAATAATCGGAAAGTAACTAGGATAGAAAATATATTGAACTTTATTCACAATATTTTTTAGTACAAAGAGGAATTAAAATTGGAATATTTTTGAATTTATTCATAAATATTTACAATTTACAAAAGGAGAGTAAAGTACATTTCATCCTAATTTCTAAAGTCCCAATTTCTCTAAAGGTCTTCAATGCTTGATTTCTCGATTAATCTTTCGTACGCGGCTCTTTTCTTCACACCTGCACAAACAAAGCAAAATAGAACAATGGATTAAAGTTAGACGGTTATTGTGACACCCTCAGAAAAGTCACTCATCACCGGGTGTCGGGAGGGCACGACTAATGCCGAAACCAAACTCCCATGTCCATTTCTCGATCCCGGCTACCAACCGGCAGCCTCTGTTCTATAGTTTTAAACGGGACAGCCGAGAAAGAGAAAAAGTAAAAAGAAGCGCGAGCCGAAATGATTTTGCCGAAAAGTGGTGATATGCCGAAATTGGATTCGTGAGGCCTAATTGATTACAATCCGGATTTTCTATCAAGTAAATATCAAATCCAATCCGAATTCAGACCCAGATGCCAATAGATCTGAACCGGTTCCAAAAATATCCAACACCTGAAATACCAGAAGCAGATCAGTATCAAAAAAAACCAAGTTAGATTATCAAATCCAAACGGTATCAGGAAGATCAGTTCATATCAGAACGAGTCCATCATCACTAACACAATAACAGGTAGCAGTAACAGCGGCATGATGGGAAATATTTCAACAAACAAGAGCAACGACTGCATTGGCAAAGGACAACAACCAGCATAGCAGGCAAGCTCGTGCAAACATCAATAACAAGTATTTCAACAATTCATAACAATCATGACAAAGGAATTTCCACACCATCGGAAACCACCGCAACGGTAGTAAGCCAACGCATCGGTGGCAGCAGCAAATACTTCCATATCAACATCAACATTTCAGCTGCAAACAACAAAAGGTTTTTCTTCGCATCAGCAAGCATCAACGTCTCAGCAGCGGCAAGCAAGTATTTTCGCGTCATCTACAAGCCTTTGCAAGTATCAACACCAGTTCAACACCTCCAAGTCAATTGCAAGAAAAACATCCACAACAGCAGTACATCAAATACCAACCTCAAGCACCAAGCATGCCAGCTGCGAACAACAATAGCAAATATCAGTTGCAAGCAAGCTACAGTTAACCATAGAAATATCAATAATCTCGGTTCATCATCTGCAGCAACAACAACATATTGACCATCAAAGCAATTCGAGGTCCAAGAGTAAATATAGGAGAAGGATGTATTCTTAGCCCTCAGGTGGTTCATCATTGGGCAAGGCTCGAGTAGCCAGGAGGACTATGGCCGTGGCCATTATCAAACTCCCTACCGAGCATCGAAAATCGAAATAAGGCAACTGTTTCGAACAACTCAATGTAATTCGCAAGGCAACTACATCCGACAACCCAATATGGCTCAGACTATTAAGTCGTCATCACCATTATGTCCTTTCTCGCCAATGGCACAAGACCGGCAGCCTCCGAACTTATTTGCACCTGAAAGAAGAAGAAGAAAAGTGAGTGTACGTTCCATAACCAAAGGAATTGAAATCCGAAACCGTATCAGCCAGAAAGGGCTAAACCAAAGAAAATAAGTTATCCAAATCCAAATGAGCGAAAATCCATATCTGTAGAAGATCAAAACCATATCAGATAAAATCAACAGATCCAAATCTGGACCAAATCGATCCAATATCAGAAACAGAATCCAATCATATCAGCAAATCAAATCGTCATAAAAAAAATAATAACGTACAAACATAGATCCAAAGCCCACAAAATCCATTCAAGAAGAATATAAAAGGGAACCATAGCACCTGATCAAACCCGAGGGAGAAGAGAGAGCGAAGAACAACGCGAACGGTGGCCGCGAGAGAGAAAGGGGGCTAAGGTTCGAAAACCTAGAGAGAGAGAGGACAAAATTGCGAACCCTAACGAATAACCATCGGTGGCCGTTAAACTCGAACGAAGGAAAGTTGTGAAGCAAAGGCTGCCTTCGTCTTCGACGGGCAACCACGCTTCGAGGCTCAGCTTAGCTTCATCGCCACCATCATCGCCTCAACGAGATCATCCGAACTCAAGCTAAAAGGTTGATTACTCATATTTCAAGATCTCATATATTTGTGTGCGTTTGTGTTTTCAGGAATGGGTGAGATGGAAAACCCAACATCGAATGGCCGATGGAGAAGATGAAACAAGAACGAGACGAAGAGCATGCGCCGCGAGACAAAACGGGGGTTTTGGAACCCTAAGTTTCTACTATGACATTCAGTTGAAGTGGCAACGGGCCGAAGAATCACCAGCCCAACTTCTCAAACTTTTTTTTATTTATTTTTTATTTTATTCTATTATTATAATTATTATTATTATTATTGATTTGTTAAAATAATGTTAAAATCCATTTTTTAAAATAAATAGTATTATTATTATTTTTTTTCAAATGACATAAAAACCTACCTTAAAAAAATAATAATAATAATGTGGAGTTTTGTTAGATAATTAGGTTAAAATAGTTTTTGAGGATTTAAGTTAAATTAATTTATCAATATTAAAAATCCTATTTTAATTCAAATTGAAGTTTATATCATAATATAAAACCACAAAAATATGCATAATTTCACTTCCTGGCGTGTCTGATAATTCATCTAATTCTGCCCACTAACGTTGTTTGTTCGTTTTGCAGCTTATTATGTTTACCGTTATTTATTTATAATTGTAACTGTTTCCTGGTTGTAATCTCGCGAGCCAATAATCGCATTTACTCTCCGCATTTTGCTTCCGCTTGTATGATTTAAATTTCTCACACTTTCATCACTATTATTTACGTCACATTGCACACATCCGAAGGTTAGGTCTAGCTTTTGGTCGCCGCGCCAATAGTCCTCAACTTCAAACCCTTTCACCTTACAAACCCTAATTTTCACAAATGCCTCGCCGCAGGCAAAATTACAATTTTACCCTTAGCATTAGGTCAAAGAGCCGCCGCGCTCATTTTAGGGTTTCCCGCCGTGGAATCCCTAATTTAACCCTAATTACAACTTAACATTTCAACGTAGAAATTTGGAGTTCCTACATTCCACGTAAGCGTGTCCTTAAGATGCGTTTATTCCCTGTGAGACCTTGACCACTGTCAAGAGATCTCTAACCTCCCTTTTGAGGGGAACTACGATTACTCTGATTCCACTCCCGTAAGGATACGTAGGCACAAGATGCGATGTCTTGCCGAGTAAACTTAGAATTAACCCCCTTTATTATTTATTATTGCTTATTTATATTTTATTTATCTTTGCTATTTAATTATTTTGCTTATTATTTTGTAATTGTTTCTTGGATGTAAAGTTGTTTAATTATTTAATTATTATTATGGTTAGTAATTAGGGAGTGTAACAACATGTATGTAATATTAAAATAAATTTAGATCACTTTTAAATAAAGATAATTAAAATAAACACGTCACACACGTAAGTCGATTTTAATCGCCGTCTCACTTCCTAAGGATATCCCTCAAGTTGCCTACGAATACTGGTTAAGTGGGGTGTATAAAGCAAGTCCCTCAAATAGAAAAATCATCAAAGTCCCTTATGGTTGCCTTTACGAATCGAGTCCCTTTTGAAAAATGATGATAGTCCCTCCAGTTTGCTTATTACACCCCACAATGGCCTTCAAAAATCCAATTGTCCCTCACATGTCCCTTAACATCCAAAGTAAGGACTACCTACTCCATTATAGTAGGGATAGTCTTACTAAAGGAAAGAATAAAGAATAAGAAAGACCTTTAAACATTAGGGTAGGTTACTCCTAGGTGCTTGCTCACTTCAAAACTGTTTCACACTTAAACAAATTTTCAACAAGTTTTCAAACAAGTTCTTAACACATCCTTACATGGATTATTTATTAACTATTCTGAAAATTTTCTATTCACACACCACACTTTCAAAACAATTCAAAAGTGAGCTTAAGTACCTAAGAGCCCATGGATAACCATGGATGAAAAGGGTGCTAACACCTTCCCTTTTCATAACCTACCCCCCGGACCCAAAATATTCTCTAAGGTCTTTCCTGTTCTTTTATAACCTTTCCTTATGGATAAAATAAAAGTCGGTGGCGACTCTTGCTATCCGCAACATTGTTTAAAGTCAGTTCTCCCACCGTGTTACACTCCCACTTGGGCAAAATCAATTGTGTGATTTTTATTTTAAAATACATTTTGAAAATGACTCTCGGGTTAATGACTAATTCCTTAAAATGCGGCCGCATTTTAAGGAAATCCATGATTCCAGGTGCAGTATCTAAATATGACTCCATCCAACAAAAGTTAAGCAATATTGAATCACGACGATTATTATGTCTTTCATTGACATAAAACCTTTCGTGGTTACAAATACTACATACTCCGTAAACTAGTCATCAGTGTGGAGTGTGGCAAGAAAATAACATGCTAATGTGATCCAACAACCATTTGCTATTTTCTTCGTCGGTCCTTAACAATTTCTCTCAAATGCATTAAACACAAAGAAATTGTATGGTTTTACAAACCATAATGCCTCAGCTCCAATATGGCATCGACCACCGGCACAACGGTCCTGACAACGCCGAGCTTAAAATCATACATCAGCTCCAATATGGCATCAACCACCGGTATAGTGGTCCCGAAGACATCGAGCTCAAAATAATAACCATGCCTTGAACTCCAAACTAGTGTCGACCATAGGCACAATGGTTTCGATGACACTGAGTCCCAAATTTAGCAATTTAAATGTAAATAAACAATGACAAATGATAATAATAATAATAATAATAATAATAATCATTGTAATATCAATTGCTTAAAATAGAAAATACTCGACAATCCAACATTTAAAGTGTCTAAAATAAAATATAACATGATAAAAGAAAATGACATAAAGAACAAACTTCCACTAACCAAGTACATCAAAAGAACTCACAATGCCCATGTTCTCAACATGGTTTTTGAACACAATGGGTCTAAGTCCCTTAGTTAGGGGATCAGCTAGCATGAAATCAGTACCAATGTACTCAACAACAATGTCATTTTTCTTTACAAGATCTCTGACTGTCAAATACTTCAATTCCAAATGCTTAGAACCGCTAGAAGTTTTATTATTCTTGGAGTAGAACACAACTGAAATATTATCACAGTAAAGCTTTAGTGGCTTTGCAATGGAATCAACAATACGGAGTCCAGTTACTAAATTTCTTAACCAAACAGCATGAGTGGTAGCAGCATAACAAGCAACAAACTCTGCCTGCATAGTAGAAGAGGCGACAAGAGTTTGCTTTTTACTCTTCCATGATATCGCGCCTCCAACCAACATAAAAATGTAACCAGAAGTAGATTTTCTATCATCAACACACCCAACAAGATCAGAGTCAGTATACCCAACTATTTCCAAGTTGTCAACTCTCCCAAAAACAAGCATACATTCTTTAGTTCTTTGCAAATATCTCATCACTTTATTAGCCGCAACCCAATGATCATTCCCAGGATTAGACTGGTATCGTCCCAAGACGCCAACTATGAAAGCAATGTCAGACCTAGTGCATACTTGAGCATACATTAGGCTGCCCAATGCACTGTCAAAGGGTTTTCCCTTCATCTCTGTCCGCTCAATCTCATTTTTAGGACATTGATCTCTACTGAATTTGTCTCCTTTAGTAATTGGAACATCTCCTGGCTTACAGTTCTGCATATTAAATCTCTCCAAAACTCTATCAATATAAGCTCTCTGTGACAAGCCAAGCACACCACGTGATCTATCTCTGTGTATTTCAATTCCCAATACAAAATATGCTTCACCAAGGTCCTTCATATCAAAGAACTTGGTTAGCATAAGCTTGGTCTCATGAAGTAGACCAAGATCACTACTCGCGAGCAAAATATCATCAATATATAACACAAGAAAGATGAATTTGCTCTCACTGACCTTAAGATAGATGCACTGATCAACTTTATTTTCTTCAAAACCCAATGAAGTTACCACCTCATCAAATTTCAAGTACCATTGTCTAGAAGCTTGTTTCAAACCATAAATAGATTTTCTTAACCAAGTGCTCATCAAACCAAGTGCTCATCACCACTTTTTACAAAACCCTCTTGCTGCTGCATGTACACCTCCTCATTAAGATCACCATTCATAAAAGCAGTCTTAACATCCATCTGATGCAATTCTAAGTCAAAATGTGCTACAAGGGCCATAACGATTCTAAAAGAGTCTTTAGTGGAAACAGGAGAAAAAGTTTCATTAAAATCAATCCCCTCCTTTTGTGTGAAACCTTTAGCCACAAGTCTTGCCTTAAACCTCTCAATTTTACCTTTCGAGTCCTTCTTTGTTTTGAATATGCACCTGCATCCAATCGCTCTATAGTTTCTTGGTAACTCCACTAGTTCCCAAACATCATTATTTATCATGGATTTCATTTCATCATGCATTGCATCTGTCCATATGCTAGATTGAGAACAAGTAATAGCTTCTAGATAATTTTTAGGATCAATAACAATACCAACATCATAAGCATCCTCACTAAGATAAACTACAAAATCATCAGGGATAGCAGGTCACTTTTGTCTTACTGACCTTCTAACATGAATTTGCTCAATTGGCTCATTAGGTTGTTCAACCTCAGTTATAATAGGAGGATCCACTACATTTTCAACAAGTGGTTCAACCACATCTTCAACTGGATGTTCAGCCACATTCTCATTTGGAGCAAAACCTCCATGAGTCGTGGATGATCTAGCATTATCAAAATTAGGAAGTGACAAAGTAACAACATCAGGCATAACACAATTAATATTATCAGATTCGGTGATAAGCTCAGCAACATCAAGCTCAAGGAATTTTGCATGCATGGACTCCACAATTTTATTACCTCTACCATGACAAAAGAATCTGTATCCTTTAGATCGATCCGGATATCCAATAAACAAACAACGACTTGTTTTTGGGTCAAGCTTTGTCTCAAAAGGATTATATATTTTAACCTCTGCAGGACAACCCCAGACACGGAGATGGTTCAAACTGGGTTTTCTACCTGTCCAAAGCTCAAAAGGTGTTTTTGGAACTGATTTACTAGGAACTCTATTAAGTATATAGAGGGTTGTTTTCAAAGCGTCACCCCATAAAAATTCTGGTAAATTACTCCTACTCATCATGCTTCTCATCATATCTTTAAGGGTGCGGTTTCTCCTTTCAGCTACACCATTCTGTTCAGGAGTACCAGGCATGGTGTATTGTGGAACAATTCCACAATCTTGCAAGTATTTTGCAAAAGGTCCCATGTGTTGCCCAGTAGAATGATATCTACCATAATACTCTCCACCACGGTCAGAACGTACCACCTTTATCACTTTTCCTAGTTGCTTTTCAACCTCAGTTTTAAAAATTTTAAACTTTTCAAGTGCTTCTGATTTTCCCTTAATCAAGTAGAGATAGTCATACCGTGAAAAATCATCAATGAAAGTGATAAAAGATGTATTACCACAGATAGTTGGAGAAAGGGGGCCACTAATATCTGTATGAATTATTTCCAAAAGGTCTGAACTTCTAGTTGAACCTTTCTTATTGGTCTTTGTAAAATTTCCTCTAATACAATCCACACAAGTCCTTATACCGTTGAAATCTAAGGAAGGTAAAATATCATCTCTAATTAACCTTTCAACTCTTTCTTTAGAGATATGTCCTAAACGCTTGTGCCACAACAAAAAGGATTTTTCTCTAATTTTAGATCTTTTAGCAATGGAGCTTTCAACATTTAAGGATGAGGATATCATATCACAATCCAAAGATAACTTATATAAACCATCCAACAAGATACCATTACCAACAACTTGAGAATTCAACATCAAATTTAATTTTCCATCATAAAAGGTAAATTGAAATCCAAACTTATCCAAACAAGATACTGAAATCAAATTTCTCCTAAAAGAAGGTACATAAAAAGTATCTTTCAAAACAAGTTCAAAACCAGTTCCTAAGACTAAGCTAACATCTCCCACTAGCTCCACAACGACTTCAAGATCATTTCCTACCCTGAGTTTGCTTTCCCTCAAGTTTGGTCTCTGCTGGTTTCTGAACCCCTGTAAGAAGACAACAATATGGGTTGTAGAACCACTATCAATCCACCAAGAGTTAATAGGAACATCAACTAAGTTAGACTCAAAACAGACAAAAGCTAAATGATTACCTCCATATTTGTTCTTGTAGTCTAACCAAGCTTTAAAAGCATGACAATCAGTTTTCTTATGTCCCTTTTCCTTACACCAAAAGCACCAAAAAGATTTCTTAAAAGCAACAGGTATGGGACCTCATATATTATGATGTTGACCATTATCAAGTTTCCTATCAGGAATTCTATGAGAAACACTATGAGTGTTTTTCTTATTTTTCCAAGATTTTTTACCAGAATGGGGTTTAGCATGAAAGGTTAGGAGTGCTAGATCACTTTTCTCCTTCTTGAGTTTCTCTTCTTCATCTACACACTTGGTAATGAGGTTATTGATAGTCCACTTATCACCAAATGTATTATAAGCAGTTTTGATTTGAGTGAACTAAACAGGTAGGCAATTTAAGGCATGAGACACAATAAAATTCTCATTCAGGTCAATATCATGGGATTTTAGTTTGGTTTGGACATGAACCATCTTAAGAATGAACTCTCTGACACCCCCATTATTATCATATTTCATGTCCGTAAGTTGTTTCATTAAACATCCAGATTCAGCATTATCAGATACCTGAAATCTCTCCAATAGCAGTAAGATACTCTTTAGCATTCTCTTTTTCAAGCAACCCACTTATCAGATGTTCAGAAATTGTTCTCTTCATAGCACACAAGCTAAGTCGATCACTCCTCTCCCACATAGCTAATTTTTCTTTCTCTTCGGGTGTACTCTGATCATTGATCACAGGTTTGGTTTCAAGCAATGCCATGTCAAGGTCAGAAATCCCTAACGAAAACTCTAAGTCTTTCTTCCATTTTTTAAAATTAGACTTATTCAGGATCTCAATAGAAGCAGAACAATTGTTCATAGAGAAGGTCACTGTTTAGACAATATAGGAATGCATTAGAACAAATAATAAAGGCAAGATATAACTTTAATGAACATAAGCTATCACTAAGAGGCCAACATTATCACACAATCCCCTTTGGGTGGAATGTGTAAAACCCAGGTTAGAACCAAGGTCAGAACCTCAGATGAGTCGCTCAATGAGCATAAATTGGGTTCGAAAATCTATCTTCTTTGGGTAGATAAATTCTCTAAACCAAAACACCTCCAACAACTTCATCTACAAATTTCAAGAATAAGCTACTCAATGAGCATATATTGAGTCTAGAAATTTATTTCCTTTGGGTAAATAAATCCCTTACATGTTCTATTTGGTCATGTTATTAAATTTATGTCCTATTTCGTACAATTGTCCACCTTTGGGAAGACAATCACAGTAATGACTTAAAACCATTCCTCAAACTACAAAGAGACTTTTACAAATTAAAACGAGCGATCTCACTTTGGTGGTAATCACACCCAATAATTTATAGAATTTCTTGCATAGGAATTAAAAAAAATTCTTGCCAAAATTAATCATGAACCAATCATGAATTTAAACCATATAACATTCCTAATAAATTTTGTCTTCAACAGTATCAATCTCAATATTATAGAGATATTATATAATATTTCAAAATACTTGACAAAACAAATATATTACAAATTTATATAAACTGACATTTATTTAATAAAATATCCAAGACAATACAATAAAAATTTAGAAATATATAGTACATATTGTCTTGAAAATAACTAATCTAGTTAATTATATATAATTCAATTAGTAATATATAATTTTATATGATACTGTATTGGCGTGAAAAATTGAACAAAAGAATTTAGAAGTGACTATTAACTTGGAATTGTTCTATTAATTTGCAAAAGAAACACCAGATAAACAAAGTTACCGACACTATTGACGGCATTCACGTATTTTGCATTTCAGTAACCAAAGAGTCATATATATTGTTTTAATTGATTCCATATATACTTCATAGATTTTGTAATCACAAAATATCAATTCAAATTTTCATATTATTTATGGAGCAGTTCCGTAATGGTAAAATTTATTACGACAATAAAAAAAATAATACCATCAATTCGTATTCACAAAAATAATAATAAATAATTGAGTCTTAACTCATATAATCTAGGCTCTGATACCAAATGTAAGCGGAAATATTCATGGATATTATATGAGATTAAAACATCAATACTTACTTGTTGAAGTCATGATTCAGAATTCCGAATGGATGAATGACCGGATCTTCCCCTGTATCTCACACTCCCGTTCACAACTTTCAATGGGGCAAGTTATGGAGCCGTCAGTTATGTTTCTGATGCTTTTTTGTGATTACAGAGGGGACCTAGCCATATAATATATATAACCTTAGTCCCCATCCATTATGGGCCCAAGGTTAAAGCTCACACTTTTACCCACACCAATCAGGTTTCAGATACTCAGCCATCAGTTAAAAATTGATCACTTAATTAATTAAAGGGCTTATATATGCACCCCCATCAGAATCACGATTAACCCGTTTTTTACAAATTAAACCACAATTGATTGTAGCCCATAAAATATTAGATAAATCTAACACCCCGCGCTTGGAGTAAAATGGTGTATCCAGTAAAATTAGATGTATCTTTGTTTGCATTATTTCACAAAGATCTATAGAGACATGTTAAACAAGCGGGCCCTAACTATAATTTTCTACTTTATATATATTTTTTAACAATGGTAATGGATACTAGAACTAAAAGTATCTGGAAATAAAAATAAATCCATTAGTAGCATGATATAAAATATAGTTTTAATTATTTCTTGTTGTTTGGGAGAGTTTTCAGTTAATTTTATACTATAATGTAAATTTTTGAGCCACTTTAGTTTAATACATTGACACCTCACATTATTTCCTGTCAATCAATGACCCAAAAGTTGCTCAGATATTAACTCATCATTGTTCGTGGCATCATTTACTACCTTAACATTAATGGGTAATCCCAAAAGCATGTATACGCCTTAGAGTGTAACAATACATTAATTTGTTGGAAGATAGAACATGTGAGTCTCAAGTATCCGTCTTTCTTATAGAGCGAGAATGAATTTAGCATCAACGAAATAGGACATAAATTTAATAACATGACCAAAACTAGCATGCTCCAAATAAGGCTGAATTAATTCATCGTGTGAGTGGGATATATTCGTGGACGCGAGTGCAGAATTTTCTTGGGTCCTAAATAAAAAGCATAGTAAGATACAAGTAAGTTATTGATTATAATGCATAGTTATCAAACTTAAAAAACAATCAAATTGAAAAAAATAACTTACATGGGAATTAATGTTGTTTAATGTCCCTCTATGTGATTCTCCTATGTATAAGAAAGTCATTCTACAATGAGAAAGTGAATGAGAATGTGGGTAATTTAGTAATAAGAGTGGTAAGATTATAGTATTTTGTTGATGATAAAATTAATGAAGTGAATGTAATATTTACAGTGAAGTTGATGCGTAAAAATTATGGAGTATATGCGAGAAACTATTGATTATGAGTAAAAAAAGGTTAAATCTTCGCATGCAACTAGGTCTGAATTTGCATGCATGCAACAAGGTCTGAATTTGCATGCATGCAACATTTCATGACATTTAATAAGCGAAGGAAGGCCATTTAACCCAATTGGTGCATCCTATATAAATGTAATAGGCCAAGAGGACATATTAGCGCATTGGGTCACCTTTATAGAAAATGTGTACAAGTTCATTATAAACTATTGGTGCCTCCACTTTAATTTGATAGTTTATCGAATACCTATTGACACCTCTTATATAAATTTAATAGGCCAAGGAAGACCTATTGGCACTTGGGTTATGCTTTTGAGAAGCAAATTTTTCAGAAGCGTGGGCAGGCCCATTAGATGTTATTGCCACAACCACTATAATTTTAATAGGCCACTGAATACCTATTGGTGCCTCCGTTAGATGTATGCACATGTTTATATATATATATATATATATATATATATATATATATATATATATATATATATATATATATATATATATATATATATATATATATATATATATATATATATATATATATATATATATATATATATATATATATATATATTTGATTTTTGAAATACCGATGTTTCCTGGTTTACAATAAATAAAAAAAAATCAAATTTCTTGCACTTCAAAGAGATAATAGAGACAAAGATATTGTTCACTCCAATCTCACAAATTATATATAAAAATCCAGTTTTTTAAAATAATCATGTCAAAAATTTCAAGGTAAAGGTTCGAGATGATGAAGATGTTGAAAACATGTTTGTTATCCATGAACATTCTGAACTCAACTATATTAAGTTATATAGTTTACTCCATTAATCTCAACAATATCAAATGTTTAATCAATATCAAATATTGGATCAATCTCAAATTTTTTAACAATCTCAAATGTTTGAACAAGATAAAGTACAAACTTCAATGACATCCACGGATGACGTTGAAGATGAAGAAGAAGAATTATATGGTGAATTTCTTCGAGATTGTCGAGTACTTTGCACACAATGAATTTGAACATGAAGATTAAGAGCCATTACCTTTAAGAAACGTTTATTGTCCCCCTCAACACATAACTAACTTGAATTTGAACGAAGATGAGTCATCATAGGATCTATTGTACAACCATTTTTTGCATTTGGAAGGTGGGCTAAAGGTGGAAAATAAGTACTACACAAAAACTGACTGCGTGCAAGCTATAAAAAAGTTTCACATGAATTTTTTTGTTGATAATAATATAAATCACACAAATGTAGGGAGGTACGTGGTATTTTGTTGTAACGAGCTGTGTTTGTTTTGGCTAGCAATGTTTTACTAGAAGAGAAGTAATAATTGGGAGATAAGTTATAAGGATCTACCTCACAGTTACACTACCACAAATATTATACATGATACTGGTAAACTAAGCTTTAAACTATTATACCAATATATTTTGCATCTTGTCGACAAATGCCCGACTGTGAAGGTGAGCATAATAGTCTTTCACATTGCTACATGATTCAGTTACAATCGCTCTTACAGGAAAGCGTGAATTTTAAAGGCTAAGGAAGTTGAACAAATATAAAAAATTAGGAAAAATTGCACAATGAACTTCCATAACAATTGGTCGCACTTCAGAAATATATTCCTAGAACAATTGCAATTATGGATACACTGTCAACATACACACGTGATGAAACTTGTGTTAATGAAATTAGAATATTCCATCGGCTCTTTTGGGCGTTTCAACCATGCATCAAATGTTTTGCATTATGTAAGCCTGCTATTCAAATTGGTGGAACATGGTTGTACAGGAAATACAAGGGAACGTTACTAATGGCACTTCCACAATACATAAACAATAATATATTTATAATTATATTTGCTATGGTTGAAGGTGATAGTGGTGGTGGTTGGATTTTCTTTCTCAAGAATCTAACAAAATACGTCGTTTTGCAACCCAACATATGTTTCATTTCAAACAGATATGCATCTATTGAGAGTGCGTACAATAAGTCTAATAATGGTTGGCAGCTGTTGCACCCCAAAATTTGACCAACAATTATTTATTCATTGAGTGTTTGAAAGTGGATACCTTCAAGAGATCCTCAGAAGAAGTGGCTTGAAACCAAGGTTGTGTGCTTCATAGCTTGAGAGTTGTGGGTGCCTCTCAGATGATTCTAAGACTTTGAGAATGAACTTAATGTTTTGGGAAAGCCTATGAGATGTCTTAATAGCCTTCATGAAGCCCAGAGAAGTCATTATGCAAGAGTTCAGAAGATTCAACCATGAATGATAGAATTAGGGTTTTGACTGGGTCAACCCTAGGATAACTGAAGATTTGGGAAAGGTTGAGACCCAATCCAAGGGCCATGAGATCATGGAATGATGCATAGAGATGATATAAAGATGATTCCTAGGCCAACTCATCATGAGTGAGGAGTTTGAGAAGTTTCAAGTCAGGGTCCCCAAGGATTGTCAGTGAAAAACCCTAATTTGATCCCTATTTTCCAGGCAGTTTTAGCCCAAGATGTGATTGATATCTCACCTTCCCCATAACATGAATGTTGTAGAGCTTGTTCTAAGCTTTAATTTGAGTGGTGGAAGTCCTTGATAGGAGTTACAGAGCTCAAGTTATGGTTTTGACAAATTACAGGTCAGCAGAGGTGTGTGAATCTGGGTCCTTGAAAGTCACCCAACTTGCAGACAACTTTTGCCCTAGTAGGGTGATTCCTATGACTTCTTGGTCAACATGAGTGTTGAAGAGCATCTTCTTAGCTTTAATTTGAGTGGTATAAGTCCTTGATAGGATTTGTGGAACTCAACTTATGGTTTGAACAAGACAGGGGTATTTTGGTCATTTGTCAGTTATAGGTCATTTTAGCCAATGCCTAAAACTCCTATTTCCAAGCGTCAAATGAAAAAACTCAAAACATGAAAGTTGTTCAAAATGGGATTTTAAGTCTAGAAAGAAGGTCATAAATTGTTGGAAAAGCTCATAGCATGAAGTTACATGATTGGTCAAAAATGAACTAAAAATGGCATATAAGTTTGAAAAGTTGAATTTGAAAATTGGTTTGGAAGATCCACAAATCCAAAATAGGTCATCCAATATATCATTTTGATTGGAAACATCATTTTGAGAACATTGGTTTAGCTAGAATTTTGATTTGAAGCTTTAAAATGGGTGATGCTTTGAAAACTTGTTACTTGAAAAAGAAGGCAATGTTGAAAAACCTTACACAAGCCAAAGGTGAGCTTGTTTTTCACTCATCCACACTCAATATCTCTCATAAGGAGAATTTGGCACAAAAATGGTAAGGCATAAGGCATGGGATGTGAGATTTCCAACTTGTCCCCACATGAGATTTTCAAGAACTTTCCACCATAATCTAGATGAATCTAGAAGTGTCTAATGATCATTATAAAAAGAGGGCCATGAAGAGAGTTCAGGTTGGTGATAGAGAGAGATTTCAGGAGGGAGAGAGAGAGAGAGAGAGAAATAGCCATTGAAGTTCTTCCTTCAAGTTCAAGCAATCCAAGAAATCTTTCACTACAAGGCTTCTTCTCCAAAACCAGTGCAAACAGAATCATTTCCACCATTGGAGGATCATCCTGAAGCAATTACAAGGCTTGCAACCTTCTCCACGAGCACCTACCATCATCACTTGACAGGTTCTTTCTTCTCCCTATACCTCTTAATTTATTTAGTTCCAGTTCATTCTTTAGGTGTAGAATTAATATGCTAGGATAGAGGATCAAATTCTGAGAGTTTGAGAGCTCTGTAGGTAGATCCATGGCAGGTGAGTGATTCTTTAATCTCCAAGAACTAGCTTTGTAGTGAGTTTTAACTAGCATGGATTAGGTTAGATTAACTAGGGTAGCATGTAGAGCAAGTTCAGGTACTTAGGTTGAAGCTTCACCATGGTTGATCTCAGATGAACATGGTGGAACCATGATCTTAATGTCTTCTGTTAGGATTATCTAGGGAGAATTAGGAAGAAGTGTGCGTATGGCTGTGTTCCTCTTGATTAGTAGAAGACTTTTCGTTTTGGAATCGTGGCATTTCGTGGCCTGAGCAGAGAGAACGAGTAGCTAGAAGATCCATGCATGGAGGAGGGGGTTTCTGAAAACCCTAGGTCAGCTTGGGGACGATGGCTGTTGGCCGTTGGATGAGTCCCCAGCTTTTGACCTTTTCCCTTCATCGTGCGGCCCAAATTGAATAATGAAAACGGAGGGAAACCTCCTCGCTGCAACGCAGCGTTTCATTAAAGCTGAAGACCTGGGCCTGGGTCCAGCTTGCTACGCGCACCCCCCCCCTTTAGCCCATTCTGAATATTGAACTAGCGCGTGTAGCTATTCACACCCCTCCCTCATTTTCTTTATTTTTTATTTTTTTGATTTCTTTTAATATTTTTCTTGTCTTTAAAAATTCATTTAAAAATGATAAATGATGATTTTTTGGTCATTCTTTTTTCTATGAATTAGATAATTTTGTGTAGAAAAATATAAAAATAAAAATGGAATTTTATTTTTAGTGTAGAATTTTTAGTGGTATTTTCTTTAATATAGTGTATTTTCTTTCTTTTAGTTGATACATGATTTTGCAAGAATTGTTTTAGGACCTTCCTTTAGTCTTTTTAATCCATTCTTTTTTGTGCAATTAGATGATGGATCATAGTTCCCCATAGGATTTATTCTAGAATTTTAAAATTAAATTTTGGTTAGTTTAATTAGGGTAGATTTAGGGTATCCTAATTAGGGTTTAGGTTGTGCTTAGGTGAAGAATCCATTTTCTTTAAATAGTTTTGTCTTGATTTTAGGGTAGAGGCCTATGTAGATGTTAGGGGTAGATGTTGAAGACCCTTGAGAATAATTGTTAGATTTTTCCCCATTGGTTTAGTATTTTTAGGTATTTTCTGAAGTTGCCTGATGATTTTGCCTGCCCTGTGGCTATCTGTTCATCTTTGGGGGTTCATTGTGGGGAATTGGTTGAGAGGCTTGTGATTGTCTTGAAGACTTTGTTGGAGAGCATCATGAAGAGAAGATTGAGGATCAAGACTCAGAGACCCAGAGCTTGGCTTGTTCCCTGTTTGTGAGGTTTGAGATCCTGAAGTTTGAAGGAAGTTCATGGTACTTTCCTGAGGAAGGCACTATGAATAACTTTCATTCTTTATTCTCACCTCTTTCTCAAGTATCCAATGATGTTGGAGCCAACTTGTGAGTTTAATTTCTCCTGAGGAGGAATGTAAACTGATCACATGTTGTTGAGCCACATGGGATACAACTCCTAAGTGGAAGCCTCCTAGTACTTTCCTGAGGAATGTCCTATGGGTCTATTCACTTAGTTCCCTTAGTTTATCTAGGATTTCTCAAGTATCCAATGATGTTGGAGCCAACTTGTGAGTTTAATTTCTCCTGAGGAGGAATGTAGACTGATCACAGGTTGTTGAGCCACATGGGATACAATTCCTAAGTGGAAGCCTCCTAGTACTTTCCTGAGGAAGGTCCTATGGGTCTATTCACTTAGCTCCACTAGTTCAGATAGGATTTCCTGAGTATCCAATGATGTTGGAGCCTGCTTGTGAGTTTAATTTCTCCTGAGGAGGAATATAAACTGATCACAGTGGTCGAGCCACATAGGGTATGACTCCTGAGTATACACCTCCTAGTGTTCTCCTGAGGAAGACACTATGAGTCTGCTTGCTTAGCTCCCTTTCTTTGGTAAGCTTGTTCTGAAGCTTGAAGACTGGGATTGAATTCTCTTGTTTAGGGTTTTGCTTTAGGGCTTTGCTTAGATTTGATCAGGATTCTGTGTTAGGGTTAGGATTAGAGAGTAGATTCTTTCTTTCTCAAGCATGTGTGTTTGTTTGCCTGAGGGCACTTCATTTCTTTTATCTGGTTCTTTGCTTGATAGTATGTTGTTTATCTTCAGTATGATTACTGTTATTTCATGACTGGCTTGAGGTCGAGACGAGCTTGTGGAGGCTGAAGCCCCACACACATTTCCTCCCTCACTTGCATTGCATGCATTTTACTGTTAAAGCTGATGCTTTTGTCTGTTTTGGTGTATCATTGACATGATCCCTTAGGACTCTCATTTCCTCGGATGAGGATTTGATGATAGACTTTAGGTTGAAACCTATGCATGACAACATCTAGGTGTTCCCTGTTTAAACCTCAACCATAGGATGAATCCATGGCATGATAACAGTAGGACTTGATAGTCTCCCTCCTAGTTGGGCCTGTTCTCTTCTCATCTCGAAGCAGTTTAAGATACAGTAATCATGAATGATTTCTTTCGTACGTTACGAGCCTTAAGCTATCTGAGGATGGATGTTTAGCATGGTACCCTTTGGGTGACATGCGACGCATTCACTCTCAGGTCATAGTCTCTAGTGCGGTTGAAATCGCAAACATAACAATAAAAAACACTTCTTCTAAGAGATAACCCGTAGTTTCCCGAACTACGTTTGCTCTGATCTTTCATACCAGATGAAAGTACGTAGGCATAGGATGCGATATCCTAGCGAGCAACCTTCCCCATCTTCCCCCGTAGTTAGCCGAACTACGTTGACTCTGATTTCTCATTCTCTGATGAGAATACGTAGGCATAAAGTGCGACGCTTTGCCGAGTCATTTTTCTTTTCTTTTTCAGCCAGCCTTGATAGGTAGATAGATTATAACCAACCCGTCCAAGCAAACAAACAAGCGAGGATCCCGTCGAGTACGACGGACGTGAGGGGTGCTAATACCTTCCCCTTGCGTAACCGACTCCCGAACCCAGACAATGGTTGCGACGACCTTGTCTTACCCTTATTCGTCAGGTTTCTCCGATCGTTTCCTTTCCCGCTCTGAGGGATAAATAACGAAAGGTGGCGACTCTTCTGTCATGCCGGCACCTTATTTTCGCGCAAGCGCCAGCTGGCGACTCTGCTGGGGACCTTATAGCATCTAGGGACTTTTCCCATCCCTTATGCTGGGACCGTTTCCCATCCCCTACGCGAGTCAATCCTATCGTTTGTGTGTTTGCTTGTTGGTTTGCGTTTATTTATCGCATTTTTACTTCCCGCATTTTATTTCCCGCATTTTATTTCCAGTTTGATATGATTATCTGTGCTGCTGTGGGAGAGGGATGTTACTGTGAGTGAGAAGCCGGACCTGGGCTTGAGTACACACCTAGATATAGTTGCGGAGAAGTAGTAGACGAACCTGTCTGCTGAGCAGGCACAGTTCCCTACGAAAATCTGCGCTCAGACGAGATTCTTGCAGAGGTGCTCCTTTCCGGTCCTGAGGATCTGAGGGGAGTCCAGACGTGAGGATTGTCGACTCTGGGGACCGATCATTTGGAAGTCAGCTAAGAGAGGCCTCTTCATGACTTGATGATGCCACTCCTTCTGGGAATCGTATCATCACTCATGAAAGTCTGTGACGCTGATGACCGCATAGGATGCCGTACCTTTGTCCGTGGATTAGGTCCATACCTGTGAGTGGGGTTGGGATATTGCAGGAAACTTTGACCTCCAGACTACCTGGTTTTCTCGACAGTGAATCAGTTATGTTGGGTTCTCAGTTGCAGATATGTTCTTGATAGAGCAAGGGTTGATCAGAGGATCTTATCATCGGGTGTTTGTCTGTTCTTGATAGAGCAAGTTTCGATCAAGATATTGTTATCAGTGGTTTGTTCTGGATAGGGCAGATTTTGAGTGAGGTCCGAAGATCTCATCGGCAGGTGTTGTTTGTTCTTGATAGGGCAGATTTTGAGTGGGGTTTGAAGATCTCATCAGCAGCTGTGTGTTTGTTCTCGACAGGGCAGATGTTTTTGATTTGGGGGTCTGAAGACTTCATCAACAGATATTCCTTGATCTTGCATCCGGGGTCTTTATTATCAGGCCTTCGTTCTTGACAGAGCAGAATTTTGATCTCGATCCTATCAGATGGTTATTCACAGCAGATCAGATCAATGGGTTTACACCGGGGTTTCCTTCTCATCAGTGACTGTTGACACCGAATCTCCACAGCAGCCACCTGGATATATTGTTGCATACCTGCATTTTGCATTAGTTTGCATAATCATTCGCATTCCATTGGCGTGTGTCTGTGACAGGTACCGTTTCCCCGATCCAGGATCTCTCGCCTCCTATCGCGTTACTGCAGCCTTCCTCAGGAAGACTGATGCGTACGAGTTCTCGGTCCTTGTTGTGTCGAATCTGACTATTGCTGATACTATGTGTGAGATTGCTGTTTCCATGATTGGGCCTGGATTCCTCCCCTTATTATTGTCAACAGGTGCCAGGATCGGGGGAAATCTCTCAAGCACACAGACACACGCATACATCTGCATAAAGCATTTTGCATGACATACATTCTGTTACTTTTCCTACCATCATCACTTGACAGGTTTTTCAGGTACTCAGGTTCCGAGCTGTTTTCGATCTCCAGGATTGATCAAAGATTCATCCACCGCTACTCAACTCGCGCCAATCAAACGAGAATCATGGACCAGGTACAGTCAGATGTGCAAGAGCTTCGTGAACGGATGGATCGTTTTATGGAGTTGATGCAAGTAGTTGCGAATGGGCAGGACCAACTTCGTACTTTGGTTCAACCTCTCATCTCCAGGGTTGACAGTAATGGAATACTTCACGGCGGGGCCGTGCCCACACCTCCTCAAGGGGATACTCCACAGAACGTTGTTCCTGCTGCCGGGGGCAACGGCAGTGCTAACGGCAACCTTATGACTAATCTCGGACTTAATGCTGCTGGCGCCGTCAATGGTAGTTTGGGAGCCAATGTTAACATGGGGCCAGTCAACGGCAATGTTGGTGCAGGAAATATGGTGGTGCCTCAATCGTGGCTGGAGGACCATCAGGATGACATTTTCTCTCAGAGAGGTGTAGAGGCTGAATTGACTGCTGAGGCTCGACTCAGGTTCAAGGCGCTGGAAGATAAGATGAGAGATATAGAAAATCAGAACACATTGGGCGTTGACATGGCCAAACTCGGGTTGATTGCTGACTTTAAAGTGCCTCACAAGTTTAAGGTGCCTATCTTTGAGAAGTATAGGGGTACTACTTGTCCCCGTGTTCACCTCCGATCTTATTATAGAAAGATGTCCGCTTATTCTGACGATGAGAAGCTGCTGATGCACTTCTTTCAGGATAGTCTTTCTGGTCCATCGCTCAAATGGTATATGGGTTTGGAGCCCGCTGCTGTGCGCACCTGGAAAGATCTTGCAGAAGCGTTTGTTCTCCACTATCAATACAACAGCGACTTGGCTCCCAACCGAGTTCAGCTTCAGAATCTCTCGCAGCGGAACAATGAAAGCTTCAAAGAGTACGCCCAGCGGTGGCGTGAATTGGCTGCTCGGGTTCAACCACCGATGGTTGAGCGTGAGTTGGTACAAATGTTCGTGGCCACCCTTCCTGGAGTCTATTATGAAAAGCTGGTCAGTGGCATGTCTGGAACATTCTCGGCTCTTATCACTTTGGGCGAGCATGTTGAGAACGGTATAAAGATCGGAAAAATTCAGGGCGAATCATCCTCAGCTGGAGGAGCTAGCAAGAAACCCTATACTGGCAAGCGTCGAGAGGGAGATGCCAGTGCTGTCACTAATGCTAGGAGAAAGGGCAAGTGCCCTCAGTCTCAGATTGCTAGCATAAATATCCCAGCTGCTCCACCGCAGCCGCAGCAGCAGCAGCCTCAGCAACAGAATAATCAGGGATATAAGAGATATCAGAATCGGGGTCCCCTGGCAAACCGTCATCTTGAAACTCCACCTATGTCATATGCACAGCTTCTGCAAACGTTGCTTCAGCTCCAATTGGTTCATAAGAGGACAATGGCTCCCTTAACAGGGGCACCGCCACCGGGGTATGATGATAATGCTACTTGTGAATTTCACTCGGGGGCACCTGGCCATACGGTTGAGAATTGTAAAGCTTTTAAGCACAAAGTCCAGGACTTGGTGGACGCCAAGGTTATCAACTTTTCTGACAACGTGCCCAACGTCACCAAGAATCCGATGCCTCATCATAAGGGGGCGGGGTGAATGCTGTCATCACCGAGGAGAGTGCGAACTTGCTGACTGATGTCAAGGATTTGAAGACGCCGTTGAGTTTTGTCAAGGCTAAGTTGCTAAAGAAGGGCTTCTTTCCTGGATGTGGAGAGTTATGTATGGCTTGTGCTACACTTCCTGATGGGTGTGAGCAGTTGATCGAAGGTATCCAAAGTCTGATGACCGAGGGTATTTTGCAGTTCAGTCGGAGCGTTGAGAGTGCGCCAGGGGAAGTCGTGCTGAAGCAGGCAGACGAAGTTGCTACCATTACTATTCCTCGTCACCCTATTACTATTTTCGCGCCCCGTCCGACTTCTATCACCATCACCAGGGCCGGACCAATCCCATTCGAGAGTACCAATGCCGTTCCATGGCATTATGGCACCGAGGTTTATTGTAATGGTCAGAAGATAGAGCTTGAGTCGTCCGGATCGACTGCGCAGAATCTTACCGAAGTCAGTGGTATCACTAGAAGCGGTAGAGTGTTCGCACCAGCAGAGGTTGCAGCAGAGAAAGTGGTTCGGGCTGACGCTGTGGATAAGGGTAAAGGTAAAGCTGTTGAGGAGGTCCCTGCAGGGGCAGAGAAGGACTTGCTGGTTAAAGATGCTGAAGAGTTCATGCGACTAATCAAGAAAAGTGACTACAAAATTGTAGATCATCTTCATCAGACTCCGTCAAAGATCTCGATTCTTAACCTGTTGCTGTGTTCTGAAGCGCACCGCAACGCATTATTGAAGGTATTGAATGCTGCATACGTGCCGCAGGAGATATCAGTAAATCAGCTCGAGGAGGTGGTAGCCCATGTTAATGCTGGTAATGGGCTGGGATTTACAGATCTGGAGCTGACTCCTAAGGGAAGAGATCACAACAGCGCCTTGCACGTCTCAATAGAGTGCAGAGGCACGATTATGTCACATGTCCTGGTGGATACGGGCTCCTCGCTTAACGTGCTTCCGAAGAAGGCACTGATGAAGTTGGACACCCGTGGACTGGTGTGCACGCCCAGTGATCTGGTCGTGAAGGCCTTTGACGGAACCAAGCGCCACGTCTTCGGAGAATTGACCCTGCCAATTCAAGTTGGTCCAGAGACATTTAATGCGGTTTTCTATATCATGGATATCATGCCCGCCTATAGTTGCCTCTTAGGTCGGCCGTGGATCCATTCTGCTGGTGTCGTAACGTCCACGCTGCATCAGAAGCTTAAATATGCTGTTGGGGGCAGCATAGTGACAGTCTGTGGAGAGGAGGACATCATGGTAAGCCACCTGTCGTCCTTTAAATACGTCGAAATGGATGGTGAGATCCATGAGACTCTTTGCCAAGCATTTGAAACCGTCGGGGTGAAGGAGGTAGCTCCCGTTGTTGCAGAGAAGCAAGAGTTGAACCTCTCCTCGTTTAAGGAAGCTCGGGCTGTTGTCGAAGCCGGTTCCACCCCAGGCTGGGGGCATGTCTTGGATATACCAATCAAACAGGATAAGTTTGGATTAGGGTATTCTCCTGGAGCTGAAGCTTCATCTTCTTCTGGCAGTTCGTCTCATGGGAAAGGGCCGATCTTATTCACCAAGGGGGGAGTAATTTTCGAGAGCATCAACGCTGCGTCAGAGGACAGCGGGGATAGTGATTGCGATCTTGACGCCTGGATTCAACCGAGCAAGCCAGGCGAGCGCCTCCACAATTGGACCATCAAGGAAATTATCAAGCTGACAAGTGAAGAGTAATGATTTGCTTTTTACAATCTTTGTACAACCCTATGTCCTGCCCGGGGCATAGTGGCTTTACTGTCAGGGCCTTGTTGGATTATGTGTATGCATTTTGTTAATAAATAAAAGGCGTTTTCTTCATAATCAAATGTTGTGTTCTCTGTTATTCATGCTTTATGTTTGTTTCGAAAAACAACAAAATGGCAACGAGGTTCGTGCTAACCTGCATATTCTTGCTTTAAACTTAACCCTTGTTATTGCAGGATCCACGTAACAGACGACATCGACTCTGGACCCTCTACGGCTCACTACGACTTTGATTGCCCGATCTATCAAGCCGAGGATGAGATTGATGAAGACGAAGACCTTCCGGAAGAGTTGGCCCGCTTGTTGAGACAAGAGGAGAAGGTTATTCTGCCTCACGAGGAGGACATTGAGATCATAAATCTGGGTTCTGAGGAGCTCGTCAGAAATGTCAGAGTTGGGGCTGCGCTGCAGAATGATGTCAAGCATAGACTGGTCGAGATGCTTCGAGAGTATAGTGACGTCTTTGCTTGGTCATATGAGGATATGCCCGGACTCGACACTGATATTGTGGTTCACCGCTTGCCGTTGCGAGAAGATTGCCCTCCAGTCAAGCAGAAACTCAGGAGGACGAGACCAGACATGGCTGTAAAAATCAAAGAAGAAGTCCAGAAGCAGTTGGACGCAGGATTTCTAGCCGTTACCACTTACCCTCCGTGGGTCTCCAACATAGTGCCTGTACCGAAGAAGGACGGTAAGGTACGCATGTGCGTCGATTATCGGGATTTGAATAGGGCGAGCCCTAAAGATGATTTCCCGTTGCCTCATATCGATGTGTTGGTCGACAATACAGCCCAGTTTTCCGTGTTTTCGTTCATGGATGGCTTCTCCGGTTACAATCAGATTAAGATGGCGCCGGAGGACATGGAGAAAACGACGTTTATTACCCCCTGGGGCACGTTTTGCTACAAGGTAATGCCCTTCGGTCTGAAGAACGCAGGGGCCACTTACCAGCGAGCAATGGTAACTTTGTTTCATGATATGATTCATCATGAGATCAAGGTCTATGTTGATCACATGATTGCAAAGTCCCAAACGGAGGAGGAGCATCTGGTCAATTTGCTGAAGTTGTTTGAAAGGCTTAGGAAGTTCAGGCTGAGGCTGAATCCTAACAAGTGCACTTTCGGAGTGCGGTCCGGAAAGTTATTGGGGTTTATTGTTAGTGAACGAGGTATTGAAGTTGATCCTACGAAGATAAAAGCTATCCAAGAAATGCCAGCGCCGAAAACAGAAAAAGAAGTTCGTGGTTTCTTGGGCCGAATAAACTACATTGCAAGGTTTATCTCTCAGCTCACGGCCACTTGTGAACCGATGTTCAAGTTGTTAAAGAAAAATCAGGCGATTACTTGGAATGAGGATTGCCAGAAGGCATTCGATAAGATAAAGCAGTATCTTCAAGAACCTCCAATCTTGATACCCCCAGTGGCTGGACGGCCATTAATCATGTACTTGACAGTTCTAGAGAATAGTATGGGGTGTGTTCTCGGTCAGCACGACGAGAC
Source organism: Lathyrus sativus (assembly GCA_963859935.3). Lineage (NCBI taxonomy): Eukaryota > Viridiplantae > Streptophyta > Magnoliopsida > Fabales > Fabaceae > Lathyrus > Lathyrus sativus. The sequence continues at coordinate 28,263,072 of OZ012741.1, forward strand.
GGGCAGAAAAGAGCATGCCATTTATTATTTGAGTAAAAAGTTCACTGAGTGTGAATCTCGATACTCGATGCTGGAGAAGACGTGTTGTGCATTAGCTTGGGCTGCCAAACGTCTACGACAGTATATGCTCAACCACACCACTATGCTAATTTCGAAGATGGATCCGATCAAGTACGTCTTCGAAAAGCAGGCTCTTTCGGGCAGGATTGCCAGATGGCAGATGGTGTTAACATAATATGATATTCAGTACGTCTCCCAGAAAGCCATCAAGGGAAGCGTATTGTCTGATTACCTTGCCAAACAGCCAATCGAAGACTATCAGCCGATGAAGTTCGAATTCCCTGACGAGGATATTATGTTTCTCAAAGCGAAGGATTGCGATGAGCCATTGCCCGATGAGGGGCCAGATAGGAAGTCTCAGTGGAAGTTGATATTCGACGGAGCGGTTAATTCCTATGGGAGTGGTATCGGGGCTATCATCACGACTCCTCACGGATCCCATATCCCGTTTACTGCAAGACTGACGTTTCCAGTTACCAACAATGAAGCCGAGTATGAAGCATGTATTATGGGTCTAGAAGAGGCAATTGATTTGAGAATCAAGAATCTAGACATATATGGTGACTCTGCGCTTGTAATCAATCAGATCAAAGGGGAGTGGGAAACTCGTCAAGCAAATCTAGTGCCGTACATGAATTATGCCAGGAGACTGCTTCCGTTCTTTGACCGAGTAGAACTTCATCATGTACCCCGGGCTGAAAATCAAATGGCTGATGCTTTAGCCACGCTGGCCTCAATGTATAAAGTCAATTATTGGAATGAGGCTCCAAGAATTGTACTTTCGCGTCTTGATAGACCAGCGTTTGTGTTCACAATCGATGATGCCACCGACGGCAAGCCATGGTTCCACGATATCCAGACCTTCCTTATGACCAAGGAGTATCCTGCGGGTGCATCAACCCAGGATAAGAAGACTCTGAGGAGGTTATCTGGAAACTTTTACCTCAACCCTGATGGAGTGCTGTATAAGAGAAACCACGATCTCGTGCTACTCAGATGTGTGGATGAGAAGGAAGCAAGTATGCTCATGGAAGAAGTCCATGAGGGCACATTTGGTACGCACGCCGGCGGGCATGCCATGACGAGAAAGATCCTGAGAGCAGGGTATTACTGGCTGACTATGGAGTCGGATTGCTTCAGATTCGCGAAGAAATGTCACAAATGCCAAATTTATGCTGATAAAGTTCATGTGCCGCCGTGCCCATTGAATGTCATGTCCTCCCCTTGGTCGTTCTCCATGTGGGGCATCGACATGATAGGCAAGATCGAGCCCACCGCATCCAATGGTCATCGTTTTATCCTGGTAGCTATCGACTACTTCACCAAATGGGTGGAGGCAGCCTCGTACGCTAATGTGACCAAGCAGGTGGTAGCTAAATTCATAAAGAGGGACATCATCTGTCGCTATGGAATTCCCGAGCGGATCATTACTGATAATGGTTCGAATTTGAATAATAAGATGATGAAGGAGCTGTGCCAGAGCTTCAAGATTGAACACCACAACTCATCTCCTTACCGGCCGAAGATGAATGGCGCTGTTGAAGCGGCCAACAAGAACATCAAGAAGATTGTTCAGAAGATGGTTGTGACGTATAAAGATTGGCACGAGATGCTGCCGTTTGCCTTGCACGGTTATCGTACTACGGTGCGTACGTCGACCGGGGCAACTCCTTTCTCCTTGGTGTACGGTATGGAAGCTGTCCTACCGCTAGAAGTGGAGATTCCCTCTTTACGAGTTTTGGTTGATGTAAAACTTGATGAGGCAGAATGGATTACGAATCGCTTGAACCAACTCAGCCTGATGGACGAGAAGAGGTTAGCATCGATTGCATTTGGTCGCCTGTACCAAAGCCGAATGAAGAAAGCTTATGATAAGAAGGTGCGTCCTAGAAGCTTTCAGACGGGTGATCTCGTCCTGAAGAAGATTCTTCCGCCACACTCCGATCACCGGGGCAAGTGGACTCCGAATTACGAAGGGCCGTATGTCGTCAGCAAGGTCTTCTCAGGAGGAGCTTTGTTGTTATCCACAATGGATGGTGAAGATTTTGCATCCCCGGTGAACGCGGACGCAGTTAAAAAATACTTTGCTTGAAAGAGACCCGCTGGACAAAAAAGAAAGAGTCCAGGCAAAAAAGGGGCATCCCGGCGAACCAAAAACAGAATAAAAGGTTCGGGCAAAAATTAGGGATATATTGAAAAAATGTACACCCGCGAAGTCGAAAACCTACACTGGGCGGCTTCGGCAAAAAAGGGTATCCCGGTGAACTGAAAACCCGTGAAGGGCGGTTCACGCAAAAGTTAGGGATTTGAATAAGCAAATGACTGCGTTCCGCGTATGGACTTTCATCGTTTAGTGGTTCGGAAGACCTGAGGGCCGTTTATCTGAATCAATCTCTTCCAAAGCTGAAGCATCGGAGAAGTATCGAAGTCGAGTGGGTCATAGAGGGATCAACTCATGGTGTTCGTCTACGCCTCGATTGCCGACATTTGTATATACTGAGGTATATTTATGTTTTCTTTTTGCGCGGCTTCCTCATTCCAGGAGCTTGCCTCTGTTGTAAAACATTTTTGCCCGTTCAGGGGTTCATCATCAATAAAATGCACATTATTCAGCAATTCTACTTGACTGCTTAGCATTTATCTGTTTTGTTTGCGAATGAGAACGCCGATGTGTTTTTGATAAAATGCGAATACATAAACTTGCGGGCCTAGGCCCATTGATTGTTGAAACAACTAATTAACTGAATATTGTCACGAGATAATAACCTGGATAGGCCCCTTTGAGGAGGGTATCTTGTCTGTTTGTTTGTGTTGTTGCAGGTGTAGCACTTGCCAGAAGATGTGCCGTGCGTATCCCCGAGGCAGGATGAGTCCTCCTTCCCCAGCAGAGTTCAGTAGTCTCTCCTCCGTAGAATCTAAACGCAAGATGGTGAGCATTGATATGTCCTCCCCAGGTAGAGGTGATTCTCTTCCCCAAGCAGACGCATCCTGAAGGAATGTCACCTCATCGGCTGAGTCGAGCACCGAAGAATGATGTCGTCTCTCCCCCAGCACCGGGTCACAAGTGCAGAGTTCATAGAAGTGTTTGGGTACTGGAGCTCGTGTTTTCCCCAGTAAAGTCACCAAAGCAGGTGTCTCCCCCCGCACCGGGTCACAAGTGCAGGTTTCGCAGGAGGCTGTTCGTTAGCCGAAGGATGCAGTAACTGATGGTGCCAGACTGAAGTCTCCAGTGGAATTGAGATTCCTCACCAGATCTGTATTCTCTCCTGAAGTTGGACGATTCCCTCTTCCCCAGTAGAGTGTTGGAATGGCTGATGTTGCATTCCCCGGCAGAGTTGTACTCTCCCCCGAAGTCAGATGATTCTTTTTTCCCGGCGAAATTGAAATTCCGCACCAGAGTCGCACTCTCCAGTGAAGTAGAATGATTTCCCTCCCCGGCTGAGTCCGCAGAAAAGCAGAATCCTTGGAAGATGATCAGATCATGATCGATTTTCCCCAGCAGAGCGTGGGGCAGCTAATGCTGTGTTTCCCCAGAATCGCACTCTCTCCATCGAAGCAGAATGATTTCTCCTTCCTCAGCCGAGTTTGCAGATGTCCAAGAGATCCGAATCCTTGGAAGTTGATCAGATCATGATTGGTTTTTCCCCAGTGGAGTGTTGAGCAGCTGAAGTTGGTTCCCCTCAGAGTGGTCATCCCCAGAAGAGTAGCCGAGACGGCCGCGCAGTTCATTCTCGCGATTGATATCAGCAGATCCAAGTTCCCGTAGAGCTTCGTCCCCTGCAGCAGTCAGCTGAAGTTGTTCCCCTGCAGCGGTTCGCGGAAGATCAATTCCCCAGACAGAGCCTGATTGATGTTGGCGTGTTCACGTTCTCCTCAGCAGGATGATTCCTCTACCTGAGTGGTTCTTTCTCCTTGACAGGAGGATTCCCCCCTTCGGCATTCATTTTGCTGACGGGACCGCATCATTGTGCATGACTGCATAGCATTTAACACTGCATAGAATTTAACGTTGCATAGCATTGTGCATGATTGCACGGCATTTAGCATAAACGCATATCATTCCCACTGTGTGGGGCATGGCGCAGAAGCATATGCACCATAAGCATGATCTAGGTCATCATCATCCTTGTTGAACAGGTGTACCACCAAAAGACCGGTTGCTCAGGACGATTCTTGATGTTCTCCCTAGCAAGGTCGCTTTTGAGATGATTCTTAAAGACCCCGGGGTAATCCCCACGGTCGCTCGCTCAAAATGATTTCTGAGATCCCCAGCGAAGTCTTCAGTTCGAGATGATTCCCAAGTCCCTCAGCAGGGCCATTTGCTTAAGACGATTCTTAAGACCCCAGTACAGCTTCCCGAGTGGTTCGCCTAGTATGATACTTGAGCTCCCCAATAGCGTCTCCAGCAAGAGTCGCCCAGGAAGATTTCTGGAATACCCAACAGAATGTTTGCTCCGGAAAGGTTATCAGTTCAGGACGATTCTTGAAGATGCCCGACGGATCTATTTGTTCAAGATGATTCTTGAAGTCCTCAGCAGCATGATATGTCTGCTCCAACAATGATGTCTAATCTGAAGATGGATTTCGTAAGCGCCCGAAGGCGATATCAGAAGGTTCCTGTGAGTCCAGATTTCCGTGTTGATGAATCAACGGGTGGCTGAAGATAAGGTTCCAGAGTTGGTAGATACAACGGAGTGATCCGTGTGGGTCTGAAGACCAAGTCAGTTATACTGAGGTGATGATTGATTGCGATCAAGTGAATGATATGTCTTCTGATTGAAGTCGAAGATGTTTCTCCAGCGGTGACGCAGGGTACTTCGATCGTCCGACGGTGATGTCAGGTTTAGTTCTCTAGTGGTGACGCAGGGTACTTCGATCGTCCGACGGTGATGTCAGATTTAGTTCTCTAGTGGTGACGCAGGGTACTTCGATCGTCCGACGGTGATGTCAGGTTTAGTTCTCCAGCGGTAACGCAGGGTGCTTCGATCGTCCGACGGTGATGTCAGATTTGGTTCTCCAGCCAGTTGTTGAGCAGCTAGTGTTGCAGGATTCAAAGATTTGTTCCCCGCAGAGTACTGTGTGCTCGTGCAGTTGGCGAATTTTCGGGTTTACCGATATTCAACCGTCTCGTACCTTGATTGGTTGAGAGCCGTTCGCTTCTCACCCAGTCAGGTTCAAGCCGTTTGAATAGGGGCAGCTGTTGCACCCCAAAATTTGACCAACAATTATTTATTCATTGAGTGTTTGAAAGTGGATACCTTCAAGAGATCCTCAGAAGAAGTGGCTTGAAACCAAGGTTGTGTGCTTCATAGCTTGAGAGTTGTGGGTGCCTCTCAGATGATTCTAAGACTTTGAGAATGAACTTCATGTTTTGGGAAAGCCTATGAGATGTCTTAATAGCCTTCATGAAGCCCAGAGAAGTCATTATGCAAGAGTTCAGAAGATTCAACCATGAATGATAGAATTAGGGTTTTGACTGGGTCAACCCTAGGATAACTGAAGATTTGGGAAAGGTTGAGACCCAATCCAAGGGCCATGAGATCATGGAATGATGCATAGAGATGATATAAAGATGATTCCTAGGCCAACTCATCATGAGTGAGGAGTTTGAGAAGTTTCAAGTCAGGGTCCCCAAGGATTGTCAGTGAAAAACCCTAATTTGATCCCTATTTTCCAGGCAGTTTTAGCCCAAGATGTGATTGATATCTCACCTTCCCCATAACATGAATGTTGTAGAGCTTGTTCTAAGCTTTAATTTGAGTGGTGGAAGTCCTTGATAGGAGTTACAGAGCTCAAGTTATGGTTTTGACAAATTACAGGTCAGCAGAGGTGTGTGAATCTGGGTCCTTGAAAGTCACCCAACTTGCAGACAACTTTTGCCCTAGTAGGGTGATTCCTATGACTTCTTGGTCAACATGAGTGTTGAAGAGCATCCTCTTAGCTTTAATTTGAGTGGTAGAAGTCCTTGATAGGATTTGTGGAACTCAACTTATGGTTTGAACAAGACAGGGGTATTTTGGTCATTTGTCAATTATAGGTCATTTTAGCCAATGCCTAAAACTCCTATTTCCAAGCCTCAAATGAAAAAACTCAAAACATGAAAGTTGTTCAAAATGGGATTTTAAGTCTATAAAGAAGGTCATAAATTGTTGGAAAAGCTCATAGCATGAAGTTACATGATTGGTCAAAAATGAACTAAAAATGGCATATAAGTTTGAAAAGTTGAATTTGAAAATTGGTTTGGAAGATCCACAAATCCAAAATAGGTCATCCAATATATCATTTTGATTGGAAACATCATTTTGAGAACATTGGTTTAGCTAGAATTTTGATTTGAAGCTTTAAAATGGGTGATGCTTTGAAAACTTGTTACTTGAAAAAGAAGGCAATGTTGAAAAACCTTACACAAGCCAAAGGTGAGCTTGTTTTTCACTCATCCACACTCAATATCTCTCATAAGGAGAATTTGGCACAAAAATGGTAAGGCATAAGGCATGGGATGTGAGATTTCCAACTTGTCCCCACATGAGATTTTCAAGAACTTTCCACCATAATCTAGATGAATCTAGAAGTGTCTAATGATCATTATAAAAAGAGGGCCATGAAGAGAGTTCAGGTTGGTGATAGAGAGAGATTTCAGGAGGGAGAGAGAGAGAGAGAAATAGCCATTGAAGTTCTTCCTTCAAGTTCAAGCAATCCAAGAAATCTTTCACTACAAGGCTTCTTCTCCAAAACCAGTGCAAACAGAATCATTTCCACCATTGGAGGATCATCCTGAAGCAATTACAAGGCTTGCAACCTTCTCCACGAGCACCTACCATCATCACTTGACAGGTTCTTTCTTCTCCCTATACCTCTTAATTTATTTAGTTCCAGTTCATTCTTTAGGTGTAGAATTAATATGCTAGGATAGAGGATCAAATTCTGAGAGTTTGAGAGCTCTGTAGGTAGATCCATGGCAGGTGAGTGATTCTTTAATCTCCAAGAACTAGCTTTGTAGTGAGTTTTAACTAGCATGGATTAGGTTAGATTAACTAGGGTAGCATGTAGAGCAAGTTCAGGTACTTAGGTTGAAGCTTCACCATGGTTGATCTCAGATGAACATGGTGGAACCATGATCTTAATGTCTTCTGTTAGGATTATCTAGGGAGAATTAGGAAGAAGTGTGCGTATGGCTGTGTTCCTCTTGATTAGTAGAAGACTTTTCGTTTTGGAATCGTGGCATTTCGTGGCCTGAGCAGAGAGAACGAGTAGCTAGAAGATCCATGCATGGAGGAGGGGGTTTCTGAAAACCCTAGGTCAGCTTGGGGACGATGGCTGTTGGCCGTTGGATGAGTCCCCAGCTTTTGACCTTTTCCCTTCATCGTGCGGCCCAAATTGAATAATGAAAACGGAGGGAAACCTCCTCGCTGCAACGCAGCGTTTCATTAAAGCTGAAGACCTGGGCCTGGGTCCAGCTTGCTACGCGCACCCCCCTTTAGCCCATTCTGAATATTGAACTAGCGCGTGTAGCTATTCACACCCCTCCCTCATTTTCTTTATTTTTTATTTTTTTGATTTCTTTTAATATTTTTCTTGTCTTTAAAAATTCATTTAAAAATGATAAATGATGATTTTTTGGTCATTCTTTTTTCTATGAATTAGATAATTTTGTGTAGAAAAATATAAAAATAAAAATGGAATTTTATTTTTAGTGTAGAATTTTTAGTGGTATTTTCTTTAATATAGTGTATTTTCTTTCTTTTAGTTGATACATGATTTTGCAAGAATTGTTTTAGGACCTTCCTTTAGTCTTTTTAATCCATTCTTTTTTGTGCAATTAGATGATGGATCATAGTTCCCCATAGGATTTATTCTAGAATTTTAAAATTAAATTTTGGTTAGTTTAATTAGGGTAGATTTAGGGTATCCTAATTAGGGTTTAGGTTGTGCTTAGGTGAAGAATCCATTTTCTTTAAATAGTTTTGTCTTGATTTTAGGGTAGAGGCCTATGTAGATGTTAGGGGTAGATGTTGAAGACCCTTGAGAATAATTGTTAGATTTTTCCCCATTGGTTTAGTATTTTTAGGTATTTTCTGAAGTTGCCTGATGATTTTGCCTGCCCTGTGGCTATCTGTTCATCTTTGGGGGTTCATTGTGGGGAATTGGTTGAGAGGCTTGTGATTGTCTTGAAGACTTTGTTGGAGAGCATCATGAAGAGAAGATTGAGGATCAAGACTCAGAGACCCAGAGCTTGGCTTGTTCCCTGTTTGTGAGGTTTGAGATCCTGAAGTTTGAAGGAAGTTCATGGTACTTTCCTGAGGAAGGCACTATGAATAACTTTCATTCTTTATTCTCACCTCTTTCTCAAGTATCCAATGATGTTGGAGCCAACTTGTGAGTTTAATTTCTCCTGAGGAGGAATGTAAACTGATCACATGTTGTTGAGCCACATGGGATACAACTCCTAAGTGGAAGCCTCCTAGTACTTTCCTGAGGAAGGTCCTATGGGTCTATTCACTTAGTTCCCTTAGTTTATCTAGGATTTCTCAAGTATCCAATGATGTTGGAGCCAACTTGTGAGTTTAATTTCTCCTGAGGAGGAATGTAGACTGATCACAGGTTGTTGAGCCACATGGGATACAATTCCTAAGTGGAAGCCTCCTAGTACTTTCCTGAGGAAGGTCCTATGGGTCTATTCACTTAGCTCCACTAGTTCAGATAGGATTTCCTGAGTATCCAATGATGTTGGAGCCTGCTTGTGAGTTTAATTTCTCCTGAGGAGGAATATAAACTGATCACAGTGGTCGAGCCACATAGGGTATGACTCCTGAGTATACACCTCCTAGTGTTCTCCTGAGGAAGACACTATGAGTCTGCTTGCTTAGCTCCCTTTCTTTGGTAAGCTTGTTCTGAAGCTTGAAGACTGGGATTGAATTCTCTTGTTTAGGGTTTTGCTTTAGGGCTTTGCTTAGATTTGATCAGGATTCTGTGTTAGGGTTAGGATTAGAGAGTAGATTCTTTCTTTCTCAAGCATGTGTGTTTGTTTGCCTGAGGGCACTTCATTTCTTTTATCTGGTTCTTTGCTTGATAGTATGTTGTTTATCTTCAGTATGATTACTGTTATTTCATGACTGGCTTGAGGTCGAGACGAGCTTGTGGAGGCTGAAGCCCCACACACATTTCCTCCCTCACTTGCATTGCATGCATTTTACTGTTAAAGCTGATGCTTTTGTCTGTTTTGGTGTATCATTGACATGATCCCTTAGGACTCTCATTTCCTCGGATGAGGATTTGATGATAGACTTTAGGTTGAAACCTATGCATGACAACATCTAGGTGTTCCCTGTTTAAACCTCAACCATAGGATGAATCCATGGCATGATAACAGTAGGACTTGATAGTCTCCCTCCTAGTTGGGCCTGTTCTCTTCTCATCTCGAAGCAGTTTAAGATACAGTAATCATGAATGATTTCTTTCGTACGTTACGAGCCTTACGCTATCTGAGGATGGATGTTTAGCATGGTACCCTTTGGGTGACATGCGACGCATTCACTCTCAGGTCATAGTCTCTAGTGCGGTTGAAATCGCAAACATAACAATAAAAAACACTTCTTCTAAGAGATAACCCGTAGTTTCCCGAACTACGTTTGCTCTGATCTTTCATACCAGATGAAAGTACGTAGGCATAGGATGCGATATCCTAGCGAGCAACCTTCCCCATCTTCCCCCGTAGTTAGCCGAACTACGTTGACTTTGATTTCTCATTCTCTGATGAGAATACGTAGGCATAAAGTGCGACGCTTTGCCGAGTCATTTTTCTTTTCTTTTTCAGCCAGCCTTGATAGGTAGATAGATTATAACCAACCCGTCCAAGCAAACAAACAAGCGAGGATCCCGTCGAGTACGACGGACGTGAGGGGTGCTAATACCTTCCCCTTGCGTAACCGACTCCCGAACCCAGACAATGGTTGCGACGACCTTGTCTTACCCTTATTCGTCAGGTTTCTCCGATCGTTTCCTTTCCCGCTCTGAGGGATAAATAACGAAAGGTGGCGACTCTTCTGTCATGCCGGCACCTTATTTTCGCGCAAGCGACAGCAACCCCCCCCCCCCCCCCCTTTGTGCATGTTTACTACATAAGACACATTGCACAAAAATTCATGCGAAAAATCAAATACAAAAAATCTTCGAAAAAAAAGTTGTGAACGCAGGTATACTTTAAATAAACCTTCATTCAAACACTATCACGAGGGAATAATATTGTCAAATGCAGAGGCATTAAAGTGGGTGGATAACATTCTAGTAGAGAAGTGAACAAGGACATTTGACGAGGGACGGCATGTGAAACCTTGTATTGCATGCTATTAATCTAGGAAAAAGCTGAACTTTCTTTTGATGATGACAACTAGTTCTTGATGATAACAACTAAAGTAAAGTATAAAGTGGTTAAAGATGCAACCAAATCAATAGGGTTTGATAAAATTGATTCTCTAACGATGACACCTAAATGAAATATAACTCAAGTTTCATCTCAAGGCAAAGTCCAAGCGAGTGTCTACAAAAATGAAGCATCTGACAAGATTTGAAGTGTGAGAAAGCTTACCCTGCCACGTTTGAGTGAATAACATTATAAAAGCATAAGAGATTTATTGTAAAGTTATATGGTTAATCACACACACGCGCGCGCGCGCGCGTACACACACACAAAAACAATTTTTTAAACTTATTTTTCTCAATAAAATATTTCTAAAAATCTCTTAAAGTCGTTCTAGATGATTTGGGAACTGTCAAAAAAGTTTTGAGCAGTTTTTTGTTCTTGCCAATTGATTGAAACTTCATCCACTCTATTGGGTCAGTGCAAACATATGCCCTAAATGACTATGATAATATCTTAATGAATGGTAACAACTATATATATTTTATTACCTTTTAAAACAAACCAAGTGATTATCTTTAGGCCAACCAATCTATTGGTGCATGATGCTAATCGACTGACTCATTAATTCTAACCCCAAAACTTTTCCTTTTTTTATGTGAACCTCTAACTTATAGATAGAGTTCCTTTCCCACATTTTTTTCACATCAAAAAATGCGAGCTTTCATACCACACTCCTTATTTTAATCTCTAACATATTTTTTCTTTACTTTCTCTCACTAAAATTAGTTATTATGCTTTCGAGAAAGTCGTTTTATAAGTGATGGATAGGCAATTCTAGAAGGGTACTATTGTAAATTCACCAAGGGAGTTTGTTTTTAACTTGGTTGTATAGTTCATCCATTTCGGGTTTATTTATTTGAGTTCGAAGTTATGCCCATGAAAAGCTTTGGTTCAGAGATTGTGTAATTCTCCATTTAAATTTAAAAGTTCAGCCTGCTCAAAAGGTTTCAAAGGTTTGAAATCAGCCCGGTGTTAAAATCTCACATTGGTTGCTTGTTATCCCGTGTAAAACCTCCTTCAATTCAAGATCATCCTGGTGTTAAAAGCTTACTAAGGTTGGAGATCAGTCTGGTATAAAATCTCATAGGTTCGTGGTTAACTTGTGAAAATCTCGGTTTGGTTCGAACTCTACCCAGATAAAAGCTCATCAAGGTTCGAGATCAATCCGCGTTAAAATCTCAGTTTTAAAGCTTGAAGAATAATTGCTCCAAGTTTTTATTTAGAAATAAGACTAATTGCTTTAATCCATCATTTGGAAGAAAGACTCACCGCTTCACTTCTCGTTCATTGTTTGGTTAGAAGATAGCCATGAACTTCATTTTCTTTGTATAAAGGATTTCAAGAGTTGAAACTACTAAAGTTTAGAGAATTCGATTATGGAGATACGAGAATCTGAAGTCGATTCCCATAAATGATATCGATGTTTCGTGCTAGAACGATAAATAAGAGGTGTAGAGAAAACAAGCCCTTCCAATGCGACGACAAAGGCTTCAGGCTCAACGGATCATGGTGGACGTGCTATGTTAGCATCCCAACTCCGAAGTCACTAAAGTGATAAATATGTAGTTTGAGAATGAGAGTAAGATAATATTTGTAAATTGCATATGTTGGGGTTTATATATGACAAATGACTAGAAATACCTATGTCTAATCCGATGTAAGGTGCGGAAAACCGTCTGATTAAATATTTCAATGAGTGATGCTAGGTTGAGTATAATCAGATGACCGAGTAGGGTTGTTCATTTGTTTGGGAAAGTCTAAACCAAATCGGAATCCAAACCACGATGTTTGGGTTAGGAATTTTTTTAGTTCGGGCAAAAACCAAACCAAACCAATGAAATTCCATGTTAATTGGTTAAGGCAACAAATTTCCCAAATTTTACCTGCGAGCCTGTCTACTGAAGAAACCATAATTAATTCGTATAATTTATATCATCACTATCATAGAAAAACCACTAATATTTCACAGGATCACCATAAATTAAACTCTGAAGTGATATGTTGATACATTTTTCCTCTTCTTAGCAATGACCCATCAATGAAGATGAGTATAATAATCTCTCATATCATTACACAATATAATCATATTCCCTCGTACAAGAAAGTGTGGATTGCAAGAACAAAGGTTGTTGAACGAGTATACAAAAATTTGGAGGATATATACAAAGAACTTCCACAATATTTAGTGGTACTTAAGACATATGCTCTTGGAACCGTTACAATTTTGGATACACTGCCGACATATACGTCGAACAAAATTTATGTAAGTGGAAATAGAATATTCCATTTATCCTTTTAAGCGTTTCAACCATACATAAAAGGTTTTGCATTTTGCAAACCCATTCTTCAAATTGATGGAACATGACTTTACGGGAAATACAATGGCACATTACTTATGACAGTGACACAAGATGACAACAATATTATCTTTCTGTTTGCCTTCACTCTGGTTGAAGGTGGGGACTCTTAGTGGTTGGAGTTTTTTTTCTCAAGAATCTCAGAACACACGTTGCTCCACAACCCAACATCTATTTAATTTTTTATAAATATCCATCTATTAAGAGTGCGTACAATAATTCTGAGAGCGGATGGCAAAATCCTCCTTCTAGTCATGTCAGTTGCATTAGACATATTGCACAAAATTTCATGTGCAAAATCAAAGACAAGAACCTTTGAAAAAAAGTTATAAATGCAGAGTATGCTTTAACTTAACCATCGTTTCGACACTACTGCGAGAAAATTAGATTGTGAAATGCAGACGCATTATGGTGGATGGATAACATTCCATTGGAGAAGTGGACAAGGGTATTTGACGAAAGATGCCAATGAGGCCACATGACAACGAACATCGTCAAATCCATGAACAACGTCTTCAAAGGCATTAGAAACCTATCAATAATCGCATTGGTGAGAGCAACCTATTTTAGGTTGGGATCATTTCTCGCAATCAGAGGCAAAAAATGGAGTTCAATGTTACATTCAGAGAAATTATTTAGTGAAAGTTGCATGAAAGAGATGAAGGAGGAATCTATCAAAGCTAGCACACATGTTGTTACAATCTTTGATCCTCATAGACACACTTTCAGTGTAAAGGAAATAATGGACTACAATGAAGGGAGACTATCAAGTCCAACTAAGTAGAGGTTGGTGTGATTGTGACAAGTTTCAAGTCTTCTATATGCCTTGCTTCCATGTCATTGCGACATGTTCATATGCTCTCCAGGACGCTTCCAAACATCTATTCAATGTTTACAAAGTCATAAATGTATTCAATGTGTACAACAATATTTTTTTGGTGGTAGTAATGGAAGATTATTGGCCTACATATCAAGGAGACATAATTTTCCATGACAAAAATATACGACGGAAGAAAAATGGTCACTCAAACAACATGCGCATTAGAACAAAAATGGATACGAATGATAAAATGGTAAGATTATGTGGTATATGCCGTCATCCCGGACACAATCAGACAAATTTTTCCAATGTTAGAACAAATTCTACACGATCATTTATTTTTCTTTAAATTTTTAAAACAATCAGTTTTCGCACACGAACACACGACACAACATACCAACATAAATACGCATAAAAACAACAACACAAGCAATATATAAAAAAAGACTTAACACCACAACACATATAAGAGATTACAACAATCAAAACAATGTCATCTGCTGCAAACATCATATCCTTAATATTATTGTCATCTTTAAGTGCACTCATACACGCTGCATAACATTATTGTCATATGCAATTGAGATCTACGAAACAAGCCTTTTGATAATTCTAATTCTTTCTCTATCATTAATCTCTCAGTCTAACAAATTTTTCAAACTCCTTTCAAGATGTTAAAAAAAAACATTTTCATCGGAGGTTTCGTTGCTTAATAACATACATGCCCATATCTTTTATCAACCATGATAGATTTAACGAAGAAAATAAAAAAAGAATATGAAATAAGATATGAAGTAAATGGTAAAAGATACATCTATTTATACTAAAAAAACACAATACAAATTAGCGTTAGATGAATTGGTCCCACCATTAAAAAACACACAATACAAACGTCGATTCAATTGATGCCATCATTAAAAAAGTTGATAAAATTGTCAATTCACTTTAATTTTTTTTTGAAAATGGAGTAGATTAGTAATTTTATTAAAAATGTGAATTATTTTGAAAATAAATTTAAAAATATGAATTATTTGGATAATTTTTTTTTAATATTTTTGCTTTATTCCACCCTATTTATCTTTTATTTCGTGTTTGATATTTATTAAATGTGCTTTTGTAACTGCTAGATTTATTATTACTATTTTATTTTATTGTTTCAGTTTTTAGTCAATTAGTGGTTGCTATACTTTAGGAGCAAGCTATTAGTAGTTGCTATACTTTAGGAGCAAATTAGTTTAATTATTCAATTCCCTAAAATCCTGGTTACGTGGGATAGTTTTCAGTTTTCCTTTCTATTATTTATTGTAACGCTTCTATTGATCAAAATATATTCCTTTCTTTTAACCAACATTTTTCTCTACTTCTCTGTCTCTCTATTTGTTATTTTCTGCCATTAAACTAACAAATTGGTATCTAGAGCCTTCTTCTTAGAGGGACCTGTGAGTGAACCCATTAAAAAATCCACCATAATAAACCTTCCTTCAATTCATCAAATAGATGGATTTTGAAACTCCTTACACAAAACTAGCACCGCCTGTGTTTGACGGTGATAATTATCACATCTGGGCAGCAAGAATGGAGGCTTACCTATAAGCAAATGACCTTTGGGAAGCCGTTGAGGAAGACTATGAAGTTCTTCCTTTACCGAACAATCCAACTATGGCTCAGATAAAAAATCACAAGGAGAAGAAAGGAAGAAAATCTAAGGCAAGAGCTACTTTGTTTGCTGCTGTCTCACAAGACATTTTCACCAGAATCATGACGATTAATTCGGCATTTGAGATCTGAAATTTACTCAAGGAAGAATATGAAGGAGATGAAAGAATCAAGGGAATGCAAGCAATGAATCTGGTTAGAGAATTTGAAATGCAGAAGATGAAGGAGTCTGAAACAATTAAGGAGTATGCAAACAGACTTCTTAACATTGCTAACAAGGTGAGGTTGTTAGGTTCTGATTTTTCTGATTCAAGAATAGTTCAGAAAATACTAGTAACTGCTCCTGAAAAATTTGAAGCTTCTATTACTTCATTAGAAAACACTAAGGATCTTTCAAAGATCACATTGGCAGAACTTGTAAGTGCTATGCAGTCCCAAGAGCAGCGAAGGTTGATGAAACAAGATGGTGCAGTCGAAGGTGCTTTACGAGCCAAGCACCATTATGGGGAAACCAGTAGAAAGAAGCATGTCAAGAAGGACCAGCCATCAAGCAGCGATAATAGTGCAAACAACCAAAACAATGGTAGGGTTAAAAAGAAAAACTACCCACCTTGTTAGCACTGCGGGAAATTAGGTCACCCACCATACAAATGTTGGAAACGACTAGACGCGAAGTGTAGTAAATGCAATCAGCTTGGACATGAAGCTGTAATTTGTAAGAGCAAATTTCAGCAGTAACATGAAGCCAATGCCCAAGTTGTTGAGCAAGATGAAGAAGACTATATTTTTGCTGCAACATGCTATTCGACAAGGAGCAATTCTGAATGCTGGTTAATTGATAGTGGTTGTACGAACCACATGACATATGACAAGACTCTATTCAAGGATTTGAAGCCCATAAATGTCTCAAAGGTCAGAATAGGGAATGGTGGCTATATTACTGCAAAAGGAAAAGGAACCATTGCAATTTCAACGTGTTCAGGTACCAAAATTATATCCGATGTTCTCTACGTACCTGACATTGACCAAAACTTACTAAGTGTAGGTCAGTTGATTAAAAAAGGATTTAAAGTATCCTTTGAAAATCAACAATGTCTCATCTACGACATTGCTGGCTGGGAAGTTTTACGGGTTAAAATGAGAGGTAAAAGCTTCTCGTTTGATCCAACAGAGGAGGAGCAGGCAGTCTATTTTACTCAAGTCAGTCCCACAGAACTCTGGCACAAGAGACTCGGCCATTGCCATCTTGAAAGAATGTTGAACATGCAAAGAAAAGGCATGTCAAGAGGTCTGCCAATACTTTCTGATAATTTACCAAATTGTAATGCTTGTCAATTTGGTAAACAAATAAGAAAATCATTCCCCAAATCAGCTTGGAGAGCTTCTCAAAAGTTGCAGCTTGTTCACACTGATGTGGCGGGACCCCAAAGAACACCATCACTACAAGGTAGTCTATACTTCATTCTTTTCATATATGACTTCACAAGAATGTGCTGAATATTTTTTTTTGAAATTTAAGCATGAAGTGGCTGGAGTATTTATGAAGTTCAAGAAAATGGTGGAAACTCAAAGTGGCTGCAAGATTCAATGTATAAGATCTGACAATGGGACAGAGTATACATCAACAAAATTTAATCAATTTTGTGAAGAAGCTGGTATTGAACATCAACTCACAGCCCCCATACACTCCACAGCAAAATGGGGTTAGTGAAAGGAGAAATAGATCGGTGATGGAGATGGCTAGATGCATGTTACATGAGAAGGAGTTGCTAACATAACGTTTTTCTCCAAAATCGGCTTCCAACCAAAGCCTTGAAGGATAAAACTCCATTTGAGGCTTGGTATGGGTATAAGCCATCACTAACGTTTCTTAAAGTGTTTGGTTGTGTTTGTTTTGCACATGTTCCACAGGCTAAGCGTGACAAACTTGACAAGAAGGCAACTCCGGGCATCTTTGTGGGTTACAGTTCAGTTTCAAAGGCCTACAAAGTGTATCATCCTCAAATCGGAAAGATGATTGTTACCAGAGATGTGCACTTTAATGAAGAACAACAATGGAATTGGGAGAACTCACAAAGAACAACTAAACTATTTGGCAACATTGATGATAAGCATTCGGGACAGCAAACAACAGAGCTGTTACAGGATGAATTAGAAGACGACCCTCTAGTCAGAGGCAAAAGGTGTTATCTGACATCTATCAAAGATGTAATGTAGCAGTTTGTGAACCTGCTAGCTGCGAGGAAGCGCAAAAAGACCAGAAATGGAAAACTGCAATGGAGGAGGAGATGTCCATGATACAAAAAAACAAAACATGGGAGCTGGTTGACATGCCTGATAATAGAAAAGTCATTGGAGTTAAATGGGTTTTCAGAACAAAGCTTAATGCAGATTGCTCAATCAACAAGCACAAGGCCAGACTTGTAGTTAAAGGGTATGCACAAATTTTTGGTGTTGATTATTCTGACACTTTTGCACCTGTGTCCAGATTAGATACTATTAGATTGGTGTTAGCAGTTGCTGCGCAAAATGGCTGGAAAATATTTCAGTTAGATGTTAAATCAGCTTTTTTAAATGGAGAGCTACATGAAGAAATATATGTAGACCATCCAGAAGGATTCGTGAAGCAAGGTGAAGAAGATAAAGTCTATCTTCTAAAAAAGGCTCTCTATGGCCTCAAGCAAGCGCCAAGGGCTTGGTACAACAAGATTAATGATCACTTATTGAACATAGGCTTTGTAAAAAGCTTATCCGAGTCCACTCTTTATGTGAAACATAAGGGAAAAAATTTTCTCATAGTTTTCCTTTATGTGGATGATCTTTTAGTAACAGGAGATGATGCAAGGCTAGTTGACGAGTTCAAGCAAGAAATGATGCAAGCTTTTGAAATGACAGATCTTGGTCTCATGACCTATTTTCTTGGAATTGAGATCAAACAAAGTGAGAATGAAGTGTTAATTTGTCAAAGAAAATATGCAAAGGAAATTTTGAAAAAATTTAAAATGGAGGAATGTAAATCTGTTAGCACACCAATGAATCAAAAGGAAAAGTTGAGCAAGGATGATGGTGCTGAAAAAATTGATGAAGGATATTATAGAGGCTTGATTGGATGTCTGATGTATCTCACTGCAACAAGGTCGGACATTCTATTTGCGGTAAGTCTCTTATCTCGTTTTATGCACTGTCCAAGTGAAATTCATTTGCAAGCAGCAAAAAGAATTTTGAGATATATCAAAGGCACTATTGATTATGGAGTCAAGTTCGATACGTGTAAAGAATTCAAGTTGTATGGATTCTCTGATAGTGATTGGGCTGGATCCATTGATGATATGAAGAGCACTTCAAGATACTGTTTCAGCCTAGGCTCGGGAGTATTCTCATGGTGCACAAAGAAGTAAGAGACTGTAGCACAATCCACCGCTGAGGCTGAATTTATAGCAGCAACAGCTGCTGTAAATCAAGCTTTATGGTTGAAGAAGATTTTATGTGATTTATCTTTGCAGCAGAAGAACAAAACAGAAATTTTTGTTGACAACCAGGCTGCAATTGCTATTGCAAACAATCCAGTATGTCATGGAAAGATTAAACATTTCAACATCAAGCTCTATTTTTTGAGAGAGATGCAACAAAGTGGGGAAGTAAACTTAATTTACTGCAAGTCTGAAGATCAATTGGCTGACATGTTTACAAAGCCATTATCTATTAGCAAATTTGAATATCTAAGGCAACTGATTGGAGTTTGCAGTTCCTAAAACAAGGAGGAGTATTAAATGTGCTTTTGTAACTGCTAGATTTATTATTACTATTTTATTTTATTGTTTCAGTTTTTAGTCAATTAGTGGTTGCTATACTTTAAGAGCAAGCTAGTAGTAGTTGCTATACTTTAGAAGCAAATTAGTTTAATTATTCAATTCCCTAAAATTCTGGTTACGTGAGATAGTTTTTAGTTTTCCTTTCTATTATTTATTGTAAAACTTCTATTGATCAAAATATATTCTTTTCTTTTAACCAACATTTTTCTCACTTCTTAGCCTCTCTATTTGTTATTTTCTACCATTAAACTATAAAATATTCAAGGTGGAATAATAGACTCTTTTCTTCCACCATCTCCAACAAAAATGCTACTTTTTCTCTCTACAATCGCGGTTCCATCCATTTCCCGCGTAAAATTCCTTCCCAAACCCTCACTCTTCACTTTCACATCTCTCCGCCGAATCCGACTTCCCCATAAACATTCTCCCCGCACCGTCTCTTGCGTCGCAAATGAACTACACAACCGAACTCCCAAACGCGATGGAGACCTTGTCGTCTTGGGCATCGAAACTAGCTGCGACGACACTGCCGCCGCCGTCGTAAGCTTTCATTCATTTCTTTAGTTTATTTATTTTTGCATGCGATGTTATGGAATTGTCTTTTAACGGTTTTTGTGGTTTAGGTGAGAAGTGACGGTGAAATTTTGAGCCAAGTGGTGTCTTCTCAGGTATGGTATTGTATGTGCTCAGTTTAATTCAGCTGTAGTAGATTGTAACTTGTAATGTGTCCATAATTGAAATTGATGCATTTTTCTGCTTTTTATTTACACTTATTTGAGGAGTATATACTCAAATTGGTGATTGAAAATATCAATTTGGTCATTCAGATTGTTGATAATTTAAAATGATTTCTGAAGTTGCAAAATTTTAATCAAATTCATCTATCCATTAGTATATGTAGGACTAGAATGACATTAAGTTGGTGATATTGAGGATAAATTTGAAACTAAGTGGATAATGTTAGAGATACCTGTGAGGATAGACTCAAACAAAGGGATGAATTTGATTAACATTTTGGAATTCCGGGAGTCTTTTTGTAATATTGATAATGTGAGGGACTAGGTCGATACCACCCTACAATTCCAAGGACCAACTTGATTACTTATGTTTCGATTGAACATTGTGCTTTAGTGTATTTTTCATGCTGCATTGGCTAAGATATTAGATAGGTTGGGGATTTGTTCTTTGAGCATGCGAATGCGATGCATAACCAGTCCAGGGCAAAAGAATCAGATAGATAATCTTAGGCGGACCGTGGATGCATTCTGCATTGACAAAATTTAATCGGCTCAATGAAGCATAATGAGATGATATTATTATATGGATTGGAAAAAAGTAATTAAGCATGTTGCTAAGGTTATCTTCGTTTAAGGGTGGAAATAGGCTAGGCCGAGTTAGGCTTTGCCAAGCTTAAGCCTGACCTGCCAAAAAAGCTGAAGCCTAAACTTGGCCAGTAGCCTGTCATAGGCTTATTTTTAGGCCTGAGTCTGACATTTTTAAGGCCTGGTTAGCTTGTTAGCCTACATAAAAGTCTGTTATTTTAAATAGACTAACAAACTAAAAAACCAATGAGACTAAAAGTTTGTTTACATTGACTTATTTTAACTTACCTATTAGTATAAGTTTTGTGAGATTATTTGTTTAAGATAACTTATGAAAATAACTTATAACATTGTTCATAAGGTGTTTTCATCTTATTTTCATAAGTTCTCCAAGATAACCAATTTTTATTTATGTATTTTAATTCAAAGTACAAAACATAACATAATGATAATAAAAAAATTATTCATATTTATTTAAGTATGACGACCTATTAGGGTTAAAAGACTTTTTTCATGGTCTGAGGCCTAACCTTTTTAACTAAATAGGCTTATAAAAAAGCGTAAGTTTCTATTTATAAAAAATGTTTGGTCTGACCTGAGCCTGTGTAGGCTAGACCCGTAGGCCCTTGTTATCGGCCTGACCTATTTCCACCCCTATCTTTTTTGCTGCCTTGCCTGAACTAGTAAAAGTAACTAAAGTTTGGCTAAAAACTTTAAATTGACTTTGGCACGCATGTGAAGGTTATCAAGTAGTATAAGATGTGAGGGAGAAGATTGTGTTAATGTGCGGAAGTTTATCAAATATCCGCCATGGTGGATATCAATGGCAGTTTTTGGGCTGGGTACAATACTAAATATCGGCGGATATTTCTAGTTTTTCCACTATAATCTGCTATGACTGAGCCACAAAGCTGCCAATATGGTGGATTTTTGGCTCTCCGCCATGGACCGCCATGCGCTATTGATAACACCGATCTGTGGTAATTTCACTTTCTACCTAATGATTATGCACTAATGGTATGAGTCGCAGGTTGCACTTGATTTCATTGAATATTAAAATGCTTTCTAACTGTTTAACTTCTTCCCATTAAGGCAGATCTGCTAGTGAAGTATGGAGGTGTTGCTCCAAAAATGGCAGAAGAAGCTCACTCACAAGTGATAGACCAGGCACATCACTCCTATCCTGTTTTCAATACATTCCAGCTTGAGCACATCCTTTATACATCAAGGAAGACAATTTTTTGTCCTAAGGATACTTATGTCGCATACTAATCTAATTTATCGGTGCTTGTCTTAGTTACTTGTCCAATTCTTTCAAACAAAACCTACTAGAATATTAGTAACTTTTGAGTTACTTTGGTGCCCTAGGATGATGTTTCTAGAGTACCGCCAGGTTCTCAAAACAGATTTCTAATAGGGCTTCCTATACCTTTTCTATCTCATTTTTCTCTCTTCCCTTTTATTGAGTTAATGACAAGCGCATAACATGTTTACTTTTCATTATAGGTTGTGCAAGAAGCCCTTGATAAAGCTTATATGACTGAGAAGGATCTCACCGCTGTTGCTGTCACTATTGGTCCTGGTTTAAGTCTCTGCCTTCGTGGTAATACTCTTACTTAAGAATCCTTAAAAATAGACTTACACAAATTAGACAGAAGTTCTGTGCATTCATTGAGTGAACACTCATCATCTTTCCAACTATTGTGAAAAGAATATTGAACATATTAAAAGAATATTGAACATACTAACAAAGAACTATAACTTTAATCTTTCCATTTAAATGTTAGCTCCTGTATTTCCCAATGGCATATTAATCACTGTCAATATTTCCAACATGCGATGTCATATAACTTCAATATGTTTCATTGTATTTCCCGGTGATTTCATAAAATAAGCAATAACATGCCTGTTGGAGTTGGGAAGTTAATTGTAAAAACATTATAATATGTATGCCGTTTGATGATATTCATTAATTAAACTTTTCTGGTTGAAATATCAACAAAATGAAGTTTTACCTTTGCGGTTCTCCAAGTTCGCTTCTTTAACTACAGAACAATTATTTAGCAGGAAAAAATGCCATGCAGTTGTGCCAGCTCTTGCATGGTTGTTGACAGAAAATTTGTCTGCTCTTTTTTTCTTCCTCAATGTATTGGGTGCTCTCATTTTGCAGTATTTTTAGTTGACCATAGAAGAAAATGAAAGAAAAAAAACTGATGAAAAGTGAAAGAAAATTTAGAGATAGTTTGAGAAAATCCTTTGGAGTCGGTATCTATTTCCATACATCAGAATGAGTTACAAGATAACAGCTCTGTCTATAGAGGACAAGAAAGTTTATACCAGTTAGACTAAAACTAAGCAATTGATTGTGATGTTCGAGTTCTGATTGAACATAATTCTGTTACACAGCTCAAACATTTAAATCATTTATACATGCGCCTAATATAGAAGCTTCTAGATGCTGCTGCATGACCTAAATTGCCCTGCCACAGCATGCACAATACACTCTAACATGCATGTTGAGTAACTGGATCTTAAATAATACAAAGATGTCATTAAGCTGAAAATTTCAAATTTGATTGTTCAAACTTCAAGCTATAGGCATGCATATCTGTTTCTGACTTAAAGTAGGCATTGGAAGGCATATCTTTCATTTTCTGATCTTCTATATGCTTTAGAGGAATTCTTGCTATCAATTACATTTGTCCTTGTCTTGCACATTGCAGTGGGGGTGCAGAAAGCTCGGAGAATTGCGGGGGGATTCAATTTACCAATTATTGGCATCCATCACATGGAGGCTCATGCTTTAGTGGCTAGGTGAAGCTATTGAATATATATTATTTTCCTCCTACATGATGGATGTAGAGGCATGCTTAAAATATTTTAAATGGCTATTCTGTTCCTGTATGTTGTTATACTTCTAGAATTTTCTACACTTCTTTAGCGCCTTTTGTGCTATTTTCGTGAGACATGCACATCTTTTGTTTTAGGCTAATCGAGAAAGATTTGCAGTTTCCATTCATGGCTCTACTTATTTCAGGTAATATTCCTGTACACCTGTTTTTGGGGTTTAAGTTTACTTAGTCATGCTAGTATTCTTCTTTGAAGTTTGAACTTGATCTGCTTTCATTTTTCTTCCTTGGGCTGTGGAATTGTTTCTAGTTCTAGTTTATGTTTCAAGGAGTTTTTATTTTGTGGCGTTTGTTGGTAATAGGCTCTGCATAATAGAACTACCTTCAATTAAGCCAGAACAATTTTGGACAGATTTGAGTTTTGAATTAGTGAAGCTTGCAGCTTGATCCTTCACTTTTTTGATTATGTGGTTAATAACTTTTGGTCAAGCAACATTTGATTAAGTTTGATGACCTGTATATAGGAGTAGGAATAGGCTAGGCAGGCAAAAATATTTCAAGGTCAAGGCCATTATAGGTTTTTTTTAGGTCTTGCTACCTATTATAGTTTTTTTTAGGTCTGGTCTGCCAGGTAAAATATGTAAGTGAACCAAATATTTACTAAAATTCAAGTCTAATTTGTTTTTTTTTACGGTACAACTTAACCTTTTTAAAAGTCTAAGTGACATGATAATCTATTCTGCAATAAAACCTTTAAAATAGTAAATAAAGTTGTCTCTATATAAGATTATATGTCCAAGTTTTTATGCTGACTAGTTTGCTTAAATTATTGAAATGGTCAATAAGCATACGGTTTTAAGACAGTGAACAGGGTCTAACATTTAATAATGGCAACACAAATAATAACAACAACGAAAGTTATTCTTCATATTTATTTAAATAGGCTAACTTGGTAGGCCTAACAAACTTTTTGGATGGCCTAAAACTTATTGTTAAAAAAACTTTGACCTGACTTATTTAACAGATGAGTCTGGCTGGGACTGGATTTGATATAGGCTAGGTTATAGGCCTTTATCAGTGGCCTGATCAATTCCCTCCCCTCTTGTAAAACAAATTGACACGAAATGTTAATGAAACTTTTGGCTAGGTTGGCTAGGAAATGCTCTTCATTTGGATATACTTAAGACATTCAATATGCAATAAGTTGTTTAAGTAAGAATAACTATCATCTAATCAATAATCCATTGGCAGTGGAACCAAGGCACGACATTCCTCATTCCCACTTTAGTAAGCTGAGAAACATGGTTGGTTGGGGTGCACGACATTTCTCATTCTTCAAGTTCTTTTCATGTTATAATACTTTAAATTAAAAATATATTAATCACAGCCTTTCTCTATAAAACCACTCTCTCAAATAAGGTGGAAGATTTCTATCTCTTTCCCTCCCCTAAAGCCCTCCCCTTACCTCTCCAATCTCCCATACGTAGCCTAAGTATTTCCCATTCTTCACATCCTTAACTTTTCATACAAAGGAATGACTTCTCACTCATAACCTTCATTCCTCATCAATAATTTACATTCTCCTAAACTTGGACACATGATTTCACATTGAAGTCAAATGTAAAGATATTTTTGCTTATTTTTATATGTAGAGATGGTTCTTGAGGTACCGTTTCTGAGCAGTCCAGTTTGTTGCAAACCTGTGATTTGACAGTCATTGTTCAGTATATTTTTTAGGTATTGGTACACTTAGCTATCTTGTATGAGATGATTTACATTATTTTTATAGGTGGACACAATCTACTCATTCTTGCACGGGATCTTGGGCAATACATACAACTTGGAACTACAATAGATGATGCTATTGGTGAGGCTTATAACAAGTCAGCAAAATGGCTTGGACTTGACATGAGTAGAAGTGGTGGTCCTGCTATAGAGGAGCTTGCTAGGGAGGGCAATGCTAAATCAGTTAATTTTTCTGTAAGTTGTACGATATTATATTCCTCTCTCTTCCTCCATGCTATTGGTTGTTGCCTTGCGTTGAATATATGTTCATTCCTGACATTACAATGGCTGCCGTTGCGCTTCTAGTGGAGATTAAAGTTTATTACTATGTTTGCTCTAGATTCCAATGAAGCAGCATAAAGATTGCAACTTCTCCTATGCCGGTTTAAAAACCCAAGTAAGGCTGGCAATTGAGTCCAAAAAGATGTACGTTAATATTTTAAGTTAATAAATTTGCTATTTATTAGTAAACTATATATAATGACGGAACAATGCCATAACCTGATGGGTTATCTGCCGTTTATCTTATCACACACACTTTGTTTAATGCAGTTTTTAAGTTTTAACAGTACAAGTTTAATATAAAAACTTTCTTTGTTGAATAAGTGATTGATTTACACAGTCCGTTTAATAGTACCCTTTTTTCTCATTTAGTCAGATTACTTTTGCATATTTTCATTATTACATGCTTATGAGTATATGAGCTATATGCAGAGATGTGAAAATTCCTATTTCTGCTGCAAGTTATGAAGATCGAATGTCACGGGCTGATATTGCTGCTTCTTTTCAGGTTAGTTATACTTTTGTAGGTTTTGTAGTTTTGTAGATTTTATGAGAGAATCCCTCCCTTTAAAGTTTATAAGCAAAGTTTAGTATTTCCCTGCTCTTGCTGTTCACCTTTAAGGGGTCCGTTTGGTTCAACGGAGGGGAGGAGAGGGGAGGTGAGGGGATGTATTTTAATTAAACGTATGTTTGGTTCATAAGAGGGGGAGTGGAGGGAGAAGTTTTATTCAAATATATGTTTAGTTCCCATGGGGAGGGGAGGGGTTTCAAAACTAATTTACTTTTTTACCCTTAAAATATTATAACAATCATGTTAAATAAATTTTTCAAAAAAAAATTCATAAAAAACGTAGATAATTAAACACAAAATATTTAACATTTAAAATACTCTAAAATATCTTAAAATGAAAATAAAATATTGATAAACGTCATAAAATCAAATTATATGATCAATGATCATATGAACCATTTTCTCATCTTGATGATCCATTTAATCCTATAACATATTTATAAGATTAAATTCTACATAATATATAACTCATACTACAATTATATATTGATATGTAATATAATACAACAAATTATAAAATAATTAAGTTATTACAAGCAAAATATTAAATAAAAATAAATAGAATAAAACACATGGAAAAAAAGTTGAATCATAATAATAAAAATAATGGAGTTGCCATTAAACAAATGAAGGAATTATAATAAGGTGATAAAAATTAAGATATAATATTAATAAAGACAATTAAAAAATTTATTAAATAAAAGTGAGGATAATTTTGTCAATATAATAAAAATACATGTTATCATAATTCCCTCCCCTTCCCTCCGAAAAATTGCTCCAGGAGGGATTCTGATTACCTCCAATCCCCTCCCCTCCCTTTATAAAAAATTGAACCAAACATGTCTATTTTAAAATATTCTCTCCCCTCCCCTTCAAAACCCCCCAACCAAACAGACCCTAACACACGTCTTTTAATATGTCTTATTTTTTCTGATTTCCATATGTCAAGCAGGGAATTGCAGTGTTACATCTCGAGGAAAGGTGTGAACGAGCAATACAATGGGCATTGAAGATGGAGCCTTCTATAAGACACTTGGTAGTTTGAAATCTAAAATGCCGGCTTTGTGAAATGACTTTAATGCTTCTCCTTACTATTAATTTACATTGAAATAACTGTATGTCATTCTACATCTTGTCTGTTGCAGGTTATCTCAGGCGGTGTTGCATCAAATCAATATGTTAGGGCTCGGCTAGATACGGTTGTGAAGAAGAATGGCCTACAACTTGTATGCCCTCCTCCCCGGCTTTGTACCGATAATGGTAATCTTGTATTCTTTATTTTGCTTTTAATGATAAAGGCTATCTCTCTGTGCTGTGCTTTGCAAATTTTACATAGCTGATCCCTAGTCTTCATAGAAGAGGAGGATTGTAGCAGGCGTTTGGCAGCCAACATAAGACCTTTTTTAATCTTTGTTATATTAAAGCTAATATGTTACAAATTGTTTGTGAACTGAATAGGTGTAATGATTGCTTGGACCGGTATTGAGCACTTTCGCGTTGGAAGATATGACCCTCCACCTCCTGCAGAAGATCCAGAAGACTTTTCCGTGCGTTTTCCGAACATTTACAAAATATATGAACTAAAAGCAATTTTATCAGATTAATTTGCTTTCCTATTATGATTTCTCTAGTTGCATTGAATAATAAATTTAATTTCTGAAAGAGAAACATGGTTAATGCTTTTCAAACAATCAACAAGATCAGTTACCATCGTTACCTAGTTCATAAAAAAGTTACATCCATTTGTAACCTTGTTGAGTTGGTGCAAAATTCAGACGACTTTAGTGGTACTTGTTATTGCTAAAGTTTTCTTCATGGTTAACTTGAGCTGCTCTTCTATCAAATTATTTAGACGGCATAAATTCATCATGTGCTGCATATTATGTTCATATTTCATCAATCTCTTATTGATTTTATTAAACATTGATGTATTTTCAGTATGATGTACGCCCAAGGTGGCCGTTGGGAGAAGAATATGCTGAAGGAAGAAGTGAATCTCGCTTCTTAAGAACGGCACGAGTTCATCCTTCTCTTACATCTCTAATTCAAGCATCATTGCAACAGTGACATTGCATGAACTTTCAGGTTTCTTCAGCCTCTTCAAGTCCCTTTACATATACATGTTGCCAAATTTAATTATTTGGCTGGAGAAACTGGCCATTTGAATCAAAGTCTCATCAGAAAACCCAACTAAACAATGTCACATCAGGAAACCTCATAGTTGTGGTTGGAAGAGACCAAAATTGTTTACTGCAATAATTCAAATCTCTGTTGTAAAATATATAATAATGTCACTTTTTTTAGTTCTAACATAATGCTATTTAGAATGAAAAAAAAATAAATATTAATGTCACTTGTTAATACTAATTTTCGTGAATTTAATATATTTTATCTCTTATAAATTTATAAAAAATAAATATAGTCTAAATATAATTCTTAAAATAATAATAATTGTGCTTCGGGTTAAACGAATTGCTTCATTTGTTCTACAATAATTGTCATATTTGTAAAATAATTTGTTTTAAAAATCTTATTATTTTGTTCAAGTTTATTTAAAACTAGGATTATATATCTATCATGACCATATATGTACAGTAGCAAACTCATGCCAAAATCTTGGCTGAAAAATGGGAGTATTCTTTTTTGAATATGAGGATGAGCTTGAGGATACGAACAAAATTGAAAGAGAGTCGAATAAAAAAATTAACGCCGGAGTCATCTTCAGTTTCTGGAGATCCTTTCAAGTTTTTAGAGGTTATGTGTAGGCTAGTCACAGTTGAAAAATTATAAAATAAATAGTCCCTATTTAATTTGATAAATATTTTATGAGATTTTATTTTGCTATATTTTAATAAATTTGAGATTTTGTGTGGTAACTCGTCTTGTATGCTCTCGAAACGGTTCGGTTAAAGATATAAGCATCAATAAATTTAATTGGTGACACATTTTTTGATGTGTTTTAATTTGTTGTATAAAATATAGAGTTTTTAAAATGTAACGTGATAAAGTTTATGATGAATTTAGTTTGGATTGTACATTATGTGCATACAATTTGGATTATGAAAATGTAGGAATGATAGTTTTAAGTGTTGCTAATTGGTTAAACATGCGTTTGGTTTTGCAAAACAATGTGTGTTTAGATAATATTATTTGGATAAATCCTTGAGAAAATTTATAACAATGTGTGTTTAGATAATATTATTTGGATAAATCCTTGAGAAAATTTATAACACATTGACATATTAGTTTGCAAGAGATGTTATGTTCGGATAACCTTATTTAAACAAATCACAGAGACAATATATAACACAATGGTGTATCTGTTTGTAAAGTGTGTATGGATAACACTATCTGGACAATTAGTTTACATGAAAAGGTGTTCTTGGATAACACTATCTAGATAAAATTCTAAGACGATACATAACACATTGGTGTATCGCTTTACAAGATAATGTGTGTCTGAATAAAACTATCCGGACAAATCCATGAGATAATATATCACACATTGGAATATCAGTTTACAAGATATGACGTATATGAATAACATTATCTGGTCAAACTCCTAACACAATACATAACACATTGACATATTAATTTACAAAATAAAATGTGTTCGAAATGACACTATCTAAACAAACTCCTAAGACAATTCATAACACACTAAGATATCATTTTACATCATACTATTGTGATCCAAATAAACCCCTAAGACAATATATAACACATTGGTGTATCAATTTATATGATATGTGTATCAATATTCATACAAACCCCTAAGGCAATACATTATCACATTGGCGTATCAATTTACATGATACATGGTGTCTAGATAACACTATTTAGACAAACCCCTTGGATAATACATAACACATCGGTGCATAAATTTACATGACTAGATGTATCTAAATAACACTATCCACACAAACCTCTAAAACCATACATATCACATTGCCATATTAGTTTACATGATATGGTGTGTTCGAATAACATTATTTGGACAAATCCTAAATCAACTAACTTTGCATTATTTTTTATTTTCTTTATACATAGCAATGTGTTTGGTTTTTCCATATTCCATTCACACAAATATAGTTGTCAAGTCGCATACGTTTAACACAAAATGAAATATCATATATAAAATTCTTAGTCATATATAAGTCACATAAAGTACAACTCAAATTTTTTACATGACATACAACACAACTTTTTTGAAGAGCACCTCAAACATGTGTGTTGTTGATCTATATATTATGTATGTATAACCGTTAGTTAGTTTTAATTATGATATTTATCAATCTATTTTGATGATGACAATTGTCAAATATGACACACCTTAAGTTAAACGAAGTTTGGTGAATTTTTTAGTGATAATTGTCAAAAGGGGAGTTGATTGCAACTTTCAATGGTATTTAATGATGACACGTAATCAAGAAGAAATATTGCAAATCTCATCAGAAAGATGTGTTCAAGTTTTAGTTGAAGTGGTAGTAAATGTTAAATCAAGCAAAGAAACTTGAAAATTTGAAGTTGTGAAAGAGAGAAAGGGTAAAAGTCTGCTTGGTAATGTGCTTAGAGCTTTAAATTTATCAATTAAATTGTAAAAGGAATAGGAGTAAGTCTTGAGGAATTAAGGCATGTGGACGCGCACACACATACACACATCTTTTCAAACCTCACTTCTCTTTTGATAAAATGTCTTAAAACTTTTTTTTTGTAAGCACTTAATTGGTTAGAAGTTTTAATAAACCATTAGGAATACGTTTTAGAATGGTTAGTAGATTAAGGGCTTCCTTCAATCGATTAAACTTAAGTGTAATGCCACTTAATCAATTAAATGAGCTTTTAATTGATTAGGTGATGTTGAAATTCAAAATCTCTCTATATTTAGGTTGGTTAATCAATCACTATATTATACTTAATTGATTAAAACATTAAATAGGTCCATGAATTATTTCCTGTTTTAGACATATTTTTTTCTACATAAAAGAGGGTTCTGCTCATTTCATTTTCCAGTCGTTTTCTTAATTGAAATCTTTCTACTATTTTATTTACTCTATTTTCTTCTATAAACCATTTTTTCACTAACATTTTTTTAGTGCTAATTGACCATTTCCTTTTTAGTGCTGAGTGAAAAATTCTTTCTGAGAGTTGTGTAGTCCTGGTGTCGTGCTTAATTGTTATTATTATTCAAGAGTGTGATTATCTTGTGCTGTGTCTTTTTTAAAAGATTTGAAGGTTGTAAGCTAAACCACAAAAAAACTTGGGTGAATGTTCTTGAGTTATGCCTGTGTAAAACCCTATTTGTTGTTGAAAGTTTATGGGTTTATCTTATGTAAAAGCTCAAGTTAATTTTAGTGGAAATCTCAAAGGAAAATTCTTGGGGACGGGAGTAGACCAAGTTGTTAGAAAGAAACAATATAATTCTTTGGTGTAATCTCTCTATCCCTTATCCCTTTATTTTTTGTTATTTATTTTCCTTCCAGTGCATTTTTTTCCTCTTTCCATTATATAACTATGCTATTTCTCTGTTTGTTTGCGTATACTAGCATAAAAGTTTTTATAGTCAAAGGTTTTGATGATCGATTTTTGTTTTTTAAATATCACAATTTACCCCACCTCGCTTCTTGTGTTTGAAGTCACTTGGTCAATATTAATAAGGTTTGTATCGAATCCCATATAGGGGTGTCTTTCTGTATCTTTCCTCTAGTGATAGTCCTGAGTATAGTGATAATATGACGACTTATCGACAATACATCTACGCTATGATTCTTCCTTACTTGTTCCTCCTCTAACATATCCTGAAGAACTGGCCCAAGAGGATCTTCCACCGACACTGCCTTTAGATAACCTGGGGAAAATCTATAAAGGCATTAAATGTAATTGTATATCGTACTCTGGTACTTCGAAAGTAACTCATCAATATATATACATAGGAATATGGAAGACACAATCAACGTGGATGTCCCTATGTATACCCTGCAAATACTCGAACTATCTTAGTATTTGTTCAAGTAGACGTGTGTATTTAAATAGAGACCCACAAGTCATCCATCTAAAGTACCAATCGATTTCCTGTAAAGATCGTGTCTGAAGGTGCTCACTATGTGATGTGAAAGAAATATCATTCTCTAGAATTTGGTCAAGAGCATGTTTGTAGGGATCAATCGTCGAATTCCCCATGTATGGGTTAACCATGCATGTATTAGGTAATTCTGGAAAATGTTGGAAGATCCATGCCTGAGAGTGGTTGAAATGAAAATCAATAATATACACATACAAAGATTTATCATAAAATTAATAATTTACATGTATTAATATTACCTTAAATATACAAATGTTTTGTGTCAATTGTCTTGTCCTCTACTAACTAACTTCATCTAGCTTTGAGTATAGGGAAACCAAACAAGATACCCTCATTTTTACTTGTGAATCCTCTCAAAGTGTATGAAGTAATTATTATAGACAATGATGACATAGGTAGAAATTTTGTCCACAAATATAACTATAACTATGCTAACCAAATACAAGAAAGGTGTCCTTAAATCACATTGCCTATGAAAAATGACATAAGCATCATCACCAGCACGATTAACAATGGCATTCAAGTGGTCCATGTAGTTTTTATTTAGAAATGAAAATCTTGCACATGTTCCCCTGGTATCTACAATCTCCTTTTGGGCCCTAGTGGGATCATCTCCTAACTGCGTACCAATAAGGTCTAAAGTGCCGGATATTTGAATTGGAGTGTGATCCAACAATCTGCAGTGATTCTAAGATGTAGGAGACACGATACATCATCTAGAGTGATACTCATGTCACCAACGGGAAGATGAAGTTATGACGTCTCAAAGTGCCATCTATTAACAAAGGCCAACAAAAGACCACGATCAATGTAACCAAATCCTATCATACAAACATCTTTCATTTCAGATGCTTCTAATACTTCCTAAAACCATGGTTCATCTGGATGCGAAAATTGTGATATCTTCCTACCATGGTCAATACACTTTAGTGTATCACGATATTGCCAAAATTAATACATCAACATCATACAGTTCAATTAGCACAATTGACATAAATTGGATGTTTAAAAGTATGAGTAAATATAAGTTTTACCTTTCCATTCAACATGTGATCAACAACATGGTCTACAAATAGAGGAAGTAGTGACATGTCTTTTGGGCCTCCAAGTCATCCCCGAGGTCCGACAGAAGCAGGTATAATAGAAACATGTGCGACAATAACAAGTACGTAAACAACAAATACATCAGCATAAAACTAAGATCCATGTCCCTAGGACAATGGTCACTCGCCACTACCAGTGGAGGATCTTGACTAAAATGTTCGAGGGAGCCATTATTACCAATTAAAATATTATAGTTAAAGTTTTCCATAATCATATATAATTTTTTTTTAAATTATATATATATATATATATATATATATATATATATATATATATATATATATATATATATATATATATATATATATATATATATATATATATATATATATATATATATATATATATATATATATATATATATATATATATATATATATATATATATATATATATATATATATATATATATATATATATATATATATATATATATATATATATATATATATATATATATATATATATATATATATATATATATATATATATATATATATATATATATATATATATATATATATATATATATATATATATATAGAGAGAGAGAGAGAGAGAGAGAGAGAGAGAGAGAGAGAGAGAGAGAGAGAGAGAGAGAGAGAGAGAGAGAGAGAGAGAGAGTTTAAAAGGATTTTTTTATCGTTGATTTGACAATTAATGGATATGGTTTTTTTTAATTTAATTAACATATAGTTTGTTAATTTATACAGTTTATTATAAAATTTGTTAATATTTGTTAATATTCGCCTTTTAAAAAATAAGTTGTTGTTGTTTCAGTCTAGTGGTTAAGTATTGTTTGTTTTCTACAAGAGGTCAAGGGATTTAATCCTTTTGAATTTTGATTACAAAATATTAAAAATAAAAATATTATACTAATAAATATAATAAAATAAATAGTTTGAGTTTAGATATAGATTAATTTTAAAGCTGAACTAAGCTAAATAAAAACACTCTATAAAACTTGATGGTAAGTGTTGTTGCACTATACTAGTATTAGTAAAAAAAATTAAGGGGTGCCATGGCCCACCTTACTCTACTAAGCTCTGCCACTTGTCATTACTAGGTAATTTTCTAACATCACTCAAATATATTTACATGTGTGTGTATAATGAATCATGTTGAGATATTCGAACATGCATGTACCTCGGCTATTTGTCAGTCATTTCTCTATAATCACAAAAGATATATGGTCAATATGAGTAGACATATTAATCTAAGATCACTCATAATTTGTTGTGTAAGAAAACTAGCATTAAACTAAGGCTTATATAACTATGCATCCCAACCATATGAATAAGTGATATATAATTCAATTCAACCTCTAATGGACATAATTGACAAATAGATTTGAAATATATTGTATAAATCTAAACAAATTGGAAATGTATGCACACATCTAGGGTTCAGATCACTCTATTCGGATGTGGTGTCTATATATTGTTATTCGAACGAGTATATACAAGAAAGATAGAACCCTAACCCCAAAATTTAACAAATTTAAACATAATAAAACTAAATAGAAATGGATATAACATGGACATTAGAGGAGATGTAATGTAATTTAATTTAAAAATGTACTTGCTAAAAAGTAAAAATGCGTGGCAACCCTAGGATGGTAGGAGTTGCTAAAGGTTTTAATATTTTAAGGGGGTTATGAAAGGTTCACGCGCGTAAGAAGCTCTGTTTTAGAGGCATTTTCTGCATGGACGGAGTAAGCTCACGAGAGTGAGAAACTCTGTATTTAAGGTGTTTTTAGTGAATCTCTATATGTATATGAGTTTTTTCCCCTTAAACCTAAGGTTGAGGTATTTATAGAGGTTTATGGGATGGTATTTAGGATTTCTTGGAATAGAAACCGCTCATCCTAATAATGGTAGGGGACAACTGAATCCATATTTCCTAGGTACGCGTAGGTTATTCCCTTGATTCCTTAGTATCATCTCTAACCAAGACACACCACTTCTAAAGTTTTCCTATCCTAGACAGATGGGGTGTGTCGCGGGCAAGGTTAACCCCCCATGGGCTATATGATCCTGCCATCCCTTGTGAGCGATAAAATCCTACTACCCTATATGAATCCTTACAAATATATCACTACATAGTCCTTCAAGAACAAGGGCTTGGTAAAGGGCGAAATGCTAAATTGACTTTATATTAGAGGAACCTAGGCTTGTGGGAGATGCACTAAGACAATCCTGTTAAATAAGAATATAGTTCATCAGGCAAGGCTCTTAGAGGAGCATGTCTGACGGTGTTGGAACAACATTTGTGTATGCCTTTAAAAGGTTTGATGATAACAAAATATTGAAATAACAATAGAGTTATCTAACATATGTTCAAGTGTGCAAGATCATAAACTAAAGAATTCATCATTAATCCTGCTGAAAGCATAAGTGAAGAAGTTATACCCTGATTATGGGTGATCAAAATATGAATATATTCATGAGACTCTGGACTCATGATTTTGTATTGCCCGAGACTTCTTTCAGGATTACCGACTAACCCCAGAAACCAACACGAGTCTTTTCAGCATGTTTTTTCCTCTATCACATGCTTTCCGAGAAACTACTCAGAAGGTCACCCATCTCAATACTACTCCAAGTCAAGCATGCTTAACTATGGAGTTTTTATTGGTTAGGCTACCAAAAAGAAGATGCATCTTGTTGGTATAAGTAGTACCAATTAATCCCTATAAGCCTTTCTTCAATCATACAGTCTCATACCTGCATAGCCTCAGTATCCCTCTCATTTTGATATAAATTCGATTTTTCCCTAAAAGATGCTAGGAGTGTCTCATTGTCATGTCTCGTGCACCGACAACCACTCCTTTACCCTCGGGTGTTACATGTAACCGCTTTCCGCCCTCTTCGGTTTTGGGTGTTACATGCCCACTAGCTTCCACTTGGTTTGTCCCTGAACCACATCATACCGGGAAAGGTTTAACTCTAATACCATTTTTAACTCCCCAGGCTGCTTTCGGGATTAACTACTTACCCCACAATCCAACACGATTCTTTTTAGCATGTTTTGTTCTAACTCACATGCTTTCCGAGAAACTTCCCAGAAGGTCACCCATCCCAATACTACTCCAAGTCAAGCACGTTTAATTATGGAGTTCTTATTGGTTAGGCTACCGAAAAGAAGGTGCATTTTGTTAGTATATGTAGTACAAATCAATTCTTATAAGTTTTCCTTCAACCATGCAATCCCATACCTGCACAGGCTTAAGATCCCTTTCATTCTGATGTGAATTCAATTTTTCCCTAGAAGTTGCTAGGAATGTCTTATTCTCATGCCTCGTGCACCGACAACCACTTCCTCGCCCTCAGGTGTTACATGTAACCGCTCTTCTCCCTCTTCGGCCTTAGGCGTTACATGCTCACCAGCTTCCGCTAGGTTCGTCTCTGAACCACATCATACTGGGAGAGGTATGACTTTGATACCATTTGTAACGCCCTAGACTTATTTTTGATGACAACTCAATTTCTGATAGACGTGGAGAGTAGTTGATCCGTACATTGCACCAAAATGACTTGTCTTATCAAAGTCCTAGATTTCTGGACAGATTCAACTAGGGTTTGGTTTTTCAAGGCTCAAGGATAGAGATATGACCTTTTTAGTCTATACTACCTTTTGGTAGATACTTAGCTACTCGAAAGGTGCTATGGACAATGCTATTATTCAATGAATAAAGCTTTTGACCAAATATAAGTCTCCAACGTCTCTCGTGGCATACTTTTTCACTAAGTTTGTTGTTGTTCAAACCTCTAACGAATCTTTTTCTATCTCTATAAAAGGAATTTGAAGACTCAAAGGAAGGTTACAACATCACAACATATAGAAAGATCTTAGCATAACTCTGAGTTGTTATTGTAATTGTGATATCATAAGATCTTAAGATTTCTCATCTTAGATTTATCTTAGAAATGGTTGTATAACTTTGTGATTGTTGCACAACTATTATACTTATGATTGTGTATCAAAGTATAATAGTCATCTTGTCTACTAAAAATTTTATTTAAAGTACAAGAAGTTTCTCACCTGCGTGTTTTATCAAGGAAGTCTTAAACTGAAGGTTTAAGTAGGAAGTCTCAGTCAGGGGTGATTGAGCAAGGAAGTCTTGAACCAGAGGGTTAAGTAGGAAGTCTTGAACCAGAGGGTTTAAGCAAGAAATCTTGAACCAGAGGGTTTAAGCAGGAAGTCTTGAGCAGTGGCTTAAGCAATAAAGTTTCATTAAGAGTTTATTGAGCAGGAAGTCTTGAGCAGTGGCTTAAGCATTTGTAATCTGATTGGTTATAATGAAAATCTCTTGTTGAGGCAAGGGGATTAGACTACTCTCAGTTTAGTAGAGGAACCAAGATAACTTTTGTATGTTGATTGCATTTACTTCTGAACTTTATTTTTCGCTGTTATACTTTCTATTAACAGACTTTGAACGTAGTTCAGGCTCTAAACTTATGAGTTTAGGAACAATTTTTAATCACACAATTCAACCCTCTTTCTTGTGTATTTTTATCACCTTTATATGGGACTATTATACCTTTAATAAATGAATTTAGATAAGCTTGTTTGATGAGATTCTTAGTCTCTTGGGTAAGGCATTTAGATGAGCCTGTCTGATAAAACTCTTAATCTCTCAAAACTTATCCAATGAGACTCTTGGTCCCTCGAGTGATGCACTTATGCGAGACTATCTGATAGGACTCTTTTTCCTTCAGGTGAGGCATTTAGATAAACATGTATAATGAGATTCTTTGTCTCTCAGGTGAGGCATTTAAATGAGCCTGCCAGATGAGACTCTCAGTCTTTTAGGGGATATGCTTAGACGAGCCTGTATGATAAAACTCTTATTCACACAGGTGAGGAATTTAGATGAGTATGTCTGATGGAACTTCTAAATCCTTAAGCAAAGCGCTTAGATGAGTAAGTTTGTTGAGACACTTAGTCTCTCATTCAAGGTGTTTATATGAGTCTGTTTATTGAGACTCTTAGTCTCTCTTGTGAGGTGCTTAGATGAGATTGTATAATGAGACTCTTAGTCCCTCATGCGAGGTGCTTATACGAGCTTGTGTGATGGGACTTTTGGTCACTTAAGGTAGGCGCTTAGATGAGATTGTATGATGAGATACTTAGTCTCTCTGCCGAGGTATTTAGATGAGCCTATCTGATGAGACTCTTAGTCTTTCAAGAAAGGTGTTTATATGATATTGTTTTGTGGGATTTAGTACCTCAGGTGAGGAACTTATATGAGTCTGTTTGATGAGACTCTCAATCTCTCGGGTGAAGTGTTAGATGAACCCGTATGGTAACACTCTTAGCCTTTCACATGAGGTGTTTAGACGAGCCAATTCAATAAGACTTTATGTCACTCATGCAAGGAATTTAGATGAGACTGTATGATAAGAATCTTAGTTGCTCTAGCAAGGCATTTTGATGAGCCTGTCTGATGAGACTCTTAGTCTTTTAGGAGAGGTGTTTAGTAGAGTCAATCTGATGAGACTCTTAGTTCCTCACCTAAGGCTTTTAGATGAACCTATCTAATGAGATTAATAGTCCATCAAGTGAGATGCTTAAATGAACATGTCTAATGGGACTTTTAGTCCCTCGGGCGAGGCATTTAAATGAGCTTGTCTGATGAAACTCTTAGTCTCTTAGGTGAGCCGTTTAGATGAGCATGTCTCATGAGAATCTTAGCCTCTCATGTGAGATGCTCAGACGAGCCTGTCATATAAGACAATTAGTCCCTAAGGTAGTGCTTTTAGATAAGTCAACTTCATGGTATTATTAGTCTCTCAAGCAGGGAGCTTAGATGAGTCTATTTGATGTGACTCTTAGTTCCTCAAGCGAGGTATCTAGATGAGCCTATCTGATGGGATTCTTAATCTCTCAAGTGAGGTATTTAGATGAGCCTGTATAACGAGACTCTTGGTATCTATGGCGAGGTGCTTAGACGATCCTGTATATTGAGATTCTTAGTCTCTAAAGTGAGGCGCTTAGATGAGCATGTATGATGGAACTCTTATTTCCTCATGCAAGGCATTTATATGAGCATGTTTAATTAGAATGTTAGACTCTCAGGAGAGTAATTTATATGATCTATTTGATTAAATTTGAGTCTCTCAGGTAAGGTGCTTAGACGAGCCTATCTTATGAAACTCTTAGTCTATCATGTAAGGTGTTTTGATTATGCTGTCTGATGAAAATCTTAGTCTCTCATGAGAGTCTTTTATACAAACATATTTGATGAGACTCTTATTCCTTTAAGATACCCTCACAAGAGGCTCTTAAATAAGTTTATTTGATGGGACTCTTGGTACCTTAAGGTAGGAACTTATATGAGTCTATTTAATGAGACTCTTAATCTCTCAAACATGGAAATTAGATTAGCCTATCTGACGAGACTCTCAGTCTCTCAAGCAAGGCATTTAGATGATCATGTCTGATGAGACTTAGTCTCTCAGGAGAGAAGCTTAAATAACTTTATCTAATGTGACTCTTAATCTCTTAAGCGAGGTGTTTAGATAAGCATGTTTGATGAGATTCTCAATCTCTCAGGTGATGTGTTTGGATGGGTTTGTCCAATGAAGCTCTTAGTCTTTAGGCGAGGCCTTTAGATGAGTCTGTTTGAGGAGACTCTTAGTCTCTCAGGAGAGGCATTTAGGGGAGTATGGCTGATGAGACTCATAGTCTTTCAAGTGAGGAGTTTAGCTGAGGTTTTTTATATGGGACTTTTAGTTCCTTAAGGAGAGGCATATAGATGAGCATGTCTAATGAAAATTTTAGTCCCTTAAGCTATAATTTATGTTATGTCCCTTACGCAAGACTTTAAGTTGAGTCCCTCAAAAGAGACTTTAAGTTGATTTCCTAAGGCGAGACTTTATGATAAGCCTGTCTAATGAGAATCTTAGTCCCTCAGGCAAGCCATTTAGATGTGCGTGCCTGGTAAGACTCTTAGTCCCTCAAGAATTTCACTTCATTGATGAAGCAAACACTCACTAACTTATTCACCTATTTTTTGGTGGCATCTATATTCTCCTAAAAAAAGTCACTTCCTTTGAGACACTAGTCTCTCAGTGGGATCGATGGTAAGGTGATGACACAACACTCTAATACCTATGTCTGACATGTTAAAGGGGGCCCAGGTGAATAAGCTGACATTCCTTATAAGTTTGTTGAGTAGTTCACACTCTTATTCTTCTTCAAAAAGTAAGGTGTTTATCTTTGTTACTTAGTGACCCAAAGGCCCTATCCGAAGCTCCTTTATAACTTATGTGGGCGTGAGTCTCATCTTCTCCGCACCTAGTCTAGGATCCCAACTTGTTATGTTCGTGTCTTACACCTCAGAAAGTGGGAAAACATGTGACATTCTTATTTGTCATTGTTAGGCTACTCTGATAACGTTGTTGGGCGATCTCTTGGTACCCTCAGATCGTTTCGACTTGCCCGCTAGGTAAGGAGTATTTTAAGATCAATTAATGGGTGTACATAACTTCCCCTAACAAATTGATGGCTAACGCGTCAAGGATAATGTTATAGGGTGATAAGGTGTCCACCACGAGTTAATTGACTTTAATGTCCTTGGAATTTGGTTTAATGTCGCATGTCATTTCAAGGGTTATATGACCCCTTACTTGTACTTGCTTGTCTAAGAAGCCCACTAATGAGCCAGGAATACCTTAATGCTGCCAGAATCGAGACGAAGCTTCTAGAATATGCTCCAAAATAGAATGTTTGTTGAACTTCTAAGTTATATCAAGACTCGTTTGATATCCTAATCATCATATTTCACTGTTGTAATTATGGGGTCGTTATCTTGAGGGTAGACGCTGATTAAGTCATTACTAGAGAAAATGATTATGGACCCTTGCCCCCTCCTCGTAGCTTTGGAGAGGCGGGGGATATTATGTTTGAAGCCAACACATGCTTGGTGTATTTTCTTTAGGAGGAGTTAGAATTTGTCATGCCGAGTAAACCTCTAAAAATGATGTTAACTGTGAAGCTTGGATCTTTCTTGGACATTTTCAATAGAAAGCGATGAAAGTGGTGGTAATGATGGAATGTATGACCAATGTTAGCTTTATTGGGGGCCCACGATGAAAACCATTGTACTTGCTAAAAAAATACAGACGCGTAGCAATCCTAGATTGGTAGGGGTTACCATAAGCTTTAATGCTTTTGTGGAGTTAGAGTAAGCTCACGAGGGTGAGAAATACTGTGTTCAATGGTGTTTTCTATGTTAATATTAGATTGGCCTCTCAACCCTAAGGTTAAGGTGTTTACAAAGGCTTACAGATATGGATTTAAGGTTATTTGGAAATAGAAACTACTAGTAAAAGGGGACATTGAGAATCTCTATTTCCTAGGGAGACATGGGTTATTCATATACCTTTTCTCTACAACACTTATGACAAGTCACTTCCCACGTTTTCCTACTTTGTGCGAATGATACGTGTCGCGAGCGATGTCATCCCCTTGTGGGCGATACCATTCCCTCACGGGCAATATGATCTCGTCACTGTTATGGGTCCTTACAAAAATATCACTACAATAAGTGATTTTGAATGAAAAAAGCAAATGTACAATTGAATCACTAAGGTTGAAAAAAAAACAAAATAAGCAACTCATCATTAACAATTATACATAAAAACTACCACTTCTATAAAAATATTCGTATAGGTTTCTCATAAGTCATAGCAACGCCTATTTCTTCTTCCTTTTCATAATATGAAATAGTTCATCGCAATAGAAAATTGGGATTTAGACATGAAAGATAAACACGATTAAAAGTAAGAAAATGGAAAACCAACGCGGATTTTAAATTTGAGAAAATAAAAAAACAAAGAAAAAAGAATTTTAAGATTTTTGTTAATAACAAACACCATTTTATTTCTATTGAATTCAATTTTGTTTTTTCTTTTTCATTTAAATATAATAATTTGTATTATTCATATAATAAATAATAATGTTAAATTATATGAATATTCTATAATGCTATTTAAACCCTATCACATAATTAATTGTTCACTTCAGTCACATCATAATAAAAAATACATTAAAATAGAATGCATACTAAAATCCTAAAAGTACTAAAATAAAAAAAAAAAAATTTTAAAATTAGAACAAAAAATAAAAAAATAAAGGAAATAGTGAATAAAAAATGAGAGAAAAAAATAAAATAGAGAATAAAAAAACAATATTTAAATAACAAAATGAAATATACTAAAATAGAGTGCAAACTAAAATCCTAAAATTACTAAAATAAAAAATTTGTTGAGAAAAATCATATATTTGGATCTAAACATTATTAGTATTTGTGCACTAATCTAGTTATACAATACTCTATAATATATTTATGATTATATGATATATCAAACTTTAAGAGAAAATAAGATGATATCACTTATGTCTTTCAAAAGAATTGATGTGTATTTACATGAAACAAAGAGGGATATTTATACTACTAGAACTATAAGTATTACACCAATGTAAATAATTGGTATTTACTATTTTAAGTTTGACATATTGAATATCTACAATAATTGGCATTACTATTTTAAGTTTGACATTAAGATAAATATTTCTAAATAATAATAAATAATTTTCTTATTTATTATAACACCCCCATTTGAAATATCTATCACGGTGCTCCATTGAAGTCTTGTCGAGGGGAATTTTATGGGAACATATATTACCTCATTAAAAACCTTAATAGAAAAAATCCATTGGGATAAAACTCTTAATAAAGGAAAAAGAGTAAAACATGATGCCCTCCAATCAACATAATACATTTAGTTCTTCTTTAAAGATCTCAAATGTGAAACATTCCAATATTTTGTATATGCTTCTTGAAAACTGATGTAGGAAGTGTCTTTGATAAGAGATCAACCATATTATCACTTGAACGAATATATTGAATGTCAATCTTTTTGTTTCTTTCGAGTTCTTGTGTAAATAAGAAGAAATTTGGATGAACATGCTTGGTTCTATTACTTTTGATGTAACCTTCTTTCATCTGGGTAACACATGTAGCGTTGTCTTCATAATTGTTGGATTATTATCAATTGGTAAACTAGACAGTCCTTGGATATGTCGAGTTACCGATTGTAACCATCTATACTATTTGCTTGCTTCATGAAGCACAATTACTTCAACGTGATTTGAAGAAGTTGCTACAAGTGTTTGTTTTTGTGATCTCCATTATATTGCAGTGCTACCATATATAAATATATATTTAGTATGTGATTTAACATTAAATGGATCTAACAAATATCATGCATCTGCATAACTAAGGGTGTTCACGGTGCCGTTTTAGTGGTTTTGACGCTAAAAATTATCCGAACTATAAGAGTATAAAGCATGCAGTTTGGTTTGGTTCAATTGGCACATAGAAATAAAACCTAACCAAACCAAACCAAACAAATGTGGTTTGGGTTGGTTCAGTTTTTTATAAGATTTTTATTGAGCCATACATTCATCTATAAATAACAATATAAAAAATAAGGTTAATTATATATCACCCCTTGCAATGTAGACGAGTTTCGGTTTATTTCCCTGTAATTTTTTTTGAATCCCCTCCTTGAAATGTTAAAACTCTATGTCTTTTGCCTCCTAAGCGTCAAAGTTATCCCCCTATAATACTATTTTGGTTTATCCTTCAGGTTCAATGTTCAAATTGCATGCTTAGAGGGTAAATCAAAACTCACCTACACTGCAGGGGGTGTTGTATATTTAACCCTAAAAAATATTATAATAAAAAAGAAGAAACGGAGGAGATGAGAGATTAGAGAAAATGAAATAGAAAGAACATAATAGATGCAAGATTAGAGAAGAAATGTGCGATAAAAACATAATTGAAAGAGAAAACAATAATATAAAATAAGAAGATAAAAATTAAAGAACATAAGAGAGGAGATATTTGAGTAGAAGATGTGATATGTACATGACAAAGAAGATGAGAAAATGCACGGTACTACTAGGAGAGATTTGATAAGGTTGAAACTAAAATCCTAAGTTTGAGTTAGAGAATATTTGTAAGGTTAAAGCATAATAGATTTGTGTTTTGGATTTGATGTGAGATAAATGAAGTTTGAGTTGTAGCATAATGCGGTTTGTTTTGGTTTAGTTCAGTTTGCAAAATACAACCACAAACTAAACTACGTGATATTGTTAAAAAATGACCCAAACACATTCGAACCAAATGTAGTTTTTTGTGGTTTCGATTTGGTTTGGTTTAGTTTGCTATTTTCTATTGGGTTGGTTTAGTTTTGAACACCTCTATGCATA
The DNA here is from genome assembly GCA_963859935.3 of Lathyrus sativus. Classification (NCBI taxonomy): domain Eukaryota; kingdom Viridiplantae; phylum Streptophyta; class Magnoliopsida; order Fabales; family Fabaceae; genus Lathyrus; species Lathyrus sativus. The sequence goes on from OZ012741.1 coordinate 28,307,478, forward strand.
ACCAAGTAAAAATGATTTTGTATTGTTAGAATAAAACAAACCAGTGTCAGATGTACCTCGGAGCTAAAGAAATAAATGTTTTATTCCTTTCCAATGTCTTTTTGTAGGACATGAACTAAATCTTGCTAGTAAGCTCATTGCAATAACTATATCAGATCGTGTATAGTTAACAAGGTACATGAGTTCCCCAATGGAACTAAGGTAAGGTATTTCAATGCAAAATATTCTTCATTACCTTCCTTAGGTCTAAATTGATATTTTTCAACATGAAGTGTTCTACCCATCATTGGAGTATTTAAAGGGTTTGCTTTGTCCATGTTAAACCTTTTCAATATCCTTTATTTATAATTTGATTGATGTACCAATATACTATTTTTAGTATACTCAATTTTAAACCAAGGCAGAATCTGGTTTTCCCAAATCTTTCATTTCAAATTATTTCTTTAAGTAATCTCTTGCTTCCTTAATTTCTCTATTAGTTCCAATGATATTTAAATCATCAACATAGACAACAATTATAAAAAACAATCATATTGTTTTTCTTATCAAAACACAAGGGGAAATAAGATTATTTTCATAGCCTTCTTTAAAAAAATATTCACTTAGCCTATTACACCACATGCACTCAGATTGTTTAAACCCATACAATGATCTTTGCAACTTAATTGCATACATTTCTCTAGGTTTTGATGTCTCAAGCATTTTAAATACTTCTAGGATTTTCATGTATATATTAATATCAAGTGATCCATACAAATAAGCAGTAAAAACATCCATAAAATACATATCAAGATTATTAAATACTGATAAACCAATTAAATAACAAAGAGTAATGACATCCGTAACAGAAGAATATGTTACCTTATAATCAATTCTTGGTATTTGGTAAAAACCTTGGGCAACAAGACGAGATTTGTAATTGACAATCTCATTTTTCTCATTTTGTTTTCTTACAAAGACCCACTGATACCCAACTAATTTCACATTTTTCGGTAACCATAATAGGGCCATAAACTTTTTTATTTTTAAGAGAATTTAACACAATAACTATCACATCCTTCCCATTTTTCCAATCATGTATATTTTGAAATTCATTCATAGTTCTCAGTCCATAATCATCATTTTCATTCATAATTTCACATGCAATGGAGAATGAAAATGTTTCATCTATATTCATACCTTTTTGCTTCTATAAAGATTTGTATTAATATAATTAATTGAAATCTCAAGATCACACTGTTTTCGTTTTCATTATTAATTATCTCATTTTCATCATCTTGTGCTTCTTCAAGAGCATATTTTTCAATCATGGATTTATTATTATCCAGTTTCTTTTCAAGATCACTTTCAATCATATTCACGTTTTCTATTCCTTTTCTTTTTCGGAGATTTTTGTCTTTGGATCCCAAAGTCCAGCCACGCTTCAAGTGTGCCTTAGATGTATTTCTACATAATTTAGATTCGAAATCTCAATCCGAGCTGAGACATTTATAACTGGTACATGTGACTTTGTCACTCTTTTCAAATCAGTAAATGAATCAGGCAATTAATTTTTTAAATCTTGTAAGTGTACTATTTTCTTTACATTTTCTTCCCATGATTTATTATATGGGTCCAAATGTGATAAATAGAGTGCATACTATGTTATCTCATTTTTTATTTTCTTCTGTGAGTTTTGGAAATTTTGTTTCGTCAAAATGACAATCAACAAATCTTGCCTAAAAAACATCATTTGTTAAAGATTCAAGATATCTAATAATAGATGGTGATTCATGCCCCACACATGTTCCTAACCTCTTTTGAGGTCCCATCTTTGTTCTTTGTGATGGAGATATTGGTACATATACAACACAACCAAATATATTTAAATGAGAGATATTTGGTTCCTTACCAATTGCAAGTTGATAAGGGATATGTTTATGATCAACATTTGGCCTTAGACGAATGAGTGTTGCAGCATGTAAAATTGTATGACCCCAAATGATAACTAGTAGTTTAGTTTTTATTATTAATGGTCAATATATTGAATACATTTGACTAATGACTCAGCTAAACCATTTTTTATATGTACATGAGGAACATGATGTTCAACAATAATTTCAATTGACATGCAATAACTATTAAATAATTCAGATGTATATTCACCGATATTGTCAAATATAATTCTCTTTAAAGTATAACCAGGTAATTAAACCCTTAGTTTAATTATTTGTGCAATAAATTTTTTAAATGTCATATCACGACTTGACTGTAAACATACATACGACCATCTACTAGATGCATCAATTAATATCATAAAATACCTTAATGGTCCTAATGGTAGATGGATATGTCCACATATATCTCCTTGAATTCTTTTAAGAAATGCAGATGATTTTATCTAAATCGTGCACGGCGATTGGTTTGTTATTAGTTGGTTTATCTTCTTTTGTAAGTTTTAAAACTTCCAATGGAATACCATGTGTACTTTCAACTATTTTACGCATCATTGTTGAACCAGGGTGACCTAAACAATCATGTCATACAGTCCTCATTTTAGAATCTTCTTTTACTACTAAATTATATTCAATTTCATGTATATATGTATAATGCAATTAGAAGACAATTTTGGTAATTTTTCTAAATTTATCTTCTTTCCTAAAATATTAGCAATAATATTAATTATTTCATATTACCTTTAGTTACAGTTTCAATATCATATCCTTGACGATATATGTCATTAAAACTCAACAAATTTCTCTTTGATTTTGGAGAGTATAAAGCATTATTAATGACAAACTTTGTTCCATTTGGTAATACAAACATATCATTACATGTTCCTTTAATCAAACCTGCAGAACCTGAAATTGTATTTATTACATCTTATAGTAATGACCTTTCTTTCCACATCTATATCATAAATCATCATTATTCCTCAAGGAACCCTCTTGGATGTAATTACCCATACCTTGACGATTCCTAATAGTTTGGTCATATCTGAGAAACCTATGATATAACCTTGTTCACGACCTCGACCATGGAAGTGGTTTCGATTGTGATATCCGCCTCGACTAGGACCATCAAATCAAGTATAACCACTACTTTTTTAATATTATTATAGCCACCATACCTTTGATTAAATGTTGTAGCATTTATCTCTGGATATGTTATTATTCCCGTGGGACGTGACTGATGGTTTTTGATATGGAGCTTATTATTTTTTCTGCTACTAGAAAGGTTGCAACTAAATCAGAATACTGAGAAAATCCCCTCATTTTGTATTGTTGTTGCAGCAAAACTTGGGATTCATGAAAAGTTGAAAATGTTTTTTCCAACTTTTCTTCTTAGGTTATAAATATGCCACAAAGTTCTAATTGTGCTATAATTTGGTAGATGACATAATTATATGCAAGAACACTTTTATAATCTTGGAACCTACTTTTCTATGATGTCTAAATTTTGCTTTTAAGTTTGTCCACAAAATCTTAGGATCTTTTGCATTTGAGTATTCTGTGTTCGATTTTTCATTGTTATTTCTTCTAGGTCACCTGTCGACTTTCCTGAATTGTCTCCTTCAAGGATTTTGTTGAGTCCCTCACGTGCAATATACTCAATTAAGTTATTGTTCTAAGTTATGTAGTTGTCCCCAATTATGCTTAAAATTTTGAAATTGATGCTTAATGTTGAACATGATTATATCTAGAATTCAGATTAACATAATCAATATTTAATGCATAAAAAAAATCAATTTATTCAATAACAACGATTACACACATCATGACCATATTTTATTCAAAAACTTTATCAATAAATCATAGTAAGACTAATAATGGTAAAATAATAAATATCATTAATGCTACATAATCTTTACCTAATTCTTCATGTTTGACAATACCCATAAGGAATAAAATAATGACAAGTAGAGTGATGAACAAGAGAAAACATTTAGTCATTTGAAAGATATGAATAAGTATTTGAGAATGTTGTGAAATTTGTGAAAGAAGCTGAATTATTTATAGAGATAATTTTGTAAAATGACCGCTGTAGTTACTGTTGGGAAAAAAGAAAAATAATTAAGTGTGTTAAATATTGTCCAGTCAAATTTTAAGTGTGTTAAATATTATCTAATTGTTACAAGTGTTAGAGATAATTACAAGATAACATATATTATGAATAAACACATATGATAAAATACATAAGTAATAAGTAATTTAAATAACATCAAATGAATTTTTTCCGTAAAACAATATTATAGATGAAAATCTTAATCCTTTATTAAATCTAAAAGTTAGTATTTACATACGAGGTTTTAGACCTCCACTAAACATAAATGTTAGTATTTGTATATGAGACTTTAGACCTCCATTAAATATAAAAGTTAGTATCTATATATGAAGTTTTAGATCTCCACACAAAATTTAATAATAATAGACTCACTTGTTATAGAGTACTTGATAAGTTGTCAGTTTTCTATAACAAAGAGGTAAAACAATAATAACAATAATAACCACTCTAATTATAAATCACTTGATGAGCTGTCAGTTCTTTATAACCGTGGTAAATAATAATAATAATAATAATAATAATAATAATAATAATAATAATAATAATAATAATAATAATAAAATGATAAATATAGAATATTTACCTAGTGTAGTAAAAATTTTCGATAAAAACAATTGTGCTGAAAACATGTTGAGAAAATTAAGATATTTGAATCAAAACTTTGTTAATATTTGTGAACTAATCTAGTTATATAATACTACAAAATATATTTATGAATATATGATATATCAATTTTTAAGAGAAAATAAGATGATATTACTTATGTCTTTCAAATGAATTGATGTGGATTTACATGAGCTAGAAGAATATTTATACTACTAGATATATAATTATTACACTAATATAAGTAATTGGTATTTACTATTTTAAGTTTGACATTAAGATAAATATTTCTAAATAATAATAAATAAATTTTTTTATTGTTTAAAATAAGAGTGGAAAATTAAAAAAGAAACGAAAAATAAAAAATAAAAAAAGTACACATGCCACTATTTTAGTATGAAACAATTTGAAGAAAAAAATGTAGGAATGCACACATGCCACTATTTTAGAGGTAAATTTTAAATTGATTTTAAATTTAATATCCTTTTTAATAGGGATTATGGGGTAGTGATGATAACAAACAATTGTGATTTATTCTTGCATTTATTGTTTTTATGTTTTCTTACTAATAAGCATTTTTCATTAAAAAAAAATATTTAAGTGACAAAGTTAAATATTAAAGAAGAATTATTTAAATGGTTAAGTAAGTTTTTGATCTCTCTAGTAAATTTCGTTTTTAGTCTCTCAAATTTTTTTTAAAAGAATAATTCTCTTAATATTTTTCATCCATATTTTTAATCTAACGACCGTTAACAGAAGCTGACATGACAATGCCACGTGGAAGTTTTTTTAGCTAATTGGCAGCTAAAATCGTAGTTAATGCTCAGTCGCAAAAAAAACTTTTACGTCACATACCCTATTGTTTGCACGCAGTTTTCGCACGAACAACCTCTAACCTCCTAACGCATGTTTACTTGCGGGACCGGTCCAACAAGTTCCAAAACACTTGGTTTGTAATGTATGAGAAAATGGTGGAACGATGTTGTTTGAAATAGGCTAGAAATTACTTCTAGCAAAGACTAAAATTTAACTAAGGAATATGTAAATAAAAAAGAGACAAAAACAACAAGACAAAATACTCTAAAGATAAAGATGTAAATTTCTTATTAAAAGGAAAACATGGACGCGATCATACATTTTGCAGGAGTTTGGAGTGAAAAACTCTTTTCTCTTAACGCTTTGGTACTTAGAGTATTTTTATTACAATATTACGAAAATGCGCCTCTAAAATGAAACTAGGCATTGCCTTAAATAGGGAAATAAAATAACTGTCATGTTAAAGTTGGTGGCGCCACGTGTTCGCCCACCACCTTTGTAACCTCCCACTTTCCCAGATTTCAAATATGTTTCTCGCTCGAATACTTTTCTCCTTGCATGGGCTTCTTTGTTCGTCAGTTGACCCTGTCGACCGACACTGTCTGAGTCGACCCAAAAGCCTTCTTCATTCGACGTCGACACTCCTCATTTTCTTCACCATCTTTCCCTAGCCTGTCGACCCGCCAATCAATCTTTGTGTCGCATCTCTTTAGCCGAAACTTCCAGTTAACAAGATGCCCCTTCAAAGCCCAGTTTCGACGGAAAACTCTGTCGACCAAGAAACTGGGCGCTTTGGTTCTATGGAATTTCGAGCGTGTTTTAGTTACGACACAATAAAAAACCATCATTATTTTTCCGTCGATTCAGTCACGCGTCACCCGTAGTCTAAAGTAATGATGGCACCTTTCTGCGTCACGATTTCCGAGACACAGCTAATCATGTTGGCCACATCCCAACGTCATGGGTCTTTGAACCACCCCCACTAACTTTCAGAATCAGAAATGTTTTTTTGTTTCAACTGCACACAACATTGCCTATAAATAGCCTATTTTGCCTTTTGTTTCTTTTTTTCCACTCTTCTTCACTTTCATTTCTCTAAAAAAATCCATGTCTTCAAAGTTCTTCAACTCCATCTCTAATGGCTTCTTCCGCCACTTATAACACTCACACCACCGGTAACAATCCTATATCATTTATTCTCTTTAAAGTTGACTCTCTCAGGCCCCTTCTAAATCCCACGTCGGCTGATGAAGCGGTGGTAGCTGCATGGGAACGCCAGATGGTCATCCCTTTCGTTGTTGCTAGAAAGCTGCATGATTTCCATGGGCCATATCCTGCTAATAATCCCAGCCACGAGGAGCTACATGCATTATTTCCTTGTTTTTTGGCCATCATCCCCCAACTTTCCAGAAAGGAGGTACTCTCGACTTGAAATTCATGGCGCCCAAAGCCCATGTCTTCCGGTCGATGCCTACCCCAAACAACAAGAATTAAATTTCACGGTTAAACAAAGTCTAGAATAAACGCCAAGAATAATGGATGATGGCTGGCATCTTTAACGCCATCCAGCTTTCCAGGAACGCACACAGGGTCAACCGTTGTCTTCTGTTGGGTGAAATATTCTTCTGGGAAGGTTCGACCAACATGTTCCACTTGCCTTGTGGCATGTTGACACCGACTCTCTTCGACGTGGTAGCCACTGCATATCTCTCCCCTCTGGGTGAGACATTCAACCCAACCTTGGAGACAAATGCTACCTTTAGCTTCGACCGGGATGGCTTCCAAAACTACATAGAAGATCACCATGACAAAGGTTCTGCTGAAGTGTTAAATGAAGAACACATTACCTTCCTAACTCTCTGGCTATCTTACTACCTCATTTGTTTTAGATCTCTACAGATAGCCAAAAGTTATATTAGTTTGGCAATCCAAATACATGAGGGTCGACAGGTCACTTTGGGTATGTTGTTGTTGTCCTCCCTCTACCATTCTCTTGGACTTTCGGCCTTAAGAATAAAACTTCTCCATGAAATCGTCAAATCCTTGAATGTATCAGGCCCATGTGTTTATTACAATATTGGCTCAATGCCTCTTTCGAGCATCAAATGGGTTATCCCGTGTCTGCGACCATGCAACATCTCGACGAAGATCGTCTAGTCAAAGGCGTTTGACTCGCCTTGATGACTACGCAGGAAACCCCCAACAAAATCCTTTTTATGAAGCATCTCACTATGTTTGTTAAGGCAAACATCTTTGTCCCTGACATAGCCTCTTTCGTGCACCGACGGTTTGGTCCGTCATGGTTTAGAAACCCTTTCCTTGGTGCTTCACTAAAGACAACAGCCGTGTCAAATTCAATATGGCAGGCGTTCTTGACTCCCACCATGTTGTCATTTTGAATTGAGACGGGGAACAATGGTTTTGGATTCATTAATTATCAACCCAATCTGGTGTCCTGACAATTTGTTTTAATCCAAATGCTGCCAAAGTCTTTGGTACAACACACTTTTGATATCGTATGGGCTGGTCAACAATTAAACTTGGCAGGTCACAAGAGCTGCCTCAAGTTCGCTAGGTCGACTCAGCGTCTTGAGTTTCCAGTTTTCTCCTTTCAACCATCTTTCTTCACCACTGAAGTTTTCAATGTTTGATGGTCGGAATACCAAGACCAATGCTTTGACCGTGATCTCTTCCTAGAGAATATGGTCGACGCTTTCGTTGCTCTCCGGGGCGAAGCCCCTGGCCAAACAATCTCTATAGATGTTGAAAACCCCTTAAGAGCTGGTGTCTCCGAGGACCATTCCAAAAAGGTACTTTCTCCATTTTCCTTGTGATAACACGAAATCATATATATATATATATATATATATATATATATATATATATATATATATATATATATATATTGATGCATAATTCAACTAATGTTTGACTGTTTTCAATCCGATTTCGGGTTCTTTCCATGTTATTTGTCTGATATTTTGCAGGTATTTGATGATCATGTCTAAACAAAGCAATATGAAGAAAAGAAGCAATTACAGATGAAATATGGACGAAAACCAGATGAAAACAACATGAAAAACGCAGAATGCATATTTTGCTGCTGTGACGACCGTCACACCTCCATGACGACCGTCACACACCATGACGACCGTCATGCAAGCAAAAACGCACAACTTCAATTGAACGTGCAAAATGCAGTTCCAAGTCCCAAATAATGGACCACTACTCCCTGATATTTCTTCCTCCAAGTCCACCTTCTTCAAATTACAACCGTTAGAATTCTACTTCTATAAAAAGGGAAGGAGGGGAGCTGAGAAAGGGAGCCGCATTCAGACAACGAAGTGCTGCCCAAATTTATTTCCAGAGAAAAAATTTAGTTTTATTCTTTCTGTTATTTTATTTCCTTTCCTTATTCCTGTATTCCATTTCGACAATATTCGTTTGTGCGCTCTATTGGTTTGAAGACATAATCCTGCCGACATCGTTGGGATTTGGCCAAAAGCCAATTGGATACGTTACGGGTTTTTCATTATTTCGTTTATTGTAACTTTAATTATCAGTAATATGAATGTTCTAAGTTTCTGTTTTTATTTATGTTTTACCTTTCCCAAATCCATGTCTAGCTAAATCAGAGAAATCGATATGTAATAACAATTCAGACGGGATTTGATAATAACTGGTTGAAAACTTTCTTTTCTTTCAAAAGTTGTTTATGGTCTGAGTGTTTAAACTTATTTACTGAATAAACGTTCGTCGCGAAAGCGAGAACTTATTTAAAAGTAGTTTTGCCACGACAGTGGGAAATTAATTAAGGTACGAACCAACAAGCGACAGATGCGGTAAGACCAGATAGTAAACACTAGGAATTTGTTTTAATAACAGCGAAAGCACTTTAAAATGGATTAGAACTTAGAGATTTCCAAAAAGTAGTTTTAACCCCGAATGGGACAGCGAAAGCGTACATTCGGCCCTTAGAATTATGACTAGCGTCAACAACCATCGTGAGACGAAAGTCTTCAGATCACTATTTTCTGCTTAAATAAATTCTGAAAAATATTTCATATACTGGTAACTTGTCAAATCCCCGAAGAACATAATTACTGCATATCGATTCACGTAATTATAATTCAAGTAACGTCTTTAGTTCCCTTTAGTGACAGAAATTATTTCCTTAAACATTATCTACCTAGCTAAACATAGTAACTCCCGAGAACACTAGTTTGATTACGAGTCCCTGTGGGATCGATATCTTTTATTACTACGCGATAGATTGTGCACTTGCAGTTAAGTTGTATTAGACATAGAAAGTCGCGATCAAGTTTTTGGCGCCGTTGCCGGGGACCCGTTTAGTCAATAGTGTAACCTTCTGTGACGCCGTATAGACTAGGTTAACAATTTCATTTTTCCTTTACTAGTTCTGTCAATTGTATGCCAAGTAATCGCCCACAAGGCGATATCTTAAAACCTTCAGTCGCAGAACTAGAGCGCTTCTTACATTTAAGAAGTCGCATCATTGAGTACCAACTAAAACATAACATTCCCGATCCTCTCACTCCCATTCCCAAATCCGAAGAAGAATCAAAGATGGCTGAAGGACCTCAAAACAAACCGCTGAAGGCATACGCTACACCCTCTCATATGGAGCCTAGAAGTAGCATTGCTGCCCCAGCTATTACTCGAAACGATTTTGAGCTGAAACCCTCATTGCTGTCAGCTGTACAACAAAACCAATTCTCAGGAAATGCAACTGAGGACCCAAACGAACATTTAACGAAGTTTGTACAATACGCAGACACAGTGAAAGCAAATGGAGTAACTCCAAACGCAATAAGACTTCGTCTTTTCCCTTTCTCTCTTAGAGACAGAGCGTGGACATGGTTACAATCCCTACCATCCAATTCCGTTACGACGTGGGAACAGTTGAAGAACGTCTTCTTAGCGAGATATTTTCCGCCAAGCAAAACTGCTATGCTTAGAGCTTAAATCAACGGATTTCGACAAAAAGATACTGAATCTCTTTACGAAGCATGGGAACGATTCAAAGATATGATGAGAACATGTCCTCACCATGGTCTAGAAGACTGGGTGACAATCCATACTTTCTATAATGGGCTTTTGTACAACACCAGATTAACGGAAGACGCCGCCGCGGGCGGTGCACTTATGGATAAGCCATACGACGAAGCCTATCAACTAATCGAAAACATGTCTCAGAACCACTGCCAATGGGAGGTGAACGCACTCCAACAGAGAAACCCGCATCGAAAGGTGGGATGTACGAGATCAGCTGCCTTGAAAAGTTCAACGCTAAAGTAGATGCTCTAGCACAGAAGATTGACAGTCTGACCATTAACCCTACTGCAACCGTCGCTGTCGTAACTCCAAACTGCGAGTTATGCGGAATCACCACTCATAATGCGCCCGAATGCCCATTGTTGGCTGGAATCCCACCAGACCAAGTAAATTATGCTCAAGGAAATCCTTACGCAAATACTTACAACCCAGGTTGGCGAAATCATCCAAACTTTTCTTACAAAAGCGATAATTCATTGCAAATGCCTGCTTCTCCACCAGGATATCAGAAACCAGCCGCTGCTCAGACTGCACCTAGGAAATCAAACCTCGAGTTGATGATGGAAAAATTCATAGCTACTCAAGCTCAAACAAACAAAGAATTCCTGAATCAAAACATACACATTAGCGGGCAAATTAAACAGCTTACCGGAAAAGTAGACGCTTTAGCCACCCACAACAAAATGTTAGAAACACAGATATCACAAGTGGCTCAACAACAAGCCTCTGCTGCCGCACCCGCTGGCACGTTTCCTGGACAACCCGAACAGAATCCAAAAGGTCAAGCAAATGTTGTAATACTAAGAAGCGGAAAAGAATTGGACGAACCGATCGATCCGAGGACCGAAAACTCAGCCATGCAACAAAAACCAACTGAACAAGCAGAAAAGGAATCCGAGTTAGAGAAGAAGGAAGACAACGAGAAGGAGGATACCGCAAGTGAAAAAATAAAAGCACCTCCAGCGCCATATAAACCACCTATCCCTTATCCTCAAAGATTAATAAACTCCAAAACTTCAGGACAGTTTAAGAAATTTGTAGAGCTCCTTAAACAATTGAATATCACTATTCCTTTCACAGAAGCGATAACTCAAATGCCGTCATACGCTAAATTTCTCAAAGAAATCCTGTCAAATAAGAGAAAGATCGAGGATAACGAAACAATTACACTTACTGCAGAGTGTAACGCTATTATTCAAAACCACATGCCTCCTAAATTAAAAGACCCAGGTAGTTTCTCCATACCTTGCGTCATAGGAAAGTTCGTAATAGACAAAGCTCTATGCGATTTAGGAGCCAGTATCAGTGTTATGCCTTTATCTATATGCAAAAAGCTGAATATGGGAGATCTAAGACCAACCAAAATGTTCGTACAATTAGCTGACCGATAAGTAAAATATCCCGTTGTCGCTACTCGAAAAATGGTCGCGCAACGACGGGGAGGCGAAGAAGAAAGGACAGAAGAGTCGCCACCGAACTTTATTTATCCCATGAGGGGAAAGGAAAATATCGAGAAAACCTTAAGAAAATAAAATGGATAAGATGGTCTCGCGACCAAGAACGGGTTCGGAAGCCGGTTATGCGAGGGGAAGGTATTAGCACCCCTCGCATCCATCGTACTCGATGGGAACCTTTTGTTTGTCGATGTGTGAATTTATTTGCTTAAATATTATGCTATAATAAGTGTTCCATCGGGTAAAGAAAGAGGGTTTAGAAACCAAGAAAGTTAGGAGGGAAGAGAGAACAGGGAAGAAAAGAGAAAGAACGGACTCGGTAGGACTTTGCAGTCCTATGCCTACGTATTCTCAATAAATGTGAGAAAGTCAGAGTCGACGTAGTTCGGGGAACTACAGATATAAGGGGGATTGTGCTCGGCAAGGATTGTGGCCCTTGTGCCTACGTATCTTTACTTGAAAAAAGTAAAGAATCAGAGCAGCCGTAGTTCGGCCTACGGTGCGGATAACCGGTGTGTTTGTGTGGATGATGTTATCGTACGCGTTCTAGCAGTTTAGGTGTTTTGCTGCTCGCTCGTTGGAGACTTAGGCATTACCTGTTTGCGGTAGAACGGACGTAACATATCCTTTGGGAGACTGGTTTTCGCCATACGAGGCAAGGTGTCATGTTTGATTTTGTGAGATTATTTTTAGGGGGCGAGATAGGTCCTCGGATAGTAACCCCTACGGGTAGTACCCAATTCATTATCTCAAAGTTTTTGTTTATGAAAAGGTTTGGCGAACGAGGCATCTTCGTATTGAAAGACGAGTGTCGAAACCACCCTCACTACAGTGGGCATCCCAACACTCGAAGAGGAAGAGGTCTACACCCAATCCTCTCTCTTTAATTCAACATAAAAAAACTTCATTCTCTTATTAAAGTGTTTTTGGCTTTGAATGGTAAGTGTTTTGCGACAGAGAACCCTACGGTAAACGTCAACACTCGGGATAGGAGAAGGCCTACGCCTAACCACTCCACGACCATTCAAGTTTTTGTTAAGAAAATGGTTTGAAAATACACTCGGTGCAGGACCGAGGTTTTAGGTGTGAAAAGGGTTGCGGGATAAAGTTGTGAAAACGAGATGGTGAATAAAGTCGCGTCTTCGTATTGAAAGACGAATATCCAGACCACCCTCACTACAGTGGGCATCCCAACATTCGGAGAGGAAGAGGTCTACACCTAATCCTCTCTTTTTAATTCAATACAAAGAGAAATAATTTATTATTGAAAGGATTTTGAAAATGCATTCGGTACGAGACCGAGGTTTTAAGAGCAAAAGGGGTGGAAGCGTCTTCGTATTGAAAGACGAGTATCGAGAACACCCTCACTACAGTGGGCATCCCAACACTCGGAGAGGAAGAAAGTCTACACTTATTCCCCTCTTTTTAATTCAATACAAAGAAATTTGATTGTGAAAATTGCTTGACAAAGTTTTGAATCGAGTCGGGACAAGTAATGAAGAGAGAAAAGAGGTGGTCTCAGATCCAACATTACTCATCAATAATTTGACTGGTAATGAATTACGGAGGTCTCGTCATCGACCCAAAACAGATGAAAATGGGACAAAGTGCCCAATAACAAATGAAAATGGATCTAACTTCTAAAAAGAAAAAAGAAAAAAAAAATCTAAATAAAGAATAATCTAAAAAAAATAAAGACTAAAAATTATAAGTTCTAAAGAAGTGTATATAAAAACTAAAATATAATATATTATAAAAAGAGACTAATATATATAACCTTTTACACAATGAAAAGTATTAAAACAACAATATATAATATACATAAAAAAAGAGTTTTAAAATATACATATATTAACTAATAATTTAAATAATAATATTTAAATTTTATTTTAAAGAAAACAAAACGGAGCAGTGCGTTAATGGAAGCGTGGGGCGTGTAATCTTAAAGAGAAAGTAACATGGGCCAAAAGCCCAATATCCACAGAAGAAAAGAAAACAGATTAAAAAAAATAAATAAATAAAATAAAAATAAAATAACAACAAAAAATTCCTCTGAGAACGGATGAAGTCGCCGTCCCAAACCTCGACGTCTTGACCCAAAAAAATTGAATCGCCGCCACCTGGGATCGTACGACTCACCGTCGTGATTTGATCAGCTCAACCTCCTCGCGGCGAAATACGTTCGCTTCTGTTCCCAACAGGTTTGTAAGTTTTGGATCAATTTCATGTTTTAAACGCTCTCCTCCTCTGTCATTTGCTTTATGTTCATATTGAAAGTGGATTTGCAACAGATGTTGGGTCAAACGTTGCCATTTGTTGTTGAGAGGAGTTTGAAGGGTGTCGAAGTGGTTTCAGATAAAAAAATGGGTGTTTCACGGGTTTGAGTTTGATTTGGAGAAGAGTACGAGAAGATGAAGTTTGAGATAGTGAAACATTTGGGGTTTCTGTTTGGTGGTGAAAGATTCGAAGAAAGCAAAATGGGTTTGTTATTGGTGAAAAATGGTGATGTTCGAAAACGGAAGGATGGAAAAGGGTTTGGAGATATAAAGGAAAGGATATCGTAGTATGCTTGTGAGAGATGATATGAATTATGAAGGTGAGTGCTTTTGTTGTTGTGGAAGTTTGGTTATGGAACTTCTTGTTGTAGGTTTTTGGGCTTCGTACGGTGAAAATAGAGAAGGGAGGTGGCTCCCTTTGTTTTTCCTATGAAGTGTTATGTTATCTGGTTGAGCTGTTGTGGGGTTTCTTTTAGAGGTTTGCTGCAAGGTTTTTTCTATATTCCCCTCCCCCCATCCATGTTGTGTGAAAAAATGGTCATGTATTGTGAATAATGCCAGCAGTGTGGGAATTTTACAGGCTGTGAATTTGTTGTTGTAGCAGAGTAGTTGTAGCTGGCGGTACGGTTTGCAGCAGGTTGTTGTCTGGTGTGTTGGGTGCAAAAGCTGCAGGTTATGGCTTGTTGGAGCAGACTTTGTCTGGTGTGGGTGTTGGGATAGTGATGTGATTCTTTTTCAGGGCATAACAGTTTTGATTCAAGGATATGGAACCAGTCACCGCAGGTATCCTACTCTTTCCACTTCCACATCTTTAGTGATCTGAGATTCCTTTGGTTTGGACACGGGAACATAGCCATCCTTACTCTTTTCATCTTTATTATCCTTACCAACTCCAGTGGCACAGGTTTTCATTGATGGGGTAGACCGCACAAAAGTGTCTTGACTTCCACCGCCAAGGGGTTTTCCATCTCTACTTGTTGAGCCTGGGTTTGGTGGGACCTGCGTAGGAACCGCTTTTGAGGTACTAAATTATGACGAGGTAGTTCGTGGAATCATACCAAAAGCTATAAAGCTTTCCTTACAATTTTGACAGACTAACGCTCCATTCTTAACATATGTGTAGAACTGGAACCTGGTATTACAGTGACTGCAAGCTGTTCAGAATGTCTGAAACTTCAGATTGGGTTCACATAACAATTTGTTTTATCCATGCTGCAGGAAATTTGTAATGTGGTGGAGAGGCCTGCGTGAAGTCCATCCTATTTTGGCAAGTTATTTTGTTGGTTTTGTGCATATCATTTAGGAAACGAACACAAGGTGCGTTACGAACCTGCTGCGAATTCTAATTACTTTCTGCATTGCTTTTTGCTGTCTATTATTTGGAAATTGTGGCTGATCTCTTCATTTCACTACTCTTCTTTTCCAATTTTTTTGAATTCTGCCCATTGCATTGTGTTGGTACCAGCCGAGCTCAAGTCACAATTGTTGTTGTTGCAGGTCTAGCTGTGGGCTGTCTCCTCTCTTTTATCAGGTGTAGGTTTCAAATTACGCAGATCCATAATGGTGATGGAGTTTGGGATGGATTGGAGTACTGAGCTGGCATTTTTGCATCGAATCCTTTACCGCCAACTCTCTGGCTTGCGTAGAACGCTTCATGATCTTGTAGAAGGAGTTATGTTCTACTGTGAATTTTCGTATCAAAACGTACGATCTACAGCTGGTACAATCTGCGCGTGAGACATTGTGGTACCAGCCTTCATTTTGGTGAATCACGTGTGCTCAATTTGTTATCGGTGGATGTATGGTTTGTTGTTTTGGATGAGTTGTGGCAGGGTAATAGGATTTGGTCTGATGTGTTGTTGACTTATTGTAGGAATTTTTCTGATGTGGCTAATCCATTCATACGAATTTGATGCAGTTTGTACGTTTTGCAGGTATTGGTGACGCTGCGCATTGTTTTAACAGGCTGCTGCAGGTTTTGAACATACGAGATAGGGATTGAGCATTTTGCCATTTTGCCGCAAATTGATGGGTAACGGTATGCCGCTGCAGGAAGGCCATCATGGGGTGAGAATGTTATTGGTATTTCCTTTGTGTATTTAAAATTACAAGCATCTTGGGTGGAGTTTTGCATCTAAAGAGCAATTCAGGAGGGGTATCGGTTTGAAACCATTCAGAGGATGCTTGCTTCTTGGAAGACACTAAAGGGTGAGGAAGACAGTTGATGAAACAGTGTTGATCAGCAAAACCACCAACCCACTGAATTGCCTCCTCTATTGTAGAAGCCACAAATCGGAAGTCCTTGCGACTCCTTCAAGATTTAATAAAACAAGAAAGACCACATGAAGCCTTTTTCATTGGATACGAGTGCACTGTGAAATGTTTAAAACCAGCATGATAAGAAACCGAGATGACATCATCAAGGTGCAGCACATGAGATCCCCAAATTAAAGCTCTGCTTGTTAGTTTGGCATCCACAGAGGCTTGGTTGGTAGTATCAAAAGAAGCTTGCTGAGTGTCATTTTTATTGTTATATTATCTTTGGATTACAAGTATTCATGGGCTATTTATGTAACTTCATTATTTGTTGAATCTATAAAACATCATTAAAATGATGGGCTTAACATCCTTGCATCAAGTTTCGGTGATTATTATGCCGTTTTGAACTTATCCGAAATCATGATGGCTCATAATAGCATGCACTTGAATATCCATGTGGATTTACCCCAACGATCATACTATCCAAATTCCCAACATCTTTGATAGTGAATTAAGCCATAAATCAATCCCGTGAATCAATCCCCTAATCAAATTTGGTTCTGAATGAGTTTGAGTCTTGATCAGCATGTAGATTCTCGAAATGTAGGAACATGACTTGAAATTATGAACTGGACTTATCCAAACCCATTATACTGAGCTTTATTGATCTTCATACATGACACATCTGTACTTATCTCAACCAGACAAATTGACTCACACACAACTGATCCAACTTGATAAACCAAACTTAACTGTCACCCTGAATACACATCATTTGAAGTGCACACCGAAATCTTGACCTTGAAATAGTGCTTGTTTGACTTCAATCATTATAATAACTAGAAAAAATATTATATTTTTTTGGATTTTCTTGAAATGAGTGTACAGATAAAATTTACACACGGGTAGGACAAATTTGGGGTATGACAGATGCCCCTATCTAATTGGCTTAAACCGAGTAAGATGAAGTGCCATGGCATTCATTCTTTCGAGGTAGAAGATGATTAGATAAAAATAAGACCCTGAATTTGTCCGAAAAGAATGACAAAACTTGGGAATGAAATATTGGATATCTTCAAAGGTTGCTGACATCAGAGGATGTTAACAAAGAAAACTTGACACAAAAAGGATGACAAGCCCGTCACCAAAAGGATGATAGTACACTCACGCACACTGCTCTAAAATCAAAAGAAAGTAAGGGATCCACTACCAAAAGGATAGCGGAAAACACGCTAGTCATGACACCAAAAGGATGTCAGACCCATCACCAAAAAGATGATGGGGCGAAATGGGATCATCCCTAACACCAAAAGGATGTAGGGGGATAAGCTTCTCTGAAGAGATTGCCACTTATCGTTGAAGATGGATAAGCTTCTCTGAAGAGATTGCCACTTATCGCTGATGAAGGATAAGCTTCTCCCAAGAGATTGCCACTTATCACTGATGAAAGATAAGCTTCTCTGAAGAGATTGCCACTTATCGCTGATGAAGGTTAAGCTTCTCTGAAGAGATTGCCACTTATCGTTGATGAAGGATAAGCTTCTCTGAAGAGATTGCCACTTATCACTGAAGATGGATAAGCTTCTCCCAAGAGATTGCCACTTATCGTTGATGAAAGATAAGCTTCTCTGAAGAGATTGCCACTTATCACTGAAGATGGATAAGCTTCTCCCAAGAGATTGCCACTTATCGTTGATGAAAGATAAGCTTCTCTGAAGAGATTGCCACTTATCACTGAAGATGGATAAGCTTCTCCCAAGAGATTGCCACTTATCGTTGATGAAAGATAAGCTTCTCTGAAGAGATTGCCACTTATCACTGAAGATGGATAAGCTTCTCCCAAGAGATTGCCACTTATCGTTGATGAAAGATAAGCTTCTCTGAAGAGATTGCCACTTATCACTGAAGATGGATAAGCTTCTCCCAAGAGATTGCCACTTATCGTTGATGAAAGATAAGCTTCTCTGAAGAGATTGCCACTTATCACTGAAGATGGATAAGCTTCTCCCAAGAGATTGCCACTTATCACTGAAGTCTTCTGGAGACAACTCTTTGGGAAACGCCCATGGACTTACTGGAGATGCCCCTGTCCGGGCCGAATGTTGATTTGAAGATCTGATTAACCACGAGGTTGCAATACATCATGCAATACACCCATGGTCTTGAAAAGATGCCCCTGGCTTGGGCTGAATTTTGCTTTGATAATCTTGAATTCCATGGGAGGACCCATGGCTTTTTGCAGATAATGCCCCTGACTGGGCTGCTAATTGCCTTGAAGCTTAATAAGTTGCAAAACTTTGTGGGGAACACCCACAGTCTTGTGGAAGAATGCCCCTGATTGGGCTCAATCTTGTCTTGATATCTTCTGACTCTCGTGGGAGAAAACCACGGTCTTGCAGGAGGTGCCCCTGTCTGGGCTGATGATCTTGGAAATCTTCGTGATTGATCCTGGATCTGAGCTCGCATATGCGAATGCTTGATGATAATGATATTCCATAAACGGAAATGAAAATGCAAATGCTAATATGCGAAGATGCAAGAACTAGGGAAGAGTATGATATGATTCTGGGATGCATATGATACAAGATGCTTATGAAGCAAGATGCTTATGATGTTGAATGCGATGCATATGATGCGTATGATTGCAGGTAGGTGATTGGAAATGCAGGTGGTTGGGAAATACAAGTTGGACTTTGGTGGTTGCCAATGCATATTGGACTTTGGGTTGGAAGTACCAGTTGAGGGCTGGTATTCGGAGGGTAGACCAGATGGGACTGGTTGGCGAAAGGTTAAGTTGTCAAAGGAGGGCTGATTTTATGGTTTTCCAGATGGGAGCTGGACTCGGAATGAGGTTTACCAGACAAGAACTGATGGCAAAAGGTTAAGTTGTCAGACGAGAACTGACTTCTAGGTTTGATGTCAGACGGGAACTGACTTTGTGGTTTGCCAGACGAGGACTGGACTTTGAAATTGTGTTTGCCAGACGAGAACTGGTTAAACAGTGGGTCAAGGAAAAGGTGACCTGACGGGAACTAGTTTAAGGGCTGACATGTATCAGAAGGGAATTGGTGTTTAGTGAAGGGTTAACCAGATGTGCCTGGTATAAAGGTTTGCCAGACAAGAACTGGACTTTGGAGGTTTGGGTTTGTTTTGATAGGTGACAGGTTTCGGCTGTGGGATGAAGGATCCAATGACAGCAAGGCCTTCGGACAGTTAAGGTTATTGGGTGAGATGACAGTATGATTCCTCGACACTCGTTTTAAACTCAACAGTTACTGATGAGGATGAACTTGCTTGAGTAACTTGCCATGAGATGACCTCAAGATGGCTTGCCCCAGAGTTTGTATCACAAATAGATTCATTATTGTTTAACTGATTCTCGTGGTTGGCTTCAATATACTCTTTGGAGTAGTTTGCTCTTGAAAGAGCGTTGAAGCGACTCAACTTATCATGATCGAACATCGGAGGGATCTATTCTCAAGTCAAAGAAACTCTGGGTTGCCTGCCCCTGATCGGTATAATTCACTCTTGATCAACCGCTTCTGGAATGGTTTGCCCCATAATCAACCGTTGTTTGGGGATTGCCTCAGACTGACTCATTCCAAATTCTTGGATCTCAATGCCCCAGTTCCATAGGGCTACAAAGTATGCTCGATTCTGATCCAGACTGCTGAATAGTCTAGTCCTGTTTGATTGCTTTATGTTAGAATTTCCTCAATGCCAACCATTGACTTGCAATTAAAATTGTTTATTCACGAATGGTAATTTTAATGCGAAGTTCATGCGACTTTTTTTTTTAAAAGAATTGTCGTTTATTGAGTGTCGTGATAGTGAGACGAATGGACCATTAGTCCAAATGTTGTGCTAACTTGATTGGTGTAAAATATAGCAAGGATACCGACACCAATGCTGATAATTAGCAGATATGTGGGAGTCAGGTTACGCAACCTCGCAATAATAAGCTTTCAGAATAAACCTCGCCTCAATTAGGTCTTTCGAGGGTTGTAACGTGGTCTGGTTCACGGTTATAAAACAAAGGATATTAGGCTCAGAGTATAATTGGTACCCACCCCTTCTTCTCGATGATCTCCATACCTACGTTCAATTAATTCTGCACCTGCTTGACGGTGTAAGCTTGATGGTTTCAAGGTTTGCTTGAAAAGGCAGCCACCTTATTTTGATGGATGTCAATGACCCTTTGATTTGGGTGGTCACTGAATCTTATTTTGTTTTTGTTGAGGGTTTGAGGACCTCCTTTGATTTTGTTTTTGATCCCTAACTTTTGCATGGACTGATTTGGCTTGTCAGATCCATCGGGATTGCCTTGATTTTTGCCTAAGTTCCCTTTGAGGTGCTTGACTTAGCAGGCTTTTGATTTTTTTAAATTTTGTTGGAAGATTATGACTGCCACGTCATGGGTCATTGATGAAGAATCGTCTTCTGGATTTTGCTTTATGCATAGTGGATTAACTGAACAACTACCCTGCCCCAGGTTGAGTGTAAGGGTTTGAATATCCGAAGGAAACTCCTACTTCTAGGCTCGAAGTGGTTGACTAGGGATTAACTCCTTATAACTCCAGTGTTTAGGGGAATTGAAACAATGCCTGTACATCATTGACGAGATTCTTTCTGAAAGCATATGATTTACAATTATGGGTATTTCGTTTTCGTCATCCTCCCTCCAATATTTGCTAAACACAACAGTGATAAAGTGGAGTGGATAAAAGTGTATGTGTCTGTGATAAGTGGAAATAATGAGTGAATACGACGTGACTGATTCAGAAAATGCATAATAACTCCATTAATATTACCATTCAAAACAACAATGTTTAAACACAAGTAGCAATTAACAAGAAATAAACTACAAGATGCAAATGATAAAAGCGTTCAAGGACTGCCAATGTTGAGGACGTCTGCCTGTCTGGACCACTGGCTTCTTGAAATGACCCTAGGATTCTTCAATCATATTTGTTGAGTGATGAGCTGACATTGGATTAGTTTTGATGTTTGGGGGTGTTTCGGGTAAAGTTTATCGCCTTCGAATCGAGGAGATCTTGTACAAGGTGCTTCAGAGTCTTGCAATTTTCAATGTCATGGCCTGGGGAGCCAGAATGGAATTCACATTTGGCATTGACATCAAATCCAAAAGGAAGAACCTCCGGAGGATCCCTCATCTCCCTAAGCTGAACAAGACCTCCCTTCAATAGGAATGGCAATAACTTGGCGTATGTAGACGGGATTGGTTCAAATATTCTTTCTGGTCTCCTCTGTCTTTGTAGACCCTGGTATTGATTTTGTCTTGGTTGATAGGATTGTTGTTGCCTGTTTGGTTGAAACACGGGTTGATTTGCTGGAATGGACAACGACTGTTGTGGAGCTACAGCAGCAACATGGTGATAACCCTGATGAGTTCTTCCTCTGTTGGTGAACACTGCACTAGCTTCGCCTTCCCTTTTCTTAACGAAACCCTGATAAGGCTTCTTGACCCCGCTTGCAGATTCGCCTGCATTCTGAATTTTTCCCGTCTTCATGAAATTTTCTAATCTTTCTCCAGCCATGACAAGTTCAGAAAACACTGTGGATGTTGAGGATGCTAATCGCTCAAAGATCGGTCCTTGTAGCGTGCCCATGAATAGGTCTGTCAGTTCTTTCTCCATCAGCGGAGGTTGTACCCTTGCAGCTACTCCCCTCCATCTCTGCGCGAAGTCCTTAAAACACTCATTCGGCTTCTGAGTCAGATTCTGAAGCTGCATACGATTCGGAGCCATGTCAGTATTATACTGATAATGCTTCACGAAAGCGTCTGCCAACTCTTTCCAGCTTCTTACGTTAGATCGTTCAAGGTGCATATACCATTCTAGGGATGCCTCTGTTAAGCTATCTTGAAAGAAATGGATTAGCAGCTTCTCGTCATCAGAATAAGCGGCCATCTTCCTACAGTAAGACCTTATGTGGGTCTTAGGACAACTGTTACCCTTGTACTTCTCAAAGGTTGGAATTACAAACTTTGGAGGTATCTTAACTCCGGGTACAAGACATATTTCAGCGGCATCCAGTCCCAAAACATCGGGGCCTTGCAATGTCTTCACCATCTCCTGTAAAGCATTAAACTTCTTCTCTAACTCGGCGGTCTGTGGCCCATATGCTTCACCTGAATTCTCATAGAAACCTTCATGATCGTCGTACTGGACTTGTGTTGGGATCGTAGTACCATGAGGATGAGTAGTACCGACTGGCGGATGGACGGTGTTGGCAGGTATGGCACCCGCAGAAGTAGGAATTGCCCCAACAGGGGTTGGGGTGGTATCAACAGGAATTGGAATTGCACCGCTTGCATTGGGAATTGCACCAGCCAAAGTCTGATTAGCGCTCCTCTCCGCTGCTTGTCTCATCTCCTCTTGACTTCTGGCCATATTCTGGATCACCTCCATGAGCTGATTCATTTGCGTTTTCATGCCTAGCATCTCGCTCCTCATAGTAGCCTGGTCCTGCTCTATCTGATCCATGATTCTCTTCTGGCTATTCCTTGTGTTATATCGATGCCGTGAAGTCAGCTTGCTTTACTCTTTCTGAAAGGGGTAAGCGGTGTGTAAGATCGGGCTGTAAGGAATGTAAGAAATGATGCAGAGATGCTTATGCAAATGCAATGCAATGAGCGCATACGAGAACAGATCCATATCAAGGATCTAAGTCATACATCCTGCATAACAACAAAAGGTATCTCTCCCCTCGGGTGGGTTATCTATTGGTTTGTAAGAGGGCATCCCAAAGGTTTTTAAGCAAAGTTCCATGCACTAGCCCTCGAAAGTTTTCCATCATAACGACTACTCGTAAGACGGTAATCCCTTCAAAGGATGAACACAGAGTCATGTCTCAGCAACCTTTGGAATAAGGTTCTAAAAGGTCCTCAGAGTCACGGACTCCCACATCAGAAATAAAGGCGTCATTACGACTACACGTAAGACATAATCATTCCCAACGGGGTCTCATCTGAGCGGTGGGATTCGATCCAACTCAACGAGTCCTAAGTCTCGCAAATCAGAAAGAAACCACCTCCTAATCTTAGTGTATACTCGAAAGCTCGGGTAGAAAGCTTTATCTCACAAACCATCCAATAAACCCAACAGGTTAGAGAATCAAAACATAAACAAATAAAGCAAATAAAACACAAATACGATAAACAAAATAGGCTTGGCTTGCTAGGTGTCCCCAGCAGAGTCGCCAGCTGTCGCTACTCGGAAAATGGTCGCGCAACGACGGGGAGGCGAAGAAGAAAGGATAGAAGAGTCGCCACCGAACTTTATTTATCCCATGAGGGGAAAGGAAAATATCGAGAAAACCTTAAGAAAATAAAATGGATAAGATGGTCTCGCGACCAAGAACGGGTTCGGAAGCCGGTTATGCGAGGGGAAGGTATTAGCACCCCTCGCATCCATCGTACTCGATGGGAACCTTTTGTTTGTCGATGTGTGAATTTATTTGCTTAAATATTATGCTATAATAAGTGTTCCATCGGGTAAAGAAAGAGGGTTTAGAAACCAAGAAAGTTAGGAGGGAAGAGAGAACAGGGAAGAAAAGAGAAAGAACGGACTCGGTAGGACTTTGCAGTCCTATGCCTACGTATTCTCAATAAATGTGAGAAAGTCAGAGTCGACGTAGTTCGGGGAACTACAGATATAAGGGGGATTGTGCTCGGCAAGGATTGTGGCCCTTGTGCCTACGTATCTTTACTTGAAAAAAGTAAAGAATCAGAGCAGCCGTAGTTCGGCCTACGGTGCGGATAACCGGTGTGTTTGTGTGGATGATGTTATCGTACGCGTTCTAGCAGTTTAGGTGTTTTGCTGCTCGCTCGTTGGAGACTTAGGCATTACCTGTTTGCGGTAGAACGGACGTAACATATCCTTTGGGAGACTGGTTTTCGCCATACGAGGCAAGGTGTCATGTTTGATTTTGTGAGATTATTTTTAGGGGGCGAGATAGGTCCTCGGATAGTAACCCCTACGGGTAGTACCCAATTCATTATCTCAAAGTTTTTGTTTATGAAAAGGTTTGGCGAATGAGGCATCTTCGTATTGAAAGACGAGTGTCGAAACCACCCTCACTACAGTGGGCATCCCAACACTCGAAGAGGAAGAGGTCTACACCCAATCCTCTCTCTTTAATTCAACATAAAAAAAACTTCATTCTCTTATTAAAGTGTTTTTGGCTTTGAATGGTAAGTGTTTTGCGACAGAGAACCCTACGGTAAACGTCAACACTCGGGATAGGAGAAGGCCTACGCCTAACCACTCCACGACCATTCAAGTTTTTGTTAAGAAAATGGTTTGAAAATACACTCGGTGCAGGACCGAGGTTTTAGGTGTGAAAAGGGTTGCGGGATAAAGTTGTGAAAACGAGATGGTGAATAAAGTCGCGTCTTCGTATTGAAAGACGAATATCCAGACCACCCTCACTACAGTGGGCATCCCAACATTCGGAGAGGAAGAGGTCTACACCTAATCCTCTCTTTTTAATTCAATACAAAGAGAAATAATTTATTATTGAAAGGATTTTGAAAATGCATTCGGTACGAGACCGAGGTTTTAAGAGCAAAAGGGGTGGAAGCGTCTTCGTATTGAAAGACGAGTATCGAGAACACCCTCACTACAGTGGGCATCCCAACACTCGGAGAGGAAGAAAGTCTACACTTATTCCCCTCTTTTTAATTCAATACAAAGAAATTTGATTGTGAAAATTGCTTGACAAAGTTTTGAATCGAGTCGGGACAAGTAATGAAGAGAGAAAAGAGGTGGTCTCAGATCCAACATTACTCATCAATAATTTGACTGGTAATGAATTACGGAGGTCTCGTCATCGACCCAAAACAGATGAAAATGGGACAAAGTGCCCAATAACAAATGAAAATGGATCTAACTTCTAAAAAGAAAAAAGAAAAAAAAATCTAAATAAAGAATAATCTAAAAAAAATAAAGACTAAAAATTATAAGTTCTAAAGAAGTGTATATAAAAACTAAAATATAATATATTATAAAAAGAGACTAATATATATAACCTTTTACACAATGAAAAGTATTAAAACAACAATATATAATATACATAAAAAAAGAGTTTTAAAATATACATATATTAACTAATAATTTAAATAATAATATTTAAATTTTATTTTAAAGAAAACAAAACGGAGCAGTGCGTTAATGGAAGCGTGGGGCGTGTAATCTTAAAGAGAAAGTAACATGGGCCAAAAGCCCAATATCCACAGAAGAAAAGAAAACAGATTAAAAAAAAAATAAATAAAATAAAAATAAAATAACAACAAAAAATTCCTCTGAGAACGGATGAAGTCGCCGTCCCAAACCTCGACGTCTTGACCCAAAAAAATTGAATCGCCGCCACCTGGGATCGTACGACTCACCGTCGTGATTTGATCAGCTCAACCTCCTCGCGGCGAAATACGTTCGCTTCTGTTCCCAACAGGTTTGTAAGTTTTGGATCAATTTCATGTTTTAAACGCTCTCCTCCTCTGTCATTTGCTTTATGTTCATATTGAAAGTGGATTTGCAACAGATGTTGGGTCAAACGTTGCCATTTGTTGTTGAGAGGAGTTTGAAGGGTGTCGAAGTGGTTTCAGATAAAAAAATGGGTGTTTCACGGGTTTGAGTTTGATTTGGAGAAGAGTACGAGAAGATGAAGTTTGAGATAGTGAAACATTTGGGGTTTCTGTTTGGTGGTGAAAGATTCGAAGAAAGCAAAATGGGTTTGTTATTGGTGAAAAATGGTGATGTTCGAAAACGGAAGGATGGAAAAGGGTTTGGAGATATAAAGGAAAGGATATCGTAGTATGCTTGTGAGAGATGATATGAATTATGAAGGTGAGTGCTTTTGTTGTTGTGGAAGTTTGGTTATGGAACTTCTTGTTGTAGGTTTTTGGGCTTCGTACGGTGAAAATAGAGAAGGGAGGTGGCTCCCTTTGTTTTTCCTATGAAGTGTTATGTTATCTGGTTGAGCTGTTGTGGGGTTTCTTTTAGAGGTTTGCTGCAAGGTTTTTTCTATATTCCCCTCCCCCCATCCATGTTGTGTGAAAAAATGGTCATGTATTGTGAATAATGCCAGCAGTGTGGGAATTTTACAGGCTGTGAATTTGTTGTTGTAGCAGAGTAGTTGTAGCTGGCGGTACGGTTTGCAGCAGGTTGTTGTCTGGTGTGTTGGGTGCAAAAGCTGCAGGTTATGGCTTGTTGGAGCAGACTTTGTCTGGTGTGGGTGTTGGGATAGTGATGTGATTCTTTTTCAGGGCATAACAGTTTTGATTCAAGGATATGGAACCAGTCACCGCAGGTATCCTACTCTTTCCACTTCCACATCTTTAGTGATCTGAGATTCCTTTGGTTTGGACACGGGAACATAGCCATCCTTACTCTTTTCATCTTTATTATCCTTACCAACTCCAGTGGCACAGGTTTTCATTGATGGGGTAGACCGCACAAAAGTGTCTTGACTTCCACCGCCAAGGGGTTTTCCATCTCTACTTGTTGAGCCTGGGTTTGGTGGGACCTGCGTAGGAACCGCTTTTGAGGTACTAAATTATGACGAGGTAGTTCGTGGAATCATACCAAAAGCTATAAAGCTTTCCTTACAATTTTGACAGACTAACGCTCCATTCTTAACATATGTGTAGAACTGGAACCTGGTATTACAGTGACTGCAAGCTGTTCAGAATGTCTGAAACTTCAGATTGGGTTCACATAACAATTTGTTTTATCCATGCTGCAGGAAATTTGTAATGTGGTGGAGAGGCCTGCGTGAAGTCCATCCTATTTTGGCAAGTTATTTTGTTGGTTTTGTGCATATCATTTAGGAAACGAACACAAGGTGCGTTACGAACCTGCTGCGAATTCTAATTACTTTCTGCATTGCTTTTTGCTGTCTATTATTTGGAAATTGTGGCTGATCTCTTCATTTCACTACTCTTCTTTTCCAATTTTTTTGAATTCTGCCCATTGCATTGTGTTGGTACCAGCCGAGCTCAAGTCACAATTGTTGTTGTTGCAGGTCTAGCTGTGGGCTGTCTCCTCTCTTTTATCAGGTGTAGGTTTCAAATTACGCAGATCCATAATGGTGATGGAGTTTGGGATGGATTGGAGTACTGAGCTGGCATTTTTGCATCGAATCCTTTACCGCCAACTCTCTGGCTTGCGTAGAACGCTTCATGATCTTGTAGAAGGAGTTATGTTCTACTGTGAATTTTCGTATCAAAACGTACGATCTACAGCTGGTACAATCTGCGCGTGAGACATTGTGGTACCAGCCTTCATTTTGGTGAATCACGTGTGCTCAATTTGTTATCGGTGGATGTATGGTTTGTTGTTTTGGATGAGTTGTGGCAGGGTAATAGGATTTGGTCTGATGTGTTGTTGACTTATTGTAGGAATTTTTCTGATGTGGCTAATCCATTCATACGAATTTGATGCAGTTTGTACGTTTTGCAGGTATTGGTGACGCTGCGCATTGTTTTAACAGGCTGCTGCAGGTTTTGAACATACGAGATAGGGATTGAGCATTTTGCCATTTTGCCGCAAATTGATGGGTAACGGTATGCCGCTGCAGGAAGGCCATCATGGGGTGAGAATGTTATTGGTATTTCCTTTGTGTATTTAAAATTACAAGCATCTTGGGTGGAGTTTTGCATCTAAAGAGCAATTCAGGAGGGGTATCGGTTTGAAACCATTCAGAGGATGCTTGCTTCTTGGAAGACACTAAAGGGTGAGGAAGACAGTTGATGAAACAGTGTTGATCAGCAAAACCACCAACCCACTGAATTGCCTCCTCTATTGTAGAAGCCACAAATCGGAAGTCCTTGCGACTCCTTCAAGATTTAATAAAACAAGAAAGACCACATGAAGCCTTTTTCATTGGATACGAGTGCACTGTGAAATGTTTAAAACCAGCATGATAAGAAACCGAGATGACATCATCAAGGTGCAGCACATGAGATCCCCAAATTAAAGCTCTGCTTGTTAGTTTGGCATCCACAGAGGCTTGGTTGGTAGTATCAAAAGAAGCTTGCTGAGTGTCATTTTTATTGTTATATTATCTTTGGATTACAAGTATTCATGGGCTATTTATGTAACTTCATTATTTGTTGAATCTATAAAACATCATTAAAATGATGGGCTTAACATCCTTGCATCAAGTTTCGGTGATTATTATGCCGTTTTGAACTTATCCGAAATCATGATGGCTCATAATAGCATGCACTTGAATATCCATGTGGATTTACCCCAACGATCATACTATCCAAATTCCCAACATCTTTGATAGTGAATTAAGCCATAAATCAATCCCGTGAATCAATCCCCTAATCAAATTTGGTTCTGAATGAGTTTGAGTCTTGATCAGCATGTAGATTCTCGAAATGTAGGAACATGACTTGAAATTATGAACTGGACTTATCCAAACCCATTATACTGAGCTTTATTGATCTTCATACATGACACATCTGTACTTATCTCAACCAGACAAATTGACTCACACACAACTGATCCAACTTGATAAACCAAACTTAACTGTCACCCTGAATACACATCATTTGAAGTGCACACCGAAATCTTGACCTTGAAATAGTGCTTGTTTGACTTCAATCATTATAATAACTAGAAAAAATATTATATTTTTTTGGATTTTCTTGAAATGAGTGTACAGATAAAATTTACACACGGGTAGGACAAATTTGGGGTATGACACCCGTCGGAATACTGGAAAACGTTCCAGTACGCATAGGACAATTCTACATCCCAACTGACTTCATAATCATGGACATCAAAGAGGACTCTGTTACCCCAATTATCCTAGGAAGACCGTTCCTAGCTACAGCCGGAGCTATTATAGACGTGAAGAAAGGAAGGCTAACATTCGAAGTAGGAGAAGAAAAGATATAGTTCATTCTCACCAAGTTCTTACAAGCACCAGCCATAGACGATACCTGCTATTTAGTAGATGTAATTGACGAATGCATAAGAGAACTTGAAAATGAAGAGACCACGTATTCAGAAATAATAAAGATTCAAATACCCGATATTTCTGAAGACGATGATTGGCGTAAACCGTATAAAGACGACAGCCTAAGCGAAAGCTTAACACTGACCCCAAACCATATGCCAGGTCCGAAGAACCCATCTTTAGAACTTAAAACACTACCCAAAAACCTTAGATATGAATTCCTAGACGATGAACTAAAAAGACCAGTGATAGTCAACGCCGACTTAGGAAAACTAGAAACCGTAAAGCTATTAGAAGTCTTAAAGAAGTACCCCACCGCGTTAGGCTATAACATAAGCGATCTAAAAGGTATAAGCCCTTCAATCTGTATGCATCGAATTACAATAGAGGAAGACTGTAAAACCTCTAGAGAGCATCAGAGGAGACTGAACCCCATCCTAAGCACTGTAGTCAGAGATGAAGTAAAGAAATTGCTAGATGCAGGAATCATCTATCCAATCTCCGATAGTGAATGGGTTAGCCCAGTTCATGTCGTACCAAAGAAAGGAGGAGTCACAGTAGTTAAGAACGAAAAAGGCGAATCAATAACAAAAAGAGTCGTGACTGGAAGCAGGATGTGTATTGATTATAGGAAGCTTAACAAAGCCACACGAAAAGATCACTTCCCCTTACCCTTCATAGACTAAATGTTAGAAAGATTAGCCAAACATTCGTATTTCTGCTATCTAGATGGCTATTCAGGATTTTTCCAAATTCCCATTCATCCTGACGACCAAGAAAAGACTATATTCACGTGTCCTTATGGTACTTTTGCTTACCGCCGAATGTCGTTCGAACTTTGTAATGCTCCAGCAACCTTCCAAAGATGCATGATGACAATCTTTGCAGATTTCATAGACGACATCATGGAAGTATTTATGGACGATTTCTCGGTATGTGGACAAAGTTTCGAAGGATTCCTACAAAACTTAGAAATGGTATTAGAACGTTGTGTAAAAGTGAACCTCGTCCTAAATTGGGAAAAATGTCATTTTATGGTCCGACAAGGAATAATTCTAGGACATGTCATATCAAGTAAAGGAATTGAGGTCGACAAAGCTAAAATAGAGATTATAAAAGATCTCCAACCTCCAAAATCCGTACGAGAAATACGGAGTTTTCTAGGACATGTCGGTTTCTACGGAAGATTTATAAAAGATTTTTCAAAAATCACAAAACCTTTGACCGGCCTGTTGATGAAAGATGTTGAGTTCGTCTTTGACGACAACTGTCTAAAAGCATTTGAAACATTAAAATCAGCCCTTATCACCGCACCGATTATGCAACCACCCGATTGGCGACTGCCGTTCGAAATCATGTGCGATGCGAGTGATTATGCCGTAGGCGCAGTTCTAGGACAAAGGAAGGACAAGAAACTCCATGCCATTTATTATGCCAGTAGAACTTTAGATCCTGCTCAAATGAACTACGCTACAACAGAAAAGGAACTTCTAGCAGTTATATTTGCGCTTGACAAATTCCATTCTTACCTAGTAGGAGCAAAAATTATCATATACACAGACCACGCTGCCATTAGGTACCTAATAAGCAAAAAGGATGCCAAACCAAGATTACTGAGATGGATCCTGTTATTACAAGAGTTTGACTTAGAAATCAAAGATAAGAAAGGAACCGAGAACGTTGTTGCAGATCACTTATCCCGAATAGAAGGCATCAAACATGAACCAGTACCGATAAATGACAATTTCCCGTACGAACATCTGATAGCCAAATTAGAAAGTGACATGCCTAACGTAATCTTGGAAGATCCAGAACTCGAAAAAGCCGTAGAAGCTGTCTATGCCCAAGTCACATTACCTTGGTATGCTGACATCGTTAATTACCTAGCTGCAGGCGTGCTTCCACCGGATCTCACTTATCAGCAAAAGAAGAAATTCTTCCACGATCTGAAACACTATTATTGGGACGAACCTCTACTCTTCAAGAGAGGGGCCGACAACATATACCGTCGTTGTGTCCCAGAGGAAGAAATAGAAAATATCATTTCCCAATGCCATTCAGCACCATATGGTGGTCATGCTAGTACATCCAAGACGTGCGCTAAGATTCTCCAAGCCGGCTTATTCTGGCCTAACCTCTGGAAAGACGTTCACATCGCTGTGCTAAAATGTGATCGATGCCAACGAACTGGCAACATCTCACGACGCGATGAAATGCCTCAGAAAGGAATCTTAGAGGTAGAAATCTTTGACGTATGGGGAATAGATTTCATGAGACCATTCCCGCCTTCTTTTGGTAATAACTACATACTCGTCACTGTAGACTATGTGTCTAAATGGATAGAAGCCATTGCTGCTCCAACAAATGACGCACGAGTAGTAATCAAACTTTTCAAAAACACAATCTTTCCCAGATTCGGTGTACCCAGACTCGTCATTAGTGACGGCAGATCACACTTCATATCGCGAATATTTGATAAACTTCTTTCTAAATATGGAGTCCGACACCGAGTAGCTACACCCTATCATCCGTAAACTAGCGGCCAAGTAGAGGTCTCGAACAGGGAAATAAAACAGATATTGGAAAAGACTGTCGCTACCTCAAGGAAAGATTGGTCATCAAAGCTAAATGAAGCTTTATGAGCTTATAGGACCGCTTTTAAGACACCAATAGGTACTACACCCTACAAATTAGTTTACGGTAAATCCTGTCATCTCCCTGTAGAATTAGAGCATAAGGCCTTCTGGGCCATTAAGACACTTAATTTCAACTACACCGAGGCAGGAGAAAAATGAATCTTGAACTTATACGAATTAGAAGAACTTCGATTGGACGCTTACGAAAATGCCCGTATCTACAAAGAACGAACTAAAAAGTGGCATGATAAATGTTCAGTCAAGAAACAATTCGGTGTGGGAGACATCGTACTGCTATTTAATTCAAGATTAAAACTCTTCCCAGGTAAACTAAAATCTAGGTGGTCTGGACCTTTTGAAGTGACTAAAGTACTTCAGAGTGGAGCTGTTGAAATTACCAATAAGACGAATGCACCGTTTATCGTAAACGGGCAACGTCTAAAACATTATAATAAGAACGAAAACAACCCTCAAGTCTGCAGTATAGCATTGCTTGAGCCTCCAGCTCAAACACCCGAATAGCTTGTCACCAAGCTATCGTCAGGCTTTAGACGTTAAAAACAACGCTTACTGGGAGGCAACCCAATTTTTCCCGCATTTTCCTCGTTACTGTATTTCACTCTCATTTTTATTTAAAATTCTACTTTGAAACTTTAACAAAAATTCTAAACTTAAAATTGCTACTATTTTTACTTTCTTTTATTTTAATATTTTATTTTATTTTTCTCTTTTATTTTTTGTTTTTACCGCCTTTTGTTTTTAAAAATTCTGACTTCAAATTTCTATTTTAAACTTTTCAGGATTTTAAAAGTCTTCAAACCTTCCTCCTGTTTTTCTCCGACTTACCTGTGAGTATGGCCGCGTACGACTTCACAAAGGTTCATTTTCAAGGATTAGCTCAAAAGGCAAGATTTGAAGCATTAACTGAGAGAGACATAGCCTTAACACTGTATTATGATAAGTCTACCATGGAGAAACTAGGAATTACTGATAGCATCCAATACCTGTTCAATCAATTAGGCTGGGAGAACACTTCTTTGAAAACCCGTTTTGCTACCTATAAGGACCTCACCTACGAATTCCTTAGTTCCTTCAGGTACTTACCCAACTATGGTTTTGGATCCAACACAGAGCTGATCACCTTTAGGATGTTTGGAATGGACCAAACCCATAGCCGGATGTCATTAGCCAACCTCCTAGGATTTCCTAGCGGACCACATGTGTTCATCAGTGCAGAAGATGATGATCTTGATTTTGAACTCAACCAGTTCTGAGGTAGAATCACAGGCAACTATCACCCTGACCCAAACAGCATGTATAATGATGACATTCATAACCCAGCTTTCAGATACTTTCATAAGATACTAGCTCACACCCTTTTCGGAAAAGAAGAAAATATTACTGCAGTATCTAAAGAAGAATTATTTATCACGTTCTGTGCTTCTCAGGGCCGTACAGTGAATGTCGTACCTTTTATGATGAGATTCTTCCGACGCCTCACTCAGGACCCACAATCACCTATTCTAATAGGAGGCCTCGTGACAATGATTGCCCACGAGCTTGGCCTCAGACTCCACCTAAATGCAAGCACTAGTTTTGACACCATCCGACCCATGAATATCCAGTTCTACTTTAACAGGCGCATTTTAAGAACTATGGGACCTGGACCTTACGAGTACCTCATCAATGACAAACCTGTCCAGCTATTCACATTGCCAAATCATCAGATGATAAGTATCCATAACAAGGACAACTGGGTTTATGAATTGGATGAGCCTATGGGACCTCCTTCACCTCAATCAACACCACAAAATTACATGTACGACAGTGATCACGTCTCTGAAGCACATGATTATATGTACTATGAGGATGCTGTATCCGAAGTTGAGGTAGACCCTACGACCCCTCCGCATTACAACACCTATCCTGAGCCCATTCCTGAGGAAACCACCGACAAAATGGATACTGTTCTGCTCCGATTAGACAACGTTGACGCAGCTCTGACCACCGTAAAAGAAGACATCACAAGCATACACAGCGAACTCGTAGTCTTCATGGACTTAGTCTGTGACTAGCTCGACTACTACGCCCGGAAGTTCGACGAATTGAAGGCACGAAAAGACTGAGATATTAGATTTAGTTTAGTTTAGTTTTTCTGCTTTCCGTCCGTTTTCAATTATTTTGATTTTTGCATTGTTAATTTCCTTATGTATTACATTACAATCATTCTAATTACTTGTTATTTCAATTGTATTCTTTATTCATTGATTCTGTTTTTACGTTATCCTATGTTTCTTAACCGATATAAAGCATTGCCATATCAATCCTAGGCCTCAAAATCATTGCAAGAACACCCCCATAGCAAAATTCTGCGTTCTGCAGATTTTACTGGTGTGACGACCGTCACAGAAGCCTGACGCTCGTCACACGGGTGACGACCGTCACAGAAGCCTGACGCTCGTCACACGGGTGACGACCGTCACGAGCCAAAAACTGTTATCTGCTATAACAGGGGTTGCATTTTCTCTCCCACTCTCATCCTTTCAACTTCCAATCATCACAAACTCAAACCCCACTTCCAATTTTCGTTTTCCCACCTTGCTCCATATATTCCAACTCCCATTTCAACTTCCTAATCCACTTCTGTAACATTTTTCACTCCACAGAACCAACTCAATCCACATTTCCTCAGCATCCTCCAACAATGGCGAGAAACAACGAAACCCCAGACCTCAGCAACATCGTGTTCAGCAACGGCGACTCCGGAGAGAAACAGCGAGCCAACTATATCGCCTTCCATCAATGGTCGCTACAGCCGACCCACTATCCGCATATCCCATCGCTCACGGAGCTCGGCCTCCTTGACGGCGTCACTTGGATGCTTCAAAGAGCCGGCATCTGGCACCTCTGCACAAGTCCGCAGCCGACGTACGAACAACTCACCCTCAAGTTCCTCAGTTCGTTCAGCTACTTCACTTCCAGCAGCGACCTCAGCCAACACTCTGGCGCCGCATGCTTCCGTATGTTCGGTACGAACTATCAACTGAACCAAAACCAGATTACCGACATCTTACAATTCCCTCGCGGCGACAATGCTCACCGCCGCCTCACCGAACAGTTTCAGCACGAAGCCTTTGCGCTCTGGTACCAGTTAACTGGAATCAATACCGATGGCTGGGATTCTCTGCATGCAACGCACATCCACAACCCGACCATCCGGTATTTCCACCGAGCACTGAGCAACACCATCTTCGCCCGGGATAGCAACCATAAGGTGAACTCGAAAGAGCTCTTCTTTCTCCGCTGTGTGTTCAACTCCGAGCCCATCAACGCCGCTCCGTTCCTCCTGGCCCACATTCAGGCCAACTGTAACCGTGGCTCTAAGCCATTTTACTTTGGCGGGATTGTTACTTCCATTGCACTCGAGCTGAACCTCGGTGACTGCCTCCAGCATCTCCATGCCATTCCCTCGGTATTCCTCGACACCAACCACTGCAGAGCTTCTCACCTCATCCGTTCCAGGGCCGATGGCAAGTACCACCCGGTCGTGCGTGGCAAAACCGTCAGAAGTATCATCCTGCCATCACGCACCCGGATGCACCCACAGGATCGTGCCAACTGGCTCTTTGACCTTAATGCCCCTGCTGCTACCGCTGCTCCAACTTAGACCCACACACAAGGTTCTGGTGACGAAATGCAAGACGAGCTGGACAGAATTGAGCAACCAGAGGCATCGCAACCACTTCCTTCTGAGGGCACATCCTACCGCCGCCGCCGCCATCGTCCAGAGCCCGACTACTCTGAAGAAGACCTTCGCCAATCCCTCGACCAGCAGGCCCAGATACTCGCTATGATGCAGCAGCAAAATCAGCGAGCAGAGCAGTTTGAAGCTTGGCATCGGACCCAAATGCAACAACTCCAAACCAGCCAAGAAACCATTACTGAGAACTTGGTGAATCTTACCTTGTAGTTCGAAGGACTCCGCGACTATGTCTATCACACCGGAGCACTGGACTTTGAGGCCTGAGCCGACCAAGTCAGAGCCAGAGGACGCGACAGAGGACGTGACCGAGGCAGAGGCCGTGATTAGTTATTTCTTTTCTTATTTGTTTACTATATTTTCAGTTTCTTGTATTTTCATTTCCCTTGTATTTCCCTCTCGCATTCTTTCAAATCAGTGGGGACACTGATTGAGATAGTGTGGGAGCGGAGCGTCTATTTCCCATTCCCTTGTACTTTTAATTCCGTAATTTCAATTCGAACATTTTCACGTTTTAGCAAATAAAAGCTCTTTTATATATCTTTTTCCGTTACGCAAACATCCCCGCTTTATTCGACATAAACAAAAAATTTTCGTTCGTTCCTCAAAAGCAAAAGCATCACGAGAATGCGCCCAAGTTCAAACCAAGTTTGAAACTCCGAGACGAAAATTCTAACAAAACCAGTACCGTCCTGACACCTTAGACCTCCGGTTTATGCGAGTCGGTTTCACTACCTACGTGTACCAAAGTTTCAAGTGTCTACGCAAACTCAGCCCCAAGTAGTTTATACTAGCAGTCAGCACCATCCTAAAACACTTCTAAGCGAGCGGCCAATGCAAATAAGTGTATGATCTCCAAAAAAGATGAAAAATCATGAAAACAAAGCCATTTAGCCCAAATATAAAGACGCGTTCCCTCTAAGTTAGGTGCTCCTCACCCGAGCATTTAGCCCAACGATACGAAAACTCATTGAAAAATCAATGGTATAAGCCTATGAGCAATGAAAAAGATCAAAACAGAAAGGAGATCATATTCACTAACAGGTTGACTTGCCATGAAGTGTATGGACAACGGGCTTAATGTGATTGCGCTAGAACAAACAGGGTGAACTTGACACGAGAACCTTGATACCGAGCTACAGTAGCATGACTGGGACCAATTTGCATAAGAAGGAGACCTCCGAAGACTTGTAGTCCAGTGTCGTCACCGTACTCGTTTTGTTCCTACTAAGAATCCCGGTTTTTCCCAACTTTCTGAATGAGGAAACTGCCTCGTGCTTGCCGACTTTTTCCTGTTTTACTTGAGGACAAGCAAAGATTCAAACTTAGGGGAGTTTGATAACACGAAATCGTATATATATATATATATATATATATATATATATATATATATATATATATATATATATATATATATATATATATATATATATATATATATATATATATATATATATATATATATATATATATATATATATATATATATATATTGATGCATAATTCAACTAATGTTTGACTGTTTTCAATCCGATTTCGAGTTCTTTCCATGTTATTTGTCTGATATTTTGCAGGTATTTGATGATCATGTCTAAACAAAGCAATATGAAGAAAAGAAGCAATTAAAGATGAAATATGGACGAAAACCAGATGAAAACAACATGAAAAACGCATAATGCATATTTTGCTGCTGTGACGACCGTCACACCTCCATGACGACCGTCACACGGGTGACGACCGTCACACGGGTGACGACCGTCACACACCATGACGACTGTCATGCAGGCAAAAATGCACAACTTCAATTGAACGTGCAAAATGCAGTTCCAAGTCCCAAATAATGAACCACTACTCCCTGATATTTCTGCCTCCAAGTCCACCTTCTTCAAATTACAATCGTTAGAATTCTACTTCTATAAAAAGGGAAGGAGGGGAGCTGAGAAAGGGAGCCGCATTCAGACAACGAAGTGCTGCCCAAATTTATTTTCAGAGCAAAAATTTAGTTTTATTCTTTCTGTTATTTTGTTTCCTTTCCTTATTCCTGTATTCCATTTCGACAATATTCGTTTATGCGCTCTATTGGTTTGAAGGCATAATCCTGCCGACATCGTTGGGATTTGGCCAAAAGCCAATTGGATACTGTTGCGGTGAAAATTTGATATCAAGTTATTAATTAACTTGAACCTTATTTCTTTTACAACCGGTCTTTAATTTATCCAAAGGATAGGTCTAAAGAAAGAAAGAACCTTTTGTGCGATGTGACAACAACGCTTTAGAGATTCGGGGATTCGGGGGTTGGTTATATCTAGGGAAGGTATTAGCACCCTAAATATCTGTAGTACTCTACAGGAACCTTTTGTTCAATTAATTGCTAAAGTTTGAAACATGCATTATGGTTTAATTGGGAATTGGGATAAAACAAAATAAAGGCCTAAGTGGTTTTCTAAGTTTGCTCGCAAAGGCGTCGCGCTTTTTGCCTACGTATCCTGACTAGGATAGAATCAGAGCAATCGTAGTTCACCTCACAAGGGGGAAGAACACTTGATGATGATCAAGGTTCAAGGGGAACAAACATGACAATGTTTGTGTGGAGTTTGACAAAACTCCCTAAACTAAATTGTAAAAGGGGGAAGTAAGAAATCATGACGATGATTCTTACACAGAGTTGACGAACTCTTTCCTAGGGTTCTAGTTGAAGAACACTCCTAGTATGGGTTTCTTAGACTTCAAGCAAAGTCTAAAGGCTTCTAGTCTAGGGTTAAGGTGACTTAACAAAGTCAAGGGATAGCAGAGATTTTGGTCCAAGACATTGACAGTCAAGTGGACAGACCTTCCTTTGGAGGGACAGTATCATCGGCAACTGGACGAAAGCTAACGAGCTCCGTCGCTTAGGGATAAAATAAAATACAAACATCATTCAAACATTCATGGTGACAACTAAATACAAAGATTAAAGATGGAAAGCAATGATGACAATCAGAGCAATTGTTTTGGTACGAGAACCGTGACGATAGTTCGCACCTGGAATACCGTTAACAGACAGATGAGATAAATATAAAAATAATTCAAGGTAAAAATTCTAACATGTTGACAAACATATATAGATATGATAACAATCAATTTTCCTGAGAAAACACAAGAGGAAACCTTCTAAATTTCATCTGCAACCAAATAGGGTTAGTACCGTTGACGCGCGGATTGCGCACCATAAAACGTGGTGAAAAAAAAAATAATCAAACATGGAAAATAAAATTATGACATGAAAGTACACATTAAAATAAACACAATGAAAAAAGAACGGGTGAAAAACGATAAAAAATGAGAGAGTTACGAATTTTTGAAGTTTATGTACAAAAATAGGAAAAATAATAAAAGGGTTCGACCTCCACCCGGATCGAACCCTGGTCATGATGGTGAAAGGTATAATTGCGCGCATGTTCTTACCGCTGGGGCGGCTGTTACATCCATTAATCAAATGGAAACAATATGTATACAAGGCTCGTTTTGAATCATGGCTGGGCAAAATACATAATCAACACCAAATACGTTTTATACCGTATCTCACTAACCGCTCATCGGATCGAGACAAATTTTATATGTAAATTGGGTAGAAAAATGAGAGGAAGAGGATGGTGATGTTAGTTTTTCCAAATTGTTCACCTAGTGAAAAAAACGCTGACTGGTGTGTGTGTGTGTTTTGAATGCATGGAAACATAATCGAAACCAAATACGTTTTATACCGTATCTCACTAACCGCTCATCGGATCGAGACAAATTTTATATGTAAATTGGGTAGAAAAATGAGAGGAAGATGATGGTGGTGTTGGTTTTCTCAAATTCTTTTCCCTACTCAAAACCCGATAGGGTGCAAGTTTCATGGTTTTGGCTTGCAAATTGAAATGGTCAGCTTGGTATACACATGCTATAAGTCAAGTAAAGGCACATACACATCATATATGTCATATATAACAGATAGCAAGCACAAATTGAGCCAAAGCATGAGTAATTGTGACTGTTGTGCATAAGTTGCAAATCACATAACATGAACATGCATGACAAAAGTGATTTTTGGTTCTTGAGTGTTTTGTGTGATTCCAACTGTTCTAACACCTTAAATATATCATATGAAGTGTGTGTAGATGAAAACATTTCAACTGGAACACATGTGTAAGCATATAGCATTCAAATTGCAAATTGAAGCACTTATGTGTGTGTGAAGCATAATGTGATGTGAAACTTTGTACAGTCAAGTTTTCATGGTTTGAATCATTCACACACATTTCATATGATCATGTGGAGCTGTAGAAATACTGAGATAACATGTACAAGCAAGTGTGATCAAATTGGCATGTGAATATGAAGCATTTTGAACATTATGGACCAATATGCATGATAAGGGACAGATGAAGTTCTAATCCAAATTCAAGCAAACTAATCACTTGGACAGCATAAATACATGATATTGAGATGGTCCAAACATTAAAAATCCATAGAAAGCAACTGTCATGTGATTTGGCTAGTTAAATGCAAGTTGTAAACATAACAAGGCATATGAAGAAGTAAAGCTTGACATGATGGTTTTTATCACAAGATGAGCATTTAGACACTTTTAATATGTTCAACTTAAGGTGTACAAGTCATTAATTTTGACAGAAAACAAGCCATAGGCAGAAATCAAGTCTTGGTGCCTTTGTGTATTTTTGTGATATTTGGTACAAAGAGTGAAATTTGGATGTTGTGCTCAAATCAATCAAAGGAGTGCATACACATGTGGTATATGATATTTAAATCATGCTAGAACAATAGAAAACATCATTTCATGTTTTGTTTCAAAAATGAGCAAAATGTGAGAATTGGTGCATTCATGTGTTGGTGTCAACATGTGAATTTCACAATCATACCTCAAATCAACAAGATAAATACATAGACAAGTTATAAGTGGTCATTGTGAGGTGTGTGAGTGATGTTTTGCTGAAGAGCAAGCTGTTTGCAAAAATCAAGTTGTGGTATCATATGTCACATTATGTTTTGGATTGAATATGGAAATTTTGATGCAATGATAATGAGATAGAACTATACACATGGACATACTCAGCATATTGTTTGAATTATGTTGAACTGATGTAAACAGGTTAGTATGCTTTTATACCAATGAGGATGAACTAAAACAGCAGCCATGAAACAGAAGTAACAGCAGGAACATCGCTAGCAGCAGCAATAAAACAGAATACCAACAGTATGGTTTTCAAACAGAGCTATGACCTTGTCAAACTGTCAAACATCATCTAATGATCCAATCTCACAATATGTTCATCCTACTGCTTCAAAACCAACATACATACTCACAGCAGCAAAAGAACACATAATGTTATAGTATGAATAAGCACATAGCAGTACATGCATTGAAAACCACATGACCTCTTACTGCTACATCCAAACAGCATTATGGAAAACATTATTTAACAGCATGTGCTAATCCAAGAACTACCAATATTCTTTAACATTAGTAAACATCTTTACCAAAACAGAATGTATAATAACAAATGAACAAAAACAGTAGGATGTCATCATCTAATATCATGCTAAACAAATCCACACATATGCTTCAAAGATGTGTTCTTATAAGATGTGATGCATGAAATTAATAAGGATTAAGTTACATACCTGTTAGAGAGTTGTCAAACAAGCCAAGATGCTGAGAAAAACCAGAGCTTTGGATCCAAGTTCTTGCTTTTGTAGGCTTTCTTGAACTTCAAGCAACAATCCAAGTGAGAGGTCAAAATGATTTCTGTCCACTTCTGGTGATCAATGATGGTTTAGACAGCTTATATATGTTGTATTTGAGGTGTTCAAGAGTTCAAAACATTAACAAGATGCTTGGATCAAGTTTTGGTGGTTTTTGAGGACTTAAGTCAAAGAAAGTTTCATGGAATGTTGACTTTTTGATTTTGTGATTTTTTGGGTGGTTTAATGGTTGGTACACCTCATATATATGATTTAGAGAGTGTATGGATGGTTGTTTGAGGTTTGGAATGCATAGAACTCAAAGTAGCATCAAAGTTGCAAATGCTGATTTTTGGGCATTTTTTGACAACTTTGGAGATTTTGCAAATTTGGAGTGAAAGAGAGATGTAATGAGGTGCTTGCTTCTAGCAGGTTTTTAGAATGATGTTGATCTCTCTAATGAGGAGTTTGTAGCCTCTATTTATAGAAAAAATGAGTGAGGAGCTTGCTTGGCTACTTTGCTTCACCATGAAGAAAGCTTGATATTTTTCCTTCCAAATGCCAACTTGCTTAGCTTT
Organism: Lathyrus sativus; assembly: GCA_963859935.3. Taxonomy (NCBI): domain Eukaryota; kingdom Viridiplantae; phylum Streptophyta; class Magnoliopsida; order Fabales; family Fabaceae; genus Lathyrus; species Lathyrus sativus. The sequence goes on from OZ012741.1 coordinate 28,349,697, forward strand.
TCTGATTGCTAGCTGTTCTCTTCACTCAATTGGCAAGTTAGAATGATGTTTTTACAGAGAAATCACAGCCTAGAGGCTTGGTAGAGTGGCTGGAGCAGAAATGACTTTCCACCTCATGCTTGGAAAGGTCAAAAGTTTCAACTTAGGCAATGAACCTACCAATTTTAATTCCATGAGCTTTCCTTGCTATTTCTTTGATTCAACCTGCTTGAGATGATTAATATATCAGATAGAAGGAGTTTGTCACATTGAAATTGATCCACTTGAGTGCTAGAGGTGCTTTTGCAAAATTCAACAATGTGGGACAAAAGTGACAAATTGCCAACTTTGAACACATGTATCTCTCAGCTCATAAATCCCCTTGAGATGCTCTTGTACTTTTTAGAAAGCCCTCACATAGTACTAAAACATTGATGTTCATTGGAAGTCTTGATTCTATTTGGAACTATGTGAAAAATGTTCTTGAAGTGGGCTGATTTTAGGGTTCTTAAGTACAAAACACTTAGAAAAATTCTAAGTTTTTTTTTACCCCTCTTGAAATGTTTTCTTCTCTATCTCACAAACCAAGCATTTTCTGACTTTGGACCACTAGGACACTTTTGTAGAGCTTGTCAAGAGCTTTCAAATGGCTTTGGAACCACCTCAATTGAGTGTGTGGTTAGGAAGTTAGGGTTTTGCCCCTTTCGAAACCCTAATTCCCGATTTTTCCGATAACTCCACCATCCTTGATCAAATGGTCATGAAAATTGATATGTAGGCTCATATTGATATATGGAACATTTTATCTTCACACCTTGAAGCCTGAATCCTTAATCTTGAGAAGCCGATTTTCGACGTCGGCGCGATCGATCGGTGGCTACCGAGTCGACTGCGGCGTTCTGGACATCCTGTGACTTTGCAATCTTTTGAGTAGACTTCATTAGTCCATATGAGCTCTATGAACCTCAATTCCCATATTAGAATGCCTTTTAAAACAAAAGTCAAACGACAGTTGACTTTTCATCTGTCAAAAACCCTAATCGGGTGCCTGTACTGCGCTGCTCTCGATTTTGATGCACAAACCTCAAATTGACTTGTCTCTTGACCTTGTATGATGTCTTTGAATCTTCTCACATCTCAAATTCATTCAAGTCCTTGATTAACCACACATACTGTTTCCCGATTTTGCCGCGCGAAACCCTAATTTACTTGTAACTTCACAATGAAACTTTGAACTGGATTATTGTTAAAATAAACTTATGATGCATGATTCTACTATGATTATGAGGATCTAAGGTGGTCAAAATTTGGGGTATGACAGTTGCCCCTATTTAAATATCTTCACTAGATGAAACTGAGGATGACAATCCTCGGGGGATCGTAGTGAGAGGTATTTAAATACAGAAGAACCAGAAATTTTGTACCTTAGATCCGATGTTATGCAAAGGATAAATGCCCAAATGCTATGAGTCCTAAATGATGTTTTATGATGCTTGAAAATGCAAGGCACACAAAAAGGTAAAAACAGACTGCCATCCACTGGGGAATAGTCTCTGGAGACTCGACATACCGGGAACGTCCTTATAGAAGGACACACACTGGGGAAGAGAAAACTTAAACCTGAATATCAGATAGTTCAGACATGACTAAATGATAACAACTGAGAACATAATTCTGATTGGAGGAGCGGAACCTGACGAGGACGACCGTTTACTGGGGAAAATGGGTACTTCACCGGGGAAAGAGATGTATTCCACCGGGGAAGAAGATACTTTCCACTGGGGAAAAGGTAATTCCACATGGGAAAATGAAGTAATTTGAGTTAAACCTTGCTGGGGATGATCAGACAAGGCCTTCCTGTAGTGAAGAGTTCAAACGGGATCTTCAGGAATGGACTATAAACAAAACCGGACACACGGGGGATACTAGTAACGACTAGATCTCCAGGACCAGACTGGAAAAGCAAAGACCTGCTGGGATAAAGGTGACTACCAACCCAGAGCAAAAGGTAAGAAAAAACAGGAATGCCAGTGACAACTGGACTTTAGCTGACGGTATCGGTGACGACCGAAGGAAATGTTAAATGAATAAACAACCATACCAGTTACAACTGGATTTTCACAGAATTTGGTGACGACCAAACAGTGATGCCGGATAAGGATGCCAGTGACAACTGGACTTACTGGGGAATGTTGGGTGACAACCACAAACAGCAATTTGGGTGAGAATGCCAGTTACGACTGGACTTCAATGGGGAGGTTGGTGACGACCAACACACGATACCAATGACAATTGGATTTAACAATGCCAGTGACGACTGGACTACATGGGGATGTAATAACAATTACAAATCAAATGCTTTGGTTGGAGGGTGCCAGTTACAACTGGACTTGACTGGGGATGTTGGTGACTACCAACACACGATACCAATGACAATTGGATTTAAGGATGCCAGTGACAACTGGACTTTACTGAGGAAAGGTTGGTGACGACCAACAAACATAGGGGTGTCAGTGACGACTGGACTTCACTAGGGGAAGTGTAGGTGACGACCAACAAACACACGGTGCCAGTGACGACTGGACTTTGAAAAGTTGTAGTGACAACTACGATATAAAACAATGCATGCCAGTGGCGACTGGACTGGTAGCAATAAATGGAGAATGAGATATCACAACACTGGGGAGAGGGGAGAGCCACACTGAATCCTGGCTGGGTGATGTAAATAGTCTGAGCTGCACTGAGGAATGGAGCTTAATCAAGTCAGCCCGCAATGCACAAGTAATCACTGTCTTTGATAACCCTGTCGAGGGTGAGTTCTTCAACCTCGCATGATGGTTTCTTTAGTCTTGGTTACTACACATGACCAAAGGCGATCCAAGTGAACATATTTGTTAAGTGCTTCAACTGGGGAACGACACAAATGTATATCAATGCTCCTGCCACCTCGAGACATCAGGGGGCGTATGACCTTACTGAGTGTTTCACAAGTTAAAGCGTTCGCTTTTGTTAATCTTTTTCAAGTTTTATTATGAAAAATTTTGACCTCTTACGTTTTTTCAAATCCCTAAATGAACAACGTTTTGCATAACAAAAATGGTAAAGGAAAGTCATAATTGTAAACAAAAGAATGGCTCAAGACTGATTTTATTCAGGAAGGAGATCTTGCCAATGGCCAGATTCCGTAGAACATTTTACAAGTGAAAAATGGCAATTGTGGAAAGGTTACATTGAATCCCCATGACCATTTATCCCCTAAAGGTTAGAATTCACCAACATCCTTTGTTTCTGATGAGAGCGACCGGAAGTGAGCTTTCTCTGTGCGACTTGCTGCATTGGTGACAACCTTCTGATGCAGTGAAACGCCTTTGTCCCTAATTTTTGCCTGGATCGCCCTTTCGGGTTTTCAATCCACCGGGACGCTCATTTTTGCCTAAGTCGCCCTTTCGGGTTTTCAACTTAGCGAGCTTTCAATTTTTTCTCTTTTTCTCTTTTTTCATTTCTTTTTACCCTAACTCTTGCATAAGTCGCTCTTGCGAGTTTTCGACTTATCGGGCTTTTCTTAGGCGTAATATTTTCTGACTGCATCAGAATTTATTGGATGAGTAAGCTGCTCTCCATCCATGGTTGTGAGAATCAACGATCCTCCTGAGAAAACTGTCTTCACAATGAAGGGGCCATCATAGTTAGGCATCCATTTTCCTCGGGCGTCTTTATGGACTGGTAAGATCTTCTTCAATACAAGCTCACCTTCTCTGAACTCCCGGATGCGGACCTTCTTGTCAAAGGCTCTTTTGATCCTTTTCTGATATACCTGGCCATGACACATTGCAGATATACGCTTTTCGTCAATTAAATTCAATTGGTCAAATCTTTCCCTGACCCATTCTGCCTCTTCCAGCTTTGCTTCCATTATAACCCTTAACGAAGGGATCTCGACTTCAATTGGGAGTACAACATCCATCCCATACACTAAAGAGAAAGGGGTTGCCCCTGTTGAGGTGCGGACTGATGTTCTGTATCCGTGTAGAGCAAACGGTAACATTTCATGCCAGTCTTTGTAAGTTTTCACCATCTTTTGTAAAATCTTCTTGATGTTTTTGTTAGCTGCCTCAACAGCTCCGTTCATCTTTGGACGGTATGGAGAAGAGTTATGGTGTTCAATCTTGAATTCATCACACAGTTCCTTCATCACTTTGTTGTTCAGATTGGTTCCGTTGTCTGTGATAATTCGGTTGGGAATCCCGTATCGACAGATTATCTCTTTCTTGATGAAGCGAGCCACCACTTGTCGGGTTACATTGGTGTATGAAGCAGCTTCGACCCATTTGGTAAAATAGTCAATGGCGACTAGAATGAAACGGTGCCCGTTGGAAGCTTTTGGCTCAATTGCCCCAATCATATCGATGCCCCACATTGAGAAAGGCCAGGGTGATGACAGTACATTCAGCAATGTCGGAGGTACATGCACTTTATCTGCGTAGATCTGACATTTATGACACTTCCTGGAGAATTGTATGCAGTCATTCTCTAAAGTCAACCAGTAATACCCGGCTCTCAAAATCTTTCTGGCCATCACGTACCCATTGGCATGAGTACCGAAGATCCCTTCATGGACATCTTTCATTAACAGCTCTGCTTCTCTTTTGTCAACGCATCTGAGTAGTACCATGTCATGATTTCTTTTATAAAGCACACCATTGCCGAGGAAGAACTTTGACGCTAGTCTTCTCAAAGTTTTCTTGTCAAGAGACGTAGCATCTGTCGGATATTCTTGTGTTAACAGAAAGTTCTTTATATCGTGGTACCATGGTTTACCATCTGTCTCTTCATCGATCATATGACAGTAAGCAGGTTCTGTTTTTCGCTCAATCTTGATGAGAGTAGCATCACTAACATCCCGGACTTTCCACATGGAGGCTAACATGGCTAAAGCATCGGCAATGTGATTTTCAGCCCTGGGTACATGCTTGAAGGTGATTTCATCAAAATACTCGATCATATCGACAATGTAAGCCCTGTACGGGATCAAGTTTTCATGCCGGGTTTCCCAGTCACCTGTAACCTGGTAAATGACCAATGCTGAATCTCCGCTCACTTCTAGAGTTTTAATCTTGAGGTCAATGGCTGCCTCAAGGCCAAGGATACATGCCTCGTATTCTGCAATGTTATTTGTACAATCAAAATCCAGACGCGCTGTGAACGGCGTGTAACCACCTTCAGGACTCATTAAGACAGCCCCTACTCCGTGTCCGCTGTAATTTGAAGAACCGTCAAACATCATCCTCCAAGGAGAACTTGGTGGTGAGTCTTCAACAGGACCAACCTTTTCACAATCTTTTACTGCCATAATGTCTTCATCAGGAAAATCGAGCTTAACAGACTCATCATCTTCAACTGGTTGTTCTGCAAGGTAATCTGACAAGATACTGCCCTTGATAGACTTCTGGGTCGTGTACTGAATGTCGTATTCTGATAATAACATGTGCCATCTGGCGAGCCTTCCAGTCTGAGCAGGTTTTTCAAAGATATATTTGATTGGGTCCATTTTTGCGATTAACAGAGTAGTATGGCAAACCATGTACTGTCGTAACCGTTTGGCGGCCCATGCTAAAGCGCAACATGTCTTTTCAAGGAGTGAATAACGGCTCTCACAATCAGTAAACTTCTTGCTTAAGTAATAGATGGCATGTTCCTTTCGTCCGGATTCATCCTGTTGACCCAACATACAGCCCATGGAACTTTCTAGAACAGTAAGGTACATGAATAACGGCCTTCCCGGAACCGGAGGTATCAAGATGGGCGGTTCTTGCAAATAACTTTTGATTTTGTCAAAGGCCTGCTGACAGTCTTCATTCCAAACCACTGGTTGATTTTTGCGTAGTAGTTTGAAGATGGGTTCACAGGTCGGTGTCATGTTGGAAATGAACCGAGATATGTAATTTAATCTGCCCAGAAAACCTCTGACCTGTTTTTCTGTTTGAGGAGCCGGCATGTCTTGGATGGCGCGGACTTTGTCTGGGTCTACTTCGATTCCTCGTTGACTAACAATGAAACCAAGTAGCTTTCCTGACCTTACTCCGAAAGTGCATTTGGCAGGATTCAACCTTAGTTGATACTTTCTAAGTCTTTTGAACAGCTTCAGGAGGTGCTCTAGATGATCATCTTCGCTTCGAGACTTTGCAATCATATCGTCGACATACACCTCAATTTCTTTGTGCATCATGTCATGAAATAGAGTGACCATGGCCCGCTGGTAGGTGGCTCCAGCATTTTTCAAACCAAATGGCATAACTTTGTAACAGTAGGTTCCCCACGGCGTGATGAAGGTAGTTTTTTCCATATCATCTGGATCCATTTTAATCTGATTGTAACCCGAGAAACCGTCCATAAAAGAGAACACTTCGAAACGAGCTGTATTGTCTACCAATGTATCAATGTGTGGCAGTGGGAAGTCATCTTTCGGACTGGCCTTGTTCAGATCCCTGTAGTCTACACACATTCGGACCTTACCATCCTTTTTCGGTACTGGAACAATGTTTGCTACCCACTCAGGGTATTTGGATACAGCCAAGAACCCTGCATCTACCTGCTTTTTTACTTCGTCTCGGATTTTGAGTGCCATGTCTGGCCTGGTTCTGCGGAGCTTTTGTTTTACTGGAGGGCATTCTGGTTTAAGCGGCAGCTTGTGAACCACTATGTCAGTGTCTAGACCCGGCATGTCCTGATAGGACCAAGCGAACACATCCACATATTCCTTCAGGAGTTCTTTCACTTGTTGTTTGATGTCTGCCCCGAGGCTTGCCCCAATCTTGACTTCCTTTTTGTCATCTTCCGAGCCCAGGTTAATGACTTCAATCTGCTCTTTGTATGGTTGGAGTTCCATGTCTTCGTCTTGAGTTAGTCTTACCAGTTCATCGGGAATTTCAAGATCTTCGTCCTCCTCTTCAGCTTGGTGAATTGGTGAATCAAAGTCAGGAGGAGATGCCTGGTCATGGGAATGAATGGGTTTTTGGATGTGGCTGCAGATGGGGAATGGTTTAATTTTATTAAACATACAAAGATAAATGCAGCACACAAAAAAGAAGATTGCTTTCGGGTTTTTTATGATTGCCATTTTTTCTTTAAAAGTGAAAACGAATAAAAGCATCAAAAGCAAATGAGGAATTTAGCAAAACAGTTCATTTTCATTGATGTATTTTGAAAGTGCGGGGCCCGTACAAAACATTCCTATGACCTTGGGCACGGTCATGGAGTTTTAAAACAACAAAACAAGAAAAAGACACAAAGCAAATTACTTTAACTCGTGACAAACTACAGGAACATCAATGGCCTCCCAGTTGCTCAAGGGAGATTTGCACCGATACACTAGATGCCCGATGTATTCACTTTCTTCTTCGTCTCCTACGGCGTTGACTTGGGACCCGCCGCTGATGAATATTTCTTGTATTGTCCTGGGACGCCTCTGGTCTAGTGTAGTGTCTTCAGCAGGAGTTGGTTTGTAACCCAACCCCTGTCGATCCATCTTCGGCTGTACTTCAATAATTTCTCCCCATCCTGCGGGAGTGCCTTCTGCGAGCGCTGCTCTGATACTTTGAGCGGAAGCGAACGATGGACTACCTTTGGCTACCGTTTCTTCTACTGTTACTGCATGGGCTATTTCCAGAGCTTGAAATGAGGTTTCCAGAGCACCTTCTTCTGCTTCAATGTATCTGAAAGATGACAAGTTGCTTACCATAAAGTCTTCCTCCCCATGCACAATTATCAGTTGGTTATTTACCACATATTTCAGTCTCTGATGCAAAGTTGATGCTACAGCCCCTGCTTCGTGTATCCAGGGTCGTCCCAACAAACAGCTGAACGTCGGATTGATGTCCATTACCTGGAATGTTATTTCAAATACATGCGGTCCAACCATGACGGGTAATTCTACTTCTCCAATAACAGCCCTTCTGGATCCATCGAAAGCCTTCACGATCAAAGGCGTGGGCTTCATCTCTGCTCCTGTATAGGCTAACCTTGCGAGTGACCTTGCAGGCAAGACATTCAAAGAAGACCCATTATCAACCAGGACTCGTGCCAATGTGTCTTCTTGGCATTTGATGGAGATGTGTAATGCTTTGTTGTGATGGCGACCTTCTTTCGGTAACTCGGCGTCACTGAAGCTCAGCGTGTTATATGCTGTGATATTGGCTATTACTGAGTCAAATTGCCCCAGCGTGATGTCCTTAGTTACGTGGGCTTGTTGAAGTACTTTTTGCAGAGCCTCCCGATGGGCGGGAGAATTCATCAATAGAGAAAGGACGGAGATTTTAGCCGGCGTTTGGTGGAGCTGGTCTACCACCTTGTAATCACTCTTCCGAATAATTCTTAAAAATTCCTCATCTTCACCTTCAGGTCTGGGCGCTTCTTTGTTGTGAGTTTCCGCCGGGGTGGTGTCTTTTGGAGTAACTATGGTAATCTTGGGCTGGTAGATTCGACCGCTGCGGGTCATTTTGCTAGTACCCACGATGTTTGTAACATTATCTTGTTCCTTCTTTATCTCTTCATTCTGATCTGTTCTCTTGGATACTGTCAAGTCATACCTCCAGGGGACTGCTTTTGTATTATTGTAGGGAAACGGCTTCGGCCTTTGGATCACGACTGATCAGTGTTGGTTGATTACCGACCTGTCAAACATGGGTTCTGTATTTCTAGACGCCCGAGTCCACTTATCTTTGTTTGGTTGATCAAAAGTAGGCTTTATTACTGCAACATTTTCACTTTGGATCTTACCGCAGACTTGCAACAATCCTTCGTCAATTAAACTTTGGATGTCTCTTTGTACCGTACCACAACTGGCGGCATTGTCGGAACACTTCCCACAGTTGGCGTGATTGTTCTGGATATAACCTGCCTTTACAAGTTTCTCATGCAACATCTTCAGTGGAGTCTTGATTTCTGATACCTCAGTGATTAATCTCTCAGTTGAAGAGTCGTCTACAGCATTAACTCCTCCATGGTTTGGCAATGGGTTACTTTTGACGTTCGGTGGAATATCATTGAAGGACAGGATCTTTTTCTCAATCAATTCCCTTACCAAATGTTTTAAAGCAAAACAGTTTTCCAAGTCATGGCCAGCGGCACCTTCATGAAACGCGCAGTGGGCGCTTGGATTGTAATGAGGAGAAGTTGTATCAGGATTCAACGGTCTCGTGGTCACTAAACCTTCTTGCACCAGCGAGGGGTACAGTTCTGTGTAAGTCATTGGGATCTGAGGGAAATTCGGCTTGTTTGTTGGTCTTCTATTTTGGAAATTCTGGCGGGGTGCCGGAGCTCGAGGTTGTTGATGTTGTGGGAAGGGTGGAGCGTTGAGCGCTCTTTGTTGCATTTGTTGTTGATAACCAGGTGCAGGCTGTACTGTCTGGTAGTTTGGGCGGGTGAAAGCGGGAGTTACAGCTGCCACATATGGTTGTGCGGCATACTGTGGTGGGTACATTGCTCCGGGGTAACCTTGTTGAATGTAACCAGGCTGCATCGGTTGATTGTAACTCAGATAGGGTTGCTGTTGATATGGCTGCTTTCGTGTACGTACCCCTTTTCCACTGGTGATGGCGTTAGTTTCTCCTTCCTTTTTCTTGTGGAACGGATTACTAGCTTTCTTGACCTGGCCACTTGAGCTACTGGAACTACCTGTTACCCTTCCATTCTTCAGCCCTAGTTCCACTCGGACTCCAACGGCTACAATGTCCGAAAAACTAGCAGACACGCTGCTGATCATCTTTTCGTAGAATTCTGGTCGAACGGTATCAACAAACCAGTCGGTTAATTCCTTTTCACTTAGAGGAGGTTCCACCTGTGGAGCCATTTCCCTCCATCGTTGGGCATACTCCTTAAAAGATTCAGAACTCTTTTGAGACATACTCAGTAACTGCCTTCGATCTGGGGCCAGATCCATGTTGTATTTGTAATGTTTGATGAAGGTATTGGCTAAGTCTTGAAAACTGAGAATTCTGGACTGGTCTAGACCCAGGTACCATTTTGCCGGAGCACCCTTCAAACTATCTTGGAAGCAATGGATCATTAATTTGTCGTCTTCAACATAAGCCGCCATTCTTCGGCAATACATAAGGAGATGTGTTCGCGGGCAAGAAGCCCCTGAGTATTGGTCAAAATTGGGGATTTTAAACTTTGGTGGAATTACTAACCCAGAGACCAAACACATGTCCTGGGTATCTGCCCCAAATATATCATTGCCCTCCATAGCCTTTAACTTTCTTCCCATCGTTTCCACCCTTTCTTTTAATCTCTCGTGTTCTTCATTTTCTCCTTCGTACTCTTCCTGATCTTCGACCGCTGGCTGATAATTATGGAACATTGGGCGCACCTGCGCTTGCATGGTTGCCTGAGTATAAGTAGGGATTGCCTGGGGTATTTCTCCTCTTAAAGGGACATTTTGCTGATTTATCGGCGGTGGATGCAGAAAATCCGGAGGTAAGCCATATGGTGGATTGTTGGCGATGGTGACAGCTGTTGGAATTGGATCGATAGCTGCATTAGTAACTTCAGAAACTACGGTAGCCTGTGTATCCATCTTCGCTCTTATTACCTGCAAAGCTTCCATAATCTGTTTGATTCCACCTCGGAGATCTCCGAGCTCATCGTCAATTCTTTCGATTTCTAGGTTCTGTGCCTCCATGATCTGGCGAGCTCGAGCTCTTGTATTGTACTTGTGTGTTGGATTCAGTGTGCTCCCCTCTGTTGAAGGATCAGACAACGGGATGAGACACGACACAGGAGACGACACTTATGCTATGTTTATGATATGCTTATGATATGCGGATGCAATATTTCGAACATTCAAGGGGTCTTAGAACGCCATTCATAGATTTTAAGAACGGGAAAACATTACAGACACTTCTTGCATCCCTCTACCGGGGAGTTTCACAACAGTTGGAAATTGAAATACAACTTTTAAAATAAAGATTACAAAATAGCTCAAAAGATCCTGAACTATCTAACTCGAAGATCCCCCTTCTTCTGGTTGATTCCTTCTTCTACCTTGACGACCCAAACCCTGGAGAGCTTCTTTCTCTTGCATGGCCAAGAAGTACTTGTTCCTCCAAGCTTTTCCCTCCTTCTCTGCTTTTACCAAAGCAGTCTGCAATTCTTTCTCAAGTGTGGACTCTGTTGAATCAGGTTCGAAACTGGTATAGAACATCTTCAAAGCAGCTTCTTTTATCCATGCTAGGTAGGAGTCTGAAACTGCCGTGTCAGGGTAATCTAAAGCAGTCATGCCCCTGACGTTGATACGGCGCCAAGCGTAGATGATTCTAGCTTTGAATTCTCGGTCTCTTCCGTCTTCGATGCAGAAACTCCTCATCAAGTTGAAATCTGGTTCACCCCTCATTGGATGCCCCAATTGTCTGCGAGCAAGGACAGGGTTATAGCTGATGCACCCTTTGGTACCGATGAGCGGCACGTTTGGAAAATCTCCACAACTTTGAATCATGGGGACCCCTCTGTAAACAGGGTCGTACCATTGAATATTAGTCTGCTTGAGCAGCAGTAGCCTATCAGTCCATGGATTGTTGTTTTGGACATCCCAAAGTGCTGGTAATCTTGGTAAGCGTGAAAGGAACCACTTGTAAAGGAGAGTGGAGCAACACTCAATAGGTCCAGCTTCATACAGATGTCGGCGATGAATTGCATAGTAGGTGTCGGCTAGGAGAGTAGGCACAGGGTTTCTGAGAAGGAACAAGTTGATTGCGTCTTTGTTGATGAAGTTGTCGTAGGATGGGAACAGGAAGAGTCCGTAGATCAGCAACACTAACAAGGCTTCAAAAACTTCCAAGTTCTTAGCTTCGGCGTGAAACTGCGCTTTTTCAAACAAGAATCTGGTAGGTAGCCCGTATGGGTGTCCTTGAGCGATCATCATGGCTCGTACTTCAGTTACTTCAAGATGAATAGCTTCGGCGATTGTTCCTTCGTTGGGAAACCCTTCCCTTCCAGAAAATGGTCTGGGAGCAACATTTAATCCCATTAATACTGAATATTCCTCCAAGGTTGGTAACAACTGGAAATCTGGGAAAGTGAAACAGTGATATGTTGAATCGTAGAACTTTACGAGTGCGGATAATATTCCTTCATCTACCTGAATCTCAAGTAAGGATAACATGTTTCCATGTTTGGCTTTGAATGCCTCAGGATCTTCTACCATTCTTCCCAACATCTTTAGATTCTCCAGATCTGGTTGTCGGAATTTGAACTCTGCAGTTGATCTTCTCCTTGGATCCATTTTTAATATCTGTGAAATGAGTTTAAACCCCTTGAATGTTTAAAATAAAATGCAGATGCAAATGCACAAAGTTTTATGGAACTCAGACCTCGAGATTCAAAACATCACGGATTTCATTTAATTTTTCGATGTTGCATTACAAAATATTTTAGTACACATTACAAGAAAAAGGAAACAGTGCTAGATAAGGTCTTCTGACAGAAACTCTACTGTTGCTTCTGCTTTTTTCAGCTTTTCCTCTACCTCAATTTTCTCTTTCATGAGCTTTTCTATCATTGTCTTCCATGGAGTAGACTGGTTACTGAAATAGAACAGGTTCTCTTGGGTCTTCCTCTTCTTGGATGCCCTTATCTCTTCATCTCTCTCTTGGAGCTGCTTGCGGAGTGTTTCGTTTTCTTCCATTACCACCTGATACTTGTACCTCCAGGACACCTCAGTCTGCTGTGACTTTCTCAAGGCAATCCTCAACTTTTCCTCCTCAGAAAAGAAGATCAATGGGCGTTTTTCTTTCAGGACCATAGGTTCTTGCAAGGCATAAGGCATCTTCAGTTGGATAGCTCTTTTCCGAACCCATTGGAGATAAGGATCAAAGGAGACACAGTTAGGCTTTCCCAGACTTTCCTTTCCTCTCTTGTGGACATGTTTCCAAGCTTCCGAGAATTCCTTCTTCAACTCATTTTCCCCCAAAAAGAACATACTTTCTACACAAGCACTGTTGGGTCTGTCTTTTAACGGATACCCGAGCTGTCGTCGGGCGAGAACCGGACTGTAACTGATTCCCCCATCTATAGCAAGGAGAGGTACGTTGCCGAAGTTTCCACAGCTGTCTATAATTTTTATCCCATCATAAACTCGACTGTACCATTCAATATCAGAATGAGATAAGGCCATAATCTTCTCAGACCACCATCCTTTCCTCCAGAAGACTTGAGCTTTGGGCATATGAGAATGGAACCACTTATACAACAACGGGACACAACAGACGATCATTCCCCCCTTGTGAAGATTTCTGAGATGAATGGAATGATGAGTATTACCCAGCAGAGTTGGTACCGGATTTTTCTTCAAGAAAATCTTGATAGCATTGAGGTCCACAAAATTATCAATGTTGGGAAACAGGAAGATACCATAGATGAGCAAGGCCAAGATTTCCTCGAATGTATCCATACTCAGATGATCGGCGTAGTACTGTGCTTTTTCAATCAAGAACCCAGCAGGCAAACCAGAAATTCCTCCCTTGGTGGTCATGTTTTCTTGTATATCTTTCACTCCCAAGCGTATTGCTCTGGCGATCTCTTCTTTCTTAGGGTCCTTTTCTGTGAATGGAAAAGGAGATTCTTCAAGGATAGGCAACCCGATCAGACAGGAATATTCTTCAAGTGTTGGCACAAGTTGATAATCTGGGAATGTAAAGCAATGATAAAGCGGATCGTAGAACTGTAGCAAAGTGGAGAGGAGTCCCAGATCCATTCTCTTCTTCATCCTCAGTAGTGACAACAAATTACCGTACCTGCTCTTGAACCCTTCTACATCTGTGATAATAGCGCTCAACTTTTCAATGTCATCCAGCTTAGGACTCTTGTATGTGTACTTGATTGTCTTCTTTTTTCCTTGATCCATGATGTTTCCTAAAGTTTTAAAATAAGAGACTGAGTTCCATAAAACTTTTTATGACATGATGTTCATGAATGCATGAATGCAGCAAACACAGGTATTCACATATACACATAGATAACAGGTTCGGGTTTAGGGAAATTCAAGCATGGGGCCAAGGTCTACCCTTCCCAATAAGGAGTGTACTAGAGCTTTTTCACCTGTAGAACAAGGTTCTAAAAAGTTCCCAGAGTTCTCAACCCATCTTTCGGATATTATCAACTGCCCAAATAACTCGGGGGTCGATAATATTCTCAAGAGAGTCTCGTCCGAGTGTAGTATCGCGTATCAACTATTCGGAAATACTCCCTCATAGTCATCGCACTACATCCTAATAAGGCCAAGTGGGGTAATGTGTGTTCTAAAGGTCCTCAATGGCATGGGCCCCTTATAGAAAGCAGCATTGTTTTCACGAATACTCGATCAACAACACTACCCTCAAAAGGACCTCCATTGAGCGGCGGTTTTCAAGTTGGCTTAGTCGGGAATCAACTCCCTATAAACCTCCTTGAATATACCACCTTCCTATCATAAGTACACTCAAGCACGGGCATAGTGCTGTCTCACCAATTGTATTTCCCAAAAGCCAAAAGAACAAATCTGCACATATTCACAAATATTCACAAATAGCAAGTATATAAACAAAATAGGTTAAACCCTCAAAATAAGTTCCATCCCCAGTGAAGTCGCCATTTCTGTTACGGTGAAAATTTGATATCAAGATATTAATTAACTTGAACCTTATTTCTTTTACAACCGGTCTTTAATTTATCCAAAGGATAGGTCTAAAGAAAGAAAGAACCTTTTGTGCGATGTGACAACAACGCTTTAGAGATTCGGGGATTCGGGGGTTGGTTATATCTAGGGAAGGTATTAGCACCCTAAATATCTGTAGTACTCTACAGGAACCTTTTGTTCAATTAATTGCTAAAGTTTGAAACATGCATTATGGTTTAATTGGGAATTGGGATAAAACAAAATAAAGGCCTAAGTGGTTTTCTAAGTTTGCTCGCAAAGGCGTCGCGCTTTTTGCCTACGTATCCTGACTAGGATAGAATCAGAGCAATCGTAGTTCACCTCACAAGGGGGAAGAACACTTGATGATGATCAAGGTTCAAGGGGAACAAACATGACAATGTTTGTGTGGAGTTTGACAAAACTCCCTAAACTAAATTGTAAAAGGGGGAAGTAAGAAATCATGACGATGATTCTTACACAGAGTTGACGAACTCTTTCCTAGGGTTCTAGTTGAAGAACACTCCTAGTATGGGTTTCTTAGACTTCAAGCAAAGTCTAAAGGCTTCTAGTCTAGGGTTAAGGTGACTTAACAAAGTCAAGGGATAGCAGAGATTTTGGTCCAAGACATTGACAGTCAAGTGAACAGACCTTCCTTTGGAGGGACAGTATCATCGGCAACTGGACGAAAGCTAACGAGCTCCGTCGCTTAGGGATAAAATAAAATACAAACATCATTCAAACATTCATGGTGACAACTAAATACAAAGATTAAAGATGGAAAGCAATGATGACAATCAGAGCAATTGTTTTGGTACGAGAACCGTGACGACAGTTCGCACCTGGAATACCGTTAACAGACAGATGAGATAAATATAAAAATAATTCAAGGTAAAAATTCTAACATGTTGACAAACATATATAGATATGATAACAATCAATTTTCCTGAGAAAACACAAGAGGAAACCTTCTAAATTTCATCTGCAACCAAATAGGGTTAGTACCGTTGACGCGCGGATTGCGCACCATAAAACGTGGTGAAAAAAAAATAATCAAACATGGAAAATAAAATTGTGACATGAAAGTACACATTAAAATAAACACAATGAAAAAAGAACGGGTGAAAAACGATAAAAAATGAGAGAGTTACGAATTTTTGAAGTTTATGTACAAAAATAGGAAAAATAATAAAAGGGTTCGACCTCCACCCGGATCGAACCCTGGTCATGATGGTGAAAGGTATAATTGCGCGCATGTTCTTACCGCTGGGGCGGCTGTTACATCCATTAATCAAATGGAAACAATATGTATACAAGGCTCGTTTTGAATCATGGCTGGGCAAAATACATAATCAACACCAAATACGTTTTATACCGTATCTCACTAACCGCTCATCGGATCGAGACAAATTTTATATGTAAATTGGGTAGAAAAATGAGAGGAAGAGGATGGTGATGTTAGTTTTTCCAAATTGTTCACCTAGTGAAAAAAACGCTGACTGGTGTGTGTGTGTGTTTTGAATGCATGGAAACATAATCGAAACCAAATACGTTTTATACCGTATCTCACTAACCGCTCATCGGATCGAGACAAATTTTATATGTAAATTGGGTAGAAAAATGAGAGGAAGATGATGGTGGTGTTGGTTTTCTCAAATTCTTTTCCCTACTCAAAACCCGATAGGGTGCAAGTTTCATGGTTTTGGCTTGCAAATTGAAATGGTCAGCTTGGTATACACATGCTATAAGTCAAGTAAAGGCACATACACATCATATATGTCATATATAACAGATAGCAAGCACAAATTGAGCCAAAGCATGAGTAATTGTGACTGTTGTGCATAAGTTGCAAATCACATAACATGAACATGCATGACAAAAGTGATTTTTGGTTCTTGAGTGTTTTGTGTGATTCCAACTGTTCTAACACCTTAAATATATCATATGAAGTGTGTGTAGATGAAAACATTTCAACTGGAACACATGTGTAAGCATATAGCATTCAAATTGCAAATTGAAGCACTTATGTGTGTGTGAAGCATAATGTGATGTGAAACTTTGTACAGTCAAGTTTTCATGGTTTGAATCATTCACACACATTTCATATGATCATGTGGAGCTGTAGAAATACTGAGATAACATGTACAAGCAAGTGTGATCAAATTGGCATGTGAATATGAAGCATTTTGAACATTATGGACCAATATGCATGATAAGGGACAGATGAAGTTCTAATCCAAATTCAAGCAAACTAATCACTTGGACAGCATAAATACATGATATTGAGATGGTCCAAACATTAAAAATCCATAGAAAGCAACTGTCATGTGATTTGGCTAGTTAAATGCAAGTTGTAAACATAACAAGGCATATGAAGAAGTAAAGCTTGACATGATGGTTTTTATCACAAGATGAGCATTTAGACACTTTTAATATGTTCAACTTAAGGTGTACAAGTCATTAATTTTGACAGAAAACAAGCCATAGGCAGAAATCAAGTCTTGGTGCCTTTGTGTATTTTTGTGATATTTGGTACAAAGAGTGAAATTTGGATGTTGTGCTCAAATCAATCAAAGGAGTGCATACACATGTGGTATATGATATTTAAATCATGCTAGAACAATAGAAAACATCATTTCATGTTTTGTTTCAAAAATGAGCAAAATGTGAGAATTGGTGCATTCATGTGTTGGTGTCAACATGTGAATTTCACAATCATACCTCAAATCAACAAGATAAATACATAGACAAGTTATAAGTGGTCATTGTGAGGTGTGTGAGTGATGTTTTGCTGAAGAGCAAGCTGTTTGCAAAAATCAAGTTGTGGTATCATATGTCACATTATGTTTTGGATTGAATATGGAAATTTTGATGCAATGATAATGAGATAGAACTATACACATGGACATACTCAGCATATTGTTTGAATTATGTTGAACTGATGTAAACAGGTTAGTATGCTTTTATACCAATGAGGATGAACTAAAACAGCAGCCATGAAACAGAAGTAACAGCAGGAACATCGCTAGCAGCAGCAATAAAACAGAATACCAACAGTATGGTTTTCAAACAGAGCTATGGCCTTGTCAAACTGTCAAACATCATCTAATGATCCAATCTCACAATATGTTCATCCTACTGCTTCAAAACCAACATACATACTCACAGCAGCAAAAGAACACATAATGTTATAGTATGAATAAGCACATAGCAGTACATGCATTGAAAACCACATGACCTCTTACTGCTACATCCAAACAGCATTATGGAAAACATTATTTAACAGCATGTGCTAATCCAAGAACTACCAATATTCTTTAACATTAGTAAACATCTTTACCAAAACAGAATGTATAATAACAAATGAACAAAAACAGTAGGATGTCATCATCTAATATCATGCTAAACAAATCCACACATATGCTTCAAAGATGTGTTCTTATAAGATGTGATGCATGAAATTAATAAGGATTAAGTTACATACCTGTTAGAGAGTTGTCAAACAAGCCAAGATGCTGAGAAAAACCAGAGCTTTGGATCCAAGTTCTTGCTTTTGTAGGCTTTCTTGAACTTCAAGCAACAATCCAAGTGAGAGGTCAAAATGATTTCTGTCCACTTCTGGTGATCAATGATGGTTTAGACAGCTTATATATGTTGTATTTGAGGTGTTCAAGAGTTCAAAACATTAACAAGATGCTTGGATCAAGTTTTGGTGGTTTTTGAGGACTTAAGTCAAAGAAAGTTCCATGGAATGTTGACTTTTTGATTTTGTGATTTTTTGGGTGGTTTAATGGTTGGTACACCTCATATATATGATTTAGAGAGTGTATGGATGGTTGTTTGAGGTTTGGAATACATAGAACTCAAAGTAGCATCAAAGTTGCAAATGCTGATTTTTGGGCATTTTTTGACAACTTTGGAGATTTTGCAAATTTGGAGTGAAAGAGAGATGTAATGAGGTGCTTGCTTCTAGCAGGTTTTTAGAATGATGTTGATCTCTCTAATGAGGATTTTGTAGCCTCTATTTATAGAAAAAATGAGTGAGGAGCTTGCTTGGCTACTTTGCTTCACCATGAAGAAAGCTTGATATTTTTCCTTCCAAATGCCAACTTGCTTAGCTTTTCTGATTGCTAGCTGTTCTCTTCACTCAATTGGCAAGTTAGAATGATGTTTTTACAGAGAAATCACAGCCTAGAGGCTTGGTAGAGTGGCTGGAGCAGAAATGACTTTCCACCTCATGCTTGGAAAGGTCAAAAGTTTCAACTTAGGCAATGAACCTACCAATTTTAATTCCATGAGCTTTCCTTGCTATTTCTTTGATTCAACCTGCTTGAGATGATTAATATATCATATAGAAGGAGTTTGTCACATTGAAATTGATCCACTTGAGTGCTAGAGGTGCTTTTGCAAAATTCAACAATGTGGGACAAAAGTGACAAATTGCCAACTTTGAACACATGTATCTCTCAGCTCATAAATCCCCTTGAGATGCTCTTGTACTTTTTAGAAAGCCCTCACATAGTACTAAAACATTGATGTTCATTGGAAGTCTTGATTCTATTTGGAACTATGTGAAAAATGTCCTTGAAGTGGGCTGATTTTAGGGTTCTTAAGTACAAAACACTTAGAAAAATTCTAAGTTTTTTTTTACCCCTCTTGAAATGTTTTCTTCTCTATCTCACAAACCAAGCATTTTCTGACTTTGGACCACTAGGACACTTTTGTAGAGCTTGTCAAGAGCTTTCAAATGGCTTTGGAACCACCTCAATTGAGTGTGTGGTTAGGAAGTTAGGGTTTTGCCCCTTTCGAAACCCTAATTCCCGATTTTTCCGATAACTCCACCATCCTTGATCAAATGGTCATGAAAATTGATATGTAGGCTCATATTGATATATGGAACATTTTATCTTCACACCTTGAAGCCTGAATCCTTAATCTTGAGAAGCCGATTTTCGACGTCGGCGCGATCGATCGGTGGCTACCGAGTCGACTGCGGCGTTCTGGACATCCTGTGACTTTGCAATCTTTTGAGTAGACTTCATTAGTCCATATGAGCTCTATGAACCTCAATTCCCATATTAGAATGCCTTTTAAAACAAAAGTCAAACGACAGTTGACTTTTCATCTGTCAAAAACCCTAATCGGGTGCCTGTACTGCGCTGCTCTCGATTTTGATGCACAAACCTCAAATTGACTTGTCTCTTGACCTTGTATGATGTCTTTGAATCTTCTCACATCTCAAATTCATTCAAGTCCTTGATTAACCACACATACTGTTTCCCGATTTTGCCGCGCGAAACCCTAATTTACTTGTAACTTCACAATGAAACTTTGAACTGGATTATTGTTAAAATAAACTTATGATGCATGATTCTACTATGATTATGAGGATCTAAGGTGGTCAAAATTTGGGGTATGACAGATACGTTACAAGTTTTTCATTATTTCGTTTATTGTAACTTTAATTATCAGTAATATGAATGTTCTAAGTTTCTGTTTTTATTTATGTTTTACCTTTCCCAAATCCATGTCTAGCTAAATCAGAGAAATCGATATGTAATAACAATTCAGACGGGATTTGATAATAACTGGTTGAAAACTTTCTTTTCTTTCAAAAGTTGTTTATGGTCTGAGTGTTTAAACTTATTTACTGAATAAACGTTCGTCGCGAAAGCGAGAACTTATTTAAAAGTAGTTTTGCCACGACAGTGGGAAATTAATTAAGGTACGAACCAACAAGCGACAACTGCGGTAAGACCAGATAGTAAACACTAGGCATTTGTTTTAATAACAGCGAAAGCACTTTAAAATGGATTAGAACTTAGAGATTTCCAAAAAGTAGTTTTAACCCCGAATGGGACAGCGAAAGCGTACATTCGGCCCTTAGAATTATGACTAGCGTCAACAACCATCGTGAGACGAAAGTCTTCAGATCACTATTTTCTGCTTAAATAAATTCTGAAAAATATTTCATATACCGGTAACTTGTCAAATCCCCGAAGAACATAATTACTGCATATCGATTCACGTAATTATAATTAAAGTAACGTCTTTAGTTCCCTTTAGTGACAGAAATTATTTCCTTAAACATTATCTACCTAGCTAAACATAGTAACTCCCGAGAACACTAGTTTGATTATGAGTCCCTGTGGGATCGATATCTTTTATTACTACGCGATAGACTGTGCACTTGCAGTTAAGTTGTATTAGACATAGAAAGTTGCGATCACCTTGTTTGTTCTTTTAATTGTCAACATCTTATTCTATATACTTCTTTTCTCAGGGTCGAAAGAAATAACCGCCTGTTGCGTCGAACTTTACTAGGTTGACGAAGAAACCTAAAATCCTCAATCCTCAGGTATCACCTGTTCTTTGGTGTCTATTGATTTTGTCTCCCCCTGCATATATATATATATATATATATATATATATATATATATATATATATATATATATATATATATATATATATATATATATATATATATATATATATATATATATATATATATATATATATATATATATATATATATATATATATATATATATATATATATATATATATATATATATATATATATATATATATATATATATATATATATATATATATATATATATATATATATATATATATATATATATATTCTTTTTTACATGGGTGTTTATTCATGCGACATTTCACAGGACAATACGGTCGACACGACTGCCAATGTAAATGCTGATTAGGCCACGACGACTGCTGGCAATCCTACTGACACGACGTCTCTGTTTAGCCCTCAAAAGGTTGACGAATTCCATGGGGCGTCAACAGAGGAGAATCCAGTGGCGAAAACAACCCTTGTTGATCACACAAATGAGGCTGATAGGGATGATACGACCACTGGTGGTAAAGACAATCATGTGATTATCCTAGCCGTTGTCGAAAGGAGTCTTACACCTCTAGGTTCATCTGAAGGCTCCCCTTATGTTGGAAAGATACCCACCCCAGAAGAAATCTTGGCTATAAAAAATTCCAACCCATCAGAAACCCTGAAAGCTCTTCTCAAGCTTTGCCAGTCGACTGTGGACACCACCCCTCCTGGTTCGAAGGCCATTCTCAATCCAAAGATGGACGATTCTTTCAAACTAAAACTTCAACAATTGAGTCGGCGGTAGCCTGCGACATTTTTAAAATATTGGATGAACTCTCTCTCTCTCTCTCTCTCTCTAGAGTGACTCCCCCTATGGCTAAGTACTTTATTGAGTTTGAGGCTTTCTTTACTCAGTTGGCGAAAGATCTGTTAATGTGTAAGCAAGCTGATGCTTAAATCAGGGGGAAGATTAATGAAATGAAACACACGTGGTATCTCAACTCTCTTTGTGAGAAAAACTTGAAGATTTTGAAGCCATAAAGAAAGAGAGTTCTGACAAACGTCGGGCTTTTGACCAACAGATATCTGATTATCGAGCCTAGATGGCAGAACTTGAGAGAAAGATTGTTGAGGTTGAAAGGCATATGACTTCTTTGGATTTTGATGGACCTCTATAGGCTCAGGAGGTAATCGACCAGGAAGTATCTCAAGGGATAGCCCATGTCGAAACTGCCGTTGCGCTATAAAAGACCATCGACCAAATGCAGCAGAAAAAATTTCACTTGGAAAGCAAAGTGGATCATGGAAGGACCCTTTTTGAAGATTTCAAGGCAAAGTTTCCAGCATAACCGTATTGTTTTTTAGTTGAAAAAATCTTTATTATTATTTTTTTTGTAACTTCATTCTGGAGCTATTTTGTAACTGTGTTAGCCTTCCACCACCATAGGCCAATTATCAATGAACATTATTTTGAATTTGAACTTCTTGTAATATAGGTCTATATTTTTTTCAAATATTTCCCATTTACTCTTATGATTAGTTGGTCCTTACCCATCTCTTGAACCTCGTACGCGTTGTTGCTGAATGTTTGGGTTACTTGGAATGATCCTTCCTAATTTGGTGACCACTTTCCTAACCTTTAATCTCGTTGATCTACAGGCAAAAACGTCTTCCACACATAATCATTAACTGCAAAGGTCTTTTTCCTGACCTTCTTATTGTACGCTCTAGCTACGCGGGCCTTTTGGCGTAGTAACCTGTCTAACACTACCATCCTTTATTCGTCTAAGTCCACCATTTCGTCTAGCATCATGCTCCAGTATTGCTCCGACGGGATGTCATGCTAAAGTTGCACTGTAATTGAATGTAGACAAATTTCTACTGGAAAAACAACATCATGACCGAAAGTCAAACGAAATGGAGTTGAATTGGTCGAATCCTTAGGAGAAGTTCGACAGGCCCACAAAATTTGATCCAACGTCTTATGCCAGTTTTTAGGTCTCTTGGCAACGTGCCTCTTAATGATTCCAATTAACACCTTGTTGGCAGCTTCGACTTGCCTATTTACCTGAGCATAATACAATGTCGAAGTGATCAATTTAAACCCGGTCTCTACTGCAAATTCATGCATCCTTCGACCAACAAACACAAAACCTTGGTCTGTCGTGATGGTCTCAGGAACCCCGAACCTATATAAAATATGGTTTTGGATGAATTCAATTACAGTGTCTTGGTCTACTTTTACCAAGGGTACAACCTCTATCCACTTCGTGAAATAATATATCCCTACAAGGATGAATTTCTGCTTTTTCGACGAGGCTGATCGAATCTCTCCTATAATGTCTAATGCCCAACCACGAAAAGGCCACGACTTAACGATAAAGTGCAATTCACTAGCTGACACATGCTGGACGTTTGTGTGTCTTTGACAATCTTGGCACCCCTTTGCAAAATATATGCAATCCTTTAGCATGTTTGGCCAATACACACCTTGTCGAAATAATAGCCATTTCATTTTGTGGTTAGCTTGGCGAGCCCCGCATGTCCCACTATGGACTTCTGAAATTGCTAAGTACGCGTATGCGTCCCCTAAACACTTGAACAACACCCCCTCTGACGTCTTTTTCCATTACTCATTTCCCAGAAAGATGTAACTTATAGCTCTGTACTTAATCTTTCTATCAATCGTCCCTATTGAACTTTCAAAATACTCAACGATTGATTTTCTCCAGTCTGACGGTGACAAATTGCTGATATTGAAGATCTGATAACGTCTCAAACTTGCAACTACATTCTCCGTCGGGATGTCTACCTACTCTGCCGACTTCTGATAAGTCTAATGCCAATGGTAGTACCTTAAATACCACTTTCTCCTTAACTTCAACGAAGTTTCTTAGCTTTTCCGCCGACACTTTGTACCCATAGGCGATTTGCGCTAAATCGTTGGCCTCTTGATTTTCTATCCTGGGCACGTGCGTAACGCTGACAACCTCAAAGCACTCTAAAATTCATTTCACCATCATGAAGTATACCACGAGGTATTCCTTAACACACTTATACTCTCTCGTGATTTGTTTAATCATCAGTTCAGAGTCACATTTTATTTCGACTCTCCTGGCACCTAGATCCTTAAGGATCTTGAGGCCAGTGATCAAGGCTTCATATTTTGTCTCATTATTAGAATATTTTTCATCGATCCTATATTTGAATCTTGTAGGATAGCGGTGTGGAGATATTATCAATATCCCAATGCATGTTCCATGCTTATGACTTAATCCATCGAAATATAACTTCCAAGGATTTGTGTCGACCATCAACAACGATGATTTTACCACTGCATGGTCGACGATAAAGTCTGTCACTATTTGCCCTTTCATTGCCCTTAGAGGGACATAAGTCAAGGCGAATTCAGTCAACACTAGTGCCCACTTCCCAATTCGACTATGCATAATAGGTTTAGACAACATATGTTTAATAATATCAAAATGCGAAGACACATAAACCTCAACTGGTTTAATATATTATTTTAATTTCATACATGAGAAGTCAAGCATAGGCACATATTTTCGATCATGGTGTACCTAGTTTCAGTATCTATTAACATTCGACTAAGGTAATAAATGGGTCTTTCGATGCTACAATCATCCTTTTGTGCTAACATGCTTCCTATAGTTGCGTATGATGCAACGATGTACAGCCTCATGTTTTTATTCATACTAGGTGGCAATAAAATGGGAGGCCTCGTGAGGTATTCTTTGATGGTGTCAAAAACATCTTGTTGCTCCTGTCCCCAATGAAAGTCACTTTCTTTCTTGACCTTAAGCAATAGCGAGAACACCTTCGTCTTGCCACTTAGATTTGATATAAACCTTCTTAAGAAGTTTATCTTCCCCAACAAAGACTGAAATTATTTCTTCGTCAAAGGAGGCTTGAGATCCAAAATTGCCCTTCTTGTAGACTACAAATCCCAAGAAATCCCATGCATGCACACAAAAAGCACACTTTAGTGGATTTATTTTTAATCCATATTTCTTCATTTTCTCAAATGAATGTCGAAGGTGGTCCAAGTGACCATCCTCTGATGAGGATTTTATGATAATGTCGTCAATGTACACCTGCATAAATTTTTCAATAAAAATCATGAAATATAGCATTCATGGTGCTTTGACAAGTTGCCCCGACATTTTTTAAACCAAATGGAATCATAACCCATTCGTACATTCTCAAGGCCCCAGGGCATCAGAACGTTGTTTTGGGCACATCATCTTCCGCTATGAGGATCTGGATATAACCAAAGTACCCATCGAGCATACTCAAATACTCAAAACCTGCTGCCGAATTGACCAGCATTTCTGCCATCGACATCGAGTACTCATTTTTAGGGGTCGCATTGTTTAAATCCTTAAAAACTATACAGACCCTTAAAGTCCCATTTTTCTTAATAACCAGGATTGTGTTTGCTAACCATTCGACGTACCTTGCAGTTTTAATGAACCGACTTTTTAAGCAGTCTCTCAATTTCATGCTTGATCTTTAATGTGATTTTTGGAGCGAAACGTTGTGGCTACTGCTTTACTGGCCTTTTTCTTGGCTAAATTAGGAGTCAATGTTCCACTACATTCCGACTTAAACCAGGCATTTCACCGTAATCCTAGGCAAAGCAATCTTTGTATTCCTTCAATACCTCAACCAGCTTGACCTTCATCTTCGACCCAATATTAGTGCTTACGTATGTAGGTCTCTTTGTTGTCTCATCTCCCAGGTCAACTTCTTCGAGTGGGTCTTACGCCTGCATTCTTTGCAGCTTAAATGATGGGATTTTCTCAAACCCCAAAGGCTCATTGTCATAAATGCAATCAAGCCGCCAACTTTCTGAAGCTGTTGTCTGGCCTTATCGGCCAATCACTTGCGTACTGGTGTCGGCGTCTCCAGTCATGTTTTGTCACTTTTTCGCTTCTAGTGCCGACTTTTGCTTGTTTTCAGCCAAATAGGTTGAAATTCGTGTCAAAGTCTCTGACTTAGTAGTCATTTTCATCAATTGTAGGCCACCCTATGGGTGGAAGTTCTTCTGTGGGCGCCATTGTAGCGTCAACAACATCCCAAACAAATCCATAGTCAGGATCCAAGTTCAGGATGCAATCCGCGTTGACAGAAGTATAAGATCTCGATCCATCGTCACAAGGTGCCACATTTGCTAGGTGTTGATCAAAATATTTCTTGGTACCCTTTACTTCATCCATCCTGTAATAACTCTGGCCAGCTCCGATATTTTCAATGACGTCGTCTTTCCTCCAAATGCTTAACCTTTGATGTAGCGTTAAAGGAACTGCCCCTATCCCATGGATCCATTCTCGACCCAATAAAAGGTTGAAATTTTCCTTCGAGTTTATAACCATGAAGAGCATTGATCGGGTAGTGGTACCTACGACTAACTCGACTTTGACCACTCCCAAAATGTTGGTGGTCTTCCCTTCATAATTGGACAGAATCATGTTGTGTTGTTTGAGATCATCTTCAAATTTTCCAATCTTTGTGAACAACGAATGTGGCATTAAATTGAAAGTTGCCTCTTCATCCATGAACACCTTGTTGATGGCCACTCCTTCGATCTTCGCTTTTATGAACAATGACTTTAAGTGATACATCATTCCAGGAATAGGTCTTTCAAACATAGTTGTTCGCTCCTCCACTACACCATTGTTCATCACGTAGTAGCATAGTGGCTTGTCCTTTATAGTCTCCTATGCCAGGAAATCTTCTTCTGCTTTAGAGACTTCTGACACCCTATCATATTCTGTTGGAAATATCGACACGATGCCACAACATACAACAAAGTTTTCGCCATATGTATCATCATTGGTGTCATCATACATGTCTTCGTCGAAATCGTCTTCTGGTGAAGGGGTATACTCCTCACCCGACTGGGGAGTGTACTCTAGTTTTTCTTCATCTGACTGAGAAGAATACTCTGACTCCTTCTTGTTTTCACCTCTAGATGTGTACTTCAAACACTGGGTTGACACCACCCCCTTCTCTCCTGAAGTCTCGACCGTCACGACCGTTGTCTAGTTCGTCACCATCGTCTCTTTCTCGACCCACCTTGCCTTTGGGCATTGCCTTTTCAAACCAGAGGGTCTCACCTGCTTCAGGACCGAAGTCGAGGCCTCTCTTGCAGTCTTTTTGTTTCGTTGATATCGCCTCCACTGGGTCCTTATCATAGGATTCTTTCCTTTATAGTTGGGGGAAACCACATAACCTATAGGATCAGTACCATTATCTGAGGCCTTTGCCCCCTTCTCCAGATCCAATACCTTCCACTTTGTCTGTTTGCTCCCTTGCTGGATCACAGGCGCCATCCACTTATCTTGTGCAATATTTAAAGGTGGCACAAAAGTCTTAGGACGCGTTGGTTGGAACAACTTTCTGTACTCTTCGTTCCGTTGAGGAACACCGTTCTTGTCGAACACGAACCGAGGGATTTATGGCTTGTTGTCTTACCGTGCCATTTTCTTACCCGCTTCGTAATTCTCAGCGGCCTTTTCGTCAAACA
The DNA here is from genome assembly GCA_963859935.3 of Lathyrus sativus. NCBI lineage: Eukaryota > Viridiplantae > Streptophyta > Magnoliopsida > Fabales > Fabaceae > Lathyrus > Lathyrus sativus. The sequence continues at coordinate 28,377,247 of OZ012741.1, forward strand.
CGGCGTTGCACTTTGGGCATAATACAACCTTCGACCCGCTCACCCAACATTTCTCCTGGAAATTAGTTAGATTCTCGCCAACTTGAGGGTAAATTGTCTCGAGCTTCTCTTTAGACTTCTTGTCGGGACCATCAGTAGTCTCGATCATCATGCATTCAATTATTTCTGTTTCCTGGTGCCCGTTGAGACCTTCAGTAGCCTCCACCATCTTGCAGTCGTATAGCTCATAATATAAGGCTTCTTCGAATTTCAGAGGATTCGTGTCCACTTGTATTTTGGTCCTTTCGCCAAATTGAAGCCGACCTTCTTTCAAAGGTTTCTGCACCAAGTCCCTGAAAAGAACACATCGAGATGTCTTATGACCAAGGAAATTATGAAATTTACAAAGTCACCTTTTTTCTTTTGTTCTAAAGGGGATCTTTTGCCCCACGAGGGACAATATCTGACCATCTTTAACTAATAAATCAAATATTTCATCACACTTAGATACATCAAACATCTACGTTTTTGCGACATATTTATCAGTTATTTCGGTTTCAACCAGATTGTTTTTTCCATTTGACGATTTTAATGATTTGCATGTATACGGGGGTCTTGGCTTCAGTTCAGCCACATTGACTGCATTATTATCGACAAGCTCCTCATTGTTACGCGAGTATTCGTCAGCATCCACGTACGAAACTTTATCTTTCTTACGGTATCTGTTTGCCTGGGTTTTCTCATTTTTTAGACGTTTGACCTGACAGACTCTATCGGCTAGCCGCACCATATCTCTGAGGTATTGAGTGTCTAGCTTTTTCCTGATCGAATAATCTAGGTCGTCAGCCGTTATCTCGACTAGTTCATGTTCATGGACTTGCGTGAAGCATCGTGCTTTCAACAGTCTAAACCTGTTAATATATTGGTCCAACGACTCTGTAGCCTTTCACTTGGCGTTGGCTAACTCTTTCAGACTAACTTTTGATTGTCCCATGTAAAACTGTTCATGAAACAATCTTTCCAATTGCGCCCAGGTCTGGACGGACTGTAGGGGTAAAATGGTGAACCAAGTAAATACATTTTTGGTGAGGGGACTCGAAAAGTATTTCAATTTTAAATCCTCGCTGTTTGCTATGTCGCTAGCTTCGGTTTGGTATCTGGCAACATGCTCGACAGTGGACTCCTTGGTCTCTCCAACGAATTTGGTAAACTTTGGCACTTTCCACCCTTTGGGCAACTCTATTTGCAGGACAAAGTCTGGTAGTGGGGACGTATATGTTGACCGTCGAAGGCCTGAGTTTTCCCTATTGCGAACCATAATTTGTTCCACTATGGCTTCTAAGTTGGGTTCACCAGCCATGGCTTCGTGTCGAGCTTGTCTGACCATATAGTCTGGGTCCTGGTTTCTATGAACTAAAATAAGGGGAGGCCTTTGGGCCACCCTGGGTGTGTGCTCAACCTCGTGGGGATGCTGGTTAATTGTCTCGTCAAAGACTTCGTCTTGTCGAATTGGCGTCTCCGGTCGAAGTAGAGGTGTTTGTCGACCCAAGGCCCTAGGAGCACCTAAAAAATCACCTATTCGCGTCATCTAAGTTGCCAATTGTTGGTAACTCTGAGTTAAATTGTGTATTAGTGGCCTTAATATGGTGCCCATTTGCTGGGTCAACATGTGGACCATTTCGTGGTTACTTTCGTCCATCTGCTGCCTCATAACGGCGACAGAACTTGACGTAAAAGTGGGAAAAAAAAGTGACAAAACACTAAACCCTGAGGGCCTTGCGACTTGGCACCCCCTAGTAGGGGGAAAACGTCGCCAACGAGCTTTCCCCAAAGAGTGAGCCACTGTAATGCAGGCTCGACATAAACTTTGTTGGCATCCCAAAGGCCCTGGGAGATGGCATTGTGAAACTAGGCATATATTACCCTCCAGTTCCTGTCACCATAGGCCTAGGTTCAGACCGACGTGGCGTCATGGCAGGCCCACAATGAGTCGTCGAAACCGCAGACACAGTGTCAGGATTGTTTGAGTCACAACCGCATTTTCCTCCGAAGACGGTTCTTCGTTTGGACGTGGTATCACCATCTTACCACTACGCAAATGCATAGACCCAAACCTTCGGGTCCTAGTAGTTTTCGCGCGAACAACCTCTGACCTCCTAACGCAGGTTTACTTGCGGGACCGGTCAAACGAGTCCCAGAACAATTGGTTTGAAATAGACTGGAAATTACTTCTAGCAAAGACTAAAATTTAACTAAGGATGAATACGTAAAAAAAAGAGAGACAAAAACAACAAGACAAGATACTCTAAAGATAAATATGTAAATTGCTTATTAAAAGGAAAACATGGACGCGATCATACATTTTGCAGGAGTGAAAAACTTTTTTCTCTTAACGCTTTGGTACTCAGAGTGTTTTTCTTACATTATTACGAAAACACGCCTCTAAAATGAAACTAGGCATTGCCTTAAATAGGGAAATAAAATAACTGTCATGTTGAAGTTGGTGGTGTCACGTGTTCGCCACCACCTTTGTAACCTCTAACGTTTCTAGATTTCAAATTTGTTTCCCGCTCAAATACTTTTCTCTTTGCATGGGCTTCTTTGTTCGTCAGTCGGCCCTGTCGGCCGACACCGCTTAAATCGACCCAACAACCTCCTTCTGCCAACACCGACTCTCATCATTTTCTTCACCATCTTTCCTTAGCTTGTCGATGCGCCAGCTAATCTTTGTGTCGCCTCTCTTTAATCGAAACTTCCAGTCAACACCTATCAATTTCTGTTAACGACCATGAAAAATTAAAAGTGTGAGTAAAAAATATTAAAAGAACTATTTTTTTTAAAGAAATTTTTAAAAAACTAAAAATAAAATTAAATATATTTTGAGGATAAAAAACTTATTTAACTCTTATTTAAAAAATATAAAACTTTGGGGAGAGGGATTGCGAAAAATAATTGTAAAAGGATTCCATTCCCGTTTTTCGCTACCGGAGACGAACACGGCGCAAATTCGCCGTCGGGTGCAGAGTCACGCCACTCTTCACTCCACCCATCTCTTCATTCCCCCAAAACTCCAAAACCTAAAACCTATTTTTCTCTCCATTTCCGCTTCATCCACGGTAATCACTTTCTCTTTTTTCCCATTAATCCATTCCTTCATTTAGGGTTTTGTTACTGTTTTTCTCATGCGTAATCCAATCCTTGTCATTTTCTTCATAGTTGTCTCTCTATGATTCAATTTTGTTATTGCTATTATTTTTTTCCATGTTTGTTGTCTAAGATTATGCTGTAGTTTGTGAACAAGCAATAGGTAGTTTGTGAACAAGCAATAGAAATTTTAGAATAACACTCTCTCAAGCCATGATTATTTTGTTTGGTTGCAAGTTCAGATATAGATACAGGTATAGTTCAAGTTTGATTCCAATAGCACGAAATTTAGGTATCTTAGTTTCATTTTTCCATACTAGTTCATTGTCTCCAATTGTTAAACCTATCAATTGGAACACTACTCATAGTTTTGTTAGGGGAAACCCTCTCCTTTCTCTTGTGGAGAGATGCAAGTCACTTGTCCAGTTGAAACAAATCCAGGCTCAAATGGTATTCACGGGATTGATCGATAATGGCTTTGCTGCAAGTCGTCTTGTCGCGTTCTGTGCTTTATCTGAGTCGCAGGACCTTGATTATTGCACTAAAATACTGTATCGAATCAAAGACTATAATGCGTTTTCTTGGAATGCGACAATTAGGGGTTATGTGGAGAGTGGAGACGTTGAAGGAGGTTTTATGTTGTATAGAAGAATGTTGCAAGGTGGAATGTTGAAGCCGGATAATCATACTTACCCGTTATTGCTTAAAGCTTGTTGTTGTCAGTCTTTAAATTTTGCCGGTCTTGCTATACTTGGGCATGTTTTAAAGTTTGGGTTTGAATGTGATATATTTGTTCACAATGCCTCGATTACTATGTTACTCTCGTCTGGAGAATTGAGCGTGGCTTATGATGTGTTTAATAAAAGTCACGTGAGAGACTTGGTAACTTGGAATTCCATGATTACTGGATGTGTTAAAAGGGGGTTGGTAAATGAGGCTATAAAAATCTATCGGGAAATGGAGGCAAGGAGAGTGAAACCAGACGAGATTGCAATGATTGGGATGATTTCTTCTTGTTCTCAGTTGCAGGATTTGAATCTTGGCAAAGAGTTTCATCGTTACATCGAAGAACACAATCTCGAGTTGACAATTCCACTCACTAATGCACTTATGGACATGTATGTGAAGTGTGGGGAATTGTTGGTAGCACAAAATCTATTTGATAACATGCCACAAAAGACCCTTATTTCATGGACTACAATGGTTTTGGGATATGCCAGATTCGGGTTTTTAGATGTTGCTCGGGAGATTTTGTATAAAATTCCAGAAAAGAGTGCTGTGCCGTGGAATGCCATCATCAGTGGATGTGTCCAGGCCAAGCATAGTAAAGAGGCATTGGCTTTATTCCATGAAATGCAAATTAGTATGGTAGAACCCGATAAAGTGACCATGGTTAACTGCCTGTGTGCATGCTCACAACTAGGAGCGCTTGATGTTGGAATATGGATTCACCGTTATATCGAAAGACATAATCTTTCTCTAAACGTTGCCTTAGGAACTGCACTAGTCGACATGTATGCCAAATGTGGAAATATTGCAAGGGCACTCCAGGTTTTCGAAGAGATTCCTCAAAGAAATTGTTTGACCTGGACAGCCATCATTTGTGGTTTAGCACTTCATGGGAATGCTCAGGTTGCTATATCCTATTTCTCGAAAATGATTAATATTGGAATAATGCCTGACGAGATCACCTTTCTTGGTGTGTTATCAGCTTGTTGCCATGGAGGTTTAGTTGAAGAAGGCCGCAAATACTTTTCTGAAATGAGCTCCAAATTCAATGTATCTCCTAAGCTTAAACACTACTCATGCATGGTGGACCTTTTAGGAAGGGCTGGTCATTTGGAGGAAGCAGAAAAACTCGTTCAAAACATGCCAATGCCAGCAGATGCTGCTGTGTTGGGTGCTCTATTCTTTGCTTGCCATGTTCATGGAAATGTTCAAATTGGAGAGAGGACGGCCCTTAAGCTTCTTGAGATTGATCCTCATGATAGTGGAAACTATGTTCTGCTCGCTAGTATGTACAGTGAGGCAAAAATGTGGAAGGAGGCAAGGAGCGCAAGGATAATAATGAAAGAGAGAGGAGTAGAGAAGACTCCGGGTTGCAGCTCAGTTGAGATCAATGGCATTGTGCATGAATTTATGGTGAGGGATACATCACATCCACAGTCTGAACGGATTTACGAATGTCTGGTTTCGCTGACAAAACAACTGGAGCTTTTCGATTTTACACGATTTTCCGGCTAATGGAGATAATCTTATTTCCTAAGCTTGTCAGAATGTTTGCTATGTCTCTGCTCATTTAATTTTAATTTTTTTCCTGGTCATCCTGGAGCTAGTTTTCTCATTCTATTGATGAGGTATCTGCCTTAGAAAATGTCTGAATATATCATGAAGCTCTGTCTCTCCAATCTTTCATCCTTTTAATCTTCTTTTGTCATTTTATAAATAGCTCTTTATAATTTTTCAGTACAGAAAAATGTATATTGATTATTAGTTATTATATTTGTGGCGATGGCGATGCTTAATATTTTCCTGCTTACGATTGTCAATTCTTCTACCCTACTTATGGCTAGGTTCAGACTTGCAAATATGCTGTAAAGCTTTAACACGGTCAATAATTGATGTAATATATACACTTCAATAAGTTGAAGTTTGGAATCCTATGGTAAATGACTTTATAACTTTATAACTTTGTTCAATACTATGCTAGAATAGAACATGTCGACTTAAAAAGAAGATTTGAACATACATAGATAGAACTCTCTGCTCTTGTATATTTCTGATATGAATTTTAACCGCTTTTGCATTTCAAATAGTTTATTTTTTCCAACATATATATAGTATACAAAGGCCAAAAGAAAAATTATTTAAACCATTTCGAAATTTCATATTGTTTACACTTGTTTCTCCCTGTTGATCAGCTATAGGATTTCAGTTTCAATTCATTGATTCCTATGTATTTATTTACTTAATGCTATATACTTCTTGTCTGTCATGTTAACAGATCTGCAATCTTGGGTTCGGGACATAGGAGCTGGGAGGAACCTGACATTATGAATGTTGTCTGGACATTGACCAGAGCAATCTATAATTGGAATTGATAAAAAGTAGTTATTTGGATTTCACAAACAAATTAAACAACGACAACAATGGTAAGGTGGCAAAAGTCTTTGATTGCTGCTACTTAGTCAGTCCCTTTTTTTTACCTTTGAGTGAATTGAGCCATTTAAATTATTGACATCTGTTTTTTTCTTCCAATAATAGGCTTCACACAAAACTGCCCAAATCCGCCTTGTTAGTTCACATGACGAGGTTTATGAACCATGTGATGACTCTTTTGCACTGGTTGACGCTCTTCTAGCCGATCGCACTAACCTATTGGAACATCAACCAACATTGTGTATGGAAATAGGCTGTGGAAGTGGATATGTTCTTACTTCCCTGGCTCTTATTCTTGGACAAGAAGGCAATGGCATAAATTACATAGCAACTGATATCAACCCACATGCAGTGAAGGTGACGCGCGAGACAATGGAAGCACACGGAGTTCATGCAGAACTGATAATAACCGATATTGCATCAGGACTTGAGAACCGACTAGCAGGTTTGGTTGATGTAATGGTTGTGAACCCTCCTTATGTGCCTACACCTGAAGACGAAGTCGGGTCTGAAGGGATTACCTCATCTTGGGCTGGTGGTGAGAATGGAAGGAGCGTGATTGATAGAATTTTGCCTGTTGCAGACAATCTTTTGTCAAAAAAAGGATGGTTGTATATGGTTACTCTCACAGCAAATAATCCTTCTGAGATTTGCGGTGAAATGAGAAAGAAAGGATATGCATCCAAGATTGTTGTTCAAAGATCAACAGAGGAAGAAAGTCTCCATATCATTAAGTTCTGGAAAGATTTAGATATTGAAATAGAAGAAATAAATGACCAATCTTCCTTCATGGGATCTTTGCTTGCACAAATTCCTCTACTTTCACTATGGAGAAGCAACGATACTGAGAAAAAGTGTTGAATCAGAAAGTATAATTGATTGCCAAGAATCAGAGAGTATAATTGATTGCCAATGTTTCTGGGATTTGTTTTTTTTTGTTGTCTTGGTAACTAACTTTGCTTTGCATTGCCCTGGGCTTAAAGAATGCTTATAAATTCAACCACCGTTTACCTCATTGCAGGGGTTATTCATCTTCTGACTTCATTGATCTCTTTTAGAAACCACATTTTCAATAAAACCCTTTGGGATCTGTGACTAGATTATTGAATCTAAAGTGTGTTGTAAATTTAACTATGTTGATAAATACTATTAAAATTTTTATTTGTATGATAAGAAATAATCTAATAGCAAGGACTCCGAATCGAATAATAAAATGGAAAAAGAACGAGGAAATGGAGAGAATCTTGACCACAAATACAGAGATTGAAAAAGTATTTTCTCAAAAGACAATGAAATTGAAAGGCCTATTATTTTAAAACAAATAAAGAGAAAAAAAGTTAAACATATTTTGTAGCTGTTACAAATGCAGAGTACTTTTAAAAATTGATTATGGAATTATTTTAAGGTTTTTGATTTTTCTAAAATAGAATTGATTTTGCTTTAATTTTATTTGAAGTAAAAATTTGTAGTTTTTGAATTTAAATATATATTTTTATTAATAAATTTTATTTTATATAAAGTTATCTGAACGTAAATAACTTTACTTTCAACTTACTTTTAATCAAAATTAATTTTGTAAAATTAAATCACTTAAATTTTTTCATTTCATGTTGTAAATTTTAAGTTACTGATATGATATGACAGATTCATGAATTTTTATTGGTTGATATTAATTAATTTTTTTGTACTGCAGAAACAAATCTACATTCATTTTATAATATTAAAGTTGTGTTTTATATATATATATATATATATATATATATATATATATATATATATATATATATATATATATATATATATATATATATATATATATATATATATATATATATATATATATATATATATATATATATATATATATATATATATATATATATATATATATATATATATATATATATATATATATATATATATAAACTAAAAATCAGTTTTATATTTATATTTAATAATATCTTTAAAGATGATTAAAATTAGTATGTTATTGCTAATTAATTAATTAATATATTTACTTTAGATAATTTACAATAACTCTTTTCACCCAAATTTACATTTCACTTTTTAAATTTGTTTTTATTTAGAATACGATAAAATGGAATATACACCTAAAATATAAAATAATTTTACACTGTCAACCAATCACTTTGACAATCACTTTTATGTATCTTGCCATATCAAACTATAAATTTTAAGTTAATAATATAACATGATATATTGATAAATTTTTACTAAATGACAATGTAAAGTTATTTTACACTATTAAAATATACCAATTAAACTCTAAAAAAATTACTTTTTTTAACATTAATATAGTTAAGAGATTTTTTTCCTTCAAGTTTTTCAATTAAAATATCAAATTTTACACTAACTTTTAAAATATTATGTTTAAAAAAAAACAGTCATGTGTATCACTTAGGCAAACAAATTGACGCCTACATTTAAAATAGAAGGTAAGACAATTGAATTGGCGCTACCAATATGCCTAGCCAATCTAATTGTCACCTATATATAAATTTAGAGGAGACACCAACTCATCTGCCTGTTGCAATTTTTTTTTTGTAAAATATTATATTTTAATAAGTATCATTTAGTATAAATAAAGGTATGTTTTCTATCATTTTTTTTAACACCTCTTCTTATTTTTTTTAAATCTTTTCTTCACTTGTTCTAATATGAGTAGTAATAGACATGGACATGGTTTTTTTCCGAGAACCCAACCTCCGTTGAAGATGCATTTTTGGAACATCCAATATTTCAAACAACTTGAAATGAACTTCATCATTTGGTTAAACACAGAGATTGATGACGGTGAAAGAATGAGAATAATTGAGAGATTTATTCTGTACATCTCTATTGCGGATGATAATGACTATATCAAAATGTATGTGGGTACCAGTTAAAGATATAATGATGTTAGGGATATGATGTCTGCAGCAGATGATACTGTTTTGATTGTTGTATGCTCTTAGATATATTGTAGTGTTAAGTCTTTTTATTTGTTGTTTGTGTTGACGTGTTGTTGTTTTAGGAGTGTTTATATGTTTTGTTGTAACCAAAAGTTGTTATCTATATTAAATTTTGATCTGACCTGATCAGGAGGGATCACGGACTGGCCACACTCCGCTGGACGGTTATCTGTTCGCCGGGGTAAGAAAGAGGAGGGGGTGTACCTGCAAAGCACTCCGACGCCCAAGTAAGAAGTTGGACAGAGAGGAAGCAATAGTACAGAAAAGGGGCAAGAAGAGTTACCTGACCCTCTTGAAGAAGAGGGTATTTATAGAGAGACCCCAGCGCTGGGCCAACGGTCATTCGAGGTGGGCCAGACGACCAGGCCCAACCCTAATGACTGCTAGAGCTTACGTGGCGTAGTGAAGACCAGGACGTGGTCTTCGCCCTAGTTCAACCGCTCCTAGGTCTCCGGAAAGTGGGTTTGACCTGCTCTTTCGGAGGTGGGCGGTTGGCCGATGACGTGTCCCCGCGGAGGGGAGCACGTGGAGAACGTGCACCGAGCACGTTATTCTCCCGTGGAGGGAGCCCGGGTAGTCTTGCTCGTCCGGCGTGATGGACGACAGAAGGGACGCGGAGCGGTAGCTTGTGCCCGGCGGCCAGTCCTGCCCGTTCGAAGGGGCGCGTGCCCGGCGCGCCCAGTTCGCTTGTTGGGCCGCCTTTGGTATTGGGCCTGCCGAGGTGAGGCCCATACCGGAACAGGAGCCCCCCAAGTCGAAGCTCTGGGGAAGAGCGAGGACTTAAGGTCGTCATGTCTGGAGCGGGGACTCGCACGAAGGGCTCCGGTCGTCGGTAGAACGGGGAGGAGGCAGATGAAGGGGCGCGACTGTCAGGTTGCCTCCACGTGTCTTGTGTTAAGCGGTCGTAGGGGCGGCTAACCTATGTCATTAATGAGCCTAGAGTCGCTTCGAGTCCCGCGCCGGGTTATAAATATGGCGGTCCCCGCTCATTCTGTTACTTTTCTCCCTGCTAATCTTTCATCGTCTCTGCTCGTCCGCCGCTTGCCGCCGATCGCCGCCGTGCCGTTTGCTCTTTTCTTCCGTCCGCCGCCGTTACAAGTGAGTTCCTCTTTTCCCTCTCTTTTTATTTCCGTCGTCTAACTGGAACGTGTGGTCGGGGCGGGATGAACGCCCCGAGGAGGGATGCGAGTTCCGCCGCGTCTGGCGAGTTTTTCGATGAATGACCCGGGGACGGTAGGCTAGTTCCGTTGAATGCCCCGAGGACAGGAGCTTTTTCTGATGAATGCCCCGAGGACGGGGGCTTTTCTCCGATGAATGCCCCGAGGAGAAGTACCTTCTCCGACGGCCGTCCCGAAGGGGGTGAGGGGTCGTTCTTCGATCCCCGAGGAGGGTAGACGGGGAGCGAATGTCTGCTCGTCGCTCCTCGGCCTTTGTCGCCCTTTCACTTGACTTGCGGTGGAAGGGTGGATTTGATCCTGGCTATCGAATTCACCGATGTCCTCTGCTTTCAGGTGTAGATGTCGGCTCTGGTGCCGGGGATAATGGTTGAAGATACTGAACCCGAGGTCCCGGAGTATGACGACGAGCGTATTGCCCCGTCCGAGGAGTGGGCGGCCGAGGAGCCACTTTCCATCCCCTCTTGCTTTGTGGTCGACCCGTCCGACGTGTATGCCACGGTCGAGGACACGCCGATAGGAGAAACGCAATACTGGCAGGTGTACCGCCCGAAAGAGCACCACCGGATCTGTTCTCGATATGGGCGGAAGATGTTCCTGATGTACGAATTTTATTTTAAAGAAGCTCGGCTCCGGTTACCGTTTTCCGCCTTCCATCTGGGGCTTTTTGACTGGCTGCGTCTTGCCCCGTCTCAGCTGCACCCAAACGCTTTGGCTTTTATCCGGGCTTTCGAGGTGGTGTGTTTCTACCTCTCGGTGGAGCCGACGGTGCCGTTATTTTTCCGCATCTTTCATTTGCAGCGGCAGACGGTGCGAGGTCGTCACGGATGGGTCTCTTTCAAACAATCGACCAAAATTTTCAAAGCGTATAGCGATTCTGTCAAAGACTTCAAAGGTCGGTTCTACCTCGTCAAACCGATCACGCAGCACGGCTCGGATACTCTCTTTGATGAGGGCGAGCGCACGGTAGATGGCCAGCGGTTCCGCGCGTGACTTCCTAAGATACATCTACTGTGGACCTCGGAGCATTTCAGTCGAGGGACAGATAGGTATATCGTCCGGGCGGGGACCCTCGAGGAGAAGGACATGGCCGCTTATTTGAAAATAATTGCTTTTGTGCGGTCACTCCCCCCGTCGAAGCTGGTGACGCCCGACGGTCGGTACATCCTCGACGCCCAGGGGAACATACGCACCAAGAAGCGTTTGATAAATACCAAGACTTTGCTCGGCTGCGCGACCGGGGCGGCCGCTCTGGATTATCTAGGTAGGGATGTTCGTTTTCCCTCGTGGTCTGGGTTTCTGATCGTCACTAACCTATTTCTTTGTTTTTGCAGCGAACATGTCTACTGTCGACGAGCGGGTGAAGCAGTTACGTGCTGCCAGGAATGCCGTGGCCCCGAGGACGAGGGTGAGTCAGCTGGTCGGTCAGGAGGTCGCGACGCACGGGGGGCAAACTTCGTCCTCGTCGCCTCAAGAGAGCCAATCCCCTGTGTCTCAAGGAGTGTCGAAGAGGCAAAGGTCCGAGGAGCCTCGGGTGGTGGATCTGACGGTCGGCGCCGTCGAGGAAGGTTACGTCGTCCCTCCCTGCCACCAGCACCCGGGATATTTTCATGGTGCCCGTTCCCCCACTGTTTCCGCCGGGGAGGTGAAGGCTGTTCGCCAGGCTGATCGGGAGGCCCGTCGACGTGTCCTGGCTGAGGACTTGGCCGCGATGATGCGGACGTTTACGACGGCTCTCGAGCTGAACGAGGAGGGCTGCTCCGCTGCTGAGCTGTCCAAACTGCAAGGGGATCTCACTTTCACGCAGTCGCGGTTGGCCAAGCTCACTGAGGAGTTGGAGAAGAGCCAGAAGGATGCTGCCGAGCAGCGGAAACGGGCAGAGGGTGCTGAGGGGAAGGTGACTTCGCTGGAGGAGAAGCTGGGGACAGCGACGGCCGAGGTGCAGGCGCTGAAGGTTCGTACGGAGGTTTTGGACAGCGCTGTTCGTCCGGCCGAGGACGAGACTGATGGGGATCGGCGTTTAATCACCCGTGCTGACTTGATCGCCCGTATCCGGGTGTTGGAGAGCGATTGTCTGGAAGCCGTTGAGGTCGGGTTCAAGAATGCGGTCGAGCAGGTTCAGGTCGCCAACCCTGGTGTCGAGCTGGTCGTGGACGGGATAGGGCCGTATCACGAGATTGTTGATGGGAGGGTGATCGATCCTTATCTCGTTATCCCCGAGGAGGAAACCGTGGCTGCTGACCGAGCGGACGAGGAAGCATAAGTTGCCGGGCCTGCGTGCTCGTTGTTTTTGTGGCCTGCGTGTCGGTGTTTATCTTTTGCTTTGGGCCTGCGTGCTCGTTCTTGTACTATTGACTACTGGGCTGGTGCCCGCTTTCGTTAAATATATTTATCATGGATTTTCTAAGTGTGCGCTCGTTATTTGCATGTTGTTTTATGCTCTTTTTTCGTATTTGTTTGAATGCCTTTGATGTGTATGACATTTCTTGTAGATTTTCTAAGTGTGCGCTCGGTGTGTTTAGCTCGACAATTTGTTACCGGTAGTGTAGGGAACTGGCCGGTTTGGCCGGGGATGTAGCCGGGCCGTTTCGGGGGTAGTTTTCCCCGGGGCGTGGACGGCCCATCGCGAGCTGGGTGTCCTGCCTGTTTTGGTACGGCGGCGAGGAGCCTCGGTCGAGGTATTCCCTGCCGAGCAAGGCCTTCTGCCCGCGCACACGAGAGGCAGGGCTTGCTTTTCTTTAGTCGCTGGTGGACGCGGGGGTGTGCGGTGGTACCATGTCGCCCCCCCCAGTGGTCGGGACGATGGGTCGTCGCGGGCAATGTGTTAACTGTAGTACCGCTTAAGCTTCGCGGCGTTCCATGGTCGAGCTAATTGTTCACCGTGCAGGTTTTCGAGGTAATAGGCCCCATGCTCCGTTTTGTCCCGGACTCGGTACGGGCCTTCCCAGTTTGCCGCCAGTTTGCCCTCGTGGGAGTCTTTCTGGTTTCTGCGTAGAACTAAGTCGCCAGTATGAAAATCGCGTTTTATGACTTTGTTGTTATGGCGAAGTGTGACTTGTTGCTTCAGCCGGGCTTCCCGGAGAGCTGCTCCTGCGCGGATTTCTTCGACGAGGTCGAGCTCTTCTCGGAGGGAGCCATCGTTGTCGTCGGTGTCCAGGGGAGCTTCCGTTCGTCTGGACGGTTCGCGGATTTCGACCGGTATCACGGCCTCTGTTCCGTACGTGAGGCGAAATGGGGTTTCCCCTGTGGTTGAGTGAGGAGTAGTACGGTATGCCCAGAGGACGCTGTGGAGTTCTTCGACCCATGCTCGTTTGGCGTCTCCGAGGCGTCGTCTGAGTCCTCTGAGTATAACTCTGTTCGCCGACTCCGCCTGGCCGTTTGTCTGAGGATGTTCGACCGAGGCGAAGTGATGTTTGGTCCCGAGGTTGGTGACGAATTCGCGGAAGTTTTTGTCTGTAAATTGTGTGCCGTTGTCGGTGACGATGGCGAGTGGTACCCCGAATCTGGCGAGGATGTTGCGTTTGTAGAATCGGAGTATGTTGTGGGCGGTGATTTTGGCCAGAGCTTCAGCCTCGATCCACTTGGTGAAGTAGTCGACTCCCACGATGAGGTACTTGTTCTGGTATGAACCGAGGGGGAAGGGTCCGAGGATGTCCAGCCCCCACCATGCGAACGGCCATGGAGATGAGAGGGAGGTGAGGTCGGTTGGGGGGGCAAGGTGCATGTCTCCGTGTCGTTGACACCTATCGCACCGTTTGACATGTTCTTTCGCGTCGGACTGCATTGACGGCCAGTAGTAGCCCGCGCGTAGGGCCTTGCGCGCTAGGGATCTGCCGCCGAGGTGCTGCGCGTTGATACCTTCGTGGATTTCTTCTAGAACGGCTGTACTCTGGGATTTATCTATGCATTTGAGGAGTGGGATTGCGAAGCCTCGGCGGTACAGTCGTCCCTCGAGGAGGACGTACGAGCAGGCCCGTCGTTTCGTTGCGTTGGCTTCGCTAGAGCTGGCCGGCAGACGGCCGGTGCTGAGATAGGTGTGGAGGGGGGTCATCCAGCAGTCCGCGTCTCCAATGGCGTTGATGTCGAGGGGTGTGGTGGTCGGGCTGGTACTTGGTTGGGACAAGATTTCTTGAATGACCGATTTGTGACCGCCTCGTTTCTTGGTGCTTGCTAGTTTGGAGAGGATGTCGGCGCGGGTGTTCTGCTCCCGAGGAACGTGCTGAATTTCTGCTGAGTCGAACCCTCTTAGTTTTTCATTGATGAGCGCGAGGTATCCGGCGAGGGTGTCATTTTTCGCTTGATATTCGCCTCGGACCTGCGAAGCGACCAGCTGAGAATCCGTGTAGATTCGGATGTCCCTGGCTCCCAGGTCGGATGCTAGGCGAAGGCCGGCGAGAAATGCTTCGTATTCGGCCTGGTTGTTAGTCGTTGGAAAAGCTAGCGTGAGGGAGACTTCGATGACCGTACCCTCGTCGTTGTCGAGGACGATGCCGGCGCCGCTCCCCGTGGAGTTGGAGGAGCCGTCCACAAAGATGGTCCAGAGGTGGTTCCCGGTGGTAGGGTCGGGGGGCGTGGCCATCTCGGCGACGAAGTCGGCCAAAGCTTGAGCCTTGATGGCGTGCCGGCTCTCGTATGTGATGTCGAACTCGGAGAGCTCTAGCGACCATTTCAGCATGCGCCCAGCCATGTCGGGGCGGCCGAGTAGCTGGCGGATGGGTTGGTCGGTGCGGAGGACGATGGTGTGCGCTAGAAAATAATGTCGGAGTCGGCGTGCCGCTGTTACGAGGGCCAGGGCGACTTTCTCGATCAGCTGGTATCGGGCCTCCGGGCCGTGGAGGGCTTTGCTAGTGAAGTAAATGGGCTTTTGTCCTTCCCCGGCTTCGCTCACGAGGACGGCGCTGACGGCTTCGTTAGAGACGGCCAGATACAAATACAGGGTTTCGCCCGTCGCGGGGCGCGTCAGTACTGGTGGTTCGGAGAGGACGCGTTTGAGGTGGCGAAGGGCTTTCTCACACTCGTCCGTCCATTCGAACTTGGTCTCTTTCCTGAGCAATTTGAAGAACGGGAGGGCGTGTTGGGCCGATCTCACGATGAATCGCGAGAGGGAGGCTAGCACGCTGTTGAGGGACTGGATGGCACGCTTCGTGGTCGGAGTGGTTATATTGGAGAAGGCGTGGCATTTGTCCGGGTTGGCTTCGATCCCCCGTTCGGTCAAGTAGTAGCCGAGGAATTTGCCGGCGCAGACGCCGAAGGTGCATTTCTCCGGGTTAAAACGCATGCGACATGATCTCGCGGTCTTGAAGACCTTCTGGAGGTGTGCCGCGTGGTCGTCTTCCGCGCCGGATTTGACGATCATGTCGTCCATGTATACTTCGAGCATGTCCCCGATCTCGTCGCGGAAGACGTGGTTCATCATCCGTTGGTACGTGGCCCCGGCGTTTTTGAGGCCGAAGGGCATCACGTTGTAATAGTAATTGCCTGATGTTGTCATGAAGGCCGTGGCCTGTTTGTCGTGTTCGGCCATCGGGATCTGGTTGTATCCCGAGTATGCGTCCATGAAGGATAAGAGTTTGTAGCCCGCCGAGTTGTCGACGAGCTTGTCGATATTGGGGAGGGGGTAGGCGTCCTTAGGACATGCCCGGTTTAGGTCAGTGTAGTCAACACACATGCGCCATTTTCCATTATTCTTTTTAACAAGTACAACGTTGGACAGCCAGGTGGAATACCGGGCTTCCGAAATAAAATTTGCCTCTAAGAGGTCTTTTACAGCTTGTTCGGCTGCTGCCGATTTTTCGGGGGACTGGCGGCGTCGGCGTTGTACCACGGCCTTTGCGGTCGGGTTGATGGACAGCTGGTGGCAGGCGACCTCAGGGTCGAGTCCCGGCATTTCCGCGGCGCTCCAGGCGAAGAGGTCGGCATTCTCGCGGAGGCATGCTTGGAGCTGTCGTTTCGCGAGGTCGGGGAGTCCTGCGCCTATCCTCACGGTTCTGGTTGTGTCTTCCCCGAGGGGAATGAGCTCGAATTCGCCATCCGGGATGGGGCGCGCTGGGTGCGGTGGCTGCTCGTTGGCTTCGTCAGTCTTTTTATTGTCGAGCTCGTCGGTGAAGCGACTGTCGAGCTCAACTGATCCGACCAGCTCTGTTGGTTTGTCCTTTGGCGTAGCGCTTGGCGCTTTCTTTTTGGTCGGTGGAGCGATGGAGTCGAGGCCTTTCAGCGCGGCTTCGAAACACCTTCGGGCAGCTTCGATGTCGCCGTTGAGGGTGACCACGGCTCCCCTTCTCGTGTAATATTTCATCTTCAGGTGGACGGTGGAGGGTACCGCGGTGAGTTCTGCTATCGTCGTCCTGCCCAGGATGCAGTTATATAGGGACGGGCATTCGATGACTAAGAAGCGGACGCTGATGTCTCTGGTCGTTTCCTCTTCCCCAAAGGTGACTTTCAGTTCCACGTATCCCCAGGGTCTCGTCGTCGTCCCGTTGAACCCCTGGAGGTCGGAGCCTACGTAGGGGGAGAGGTTGGATTCGTTGAGCTGGAGAGTTGTGAACAAATGTGAGTACATTATGTCAACCGAGCTCCCACCGTCGACGAGGAGGCGCCTGACGTCGAAGTTTGCCATTCGTGCACGTATGAGCAAGGGTATGTTGGAATTGGGAGATCCCCCGGGTAGTTCTTCGAGGTAGAATGTGATCGGGTTGGAGCGGCCTCGGAATCTGTCGAGCGTGCTCATCTTGCCGGAGTTGCCCGCGATGAGTTCGTCGAATTTCCTTTTCACAGATCCTACGGACAGACTCCTCGTAGCTCCATCAGAGATGACCATGGCTCTGGGGAAGTATTCCCATCGGCTGGTTGGTCGGATTGGCTCGTCGACTAGGCTGGGTCCTTCGGGGAGGCCGAATCCTCTGCTCGCGAACCAATCCTCGGGGCGGCTGACGCACAGCGCGACCTGGAGTCTCTCGCCGTCCTCTGGGGAGGGGAGTTCCTCGATTTTCTTAGCCCCCGGGGCCTCCGACCTGGGTGGTTCACCTCCTCGGGTGTATCGCTTTAGGTGCCCGTCTTTGATTAGGATTTCGATCGCATCTTTGAGATGAATGCAGTCTTCCGTTACATGCCCGTGGGTCCTGTGGAACCGGCAGTACTTTGACTTGTCCACGTTGGGTTTGGGCGGCGTTGGTCGTGGAAAACGGACACCTCCCTGCACAAACTCGGTTTTAGCGCATTCGGCCAGTATGCGTTCGCGTGAAGCGACCAAGGCGGTGTATTCGGTGAACCTTCCTGCCGGGCCGCGTGGCTCGCGCTGTTCGCGGGGTTCGCGGTGGCGGTCATCCCGACGGCGGTCCCCTCCTCGTCGGTGGCTCAAAGCTCCGTCGTCTCGGTGCCCGCGGGGGGCTTCTCTGTCTCGGGTGTCGCGAGCGGAGTTGGCCGCTTGTGTTTCCTCGAACCGGATGTAATGCGCGGCCCTGTCGAGGAAGTCTTGGAGGGACGTGGGCCGGTGTATGCCTACGGCCTCGTAGAATTTGGAGTCATGGCGCAGGCCTTGTTCCATTAAGTAGCGTTTCATTTCGTCGGAAGTCGTCACCTGTACGGCTTCCCGAGTAAACCTTTCGATGTATTTCCGGAGAGGTTCGTCGGGGCCTTGGATGATCGCCCCGAGGACTGCTTCCGTCTTCGGGTGACGCCGGGACGCCGTGAAGTGTTTGGAGAATAGGTCCTTCAAGACCCTCCACGACGTAACTGATTCGGGCTCCAGACTTTTGTACCAGGTCATAGCGCCTTTCCTCAGAGTCGTCGGGAAGAGTCTGCATTTAATAGCTCCCCGGACATTTCGGTAGTCGAGCATAGCCTCGATATCTTCCAGATGATCGTCCGGGTCGGAGGTGCCGTCGTACGTTGACAGCGTCGGTGGTTTCTCCATTCCTTAGGGTATGGGGGCTGCCATGATCTCCCGGGATAGTGGGGTGCGGTAGTCATCCTCGTCGCTGTGCGCCGGGGATCTCAGGGGAGATGAGCCGTTCGCGGTGTGTCCCGGGTTTCGGGTCCTTGATCTTCGGCCTGAGTTCCCGCCTCGGGGTTCCTCGGTTGGGATCGCCGCGGCGTTCTGGTTCCTCCCGCGACCGTGCCTCGCCGGGGATCTGGTGCGCTCCCGTGTCGCTTGCGGGCGGCGTCTCTCCAGCCGTGGTCGGCGGTTCCTGAGTCGAGGTGAGGGGCTCCTCGAACCTCCGTTCTGGTCTTCCCGCTAGGGGTACCTCGGGGAGCCGCCGCGTTCCAATGCTCCAATTCTAGCGTTCTGTTGGAACAGCAGCTGGTTCGTCTGGTTGATGGCTGCAAAGAGAGCGGCTACCGTTGGGTCTGCTCCCGCCGGGATGGGAACGGGGTGGAATGCTGGCGGGCTCGGGGGGCGATGGTCGGCCTGTAGGGGCCGTTCCTCGGATGATGGTGAAGCAGTTCGCCCGTCCCTTTCGTCGGCTTCCGTCAGGCGTGCCGTTCCTATCTGCTTCCCGTTGGTGGCGGTGTTGAGCGCAAGATCGTGCGGAGTGTCATCGCGGCGTGGGCTGGCCATGACCGTGGAGGTTTGGTGAAACTTTTGGTTTTTCTGCTCGGAGTAACGGGGAAGTTTCAGGTTCCCACAGACGGCGCCACTGATCTGACCTGATCAGGAGGGATCACGGACTGGCCACACTCCGCTGGACGGTTATCTGTTCGCCGGGGTAAGAAAGAGGAGGGGGTGTACCTGCAAAGCACTCCGACGCCCAAGTAAGAAGTTGGACAGAGAGGAAGCAATAGTACAGAAAAGGGGCAAGAAGAGTTACCTGACCCTCTTGAAGAAGAGGGTATTTATAGAGAGACCCCAGCGCTGGGCCAACAGTCATTCGAGGTGGGCCAGACGACCAGGCCCAACCCTAATGACTGCTAGGGCTTACGTGGCGTAGTGAAGACCAGGACGTGGTCTTCGCCCTAGTTCAACCGCTCCTAGGTCTCCGGAAAGTGGGTTTGACCTGCTCTTTCGGAGGTGGGCGGTTGGCCGATGACGTGTCCCCGCGGAGGGGAGCACGTGGAGAACGTGCGCCGAGCACGTTATTCTCCCGCGGAGGGAGCCCGGGTAGTCTTGCTCGTCCGGCGTGATGGACGACAGAAGGGACGCGGAGCGGTAGCTTGTGCCCGGCGGCCAGTCCTGCCCGTTTGAAAGGGCGCGTGCCCGGCGCGCCCAGTTCGCTTGTTGGGCCGCCTTTGGTATTGGGCCTGCCGAGGTGAGGCCCATACCGGAACAAATTTCAAGGTTACAAAAAATTTAACATCATAATAAATTATGATCCCGAACTTGTTCCAACATTGGGACAATGTTTTCGTGTGTCCGAGCTGACGACATATACTACATTTCTTTTCAATTTGTCACTGTATCCATTTCGGTTCTAATACATATGTTGTTGGGGCACTCCATTTTCTTCCTTTTCTTTTTTTGTTGTGCCAAGTTACACCCCTTGATACATAGGTCAATAGTCTTCTTTTGCTTCCATTGGGAAGCTATTGCTTATACCTTGAATAAGTTTATAAATTTGTAAACGCCAGATAGATGCAAGAAAGCATCCGACCGAACACTTGAACACCCAAGAAACATATGATACTAACACTTTCTACCATAGCCAAAACACTTAAACATCACATCTCCAAAACATCCAACAAACACATGGCTATCAAATACCATAAAAACCATTTCTTCCTTTTTCCAACGAAACATTCACACCAATGTCACACCACTCACTAATAACCCCATCAACCCAACCTAACTACAAAGACATGAGCAACAAACTCAATTACGACAACACATTAATACAAACATAAGACTCAATCGACTAATCGCTCATAAATAACTCCATCAACCCAAACAACACAACCTAACTACAAAGACATGAGCAACAAACTCAATTACGATAACACGTTAATACAAATATACGAATACGTAGATTTACAAAAAATTGGGAGAGAATCTAGTGATGATGATACTCTTGGGACCTCGTATGAAACACCTCTTCAGGTGAATAAACAGAGACCTATATGAGAAATGTACCCCGGAGGATGTAGAATCGGTGGCATGTATCAAGCGGGTGATTATCATTAATGTAAAAAATATTCTCCTATGTAATATGATTTAAATTAAATATTATTAGTATTTAATCAATATTTTTAATTAATTAATTAATTATTTTAATTAAAATATAAAATAAAAAAAATGCAAAGTATTAGGGTCAAATTAGTTAAATACTATAAAATTAAGAAAAAAAATATTAATTAAAAACAATTTGAAGTATAAAAATAGGTGAAATTTTATAGAGAAATTCTAAATAATGTCTTATTAGAATATATATCGCGTCCTTTTTAATTTTATTTATTGGAGGTGCCAACTAAATTGACTAAGGTTATAGGAGATGTTAATTCGTTTGATTTGCCTTCTAATTGATATAAATTTTACATTGCATTTTTTTTGAAATATGAGTATTTTGAAAAATAGTGAAAAAACATAATTATTTTTATAATATTGTTGAAAAAATGATTTGTTGAAAAAATATTGCATAGGTCCTTTAAGTTATTTTAAAATATCAAGTTAGTTCTTTAAGTTTTTTTTTTATAAGCTTTGATCATTTATAGTAAATAACATTTTCGCCGTTTCCCTTTTTAAAAATTTCTTTTTAAAAAAATCTATGTGACACAAAAAGAGCACATGTGGCATTTAACAATGATGATGTGTCATTTTATTTTATTATTTATTTATTTTTTAATTCCACGTTGATTTTTTTAATTTTTAATTATTTATTTATTTTTTTAATTGAAAGGACTTGATTGTTACATTTTTAAAAACATATGCGACGTGAATGTTACAAATTAAAATATAACTTAAACATTTTACACTATGTGAATCTTAAACATTTTACACTATTTTAAACCTTAAACAATTACAAGACAATATACTAAGCATTAAATAATCTAAATATTGTCAAAAACATTGTTATAATATTATAAACCAATACATGCATATACAAAAAAAAAGAAATTTTTTGGTCCATTTTCATCATGAAATATATATATATATATATATATATATATATATATATATATATATATATATATATATATATATATATATATATATATATATATATATATATATATATATATATATATATATATATATATATATATATATATATATATATATATATCACTACAAGTTTAATTCACTATTACAAATCATGCACACTTCATATTTTTTTGGAATTGCAAAATGAATAATTTTGGAGACTATATATACATTATGAGTTTCGTTCAGCTATGGTAGGTCAGACAGATACATGTGATCCTGTAGGAGGCTGCTGTAAAAGATATGGATTTCTACATTATATTAAAGTGAGTGAAAGGTGAATAGAATGAAATAATGGAAAGCTATGAAACTACATTCCTATGCGCAAGCTATAAAATCAGATGCGATGTTCTTCATTTATTTTAGAGAATTGATAACTTCTTTGTTATGGATTTATCTGCATGTACTAACATGTTTCTGTTGGAGTACTTGTCAAACAAGGTAATGGAAAAAAAGAAGGATAGATGAATTTAGAGTGAAAAGAGGTTATTTTTTTAACAATTGTGATATATTTTATTCATATTTCTCAAAATAGAATTTACAACATTTATGTAGCATTTTGGTTAAGCAACTAACCTCACTAACTAACCACTTGTTAGTTAGTCAATTTAAACTACTAAACTGAGTACAAACTAACTAACTAAACCTATATACTTGCACAAGTGCATAATATGTATGTGAAACTAACCACTTAGTTGATATATTTCGTTGATATATTAGTAGGGATGTATAGTATAACTACTTCACTAAACTACTAAAACAGAATTACAATATAATAGTTTCATATTTAACCATTTATCATAATTTATTTTTTCACTCTTTGACCTAGTACTTGTGTTGTGAAATATAGTATGCAGGAACGTCTTGGCTAAAGCTGAATTATACAAGGTAAGTTGTTGAATTTTTAGTATAAACATTGCCTTTGTTTGGTTGAACAACTAGTATTGTCAGATAATGTTGCTATCTCCTATTTATGTTTTCCTTTATTTGAACTATACAAGTAACAAATCAGAAGGAGAAAAAATCATTAGAAGAATTGTTATAATGTTATAAACCAATACATACATTGTTATATTTTTCTTCCCATTTATTAGATTATGTATTTATTGGTTTATGAATGTATTGGTTTATAACATTATAACAATGCTTTTGAAAATATTTAGATTATTTAATGCTTAGTATGATGTTTTGTAATTGTTTAAGGATCAAAATAATGTAAAGCAACACAGTTATTGTTTAAGATTCAAAGTAGTGTAAAACAACATATAAGTTATATTTTAATTTGTAATACTCGCGTCCCATATGTTTTTAAAATGTAACAATAAGGTCTTTCCAATTAAAAAAAATCCACGTAAAATTAAAAAATAAAATAAAATGACACATCATTGCTGTTAGATGACACATTTGATCCGTTTGTATCACATATGCTTTTTTGAAACAGAGATTTTTAAAAAGGTCAACGACGCAAACGTTACTTAACATAAATGATCAAAGCGTTACAAAAAAAACATGAACGACTAACTTAATATTTTAAAATAATTTAAATGACCTAGACAATATTTTTGCCAAAAAATAAATATTCTTTTTTTTTTCCTTTTATATTTAGCTATATAATTATTAAAAATTGAATCAAAAGTTATAAAATGTGAAAGTGATATTTAAAAATCTCAATTTTTTTTTCTTTACAACAATTCAATGTATATTTATTAGTATAAGCATGTTTTTGAATTTGATGTCTATAAAAAGGCGCACACATAAGAGCGAAGAAGAAATTGCAAAGTAACAAACAGAAAAGAGCGGGAAAATGGAAATTGGTATGCTACCAATCTCTGCATCAAAGAGAGGAAAACTCTTAGCTGCTGGTTACACAACACTCCACGCCATTTCTCGCACTTCCACCACCATCCTTGCTCGAGGTTTCGTTTTTTTACTTTTCCTTTTATTTAGGGATTCTTTTGCAATTTCGAAAATGCGAGGGACTAATTTGATACGGAACTGCCATTTTGAGGATCAAATTAGGGTTTTGCTCTTTTCTGTAGTTCTAGTTTTTCAACACATTACCTGATTTTTACAGATATAGAAGTTTCTGAGAGTGAAGCTTCAGAAATTCTGAAATTTGCAACCAAAACTAGTGCTTTGGACAGATCAAGTGGGAGTAATACTAACATTATTGATGGTATGTGTTGATTCCTTCCAATGATGTTTTATTTATTTATTTTTTCAAATTATTATTAGTATTAGTATCATTGCGTCAGTGTCGTTTTTCGAGGTGTCTGTGCTTTATAGGTGTGTAGAAACTTCAACATCTTGAGTCAATTGTTAAGTATGTGAAGATTACTGATTGAGAGGAAAATCAAAGAACTATCAACTGAATATGACATATGCTCAATGAGAAAATTAATAGACATTTTGTTTGATGGGTATGTTTGGATGGAGTTATGTGAGGTTATCGACTACTATCAACACTTATGAGACTGATTGAGAGAGTTTATGGAAACAACTTATGACATGTCTATAAGCTATTTTTAGCTTATTTCCATAAGCTCTCTAGGATAGTTAGTGAAGTCGGTTTATAACTTATATGAAAACATTTTGACTTTATGTTTTCTCGTGTTATAGAAATAGCTTATGCATAAGACTGATATGATTAGCGCATAAGGGCTTAATTAAATTGTTTATGTACAGATGGTCTCTTACCATCAGAATACATATGTTGTTTGGTGAAAGCTGTTTATTCATCTTTATTTTCACAAAGCTATGTGTTCAACTAAAATATGTATATTCTCTTGTGTATTACCAAATTATCAATTTTTTCTGTTGTGTTATCGCTATTTCCTTTTTTTGTCAAGCAGGTGGTCAGACTGCTTGGGATATGCTCAATGAGGAAAGGTTTTCTTCTCTCGTTACCACTTCTTGTGTTGATCTAGATAACATCCTTGGTGGAGGAATTAGTTGCAAAGAAGTCACTGAAATAGGTGAGTGACTGTTTAGTAGTTTGAATTTTGAAACCATAACCATGACTTCCAATAAAATATACATTACTCTTGATTGTCGATTCCAAATAAATGTACGATAATTGTATAATCCAGTGTTTATTTATTTAGGTGGTGTCCCGGGCATTGGTAAAACCCAAATAGGGTATGCTTTGTCATTACGATTTTTTACATCATGTTTTTCGTTTTTTTTTTCCATCCTAAACTGTGAAATATTCACCAATCATCGATTATTTGATGCAAATGAGAAGAACAATGAATCTTCTTCAGGATGCTTTGAAATTTTTAATTTAAATTTTGTCATTTAAAGTATTAAGTGGTGTTTGGTTTTACAGGATTCAACTTGCAGTAAATGTTCAGATTCCACTAGACTACGGTGGCATTGGTGGGAAGGCAATATACATTGGTAAAAGCCTTAATTATATCCTAATACTTATTCACCATTTGATAAAGTTCATTGATTTTGACTTCTTGTGCCTTCTTGGAACTCAGACACTGAAGGAAGCTTTATGGTTGAACGTGTTCTACAAATTGCTGAAGCATGCATAGAAGACATGTCAGAATATAGCCACCACTTTCACAAAGATAATCAAGCTTATGGAGTTAAAATGCACCCTAATAGCATCTTGGAAAATATATTCTATTTTCGCGTTTGCAGCTATACTGAACAAATTGCTTTGGTAAATTACTTGGACAAATTTGTCACGGAGCATAAAGATGTAAGAATGATTTAATAAATTGAACTGATATTTGTAGTGAACATCTTGAAGACAAAATTTCATTTTAATTGGCCATATTCCTTCAGATCTTACTCGCCTTGGATTGTAACCACTGAAAGTACTCTTGTTTTGCTTTGTCTTCTGCTTTTGGTTGAGATTCTTTTTGTGAAACTTAAGTATTCCCTCATGATATACTGTTACTACATTATTGCAGGTGAAGATCATCATTATTGACAGCGTCACTTTCCACTTTCGCCAAGACTTTGATGATATGGCTCTCCGAACACGATTACTCGGTGAAATGTCTTTAAAGTTGATGAAGCTTGCAAGAAACTTTTCTTTGGCTGTAAGATTCAATTCATTTTGCTTGCAAGAGAGTTTAATTTTATTTTTATTGAATTTATCTTTGATTGCAGCAACGTGAGGTATCTAATATTTGCATGGATAGCTATCTGAGTTTTTGCTTTATTTGAAGGCTTTTTTCGTTCATGCCTCCAATTCCATGCTTTGGTTTGCATTGAACCAGTGTTGTCAATCGTATATAATGGAAAATAGCTTTCTGTTAAAATTCTGCTACACAATAGTGCTATATCTCCACTATATCCGCTATTTGACAATATTTTGTACCAAGTAGCATATTGCCGAAAAATAGCAGTTTGTCCAAACTCTGCTATGCTATAGAGGTATAGCGTCGGTTTAGTTGCTATTTATCAACACAACATTGAACTTGAACTCACTGGAATGCTCCAAAGTCTGCTGGAAATGACAGTTAGGAATAGGATTTCCTGCAAAGCCTCTCAAATGCTAAGTTAGTGAGTAGGTCAAAACAGAGCCTTTTAATGAAGAAAACATAAAAACTAAAAGATTGAACAATAACTTGTTTATATAGAGGGATAAATGTGACATCTTGACTCGGTAGCTGTGGAATATATGATTCCTTTGTTTTATATTCTAACTTAGTTTTATAACCAATTACGTTTTTGCTTTCTCTATTGTCTTCTTTTCTGCCTCCTTAGATTTCAATTATAAACTTGAAGGTTATGTTAAATTTTCTGGTAGGTTGTTATGTTGAATCAAGTTACAACCAAGCATATTGAAGGTTCATTTCAATTGACCCTTGCACTAGGTAAGTTTTACTTAGCTTTCACATCTCACTTAGTCTATTTTTTTCTTCACTTTTGAAGAAAACAAAATTGATTTGAGAGGTATAAAATTGATTTTGACATGTTTAGATGTTCACAAATATAACGCTGAACAGGTGATAGCTGGTCGCATTCTTGCACAAACCGGATCATCTTATATTGGAATGGCGATGAAAGACATGCATACATTGATAAGTCCCCTTCTCTTAAATCAGCTTCAGCATCATATTCTGTGACTTCTAGGGGGATACGTAATTGTAATTCTACTTCCAACAGTAAAAGAATCAAGATGGTGTGAGATTTTGAGTAAGTAGATAATGGAACATGCTTCTTCTTTTTTTTGGCTTTTCTACAATACTGGCTTTTGTGTAGCCTCAAAGCACAGTGAACTTTGTTTTGGTTATTGGTTATGGAATTTGGTTCCATTTATTAGAAGTAATTCATATTTAGTTGTACTATTACTTAACCCGTAAATTTGTTAGAGGGTATTTTAGTATTTTATCTTATTCTAGTAACCTTAGTTTTAGCTTATAAATAGGGTTGCAATCATTGTAATGTTAAAAAGTGAGTTGTGTAACCGTCATTCTCTTTAATAGAATATTTCCTCTGTTTATCATTTATTCACATTTGTACCAACAATTGGTATCTAGAGCTTCGGTTTGGATTCATTGGAAAACACGGGAAACACGAGTGAACGTGAGGCCTTGTGTGTTTGATTTTGTTTCTTAGATTCGTGTTGAATCTTGAACAAAATTTGATCAGAATTTTAATTCTGTGGGTTGGGAAACACTGTGTGAGAAATCTGAGTGTACTGTGCAAGGTAGAAGATGAACGGAAACGGCAACATGAACACCAAACTTCCAGTATTTGACGGTAAAAACTGGAATCGTTGGATGATCCAAATGCGTGTACTGTTCGGTGCTCAAGATGTTTTAGATCTTGTCACTGATGGTTATGTTCCAGTAGCAGCAGATGCGACAGATGAACAGAAAAACGCGCAAAAGGAAGTAAGGAAGAAGGATCAGAAAGCATTGTTCTTCATTCATCAATGTGTGGATGTAAATGTGTTTGAGAAGATTGCAGATTCAACGACAGCAAAGCTGCGTGAGACACACTGGTGAGATGTTATGGTGGTGAAGCTTCAGTGAAGAAGGTGAAGCTTCAGTCCTTGAGAAAGCAATATGAGAATATCAACATGAAGAATAATGAGAAAGTCTCTGAATACATCTCCAGAATGATTCTGATCACTAATGAGATGAAGGCGTGTGGAAAAACTCTTTCTGAAGAAGCAATCATGGAGAAAGTATTGAGATCCCTTACCTCTCAATTTGATTACATTGTGGTAGCAATAGAACATTCCAAAGATCTAAGCACCATGAGAATTGAAGAGCCGCAGAGCAGTCTAGAAGCGCAAGAGTTGTGTTTGACTGAGAGAACTTCTGAAAAGGAAGTAGAGCAGCAGACTCTGAAAGTAACTTCTGATAGGAGGTATCAGAAGCAGTTAGAAGCCAGGAGAAGATCTGATGGTGGTCAGAAGTCAGAAAGCTCAACCTCTGATAGACAAAAGAATGCTCAGAAGGGAAAAGAGAAGTATGACAAGAAGAAAATCCAATGTTACTATTGTAAGAAGTTTGGTCACTTTGCTAGAGATTGTTGGTCAAACAAGGAGAGAAAATCAGAAGAAGCAAACATACCAGAAGTTCTGATGACGAATCTGTGCTATTGATGGCCTCTGAATCTGATGATATGGATCTGATAGACTGGTGGTATATGGACACTGGTTGTTCAAATCATCTTACTGGAAACAAGAAATGGCTGGTTGACTTTGACTCTGAAAAGAGAACAAAGATCAGATGTGCTGATGACAAATATCTTAACGCAGAAGGTATGAGAAATGTCAGAGTGATTCTGAACAATGGGAAAACAGCCTTGATTCAGAACGTGTGGTATGTACCTGGCATCAGAAGCAATCTGATGAGTGTGAGACAATTAATTGAGAAAGGTTTTTCAGTTACCATGAATGACAATCTTCTGAAGCTGTATGACTGCAATCAGAAGTTGATTATGGAGTCAGAACAGGGAAGAAATAGAACATTCAAGGTGAATGTCAAAACTGCAGACTCAGAATGTCTTAGTGCAACAAGTGCTGAGAAGGAGAGTGAGCTGTGGCACAAAAGATTCGGTCATTTGAATTTCAGAAGCTTAAAACATCTGAATTCAAAGAAGTTGGTACATGGAATTCCTGCAATTAAGAAGCCTGAAAAGTCATGCAAAGTTTGCATGGAAGGAAAACAACCACGATTGCCATTTGCGTCAGAAGCTGCTCCAAGAGCAAAACATGCCTTGGGAGTTGTACATTCTGATGTGTGTGGTCCATTTCCAATAGCATCGATTGGAGAGAATAAATACTTTGTGTTGTTTGTTGATGAATTCACAAGAATGACATGGGTATCCCTTATTAAGTCTAAACACGAGGTGTTTGATGAATTCAAGAAGTTCAGAATGAAGGCTGAGAATCAGAGTGGTCAGAAGTTGAAGATTCTTAGAACTGACGGTGGAGGTGAGTATAACTCCAAAGAGTTCCAGAAGTTCTGTGAGGAGAATGAAATTGAGCATGAGGTTACTACTCATTATACCCCTCAACACAATGGTTTTGTTGAAAGAAGAAACCGTACTTTGCTTGATATGGTGAGAAGCATGCTAAAGGAGAAAAAGCTTCCTCAAAAGCTCTGGGGAGAAGCTGTTGCCACTGCAACGTATGTACTCAACCGATGTCCTACGAAGAAGTTGAAGGAAATAGTTCCAATACAAAAGTGGACTGGAGATAAGCAAAGTGTTAGTCATTTGAAGGTGTTTGGTTCTATTTGCTATAAACATGTTCCAGAAGCCCGAAGACAGAAGCTGGATGATAGAAGCAAAGTGATGATTCTGATAGGGTACCACAGTACAGGTGCATACAAGCTCTATTGTCCAGAAACCAATAAAATTGAATTCAGCAGAGATGTGATTGTGAAGGAATCAGAAGTTTGGAATTGGGATAAGTCTCAATCTGATTCTGATGTTAGAACTTCTGAAGAAAGGTCAGAGTTAAGAATTTCTGAAATTGGAGTAAACTCTGACGTTGACTCTGACTCTGATAGTGATTCAGACTCTGGAGAAGACTCAAAAGATGAAAGTGACTCTGATGATCCAGACTCTGATGGCAATCCAGATTCTGGTGGCAATTCAGACTCTGGAAATATGCCAGACTCTGAAGATGGTCAAAGCTCTGGAGGAAGTCAATCATCTGAAACTAGAAACTTTGAAGCTCAAGACTCTGAACAAGTTCAGAGACCACAAAGAATAAGAAACGTCCCCAGAAGATATGCAGAATTTGACATGCTGCAAGACACTGAAGTAGACTCTGAAGGAGAAGTTATTCAGTGTGCCATGATAGTAGACTCTGAACCCATAAGTACAAAAGAGGCTCTTAAGCAGAAGCTCTAGCTGAAGGCCATGAAAGAAGAACTTGATGCTATAGAGAGAAACAAGATTTGGAAGCTGACAGAACTTCCAAAAGACAAGAAAGCCATCAGCGTCAGATGAGTTTTCAAGCAGAAGTTAAAGCCAGATGGTTCAATTGGCAAACATAAAACAAGGTTGGTAGCCAGAAGATTTCTACAGAAACCTGGGCTGGATTATTCTGAAGTGTTTGCACTTGTAGCAAGACATGAAACAATCAGAATGGTGATTGCAATAACTGCTAACAGGAATTGGCCTTTGATGCATTTAGATGTAAAATATGCATTTCTGAACGGTCCATTAGAAGAAGAAGTTTACGTGTCACAACCTCCTAGATTTGTGAAAAAGAATTAGGAAGGGATGGTGTACAGATTATACAAAGCTCTATATGGATTGAAACAAGCGCCCAGAGCTTGGAATCAGAAGATTGATTCATTTTTCAAGAAGCAAGGCTTTCAGAAATGTGAGATGGAGTACGGTGTTTATGTTCAGCATACTTCTGAAGGCAATATGACTCTGGTGTGTTTATATGTTGATGACATACTGCTGATTGGAAGTTCTAAACATGAGATAGCCAAGTTCAAGAAAGTTCTGATGAATGAATTCGAAATGACTGATCTAGGCAAAATGACATACTTTCTAGGGATGGAGTTCAGATATTCTGAGAAAGGTATTGTAACACCCATTTTAATTATTTTTGGTTTCAGAGATATTTTATTCGCGGATGTGTTTTGAGAAATTAATTGGAGAATCAAGAACTCATGATATTGGTGTACAATGAAGAAAATGTGATAGTTGATAGTAATGTAATATTATTATTAATTATTATCATTATTATTACTAATATTAAAATATGAGAAAAATATAATCAAATGGAATTTTGGAATTAAGTGGATTTTTCGAATTAAAAGAAATAAGAGGATTATTATTATTTGGATTTTTGGATTAAAAGAATTATGAGAATATGATTTATTGGGATTAAAAGAGAATTATTCGGGATGAGGGGTAATATTGGCATTTGGGAAAATTAGAGAAACACATGCACGGGGAAGCAAGCGAAGGACACGATTGAGGAAGGCTGAAGCAAGAGTTGAAGCTTGGCCAGGAGATCATCAAGATTATCAATTCGTGTGGATTGAGAAGCTTCATCAACATCAGCATCGAATTTGAGGTAAAGGGGGGGGGGGGAGATTGATCGGTTGAATGGGTATTTGCATGAATAAATTGGTAGAGGGAAATCCCCTAATTCCCATGGATGATGATGAATGATGTTGATACATGTATAAATTCTGTTATGATTGTGATTGTTATGTTGAAAGTTCATTGCATGTGCTGTGGGGCAATGGTTTATGTGAAATTGGGGTTTCAGGTAGTTCGAGGTTTATTGTCGGAAGTTGGATAATTGAGCAGATAATGAGGTTTATCGGGTAAAATTGAGTTTGGATGTTGGGGCTAGGTTGTAGAACCTTAAGCCGATGATTTTAGTGTTGTCTCGATGGAAATTGGAGAGTGGGAGAGCTGTTGATTTCTGAGCAGCAGTTTTATTTTTTTTCCAGAATCGCAGACATTCGCTAGCCCATCGCTAGGCGAATGCCTGACGAGCATTCGCTAGCAGCTCGCGTAGCGAGCGTGTAGCGAGCCTTGGCAGTGGCTGTTTTTCTGTACTCGCTAGCAAGTTCGCTGAGCGAGGTAGTAGCGAGCACTTCCAGTAGCTCAGAAGTGTGGTTCGCGAGGAGGTTCGCTAGGCGAACGTGTAGCGAACACTCGCTAGGAGCTCGCGTAGCGAGCAGGTAGCGAGTGTAGCAGGTTTTGGTTTTTGAGAGCTGTGTGCAGCTGATGACGCTGAGTGCAATCGGACTGATGTGCTGTGATGATAGCTGAGTGTTGATAGTATGTTGAGGGGCATGAGGGCCGTGTGGCCGGCGTTTATCGCATTGGACATAATCAGTGGATTATGTGATAAGTATAGATATGCATGTGTTATGTGTGGTATATGTGGGATCCGTAGGATCGATACGCTTGATATGCGTTGTGTTTGTATGTTGTGTGAGGGATGTGGATCAGTAGGATCGACACACCTTGAGTGCATTGTGGTGATATGTTGTGATGAGAGGATCCGTAGGATCGATACACTTTATATGCGTCGTGTTTATGTGTTGTGTGACGATTGGGTCAGTAGGACCGGTATGCCTGATGTGCATGATGTGTGATGTGTTGTGTGATATTTGTATGATACATGATGAGATGTGGTCAGGGGATCGTGTGCACCGTGTGTGCTAGTGTTGCTGTGTGCATGGGGTTTGCATATGCATGTTTACGAGGTGAATCATTGCTCAGATGGAGCGTATGTGATTCACTCGCGTGCTCCAAATGGGGAGCGTGGTAGGGATAAATCGTTGCTTAGAGGGAGTGGATGCGATCTATCCTGAGTGTGATTTTTCCCGGTGCTCCGGAAGGGAGTGGTAGGGATAGATCGTTGCTCAGAGGGAGTGGATGCGATCTATCCTGAGTGTGATTTACCGGGGCTCCAAATGGGGAGCGTGATAGGGATAGATCGTTGCTCAGAGGGAGCGTATGCGATCTATCCTGAGGATGGTTGACGAACCAGTGATGTTGAGCCGGTACCGCATATCATTGTGTTGAGTTGCATGTGTTGCATTGTTGTGTGTGGTGATTGTTGATGGTGGGACAATAGGTCCGAATGTGTTGTATATGAAATGACATTTTATATGTTTCTGCCTTTATTTCATGTACATTTATACCGTTAATATTTGATTGTGAATTCTCACCCCTTTGCTGTTGCTGTGGTCTGTGCTTCTTCGGAAGTACAGACAATCCAGGTGTTTAGCTAGCTTGGATTGTGGCGTTGTCGTAGGGATTGCTCTGATACGTAACACCGGGGCTTTTGGGAGTTTTCATGTTTATTGATGATTTTGTGTGTCCCTGTGGCGTATCTTGTTGTGTTGAATATAATGATGATGTTTTGTACATTTTGGGCAGATGGCCGACTTGTTGTACATATGATGATGTTGATGACGTATATATACATATTATGTGTTTATGACAGACTTCTTTTTCCGCTGCAATTTTATTGGAAAATCATTTAAGAAATGTTTGGTGAAATTTTGGTGAAATGTGACATCCCGTTTTTGAGGGAAAAACTCTGATATGTGTTTATTTTATTTGTTTTATTTTATTTTGGGGAACGGGGTGTTACAAGTTGGTATCAGAGCAGGTCGGTCCATCCGGCCAAGTTGTCTTGTATTGTGGTCTAATCTCCTGTATGTGGCATGTGTGAGAAACACTGTCGGTGCATGTTGTTGTCTAGCTTTGTTGGCGGAAGTGGAATGATTCTAGTGGGGGAGAAACTTGTGTTTCTCCGGAATGCTACAAGTGTGGAGTTGTGGCTCAGTGTGTCGAGGAACGTTCCTATAGTTTGGTTAAGATGGTTCATACCCCATCATGATTTTCGGTTGTCTATTGACAAATTGAGGAACTAATCACCCTTAATCTGTTGTTGATAGCAGTTGGGATTGTGTTAGATGGAATGGGCATGTCTTGCAAGCTTTGGTGGCGTGAGCAGGAAATTGTCTTGAGTTAAGCTAAGTGCTTAAGGGATTATTTTGAGGAGTCGACGTAAGACGTGTTGAGGTGTTTATGTTAACGGAAATTTTGAATGCTAAGGAAAGTGAGCAAATTGGGGTTTGTCAATTAATGGTGATTGTCCAGAGATTTCCTGAGGAGGTAAGTGATTTACTACCGGAATGTGAAGTGAAGCTTGCACAATGACTTCGTTCTTGGGACTAGTCTGATATTAGTGACTCCATATTGTGTGTCTGCGTTGGGATTGGAGAAGTTGAAGAGTCAACTTGAAGACCTGCTGGAAGAGAGGTTCTTTTGTTTGGGTGTGTTACCGTTGGGTGCACCAATTTTGTTGGTTAGAAAGACATGAGGTTTTGTGAAACTTTGGGTGAACTATGGATAAGGGATCAAGGTGACTATCAAGGGTAAATGTTCGCTTCCAAGAGTTGATAAATTGATGGACCAATTGGTTGGAGGATGTGAGTTCTGTGGTCACGTGATCTCAAGTAAAGTTATTGTGGTTGATATGTCGAAGATCGAAGTTGTATCGCATTGGGAGACTTTAAGGTCTGCTTTTGAGATTGGGAGTAATTGGGTTTCAAAATATTTAAATATTGAAAGTGTGTTGGATGGCCTCCTAGGTATGAAATTGTTGTTGTACATTGAATCGCGAGATCGCAGCTTTTTACGGAATCGAAATCGGACACTCAGAAGTCAGGTAACGGTCGAAAATAGGATTTTAGACTGTCATGTTTGCCAGGTCCTTCGCCTAGCGAGCATGCTAGCGAACGGCTCCACGCTCGCTACGGTGTTCGCCTAGTGAAGGGGGCTTGGGCAGAAAATGTTGTTCTGGTATTTTTGTCGTAACAGGAGAACCGTAACTCGGAATGACGCACGGTTCGAAGCGTTGGGAAGCTATTACAATTCTCTATGTGATGGTGAATTAATGACATGGAGTTGAGTTTTACTGATAAAACATGGTTGGATGTTGTAGTGGGTGCAGAAGGCACGGTTCGTGTTTCCGCCATAACTCACAACTTGTTTGTTCGTTTGACATGGGATTTTCCTTACTTAATTGAGTGAGGCAATGGTTGTGTTGACTGGTGATATTTTAATACATTTGAAGAGTATAGAGGATCATGTTGAAGATCGAGAACTTGAGTTATCATTGTTGGAGAATAAGTAGCTATATACCACTTAAGAAGAGTTCAAAGGGTTTTGAGAGAGCCGTCCGCAGCTCGTGTGTTGATTTTTGTCGAGCCCGAAGGGACTATTTGTTGTGTTTTGTGATGCTTTGTTGATATGATTGGGAAATATATTAAAGGTACCTTGAAGTACATGAGAGGAATCATCCGATCGGTGATTTAGAGTTGGTTGCGGTTGTGGTTGTGCCGGAGTTGGAGGCTTCAATCGTTTTGGATGAGATTTGAAATATTTGGTGATCCTAAGAGCTTATAGTGTTTGTTTGAGTTGGAAGGGTTGAATATGAGGGAGAGGAAATAATTAGGACTTCTGAAGAATTACAGCTTTGAGTTGAATTACCGTTCGGGTAAAGTGAACGTGGTAGCTAATGCGGTAAGTTGGAAATATTTGCATAATACCCATATTGATGGTGAAAAGAGATATAACTGATTGAGCAATTTGGTAATATGAGTTTAGTGACTGAAGAGACTTCATATGGAGTTAAGCTTGTATTGTTAGAACTGACTAGTTGTATTCTTGAGGAGAATCGAGAAAGTCAGAAATCTGGGTTGAGTAGGTGGATTAGTTGAATTTGATGAACCAGAATCAAAGAGTTGATTGACGGATTTGTGGGAATAGTACCATGATGTGTTGTGGTAGAGTGTGTGTTCCAGATGTCGCTAAGTGGAGTAGGGGTACTCTCGAAGAAATACATTGAGGTAGATGGAGTATCCATCCCGGCGCTATGAAGAAGTAACCTAATTTGAGTAAATTGTTTTGGTAATCATAGATGAAGAGAGGTGTGGTGGAGGTTGAATATACTGGATGGAATTGTCAAGAGTCGAAGATTGAACGTCAGAGACCGTTGAGTTTGACGTGGCCGTTGAATACCCCAGAGAGGAAAATCGGGTAGTATTTTCGTGAACTTGGGTGTTGAGATTTACAAAGAATTGGAAAGATATAATTTTAATTTGAGTTATTGTGAGTGGATTGACTATTCTATGTGAGGATTTATGGGATGCATATTGAGGAAGTGGTGAAGTCGTATGAGATACTGTTGAATATTGTATCAAGTGGGAAATTGGAGGGTTATATTAAGATTTTGGAGAGATCTTGTGTGTTGGATCAGAGTGGATCGTGGGATGGTTAATTACCGCTGATTGAGTCGTCTACAGTATCAGTTACCATTCTAGTATCAAAATGGCGGTGTATGGGGCCTTGTGAGATAGGAAGTGTGGGACTCTCTCGAGTTGGTATGAATCGAGCGGGAGTTTTATGCTCATATCTGAGAATTGTGCACGAGACGGCTGAGGAAATCAAGAGGATCCAAGAAAAGATATGTTTTGAGAGTTACGATGGTAGTGGGTGTTGGTCGAGCTTCGAAGTCTCGGGAACACACTCGGTGTTTTGTTTATCTGTATCAGAGTGGTGCAGCAGAAGCGGGGGGGGGGGGGGGGGGGAGTAGCATGCTAGACTACTTTGCCGCTATGGCTTATGGATGTCATGATGTGTTTCATGTGTTTTCATTGAGGGAGTATATTGAATCGGATGGATGCTGTGCAAGTGAGAAATAATTTGACGGTTAGGGCATTGCTAGTTCGGATTGATGAACGAGAAGCAACTCCGGGGGAAAGGAGAAACCCTTGGTGAGAGTGGCTTGGAGAGGTGCTGCAAGAGGCAGTGTGACCTGGGAATTGGAAAGCAGGATGCGGGAAACGTGTCCAGAGTTATTTCCATCAGGTATTTTCGAGTACGAAAATAATTAAAGTGGGGGAGAGTTGTAACACCCATTTTAATTATTTTTGCTTTCAGAGATATTTTATTCGCGAATGTGTTTTGAGAAATTAATTGGAGAATCAAGAACTCATGATATTGGTGTATAGTGAAGAAAATGTGATAGTTGATAGTTGTTGCACCCCAAAATTTGACCAACAATTATTTATTCATTGAGTATTTGAAAATGGATACCTTCATCAGAAAGTTCAAGAGATCCCCAGAGGAAGTGGGTTGAGACCAGGGATGTGTGCTTCATAGCTTGAGAGTTGTGGGTGCTCCTCAGATGATTCTGAGACTTTGAGAATGAACTTGATGTTTTGAGAAAGTGTATGAGATGTCTTGATAGCCATCATGAAGTCCAGAGAAGTCATTATGCAAGAGTTCAGAGGATTCAACCATGAATGGTAGAATTAGGGTTTTGACTGGGTCAACCCTAGGGTAACTGAAAATTTGGAGAAGGTTGAGACCTAATCCAAGGGCCATGAGATCATGGAATGATGCATAGAGATGTTATAAAGATGATTCCTAGACCAACTCATCATGATTGAGGAGTTTGAGAAGTTTCAAGTCAGGGTTTCCAAGGATTGTCAGTGAAAAAACCCTAATCTGATCCCTATCTTCCAGGCAGTTTTAGCTTAAGATGTGATTGATATCTCATCTTCCCCACAACATGAATGTTGTAGAGCTTGTTCTAAGCTTTAATTTGAGTGGTGGAAGTCCTTGATAGGAGTTACAGAGCTCAAGTTATGGTTTTGACAAATTACAGGTCAGCAAAGGTGTGTGAATCTGGGTCCTTGAAAGTCACCCAACTTGCAGACAACTTTTTCCCTAGTAGGAGGATTCCTATGATTTCTTGGTCAACATGAATGTTGAAGAGCATCTTCTTAGCTTTAATTTGAGTGGTAGAAGTCCTTGATTGGATTTGTGGAACTCAACTTATGGTTTGAACAAGACAGGGGTATTTTGGTCATTTGTCAGTTATAGGTCATTTTAGCCAATGCCTAAAACTCCTATTTCCAAGCCTCAAATGGAAAAACTCAAAACATGAAAGTTGCTCAAAATGTGATTTTAAGTCTAGAAAGAAGGTCACAAATTGTTGGAAAAGCTCATAGCACAAGATTACATGATTGGTCAAAAATGAACTAAAAAAGGCTTATAACTTTGAAAAGTTGAAATTGAAAAGTGATTTGGAAGATCCACAAATCCAAAATAGGTCATCCAATATATCATTTTGATTGGAAAAATCATTTTGAGAACATTGGTTTAGCTAGAATTTTCATTTGAGGTCTAAAAATGGGTGATGCTTTGAAAAGTTGTTACTTGAAAAAGAAGGCAATGTTGAAAAACCCTACACAAGCCAAAGGTGAGCTTGTTTTTCACTCATCCACACTCAATAACTCATGTAAGGATATTTTAAGACTAGATTGCAAGGCATAACATATGAGAGATGAGATAACCAATATGGCATGTCATGGAATTTTCAAGAACTTTCCACACTTTTCTAGATGAATCTAGAAGCATCCAACTTCTTCCATCCATCATTATAAGAAGGATGATCTTCATAGTGTTGAGGGTTGGTGATAGAGAGTCAAGTCAGAGGAGAAAGAGAGAGATACATTGCCATTAAAGAGCTTTCTTCAATTTCAAGCAACTTTGAATTTCATCCACTACAAGTATTCTCCTCCCATACAAGTGCATACAGAAGATCTTCCACCATTAGAAGGGCATTGTTGAGAGGTTACAAGCTCTGGATCGTGCTCAACATCACCTCATCTCATCTTCTTGACAGGTTTCTTCTTCACTCTCTATCTCCTAAATTATGCAGTTTTAGTTAGTTTCTTAGGCATAAAAATGATGCACTAGGGTAGATGACTCTTTCCCATGAATTAGGGCGCGATCCATGAGGTTCCATGGCAGGTGAGTGATTCTTGAATCTTCAAGAATTAGTTGTTTAGGGCGTTTTAGTTAGTATGAGTTAGGTCAGATTGATGAGCATAGCATATAGAACATCTGTAGATCATTAGAGTTAGGGTTAATGAAGGTTGATCTCAGGTGATTTTGGTTTGGATCGTGACATTGCAAGCCTCTGTTAGAATAACCTAGGTGGAATTAAGAAAAACTACTCGTACCATTTTATTCCTCTCATTGAGTAGCACAAATTTCGTTTTGGAATCAGGTTGTTTCGTGGCCTGAGTAGAGAGATAGAGGAGCTCGAAGGTTAGGGCATGGAGGAGAGGGTTCTGAAAACCCTAGGTTTCATTTGGGACGATGAAGGAGAGCCCTTGGATTCGCTTCAAAGTTTGACCAATTAATTAGATCCAACGGCCGTGAGTTAATCTGAGAGTTGGAGGGAAAGATTCAAATATTGAAACGCGGCGTTTCATTAAGCCAGCGTTCTGGGCCTGTAGCGCTATTCGCACCCCCCTTCTTATCTGGCCCAATTATTTGAACTAGCGAGAGTTGCTTTTCATACCCCCCCCTTTTTGGATTTAAATTCTTTTATTTTCTTCTTTTATTTTTTCTGTTTTGATTAATTCATTAAAAATTGATAAAAAATGATTTTTTAATTCTTCTTTTTTCTATGAGTAGATAATTTTGTGTAGAAAATATTAAAAATAAAAATGGGATTTTATTTTTTAGTTTGGTATTTTTAATAGATTTTCCTTTTAAATAGCTTTTATATTGTTTAGTTTTGTATCATGATTTTGTAGGAATTATTTTAGAACCTTCCTTTAGGGTTTTTAATCCATTCTTTTTTGAGCAATTAGATGATGAATCATAGTTCCCCATAGGGTTTTTTCTATAATTTTAGAATTGAATTTGATTAGTTTAATTAGGGTAGATTTAGGGTATCCTGATTAGGGTTTAGATTGTGTTTAGGTGATGAATTCCTTTCTTTGATTAAGTTTTGTCTTGATTTTTAGGTAGAGGCCTATGTAGATGTTATGAGTAGGTGTTGAGGACCCTTGTGAATAATTGTTAGATTTTCCCCCATTAGTTTAGTATTTTTAGGTATTTTCTGAAGTTGCCTGATGATTTGGTCTGTTCAGTGGGTTATCTGTTCATCTTTGGGGTTTATTGTGGGGAATTTGTTGAGGGGCTTGTGTTGCCTTGAAGAGCTTGATGGAGAGCATCATGAAGTGAAGATTGTAGATCAAGATTCAGAGACCCAGAGCTTGGCTTGTCCCCTGTCTGTGAGGTTTGAGATCCTGAAGTTTGAAGGAAGTTCATGGTACTTTCCTGAGGAAGGCACTATGAATGACTTTCATTCTTTCTTCTCACCTCTTTCTTAAGTATCCAATGATGTTGGAGCCAACTTGTGAGTTTGATTTCTCCTGAGGAGGAATGTAAACTGATCACATGTTGTTGAGCCACATGGGATACAACTCCTAAGTGAAAGCCTCCTAGTACTTTCCTGAGGAAGGTCCTATGAGTCTGTTCATTTAGTTCCACTAGTTTATCTAGGATTTCTCAAGTATCCAATGATGTTGGAGCCAACTTGTGAGTTTAATTTCTCCTGAGGAGGAATGTAAACTGATCACAGTTGTTGAACCACATAGGATACAACTCCTAAGTGAAAGCCTCCTAGTACTTTCCTGAGGAAGGTCCTATGAGTCTGTTCATTTAGTTCCACTAGTTCAGATAGGATTTCCTAAATATCCAGTGATGTTGGAGCCTGCTTGTGAGTTTAATTTCTCCTGAGGAGGAATGTAAACTGATCACAGTGGTTGAGCCACATAGGGTATGACTCCTGAGTATACACCTCCTAGTGCTTTCCTGAGGAAGACACTATGAGTCTGCTTGCTTAGCTCCCTTTCTTTGGTAAGCTTGTTCTGAGGCTTGAAGACTGGGATTGAATTCTCTTGTTAGGGTCTTGCTTTAGTGCTTAGATTTGTTTAGATTCTGTGATAGGGTTAGGATTAGAGAATAGATTCTTTCTTTCTCAAGTGTGTTTGTTTGCCTGATGGCACTTCCCTTCTTTTATCTGTTATTTCTTGATAGCATGTGGTTTATTTTCAGTATGATTACTGTTATTTCATGACTGGCTTGAGGTCGAGATGAGCTTGTGGAGGCTGAAGCCCCACACACATTTCCTCCCTCACTTGCATTGCATGCATTTTACTGTTAAAGCTGATGCTTTTGTCTGTTTTGGTGTATCATTGACATGATCCCTTAGGACTCTCATTTCCTCTGATGAGGATTTGATGATAGACTTTTAGGTCGAAACCTATGCATGACAACATCTAGGAGTTCCCTGTTCAAACTTCCACCATAGGATGAATCCATGGCATGATAACAGTAGGACTTGATAGTCTCCCTCCTAGTTGAGCCATTTTTCCAGTAGTTTCCCGAACTACGTTTGCTCTGATCTTTCATACCAGATGAAAGTACGTAGGCATAGGATGCGACGTCCTAGCGAGCAACCTTCCCCCCATAACCCGTAGTTAGCCGAACTACGTTGACTCTGATTTCTCATTCTCTGATGAGAATACGTAGGCATAAAGCGCGACGCTTTGCCGAGTCATTTTTCTTTTCTTTTTTCAGCCAGCCTTGATAGGTAGATAGATTATAACCAACCCGTCCAAGTAAACAAACAAGCGAGGATCCCGTCGAGTACGACGGACGTGAGGGGTGCTAATACCTTCCCCTTACGTAACCGACTCCCGAACCCAGACAATGGTTGCGATGACCTTGTCTTACCCTTTTTCGTCAGGTTTTTCCGATCGTTTCCTTTACCGCTCTGAGGGATAAATAACGAAAGGTGGCGACTCTTCTGTCATGCCGGCGCCGATTTTCGCAGTAGCGACAGCTGGCGACTCTGCTGGGGACTTATAGCATCTAGGGACTTTTCCCATCCCTTATGCTGGGACCGTTTCCCATCCCCTACGCAAGTCAATCCTATCGTTTGTGTGATTGCTTGTTGGGTTGCGTTTATTTATCGCATTTTTACTTCTCGCATCTTTACTTCCCGCATTTTATTTCCCGCATTTTATTTCCAGTTTGATATGATTATCTGTGCTGCTGTGGGAGAGGGATGTTACTGTGAGTGAAAAGCCGGACCTGGGCTTGAGTACACACCTAGATATAGTTGCGGAGAAGTAGTAGACGAACCTGTCTGCTGAGCAGACACAGTTCCCTACGAAAATCTGCGCTCAGACGAGATTCTTGCAGAGGTGCTCCTTTCCGGTCCTGAGGATCTGAGGGGAGTCCAGACGTGAGGATTGTCGACTCTGGGGACCGATCATTTGGAAGTCAGCTAAGAGAGGCCTCTTCATGACTTGATGATGCCACTCCTTCTGGGAATCGTATTGTCACTCATGAAAGTCTGTGACGCTGACGACCGCATAGGATGCCGTACCTTTGTCCGTGGATTAGGTCCATACCTGTGAGTGGGGTTGGGATATTGCAGGAAACTTTGACCTCCAGACTACCTGGTTTTCTTGACAGTGAATCAGCTATGTTGGGTTCTCAGTGACAGATATGTTCTTGATAGAGCAAGGGTTTGATCAGAGGATCTTATCATCAGGTGTTTGTCTGTTCTTGATAGAGCAGGTTCCGATCAGAGTATTGTTATCAGGGGTTTGTTCTGGAGGGAGCAGATTTTGAGTGAGGTCTGGAGACCTCATCGGCAGTTGTTGTTTGTTCTTGATAGGGCAGATTTTGAGTGGGGTTTGAAGATCTCATCAGCAGCTGTGCATTTGTTCTTGAGAGGGCAGATTTTTGATTTGGGGTCTGAAGACTTCATCAACAGATATTCCTTGATCTTGCATCCGGGGTCTTTATTATCAGGCCTTCGTTCTTGTCAGAGCAGAATGTTGATCTCGATCCTACCAGATGGTTATTCACCGCAGATCAGATCAGTGGTTTTACACCGGGGTTTCCTTCTCATCAGCGACTGTTAACATCGAATCTCCACAGCAGCCACCTGGATATATTGTTGCATACCTGCACTTTGCATTAGCTTGCATAATCATTCGCATTCCATTAGCGTGTGTCTGTGACAGGTACCGTTTCCCCGATCCAGGATCTCTCGCCTCTTATTGCGTTACTGCAGCCTCTCTCAGAAAGACTGTTGCGTATGAGTTCTCGGTCCTCGAAGTGTCGAATCTGACTATTGCTATGTGAGGTTGCTGTTTCCATGATTGGGCCCAGATTCCTCTCCTTATTATTGTCAGCAGGTGCCAGGATCGGGGGAAATCTCTCAAGCACGCAGACACACGCATGCATCTGCATAAAGCATTTTTGCATGACATACATTCTGTTACCTTTTCCTAACCTTTGATGTTGATAGGTTTTTCAGGTACTCAGGTTCCGAGCTGTTTTCGATCTCCAGAATTGATCAAAGATTCATCCACCGCTACTCAACTCGCGCCAATCAAACGAGAATCATGGACCAGGTACAGTCAGATGTTCAGGAGCTTCGTGAACGGATGGATCGTTTTATGGAGTTGATGCAAGTAGTTGCGAATGGGCAAGAACAGCTTCGTACTTTGGTTCAACCTCTCATCTCCAGGGTTGACAGTAATGGAATACTTCACGGCGGGGCCGTGCCCACTCCTCCTCAAGGGGATACTCCACAGAGCGTTGTTCCTGCCGCCGGGGGCAACGGCAGTGCTAACGGCAATCTTATGACTAATCTCGGACTTAATGCGGCGGGCGCCGGCAATGGTGGTTTGGGAGCCAATGTTAACGTGGGGCCGGTCAACGGCAATGTTGGTGCAGGAAATATGGTGGTGCCTCAACCGTGGCTGGAGGACCATCAGGATGACATATTCTCCCAGAGAGGTGCAGAGGCTGAATTGACTGCTGAAGCTCGACTCAGGTTCAAGGCGCTGGAAGATAAAATGAGAGATATAGAAAATCAGAACACATTGGGCGTTGACATGTCCAAACTCGGGTTGATTGCTGACTTTAAAGTACCTCACAAGTTTAAGGTGCCTATCTTTGAGAAGTATAGGGGCACTACTTGTCCCCGTGTTCACCTCCGATCTTATTACAGAAAGATGTCCGCTTATTCTGATGATGAGAAGTTGCTGATGCACTTCTTTCAGGATAGTCTTTCTGGTCCATCGCTTGAATGGTATATGGGTTTGGAACCCGCTGCTGTGCGCACGTGGAAAGATCTCGCTGAAGCGTTTGTCCTCCACTATCAGTATAATAGCGACTTGGCTCCCAACCGAGTTCAGCTTCAGAATCTCTCGCAGCGGAGCAATGAAAGCTTCAAGGAGTACGCCCAGCGGTGGCGTGAATTGGCTGCTCGGGTTCAACCGCCGATGGTTGAGCGTGAGTTGGTACAACTGTTCGTGGCTACCCTTCCTGGAGTCTATTATGAGAAGCTGATTAGTGGCATGTCCGGAACATTCTCGGCTCTTATCACTTTGGGCGAGCATGTCGAAAATGGTATAAAGATCGGAAAGATTCAGGGCGAATCATCCTCAGCTGGAGGAGCTGGCAAGAAACCTTATACTGGCAAGCGCCGAGAGGGAGATGCCAGTGCTATCACTAATGCTAGGAGAAAGGGCAAGGGCCCTCAGTCTCAGATCGCTAGCATAAACATCCCAGCTGCTCCCCCGCAGCCGCAGCAGCAGCCCCAGCAACAGAATAATCCAGGATATAAGAGATATCAGAATCGGGGTCCCCTCGCAAACCGTCATTTGGAAACTCCTCCTATGTCATATGCACAGCTTCTGCAGACGTTGCTTCAGCTCCAACTAG
Organism: Lathyrus sativus; assembly: GCA_963859935.3. Taxonomy (NCBI): domain Eukaryota; kingdom Viridiplantae; phylum Streptophyta; class Magnoliopsida; order Fabales; family Fabaceae; genus Lathyrus; species Lathyrus sativus. Next base: position 28,421,418 of record OZ012741.1, read on the forward strand.
TTCAAAAGAGGACGTTGGCTCCCTTGACAGGGGCACCACCACCGGGGTATGATGCTAATGCTACTTGTGAATTTCATTCTGGGGCACCTGGCCATACAGTCGAGAATTGTAAAGCTTTTAAGCACAAAGTCCAGGACTTGGTCGACGCCAAGGTTATCAACTTTTCTGACAGCGTGCCCAACGTCACCAAGAATCCCATGCCTCATCATAGGGGGGGCGGAGTAAATGCTGTTATCACTGAAGAGAATTCAGACCTGCTGACTGATGTCAAAGATCTGAAGACGCCGTTGAGTTTCGTTAAGGCCAAGTTGCTAAAAAAAGGCTTCTTTCCCGGATGTGGAGAGTTTTGTATGGCATGTGCTACACTTCCTGATGGGTGTGAGCAGTTGATCGAAGGTATCCAGAGTCTGATGACCGAGGGTATTTTGCAGTTCAGTCGGAGCGTTGAGAATGTGTCAGGGGAAGTCGTGCTGAAGCAGGCGGACGAAGTTGCTACCATTACCATTCCTCGCCACCCTATCACTATTTCTGCGCCCCGACCACCTACTATCACCATCACCAGGGCCGGACCGATCCCATTCGAGAGCACTAATGCCGTCCCATGGCATTACGACGCCGAAGTGTATTGTAATGGTCAGAAAATAGAGCTGGAGCCGTCCAGATCGACTGCACAGAATCTTGCTGAGGTCAGTGGTATCACTCGGAGTGGTAGAGTGTTCGCGCCGGCAGAGGTCGCAGCAGAGAAAGTGGTCCGGGCTGACGCTGTGGACAAAGGCAAAGGTAAAGCTGTTGAAGAGGTTCCTGCAGGGGCAGAGAAAGACTTGTTGGTTAAAGATGCTGAAGAGTTTATGCGACTGATCAGGAAAAGTGACTACAAGATTGTAGATCATCTACACCAGACTCCGTCGAAGATCTCGATTCTTAACCTGTTGCTGTGTTCTGAAGCGCACCGCAACGCGTTACTGAAAGTATTGAATGCTGCATACGTGCCGCAGGAGATATCAGTTAATCAACTCGAGGAAGTAGTAGCCCATGTCAATGCTGGTAATGGGCTGGGATTTACAGATCTGGAGCTGACTCCCAAGGGAAGAGATCACAACAATGCCTTGCACGTCTCGATAGAGTGCAGGGGCACGATTATGTCACATGTCCTCGTGGATACGGGTTCCTCGCTTAACGTGCTTCCGAAGAAGGCACTGATGAAGTTGGATACCCGTGGACTGCTGTGCACGCCCAGTGATCTGGTCGTGAAGGCCTTTGACGGAACCAAGCGCCACGTCTTCGGAGAATTGACCCTGCCAATTCAAGTTGGTCCAGAGACGTTTAATGCGGTGTTCTATATCATGGATATCATGCCCGCCTATAGTTGTCTCTTAGGTCGGCCGTGGATCCATTCTGCCGGTGCCGTGACGTCCACGCTGCATCAGAAGCTTAAATATGCTGTTGGGGGCAGCATAGTGACAGTCTGTGGAGAAGAGGACATCATGGTAAGCCACCTGTCGTCCTTTAAATATGTCGAAATGGATGGTGAGATCCATGAGACTCTTTGCCAAGCGTTTGAAACCGTCAGGGTGAAGGAAGTAGCTCCCGTTGTTGCAGAGAAGCAAGAGTTGAACCTCTCCTCGTTTAAGGAAGCTAGGGCTGTTGTCGAAGCTGGTTCCACCCCAGGCTGGGGGCATGTCTTGGATATACCAATCAAGCAGGATAAGTTTGGATTGGGATATTCGCCTGAAGCTGAAGCTTCATCTTCTTCTGGTAGCTCGTCTCGTGGGAAAGGGCCGATCTTGTTCACCAAGGGGGGAGTAATTTTCGAGAGTATCAACGCTACGTCAGAGGACAGCGGAGACAGTGATTGTGATCTTGATGCCTGGATTCAACCGAGCAAGCCAGGCAAGCGCCTCCACAACTGGACCATCAAGGAGATTATCGAGCTGACGAGTGAAGAGTAATGATTTGCTTTTTACAATCTTTGTACAACCCTATGTCCTGCCCGGGGCATAGTGGTTTTACTGTCAGGGCCTTGTTGGATTATGTGTATGCATTTTGTTAATAAATAAAAGGCGTTTTCTTCGTAATCAAATATTGTGTTCTCTGTTATTCATGCTTTATGTTTGTTTCGAAAAACAGCAAAATGGCAACGAGGTTCGTGCTAACCTGCATATTCTTGCTTTAAACTTAACCCTTGTTATTGCAGGATCCACGTAACAGATGACATCGACTCTGGACCCTCTACGGCTCACTACGACTTTGATTGCCCGATCTATCAAGCCGAGGATGAGATTGATGAAGACGAAGACCTTCCGGAAGAGTTGGCCCGCTTGTTGAGACAAGAAGAGAAGGTTATTCTGCCTCATGAGGAGGATATTGAGATCATAAATCTAGGTTCTGAGGAGCTTATCAGGAATGTCAGAGTAGGGGCTGCGCTGCAGAATGATGTCAAGCATAGACTGGTCGAGATGCTTCGAGAGTATAGTGACGTCTTTGCTTGGTCATATGAGGATATGCCCGGACTTGACACAGATATCGTGGTTCATCGCTTGCCGTTGCGAGAAGATTGCCCTCCAGTCAAGCAGAAGCTCAGGAGGACGAGACCAGACATGGCTGTAAAAATCAAAGAGGAAGTCCAGAAGCAGTTGGACGCAGGATTTCTAGCCGTTACCACCTACCCTCCGTGGGTCGCCAACATAGTGCCTGTACCGAAGAAAGACGGTAAGGTACGCATGTGCGTCGATTATCGGGATTTGAATAGGGCGAGCCCTAAGGATGATTTCCCGTTGCCTCATATCGATGTGTTGGTCGACAATACAGCCCAGTTTTCCGTGTTTTCGTTCATGGATGGCTTCTCCGGTTACAATCAGATTAAGATGGCGCCGGAGGACATGGAGAAAACGACGTTTATTACCCCCTGGGGCACGTTTTGCTACAAGGTAATGCCCTTCGGTCTGAAGAACGCAGGGGCCACTTACCAGCGAGCAATGGTAACTTTGTTTCATGATATGATTCATCATGAGATCGAGGTCTATGTTGATGACATGATTGCGAAATCCCAAACGGAGGAGGAACATCTGGTCAATTTGCTGAAGCTGTTTGAAAGGCTTAGGAAGTTCAGGCTGAGGCTGAATCCTAACAAGTGCACTTTCGGGGTGCGGTCCGGAAAGTTATTGGGGTTTATCGTTAGTGAACGGGGTATTGAAGTTGATCCTGCGAAGATAAAAGCTATCCAAGAAATGCCAGCGCCGAAAACAGAAAAAGAAGTTCGTGGTTTCTTGGGCCGAATAAACTACATCGCAAGGTTTATCTCTCAGCTCACGGCCACTTGTGAACCGATGTTCAAGTTGTTAAAGAAAAATCAGGCGATTACTTGGAATGAGGATTGCCAGAAGGCATTCGATAAGATAAAGCAGTATCTTCAAGAACCTCCAATCTTGATACCCCCAGTGGCTGGACGGCCATTAATCATGTACTTGACAGTTCTGGAGAATAGTATGGGGTGTGTTCTCGGTCAGCACGACGAGACGAGAAGAAAAGAGCATGCCATTTATTATTTGAGTAAAAAGTTCACTGAGTGTGAATCTCGATACTCGATGCTGGAGAAGACGTGTTGTGCACTAGCTTGGGCTGCCAAACGTCTACGACAGTATATGCTCAACCACACCACTATGCTAATTTCGAAGATGGATCCGATCAAGTACATCTTCGAGAAGCAAGCTCTTTCGGGCAGGATTGCCAGATGGCAGATGGTGTTAACAGAATATGATATTCAGTACGTCTCTCAGAAAGCCATCAAAGGAAGCGTATTGTCTGATTACCTTGCCGAACAGCCAATCGAAGACTATCAGCCGATGAAGTTCGAGTTCCCTGACGAGGACATTATGTTTCTCAAAGCGAAGGATTGCGATGAGCCATTGCCCGATGAGGGGCCGGATAGGAAGTCTCAGTGGAAGTTGATATTCGACGGAGCAGTTAATTCCTATGGAAGTGGTATCGGGGCTATCATCACGACTCCTCACGGATCCCACATCCCGTTTACTGCGAGACTGACGTTTTCAGTTACCAACAACGAAGCCGAGTACGAAGCATGTATTATGGGTCTAGAAGAGGCAATTGATTTGAGAATCAAGAATCTAGACATATATGGTGACTCAGCGCTTGTAATCAATCAGATCAAAGGGGAGTGGGAAACTCGTCAACCGAATCTAGTGCCGTACATGAATTATGCCAGGAGGCTGCTTCCGTTCTTCGACCGAGTAGAACTTCATCATGTACCCCGGGCTGAAAATCAAATGGCTGATGCCTTAGCCACGTTGGCTTCAATGTATAAGGTCAATCTTTGGAATGAAGCTCCAAGCATTGTTCTTTCGCGTCTTGACAGACCAGCATATGTGTTCGCAATCGAGGATGCCACTGACGGCAAGCCATGGTTCCACGATATCCAGACCTTCCTTATGACCAAGGAGTACCCGGCGGGTGCGTCAACCCGGGATAAGAAGACTCTGAGGAGGCTATCTGGAAACTTTTACCTCAACCCTGATGGAGTGCTGTATAAGAGAAACCACGATCTCGTGCTACTCAGATGTGTAGATGAGAAAGAGGCAAGTATGCTCATGGGAGAAGTCCATGAGGGCACATTTGGTACGCACGCCGGCGGGCATGCCATGACGAGAAAGATCCTGAGAGCAGGATATTACTGGTTGACTATGGAGTCGGATTGCTTCAGATTCGCGAAGAAATGTCATAAATGCCAGATTTATGCTGATAAAGTTCATGTGCCGCCGTGCCCATTGAATGTCATGTCCTCCCCTTGGCCGTTCTCCATGTGGGGCATCGACATGATAGGCAAGATCGAGCCCACTGCATCCAATGGTCATCGTTTCATTCTGGTAGCTATCGACTACTTCACCAAGTGGGTGGAGGCAGCCTCGTACGCTAATGTGACCAAGCAGGTGGTAGCTAAATTCATAAAGAGGGACATCATCTGTCGCTATGGAATTCCCGAGCGGATCATTACTGATAATGGTTCGAATTTGAATAACAAGATGATGAAGGAGCTGTGCCGGAGCTTCAAGATCGAACACCACAACTCATCTCCTTACCGGCCGAAGATGAATGGCGCCGTTGAAGCGGCCAACAAGAACATCAAGAAGATTGTTCAGAAGATGGTTGTGACGTACAAAGATTGGCACGAGATGCTGCCGTTTGCCTTGCACGGTTATCGTACGACGGTGCGTACGTCGACCGGGGCAACTCCTTTCTCCTTGGTGTATGGTATGGAAGCTGTCCTACCGTTAGAAGTGGAGATTCCCTCTTTGCGAGTTTTGGTTGATGTGAAACTTGATGAGGCAGAATGGGTGACGAATCGCCTGAACCAGCTCAGCCTGATGGACGAGAAGAGGCTAGCATCGATTGCATTTGGTCGCCTGTACCAAAGCCAAATGAAGAAAGCTTATGATAAGAAGGTGCGTCCCAGAAGCTTTCAGACGGGTGATCTCGTCCTGAAGAAGATTCTTCCGCCACACTCCGATCACCGGGGCAAGTGGACTCCGAACTACGAAGGGCCGTACGTCGTCAGCAAGGTCTTCTCAGGAGGAGCTTTGTTGTTATCCACGATGGATGGTGAAGATTTTGCATCCCCGGTGAACGCGGACGCAGTTAAAAAATACTTTGCTTGAAAGCGACCCGCTGGACAAAAAAAGAAAGAGTCCAGGCAAAAAAGGGCATCCCGGCGAACCAAAAACAGAATAAAAGGTTCGGGCAAAAATTAGGGATATATTGAAAAATGTACACCCGCGAAGTCGAAAACCTACACTGGGCGGCTTCGGCAAAAAAGGGTATCCCGGTGAACTGAAAACCCGAAAGGGCGGTTCACGCAAAAGTTAGGGATTTGAATAAGCAAATGACTGCGTTTCGCGTATGGACTTTCATTGTTTAGTGGTTCGGAGGACCTGAGGGCCGTTTATCTGAATCAATCTCTTCCAAAGCTGAAGCATCGGAGAAGTATCGAAGTCGAGTGGGTCTTAGAGGGATCAACTCATGGTGTTCGTCTACGCCTCGATTGCCGACATTTGTATATACTGATGTATATTTATGTTTTCTTTTTGCGCGGCTTCCTCATTCCAGGAGCTTGCCTCTGTTGTAAAACATTTTTGCCCATTCAGGGGTTCATCATCAATAAAATGCACATTATTCAGCAATTCTACTTGTCTGTTTAGCATTTATCTGTTTTGTTTGCGAATGATAACGCCAATGTGTTTTTGATAAAATGCGCATACATAAACTTACGGGCCTAAGCCCATTGATTGTTGAAACAATTAACTAACTGAACATTGTCACGAGATAATAACCTGGATAGGCCCCTTTGAGGAGGGTATCTTGTCTGTTTGTTTGTATTGTTGCAGGTGTAGCACCTTGCCAGAAGATGTGCCGTGCGTGTCCCCGAGGCAGGATGAGTCCTCCTTCTACAGCAGAGTTCAGTAGTCACTCCTCCGCAGAATCAGAATCAGATAGTGAGCATTGATATGTCTTCCCCAGGTAGAGGTGATTCTCTTCCCCAAGCAGATGCATCCTGAAGGAATGTCACCTCATAAGCTGAGTCAAGCACCGAAGAATGATGTCGGCTCTCCCCAGCACCGGGTCACAAGTGCAGATTTCAGAGAAGCGTTTGGGTACTGGAGCTCGTGTTTTCCCCAGTAAAATTACCGAAGCAGGATTTTTCCCCCCGCACCGGGTCACAAGTGCAGGTTTCGCAAGAAGCTAGTCGTATACCGAAGTATGCAGTAACTGATGATGCCAGACTGAAGTCTCCAGCGGAATTGAGATTCCTCACCAGAGTCAGGCTCTCTCCTGAAGTTCGATGATTCCTTCTTCCCCAGTAAAGTGTTGGAACAGCTGATGTTGTATGCCCCTGCAGAGATGTACTCTCCCCCGAAGGCAGATGAGTCTTTCTTCCCCGGCGAAATTGAGTTTCCCCATCAGAGTCGCACTCTCCAGTGAAGTAGAATGATTTCTATCCCCGGCTGAGTCCGCAGAAAAGAAGAATCCGTGGAAGTTGATCAGATCATGATCAATTTTCCCCAGCAGAGCGTGGGGCAACTAATGCTGTGTTTCCCCAGCATCGCACTCTCTCCATCGAAGCAGAATGATTTCTCCTCCTTCAAGCCGAGTTTGCAGATGTCCAAGAGATCCGAATCCTTGGAAGTTGATCAGATCATGATTGGTTTTTCCCCAGCGGAGTATTGAACAGCTGAAGTTGGTTCCCCGCAGAGTGGTCATCTCCAGAAGAGTAGCCGAGACGGCCGCGCAGTTCATTCTCGCGATTGATATCAGCAGATCCGAGTTCTCATAGAGCTTCGTCCCCTGCAGCAGTCAGCTGAAGTTGTTCCCCTGCAGCAGTTCGCGGAAGATCAATTCCCCAGACAGAGCCTGATTGATATTGGCGTGTTCACGTTCTCCTCAGCAGGATGATTCCTCTACCTGAGTAGTTCTTTCTCCTTGACAGGAGGATTTCCCCTTCGGCATTTATTTTGCTGACGGGATCGCATTATTATGCATGATTGCATAGCATTGTGCATGATTGCACAGCATCTAGCATAAACGCATATCATTCCCACCGTGTGGGGCATGGCGCTGAAGCATACGCATCATAAGCATGATCTAGGTCACTATCATCCTTATTGTACAGGTGTGCCACCGAAAGACCAGTCGCTCAGGACGATTTCTGATGTTCTCCCCAGCAAGGTTGTTTTCTTAGATGATTCTAAAGACCCCGGTGTGATCCCCGCAGTCGCCCGCTCAAGATGATTTTTGAGGTCCCCAGCGAAGTCTTCAGTTCAAGATGATTCTCGAACTCCTCAGCAGGGCCGTTTGCTTAAGACGATTCTTAAGACCCCAGTGCAGGTTCCCGAATGGTTTGCTCAAGACGATTCTCGAGCTCCCCAATAGCGCCTCCAGCAAGAGTTGCCCAGGAAGATTCCTGGAATTCCCAACAGAATGTTTGCGCCAGAAAGTTTATTAGTTCAGGACGATTCTTGAAGATGCCCGACGGATCTGTTTGTTCAAGATGATTCTTGAAGTCCTCAGCAGCATGATATGTCTGCTCCAATGGCGATGTCTAATCTGAAGATGGATTTCGTAAGCGCCCGATGGCGATATCAGAAGGTTCCTGTGAGTTCAGGTTTCCGTGTTGATGAATCAACGGGGGGCTAAAGACAAGGTTCCAGGGTTGTAGATACAACAGAGTGATTCGTGTGAGTCTGAAGACCAAGTCAGTTGTCCTGAGGAGATGATTGATTGCGATCAAGTGAATAGTGTTTCTTCTGACTGAAGTCGAAAATGTTTCTCCAGCTGAAGCGGAGTTTTGCCTGAAGGCAAAGTATTTGAATCCCCGAAGAGTCATGAATGGCTCAGGATACCATTTCTCTGACTGAAGTCATAGATTTCCCAAGCTGAAGCGAAAGTGCCTGGAGGGCAAGGTTATCCCCAAGGTCATGAATGACCTAGGATTCATTTTTCGGACTAAAGGCCGAAGTATATCCCTGACTGAAGTCTCGGATGCTCTATAGCAGAGATGGAGTTGCCTGAAGGCAGATTCATGTATCCTTGAAGGCCAAGGATCATGTCTTTAGACTGAAGTCGAAGATACCTCCTGCAGAGTTGCCGACGGGCAGAGTTTACATCCTTGAAAGTCAAGGATGTTTATCTTCAAAAGAACTTGAAGATTCTCCAGCGGACCTGGAGTGGCCAGGGGCCAGGGTTTCATATGTCTTTAATGTTGAAGTTCTACGGCGGGCAGTGTGCAGCCGTATTCCGATGTTCGTTATGGTCCTGAGGGTGAACCCCAGATCAGAGTGTGCTCGGTTAAGTCTCTCATTCCCAGCAGAGTAGGTTCAAATACGCAAGTGTACTTTACCAGGGGTGAACCCCAGGTCAGATTTGTTCAGTGTTGTATTTTGTTCGACGGCGAGGTTGAACGTCTGTTTAACGGCGAGGTCAGATTATGATTTGTTCGACGGCAATGTCTGGCTCTTTAAATCCCCAGCAGAGATGGTGTTTGTACGACGGCGATGTCGAGTGTCTCTCAGAGCGATGTTTGCTTCCGACGGCGATGTCAGATTCAGTTTTCCAGCGGCAGTGTTGGGTATGTCAGGTCGATATTTCTCCAGCTAGTTGTTGAGCAGCTAGTGTTGCAGTATTCAAAGATTTGTTCCCCGCATAGTATCGTGTGCTTGTGCAGTTGGCAAATTTTCGGGTTTACCGATATTCAACCGTCTCGTACCTTGATTGGCTGAGAGCCGTTCGCTTCTCACCCAGTCAGGTTCAAGCCGTTTGAATAGGGGCAGCTGTTGCACCCCAAAATTTGACCAACAATTATTTATTCATTGAGTATTTGAAAATGGATACCTTCATCAGAAAGTTCAAGAGATCCCCAGAGGAAGTGGGTTGAGACCAGGGATGTGTGCTTCATAGCTTGAGAGTTGTGGGTGCTCCTCAGATGATTCTGAGACTTTGAGAATGAACTTGATGTTTTGAGAAAGTGTATGAGATGTCTTGATAGCCATCATGAAGTCTAGAGAAGTCATTATGCAAGAGTTCAGAGGATTCAACCATGAATGGTAGAATTAGGGTTTTGACTGGGTCAACCCTAGGGTAACTGAAAATTTGGAGAAGGTTGAGACCTAATCCAAGGGCCATGAGATCATGGAATGATGCATAGAGATGTTATAAAGATGATTCCTAGACCAACTCATCATGATTGAGGAGTTTGAGAAGTTTCAAGTCAGGGTTTCCAAGGATTGTCAGTGAAAAAACCCTAATCTGATCCCTATCTTCCAGGCAGTTTTAGCTCAAGATGTGATTGATATCTCATCTTCCCCACAACATGAATGTTGTAGAGCTTGTTCTAAGATTTAATTTTAGTGGTGGAAGTCCTTGATAGGAGTTACAGAGCTCAAGTTATGGTTTTGACAAATTACAGGTCAGCAAAGGTGTGTGAATCTGGGTCCTTGAAAGTCACCCAACTTGCAGACAACTTTTGCCCTAGTAGGAGGATTCCTATGATTTCTTGGTCAACATGAATGTTGAAGAGCATCTTCTTAGCTTTAATTTGAGTGGTAGAAGTCCTTGATTGGATTTGTGGAACTCAACTTATGGTTTGAACAAGACAGGGGTATTTTGGTCATTTGTCAGTTATAGGTCATTTTAGCCAATGCCTAAAACTCCTATTTCCAAGCCTCAAATGGAAAAACTCAAAACATGAAAGTTGCTCAAAATGTGATTTTAAGTCTAGAAAGAAGGTCACAAATTGTTGGAAAAGCTCATAGCACAAGATTACATGATTGGTCAAAAATGAACTAAAAAAGGCTTATAACTTTGAAAAGTTGAAATTGAAAAGTGATTTGGAAGATCCACAAATCCAAAATAGGTCATCCAATATATCATTTTGATTGGAAAAATCATTTTGAGAACATTGGTTTAGCTAGAATTTTCATTTGAGGTCTAAAAATGGGTGATGCTTTGAAAAGTTGTTACTTGAAAAAGAAGGCAATGTTGAAAAACCCTACACAAGCCAAAGGTGAGCTTGTTTTTCACTCATCCACACTCAATAACTCATGTAAGGATATTTTAAGACTAGATTGCAAGGCATAACATATGAGAGATGAGATAACCAATATGGCATGTCATGGAATTTTCAAGAACTTTCCACACTTTTCTAGATGAATCTAGAAGCATCCAACTTCTTCCATCCATCATTATAAGAAGGATGATCTTCATAGTGTTGAGGGTTGGTGATAGAGAGTCAAGTCAGAGGAGAAAGAGAGAGATACATTGCCATTAAAGAGCTTTCTTCAATTTCAAGCAACTTTGAATTTCATCCACTACAAGTATTCTCCTCCCATACAAGTGCATACAGAAGATCTTCCACCATTAGAAGGGCATTGTTGAGAGGTTACAAGCTCTGGATCGTGCTCAACATCACCTCATCTCATCTTCTTGACAGGTTTCTTCTTCACTCTCTATCTCCTAAATTATGCAGTTTTAGTTAGTTTCTTAGGCATAGAAATGATGCACTAGGGTAGATGACTCTTTCCCATGAATTAGGGCGCGATCCATGAGGTTCCATGGCAGGTGAGTGATTCTTGAATCTTCAAGAATTAGTTGTTTAGGGCGTTTTAGTTAGTATGAGTTAGGTCAGATTGATGAGCATAGCATATAGAACATCTGTAGATCATTAGAGTTAGGGTTAATGAAGGTTGATCTCAGGTGATTTTGGTTTGGATCGTGACATTGCAAGCCTCTGTTAGAATAACCTAGGTGGAATTAAGAAAAACTACTCGTACCATTTTATTCCTCTCATTGAGTAGCACAAATTTCGTTTTGGAATCAGGTTGTTTCGTGGCCTGAGTAGAGAGATAGAGGAGCTCGAAGGTTAGGGCATGGAGGAGAGGGTTCTGAAAACCCTAGGTTTCATTTGGGACGATGAAGGAGAGCCCTTGGATTCGCTTCAAAGTTTGACCAATTAATTAGATCCAACGGCCGTGAGTTAATCTGAGAGTTGGAGGGAAAGATTCAAATATTGAAACGCGGCGTTTCATTAAGCCAGCGTTCTGGGCCTGTAGCGCTATTCGCACCCCCCTTCTTATCTGGCCCAATTATTTGAACTAGCGAGAGTTGCTTTTCATACCCCCCCCTTTTTGGATTTAAATTCTTTTATTTTCTTCTTTTATTTTTTCTGTTTTGATTAATTCATTAAAAATTGATAAAAAATGATTTTTTAATTCTTCTTTTTTCTATGAGTAGATAATTTTGTGTAGAAAATATTAAAAATAAAAATGGGATTTTATTTTTTAGTTTGGTATTTTTAATAGATTTTCCTTTTAAATAGCTTTTATATTGTTTAGTTTTGTATCATGATTTTGTAGGAATTATTTTAGAACCTTCCTTTAGGGTTTTTAATCCATTCTTTTTTGAGCAATTAGATGATGAATCATAGTTCCCCATAGGGTTTTTTCTATAATTTTAGAATTGAATTTGATTAGTTTAATTAGGGTAGATTTAGGGTATCCTGATTAGGGTTTAGATTGTGTTTAGGTGATGAATTCCTTTCTTTGATTAAGTTTTGTCTTGATTTTTAGGTAGAGGCCTATGTAGATGTTATGAGTAGGTGTTGAGGACCCTTGTGAATAATTGTTAGATTTTTCCCCATTAGTTTAGTATTTTTAGGTATTTTCTGAAGTTGCCTGATGATTTGGTCTGTTCAGTGGGTTATCTGTTCATCTTTGGGGTTTATTGTGGGGAATTTGTTGAGGGGCTTGTGTTGCCTTGAAGAGCTTGATGGAGAGAATCATGAAGTGAAGATTGTAGATCAAGATTCAGAGACCCAGAGCTTGGCTTGTCCCCTGTCTGTGAGGTTTGAGATCCTGAAGTTTGAAGGAAGTTCATGGTACTTTCCTGAGGAAGGCACTATGAATGACTTTCATTCTTTCTTCTCACCTCTTTCTTAAGTATCCAATGATGTTGGAGCCAACTTGTGAGTTTGATTTCTCCTGAGGAGGAATGTAAACTGATCACATGTTGTTGAGCCACATGGGATACAACTCCTAAGTGAAAGCCTCCTAGTACTTTCCTGAGGAAGGTCCTATGAGTCTGTTCATTTAGTTCCACTAGTTTATCTAGGATTTCTCAAGTATCCAATGATGTTGGAGCCAACTTATGAGTTTAATTTCTCCTGAGGAGGAATGTAAACTGATCACAGTTGTTGAACCACATAGGATACAACTCCTAAGTGAAAGCCTCCTAGTACTTTCCTGAGGAAGGTCCTATGAGTCTGTTCATTTAGTTCCACTAGTTCAGATAGGATTTCCTAAATATCCAGTGATGTTGGAGCCTGCTTGTGAGTTTAATTTCTCCTGAGGAGGAATGTAAACTGATCACAGTGGTTGAGCCACATAGGGTATGACTCCTGAGTATACACCTCCTAGTGCTTTCCTGAGGAAGACACTATGAGTCTGCTTGCTTAGCTCCCTTTCTTTGGTAAGCTTGTTCTGAGGCTTGAAGACTGGGATTGAATTCTCTTGTTAGGGTCTTGCTTTAGTGCTTAGATTTGTTTAGATTCTGTGATAGGGTTAGGATTAGAGAATAGATTCTTTCTTTCTCAAGTGTGTTTGTTTGCCTGATGGCACTTCCCTTCTTTTATCTGTTATTGCTTGATAGCATGTGGTTTATTTTCAGTATGATTACTGTTATTTCATGACTGGCTTGAGGTCGAGATGAGCTTGTGGAGGCTGAAGCCCCACACACATTTCCTCCCTCACTTGCATTGCATGCATTTTACTGTTAAAGCTGATGCTTTTGTCTGTTTTGGTGTATCATTGACATGATCCCTTAGGACTCTCATTTCCTCTGATGAGGATTTGATGATAGACTTTTAGGTCGAAACCTATGCATGACAACATCTAGGAGTTCCCTGTTCAAACTTCCACCATAGGATGAATCCATGGCATGATAACAGTAGGACTTGATAGTCTCCCTCCTAGTTGAGCCATTTTTCCAGTAGTTTCCCGAACTACGTTTGCTCTGATCTTTCATACCAGATGAAAGTACGTAGGCATAGGATGCGACGTCCTAGCGAGCAACCTTCCCCCCATAACCCGTAGTTAGCCGAACTACGTTGACTCTGATTTCTCATTCTCTGATGAGAATACGTAGGCATAAAGCGCGACGCTTTGCCGAGTCATTTTTCTTTTCTTTTTTCAGCCAGCCTTGATAGGTAGATAGATTATAACCAACCCGTCCAAGTAAACAAACAAGCGAGGATCCCGTCGAGTACGACGGACGTGAGGGGTGCTAATACCTTCCCCTTACGTAACCGACTCCCGAACCCAGACAATGGTTGCGATGACCTTGTCTTACCCTTTTTCGTCAGGTTTTTCCGATCGTTTCCTTTACCGCTCTGAGGGATAAATAACGAAAGGTGGCGACTCTTCTGTCATGCCGGCGCCGATTTTCGCAGTAGCGACAATAGTAATGTAATATTATTATTAATTATTATCATTATTATTACTAATATTAAAATATGAGAAAAATATAATTAAATGGAATTTCTGAATTAAGTGAATTTTTCGATTAAAAGAAATAAGAGGATTATTATTATTTGGATTTTTAGATTAAAAGAATTATGAGAATATGATTTATTGGGATTAAAAGAGAATTATTCGGGATGAGGGGTAACATTGGCATTTGGGAAAATTAGAGAAACACATGCACGGGGAAGCAAGCGAAGGACACGATTGAGGAAGGCTGAAGCAAGAGTTGAAGCTTGGCCAGGTGTAGCGGTAAAAATTGTGAGTGTAAGTTATTGACTAACTTAACTCAAAGAAAACAAGAGTCGCCACCGCACTTTTATTTTATCCAAATAAAGGAAAGGAAAAAGAGCGAACAAAACCAAAGAGTTCTAAAATAAGAACACGAGACAGAGATCGGGGTAAGGGGGTTGGTTACGCAATGGGAAGGTGTTAGCACCCAAAACGTCTATAGTACTCTATAGGAGCCCTTTGAAATATTTACGCTTTTTGGTTTGAAAATGGTTTGTTTGAAAAGAGATTGGGGAGATGAGAAGAGAATTATTTTTTTATATTTTTGTGTTTGGAGAGACTTATCGTCTCATGCCTACGTACCCATAAAGTGCAATATGGAATCAAAACCCCGTAGTTCGTGGTACAAATGACAAAATTTTGTTGGTTTTGATTGATTTTAGATGTTCAGACAAGTCGTCATTTCAAGGAGAAAACTGCGACTATCCACCCACGAGTATTAAGACAACATTTGCGTCACATAAAGATGGAGGATTTGCTTGGATTATCAACAAGACTATCACTCAACATCAACGTGGAAAATGTCAAAGTCTTAATAATATGGGGAATAGGAGATTTACATCTCAACTATAGAAATGAATCATGTCTAAACTTTATGAAAAGTTTTAAAGTGAAAAAGTGCATAAAGGCACAAAAAGAGTTGATGAGTTTTTGTATTTTTTATGTCTTTTGAAATTGGTCAAAGCATGATTAACATTGATTGACTTTTATTAAGAAAAACAAAGTTTAAAAATCACTTGACGAAAGTCAAGGTTTTATTGCGAAAGCGGTTTTGAAGTTTGAAACCAAGAAGGTTTTGAAAGAGGGAGAAAGTTTTGAAAATTTAAGAAGGGGAGGAGATGAAGTGACTATCCTAAAAAAAAATAAGAGCTAGAGATAGGAAAGATCTAACCGACTTGTAGCACACTCCAAAGCAAGCAAAAAGAATTCCATCCGATTTAAAGCATAAGCTAATGAGCGAGCCAAATAAAGGCTAAGATCCACAATACTCCAAGCATAGGAATGAGAGCCCTAATTCTAAGTCCAAAGGTCCATAAAGTCCAAGGTCTAAGAATGGTCCAAGAGTATAACCACAAAATTAATAGCACCAAATTTTTTAGATGTTTTATCCTTTATTAGTGTTTTGAACAAAGTATGGTCCAAGTGGACAAAAGAAAAATGACATAAACATAAATAAAGATATGGTATGTAATGATAAAATGGAAGCATAAAAGTAAAAAATAAGGAGTAAGAAGAGAATATAAACAAAATTAAACAAGGATATTGTTAGTGAATTAGTAGTTAGTGGTTAGAACATATGATCAATGATGATTAATTCTTGCACTTAGACCAAGATTAATGAAAATTCATTAGAGGATTGATAGAATCAAAGCCTCCTAACAATGATTTTCATAGGTATTGGAGTTAAGACAAGCAACTAAACATACTTGGACTTTTAAACGTAAGTTTGAGCCACGAATGATCATTTTCCGATTAAGGGACAATTTAGCGCTATGTTAAGCAATCGTAATCGGGTTTATGTAGAAACCACGACTATCTGAGGCCGGTCAATAAAATGTTAGTGTTAATACATGTTAGAGAAATGATATATAAATCACTCTCCTAAAACATGCCACACAAAAAGAAAAGAGGTAATGATCTCATCATAATCAAGATTTTTAATTAATTAATCAAAGGTAATCTATCACTATTCCAAAGTAAGGAGAATTATCTCAATGATTATTCGTCCATAGTTTTGAAATAATGAAGATTAATCAACCTTGATAATCAACAATCTATGATCCATAGATTTCATCGATCAAAAATAAAAAGAAGAAAAAAAGAAAATGAAATCACAATTTGAATCTCGAATCGATTAAATTATCGTCAATATCAATCACCTCTCTTGGTGGATAAAATCAACACCCAAAGTCCATTGATATTGATGAAATCTTATCAACATCAAGATCCAAAACAATCAACACTTAATCAAAATATTTTTAAATAATTTTTTTTAAAAGCTTTTTCAGAAATGAAATTAAAATACAAATTTAATAATAAAAGAAAAATGTGGAAAAATCCACATAGTTAAGAAATGAAAAAAAGAAAATAAAAATAAACAAATAAAAGAAAAGTAATATTGAAAAACAGAAAGAGAAAACGAAACAGAGTTATCTTCTTCTTCTAGCTCTCACACGCGAAAACATTCACGGCCATGGATGCTAGCTTAAATCACAACGGCGGGATGCAAAATTAACACGGTTGCAATCGAAATCAAGAGCTCTTCACAATGGTACCAACAATTCAGAGAATCACAACAAAAGATAACGGATCGAAAATGACGGTGAAGCTCAATCTACCTTCAAACTCAGGTAAGAAATCAATCCAAGCTTCTTCTTGCTTCTCTTCTTCTTCTGAACGAATTCTGGTTCGAAATTGATCTGTGTTTGAGGTTGATTTGAAGTTAATTTGGTGGAATGAAGTATGAGAAGAGAATGAACGAAAGTTTTTCTGGTAGTGAGGAATTGAGGAAGAAAATCAGCAGAGATTTTTTGGCTTGAAAAGCTTGAAGAATAGAGTGAGGGATGAATTCTATTTATAGATGAGAATGAGTGAAAAATGATTTGCAGTTTGTGAGAATTTTCTGCCGTTTTGAAGTAGGTGTGTTGTGCGTGATATTTTTTTGCTGGTATTTGACATGTCGTTTTGCAATTTTTCTCTTTGTAGCTCATTTAAGTGACATGGATAGCTTGTGGGGTCAGCTACATGGCTGAGATTATATTCACATGGCTTGCAATATGGCTTGGATAAGTGATGAATTATTTTCTCAGCTCAACCTCAATTTCGAGCCGTTTTCGCTCTGTTTGCGGCTATGTTTACATCCACTAAAATTGATGCCATATCACTCACAATATTAGAAGCAATCCCTGTGGGAATGTGTATTATACTGTACATCACCATGACTTCAAGCTACTGATGTATGTTTTGACCAACTAAACTGATATAGATTATTATCCTCAATTGCAAAAACAAATCAGATGCAAATAAAACCATACTACTCTCAACTCAGAGAGTGTTCTCTATATTCTGGTGTTCCTTAAGCTGCTAATATCAGCCTCATAGATGTGCTCTTGGCTATGTGATGACGATCCTTTAAAGTATCCTGAATCATTGCCATAATACGGAGGTGTGGAGTCCCCGCGAGGATGCCTCGTGGCAGGAGAAGCATGGGCTAGCGATATAGCAGGTGAATGTCGGGGTGATGCGTTCAGTATTGCCAATGGAGTCGATGGAGTATCAGCATAGTATTGACTGTAGACTGAGCGGAGAATGGCATAAGGAACATGAGTTTCCAACGAGCTTCGTGGAAGGTATGGTGAAATCTCACAAAGTTGGTCGAGAAAGATAAGTTGTGCTACAAGATGAGATCTATGTGTTTCACTCCAAGAATCTAATATCATCTCTGCAGAGAGTTTCACAAATAACTGCAGGGTGGAATTGATGCTTGCTTCAGCTGACATATGATTTGATAATTCAGGATCCATTTCCTCACTGGCATGCCCATTGTTTAAAGACTGCCGATGCTGATGCTCACGTTCCAATCTAACAAACTCACTTCCAGCAATCACTGCAGAAATGCATCTTGCCAAGCAATGGATGTTATTACTAAAACCCTCGGTGTCAACATTAAATGCCGTGGTGGACCATATATTAGATGTCATGAATGTTGCAAATAAGTATGGCAACAAGCTCCATGAACCATCACTTGCACCACCAACATCCTCTAAAATTGATCTTACCCAAATGGAATCATGGTCACTTACAACACCTGCAGTATTTGCCACTGTTCTCATTCTCCTGATCTCTTCCTTTTCTGGCACTCCGTCAGGTAGATGTTTAACCACCCCAGTTAACAGTGAATGTATCAAGGGGGCGCCTTCTTCGAGTATAGCACCAGAAGCCTCAGATAGTAGCCTATCAAAAGCCAGGGCCAGACCAGCCTGAATACAAAAACCTATCACAGTTTCCATATCAACTATTTGCTTCATAGAAGCTTCTCTTTCAATTCTATCACCAGCATGAAGACTAGAAGCAACTGCTTCTAGCACATCACGATTTGATCGCAATGAAGTGTCAATGCAATTTAAAAGTGCAGCAGTGTGCTCTTTAAGCATTCTGTCTAGCCTGTCTACTCCATAGCCACCAAAAATACGTACAAAAGCCTGCAGTTCACTTAGATCTGTGACTGATTCTGCAAAGTATCCACCAACAGGCCTTGTACTCCTGAAGCATTTATGAATTGGAACAAACAATATCCCAGCACCGGATACATCCTTGATTATATTTTCGATATACCAATTGCACACAGATTCGGTGGCCGATCCTGTATGTTGGTCTGTTGGCTTCTCAAACAAGTGCAGAGAAGAAACTGGTCCTGAAAAGGCTTCTAAAAGCAAAACTTCACGAATACCCTGTGTAATGTCCATGCTGATGTGCTGCTCTGCAAGATGCACAATGCTAACATGTCTCCGAATCAGTGATTCCAGAACAGAAGGCCGTTGAAGATCATTATCCCCGCGGCAAATGAACCTAGTTCAAGACTTAAACCCAGCTTATCACTACACCAAGCAACCATTAGACAGAATGCTACTGATGCTAATTGATAAAGTTCATTGGTCTGAGATGACAAGCTTATCATAAGCTTAAGGAACCAGGGTACGCAAGTACGAGATAATATTGACAAAACAACCAAAAATGCAATTAATGTCAACAACGATTTACTCATGGATATTACTCCCTGAAGAACACCTGAGGTTCCACCCAAGACAGGAAGTAGTGCAAAGAGCAAACCAACAGCACAATCCTGCAGAATCAGAGTTCCAATTATAACCTGACCATGAAGGGCATTGACGCTGTTCCTTTCCATTAAGAATTTCAAGACCACTGCTGTTGAAGACATGGATAAAAATGCACCAACAAATATTCCTTCAGATGGTTTGCCACCACATAACGAAGCTATTATTCCACACAAGCACATAAATAAGACAATTTGCAGCAGACCTCCGAGAAAAGCCACCGCTCGAACAATTCGAAGCTTTGTTGTGGAAAACTCTAAGCCCAATGCAAAGAGCAAAAAGATGACACCAAATTGAGCAACTGTCTCAACTTGGACCATTTCACTGACAAAGCTCAAACCTCCTGGTCCAATGATGGATCCTGCTAACAGATATCCAGTCATAACCGGTTGTCCAGCACAAGCAAAGAGCAAACTCATAGAACAAACGATCAACATCTGGAGCCTACTGTAATCCATCACTCAAGGAGCTTGAAATAGAAGAGCTACTGCTGTCGTACAATATACAACTCCCAAATACACATGCCAAGACAGCCCTCACTGGAGATATTTTTGCCAAATGTTTCACCACATCTAACTCAAGAGGATATAATGAAACTCCAGGTGTTGCTGAAAAACGGGAATATCAATTAGGCTTTGCATCTTTAGATGAAGGAGAAAGTACTTTATTTTCAGAGCTGCTCTTAGGGAACGAAGGAACAACCAGAATGCATGCCCATCCATGTCCAGATCGTGGAGGATAAACTGGAGGCACACATGCAGAAATGACCTCATGTACAAAATCAGCACACATAATTTCAGCTGCCTTCCCTGCTGCATCAGTACTGCCTCTTTCAAAAACAAGACGGGTCAAAAGATCCTTAGGCCACTCATAAAGGACAGAGAAAAAGTTGAAATCATGAGTAGTATCAGTTCCATCAACTATGTCGCCAATTGCAGCAACATGAAGAATGAATTGTGATAGATATGTCATAGGTTTGGAGCTCAGGGGAGAAAATATTCCCTTCCCAGAGTCTTTAATGTCAAAACCAGAAGACTGCAGGCCAGTTTCTCCTCCAACTGTACTTAAAGGTATTGGTTTAACAACTCTTAAGCCGAGCCCAAGTACAATGTCCTTGTCACTGTTAGAAATAACAATCCTCTCAGAATACAATCCTTCACCTCTGGTAGTACTTGGTTAAGTTTCTTCATCACTGACAGCTCTTGCAAGGTTATGCAGCTTACCGCTCAGAAACTGCCGCTTGCCCATATGAGCGTCTTCAATTATCTGATGTAGCAAAGCCAGAGCCCGCTCCCTCTGCTCCTGCCGGTGTGACTCTTTAGATGATGTGATGACAATTTCCCCAGATAGGATTTCCTGTAGCGCTTTAGAAGACGCCGTGACACAGAAATGACTCCCACTTCAAGGATCTGATCCCAATAAGTAGAGCCAACTTTGGGAGATCCTCCTGGATATATCTCCGATAACATAATCTGGGCCTGATTCAGCAGTTGTTGAGACATCCCTGCAGACTTTGCAGAAGTTGCAGCGACATCAATGCAAAGAAGAATTGTAGACAAGGGTCCCAACTGGGAGCGTAAAGAGGAGAAATCTAGATCCTGTACCCGCGACACCACATCATCTACAGATGCTTTTTTGCAGGCACTATCTACCCATTCAGCGAACTCAAGGGTTGCTTTGTCTTCAGCAGATAACGAAAATCAATGAACTGCTTCTTCTCCTATATCAAACTTTGCTTTCTGCATGCAAAGGTTGAGTAGCTTGGAGGGAGCTGCACGTAACACTGTCAGTGCCTCTTTCCATCTCCATTGGCGTTCAGATAATGGAAGAAGATGCTGCAAAATTGATAAACGCCATTCCCATTCTTCAATGAAACGTGCTAAGATTGACATTTGCCACTCAAGGGCCTGTCTGCTAGCTGTGCTTATACCACCATCTAGTGTGTTTTCTAATTCAATCACAGATGACGGAATGCTTTGACGCAATATGTCAAGTAACAAACTAATGAAAGATATGACCATTTTATTCCCCTATTCACTTCTAGTAGAACAATTACTCTCCAAAGAAGATGCATTGGATAATTTAGAATCACTCCCTCGGGACCCACAATGCATGGAGTTCGCAGAGATATTATCCATATGTAGCAGTGAAATCATGACATTCACCACCTTTTGTGTAAACATAAATTTGAAATATCACAACACTTGAACTTCAAGTCTGCCTGAGAATGAGCAACCTCACCATCAGTATCATAACACTCATTATTTTCACGGAATCATCACTCATATCATCTTGGATGACCTCAAATTGTCTCTTTCATTCTCCAAGAGGAACGCTTTGCACTTCCATGTATTTTGGAACTTCAATGATGCTTTAAGTTCACTTGAATGGCACATTTGTATTCGCATCTCCATAAAACATCTTGATTGAATATTCACCAAACTTGACTTGTACATACAAATCTCTGAATCTTTGATTAAAAATTGAATCTCTTTGAGTTTATCTGAATTAATCTCTGGGAAAATAAATCCATAGATGAACACAACCTGGACTGATGAACCTTGACCATAATAGTCTGGACCAAACTTCTCATAAAACACTGCTTGATAAACCACTGGATTTCAATACAAGACAATTTGACTTTGAACAAACACAATTCCTGAGAAAATATCCTACTGCCACAACCAATTTGCACTTGAAGAAATCTCTTGATAGTTTGACCAAGATGAGGTCAAACTTCTATTTGATTTAGACTTGAATGAATGTTCTTGCCATCAATCTCCTTGCAAAACCCTAAACACACAAAGAAGAGGAAACAAGCAAAAATGCAAAATATTTTTGGTATTTTGGTTAGATGTTAGTAAACAAAAACAAACATAAAGAAAGTAAGAAACCCATAAGGGTGCGAAAGCTAAAAATATGACCTTGTTTGTGGAATGATATGCCAATGAAATGTGGGATCTTAGGGGTAAAAATTTGGGTATTACAGCTGCCCCTATTTAAGATTCTTCTATAGGGAGACGTGAAGATTGACATCTTTGTCTCGACCAGATAGAAGAGACTTAAATATAACAATAAACCTAATTTTTAGCCATAAGAGACCACAAAATGATATGATTATGCTAATGATATGCGAACATAAGACTTCTGTGGGGAAATGATGCCACAAGAGACAAACAAAAGCTCGGGAGAAAAAGAGAGACTTCACATGAGAAAACAAAAGAGCAAGATCCTATTCCGATAAGGGAAAGGAAACGACTCAATGGGGAAAGAGATACCAACTGCCAGTTACTGGGCGAAGATATTCGAACCGAAGAGAATAGGTAAAATACTTTCTACCGGTTACTGAGTAGAAAATAAGTGCAAAAACACAAGAGAATTGTTATCTACCAGTTACTGGGTAGAAAACAAAGAAATGTATTACCTATTACCAGTTACTGGGTAAAAAGTAATCCACTCGTTGAAATATAATCAACTACCTGTTACTGGGTAGGAAAAGAAGCAACACCAACTACTGGTTACTGAGTAGTTTAGCGAGAATAATAAACTTGAATGAAAGGGGTTACCAACTATCGGTTACTGGATAGGGTAAACAAAATGTCGACTACCTGTTACTGGGTAGGACGGACTCGACTACCTGTTACTGGGTAGGAGAAAAAGATAAAAGGTCAACTACCTGACACTGGGTAGGACAAACATACTCGACTACCTGTCACTGGGTAGGAGAAAGAGATATATCATTAGCTACTTGCTACTGAGCAGCTCCAAACACACAACAAACTTCTCAAATAAAGAGACAACCATTTGTTGGAAAAAGATATTAACAACTCTGGCAGGGATCTTTAAAAGAGATACGAGCAGGTTGAACCATGCAATAGAATTCTCATCGGGAGTTATTCCACAGAAATTCCAATTGTCAGAAAAGCTGGTCAGATAAGGATCTATCACTTCACAATAAACTTCTCTGTTGAGAATGAGCCAGATAAATGTCATTTATTGCGAAGGTAAATTTCTGGAGATTACACAAGCTGCTCAAATAAAGAGGCTTCCACATGAAGTTGCATAAGTAATTATCAAGAGAGTGTTATCAAAACACTACTGGGGAAATCAAATCTTCACCTTCTGATGGGGATCAATAACAGATTCTGCCGAGGAAAATAAATCCTCAAAAATACCTTCTTGTCATCCCGGTTTCACAGCCCAGGGAAAACTAAAGTAACTGCTGCAAGAGACCAAAGTTCAATCCAGGAACAAACTGGAAAGAAACGGTCAAACAAGACTCGACCCAATGAGGAAATAACTCAACTGGGGAACAATTCCATCCAGATAAAAGTCGGGGATGAAAGCTAAACAAAACATCTTCCACGAGGCATAAACTCAGTGGGGAATTAAAAATGATAGGTATTTTCTGCTTAGGGGTCGACACTCTAATGAAGAGAGGACACACGTATTCAGCGAGATAACAACATCGGGAAAAGGGAAATACCAACAAAAAATGCAGGATGCACAATGCAACAAAGACATGCTATGCTCAACCAAAATGAACGCGCATGCAATGAGTATGAATATGCTGCTAAATCAGACAAAAGGGCAAACAGAGGGTGAACAAAACACCACAACACCACTGAAATACTCGGCTAATCTCTGCAAGTTAGAGATATCATTGGAGATCGTGCTGGGGATCAGCAACAGAAAATCTGCAAGAGATACACAAGAGCCATCAAAGGAAAATAAATCCTACTACAAGGCTTAAATCTCGCTGAATAAATGGAAATATTGCTTGGGGAAAAGACCCCAAAGATCAATCTTCAACCATTAATAATTCAACAATATGAACTCCGCTTTGAGAAGAAAACTGTTGGAGAAAAACATAGCAACACAAATCTTCCAACCCTGCCAGGGGAATAAGAAGTTAACATCATAGCAAAAAGTCAAACTGTGGGGGATTTTAAATCAACACCCAATCACAAGGTGAGAGAAAACCCGACAGGTGACTGCTATGTCAACACTTCTCAACATTGTTCTCTACTTGAGGAATAATCCAAAGCAAATGTGCATAATCTCCGCTAGGAATCATCAAAGACAAATCTCCGCCTGGGCAAAAGCATCAAGGAGAAGTAGTCTTCAAATTTCTCAACTGTCCGATCATTTAAATCAAGACTTTGCTGTGGAAAACCGTTCTACACTCGTCTGGTTTATCCAAAGAAACAAAACTCTGCTAAGGGAATATCAGCAAACTCTACTGAAGAGACCTCAACAATAGCTCAAACAGGGAAACATCAACACAACTCTACTGGGGAGCTGCCAATAAATTCTACCAGAGAGGCAAGAAAGAACCCTGCTGAAGAGAACACTTATGCTTTTCGCTTCAAGATTCTACCATTCTTGGGATTACTGTTGATATTCTTTCTTTTATTTTCACAAATCAAAGAAAAATGTTTTTATAATTTTCAAAATTTAAATCAATTATTCACATTTGTTTCAAAAATCATCATCAAAAATAAAATGAAATTCTATAAACAGAAACAAAATAAGAATTGCAAACAAAGGGACAAAGGCCCAAATTATATTGATAGAATGGTAGTCCGCAAATGGCGTAACTCCATGGATCATTACAAAGTTTGAAAAATGGTAAGTACAATGGAAAGTTCTACATTGGAATACAATGACCATTATTCTCCCTAACAACTTTGAATTCCAACTGTGCTTGAGACTTCAGTGGAGAATATCTGAAGTAAAACCTTTGATAGGAAATGTTGCTTCAAACGATCAAGACTGGCCAGATGCAGTTACTTGCCATGATCCCTAACTTTTGCCTAGATTGCCCTTTCGGGTTTTCAATCTACCGGGATGATTATTTCTGTTTTGTCTCTAATTTTTGCCTGGACTGCCCTTTCGGGTTTTCAATCCACCGAGACGCTCATTTTTGCCTAAGCCGCCCTTTCAGGTTTTCAACTTAGCGAGCTGTTCTTTTATTTTTTAGGCGAAGTATTTCTTGACTGCATCGGCATTCACAGGACGAGTGAACTCTTCTCCATCCATAGTTGTAATAATTAATGCACCGCCAGAGAAGGCTCTTTTAACAACATATGGGCCTTCATAATTAGGAGTCCACTTGCCCCTAGAATCAGTAGTAAAAGTCGAGATCTTTTTGAGCACGAGGTCACCTTCTCTGAACACACGGGGTCGAACCTTCTTATCAAATGCTTTCTTCATTCTTTATTGATATAATTGGCCATGACACAAAGCCGTCATTCTTTTCTCTTCAATCAGATTCAACTGGTCATATCTACTTTGACACCATTCAGCCTCAGCCAATTCAGTTTCCATCAAAACTCTCATAGAAGGGATTTCAACCTCTATCGGGAGCACTGCTTCCATGCCATAAACAAGAGAAAAAGGGGTTGCCCCTGTTGAAGTGCGAACGGATGTACGATACCCATGCAGAGCGAAAGGAAGCATATCATGCCAATCCTTGTATGTAACAACCATCTTTTGAATAATCTTCTTAATGTTCTTATTAGCAGCTTCAACAGCCCCATTCATCTTGGGTCTATAAGGAGAAGAATTATGATGCTCAATCTTAAACTCATCACATAATTCTTTCATCATCTTGTTATTTAAATTCGACCCATTATCAGTGATGATCTTGCTCGGGACACCATACCGACAGATGATTTGATTCTTGATAAACCTGACCACTACTTGCTTAGTCACATTTGCATATGATGCAGCTTCAACCCATTTGGTAAAATAGTCAATAGCCACCAATATGAAACGATGTCCGTTCGACGCTTTAGGCTCAATCATTCCAATCATATCAATGCCCCACATTGAAAAAGGCCATGGAGAAGAGATAACATTGAGAGGAGTTGGAGGCACATGAATCTTGTCAGCATAAATCTGACATTTATGGCACTTTTTCACGTATTTACAACAGTCAGATTCCATTGTCAGCCAATAGTAACCTGCCCTTAACATCTTCTTAGCCATCGCGTGTCCATTGGCATGGGTGCCAAAGGATCCTTCATGGATTTCTTTCATCAACATATCTGCTTCGTGTCTATCCACGCATCTGAGCAAGATCATGTCATAATTTCTCTTATACATCACATCATCATTCAAGAAGAAACTACCAGCCAATCTTCTCAAAGTTTTCCTATCCTTCTTGGATGCCCCAAGTGGGTACTCTTGATTCTGAAGAAAGCATTTAATATCATAATACCAAGGTTTATCATCAACCACCTCTTCAACTACAAACACATGAGCTGGTCTATCAAGACGCATCACATCAATCTTTGGCACATCATTCCAATGATTTACCATAATCATGGAGGATAAAGTTGCTAAAGCATCTGCCATTTGATTCTCTGCTCTTGGTATATGGTGAAACTCAACTTTATTGAAGAAAGTTGACAATCTTCTTGCATAATCACGATAAGGGATCAAATCAGGTTGACGTGTCTCCCATTTCCCTTTAATCTGATTAATCACTAAAGCTGAATCTCCATACACATCAAGAATCTTGATTCTTAAATCGATAGCTTCTTCCAAGCCCATAATACACGCTTCATACTCAGCCGCATTATTTGTGCAATTGAAAACCAACCTTGCAGTGAAAGGAATATGAGAACCATGAGGAGTAACAATAATTGCACCAATACCTCTGCCATATTCATTAACCGCCCCATCAAAAATCAAACCCCAACGGGATCCAGGCTCAGGTCCTTCTTCATGTAATGGCTCCTCACAATCTTTAACCTTTAGATACATCACATCCTCATCAGGAAAGTCAAACTGAATAGGTTGATAATCATCAATTGGCTGGTGTGCCAAATGATCAGCCAAAACACTTCCTTTTATCGCCTTTTGAGTTCGGTACTCGATATCATATTCTGATAACAACATTTGCCAACGAGCAATCCTCCCAGTTAAAGCAGGCTTTTCAAAGATATACTTGATTGGATCCATTTTAGATATCAACCAAGTTGTACAATTCAACATATACTGACGGAGGCGCTTGGCAGCCCAAGCTAGAGCACAACATGTCTTTTCAAGCATCGTGTACCGAGACTCACAATCAGTGAATTTCTTGCTTAAATAATAAATGGCAAATTCTTTTCTCCCGGATTCATCTTGTTGACCCAGAACACAACCCATAGACTCTTCTAGCACGGTCAAATACATGATCAAAGGTCTTCCTTCTACGGGAGGAGACAAAATAGGAGGTTCAAGCAGATACTCTTTAATTCTTTCGAAAGCTTTCTGACAATCTTCTGTCCAGACACAACCCTGATCTTTGCGGAGAAGTTTGAAAATCGGTGCACAAGTGGCAGTCATATTGGATATAAATCGAGAGATATAGTTCAAACGTCCCAAGAATCCTCTTACTTGTTTTTCTGTTCTGGGTGCAGGCATCTCCTGGATAGCTTTAACTTTACCAGGATCAACTTCAATGCCTTTTTGACTGACAATAAAGCCTAACAATTTTCCAGAACGAACACCAAAAGTGCATTTATTAGGATTCAGACGGAGCTTAAACTTTCTCAAACGTTGAAACAACTTCAATAAATTTTTAATATGATCTTCTTCAGTCTTCGACTTACAAATCATATCATCCACATAGACCTCAATTTCTTTATGCATCATATCATGGAACAGAGTGGTCATAGCTCTCTGGTACGTTGCACCAGCATTTTTTAAACCGAAGGGCATCACTCTATAACAGAATGTTCCCCAGGGTGTAATGAATGTTGTTTTTTCCATATCCTCAGGTGCCATCTTTATTTGATTATAACCGGAAAATCCATCCATAAACGAAAAGATATTGAACTTAGCAGTATTATCTACCAACAAATCAATGTGTGGTAGTGGAAAATCATCTTTTGGACTTGCTTTATTCAAATCTCTATAGTCAACGCACATTCGGACTTTTCCGTCTTTCTTTGGAACAGGCACGATATTGGCCACCCATTGAGGATATTCTACGGTCACAAGAAAACCAGCATCAATCTGCTTTTGAACCTCTTCTTTAATCTTCACTGCCATGTCAGGATGAGTTCTTCTCAATTTCTGCTTCACGGGTGAACATTCAGGCTTTAATGGCAAATGGTGCTCCACAATACCGGTATCAAGACCAGGCATGTCTTGATAGGACCAAGCAAACACGTCAACATATTCTCTAAGAAGCTCTACCATCCTCTTCTTAACATCTGACTGAAGCAGTGCCCCAATCTTGACTTCTTTCTTATCATCATCGGAACCCAGATTAACCAATTCCACCGGCTCTTCATGAGGCTGAATGGCCTTCTCCTCGTGCTCAAGTAATCGAGAAATCTCATCAGGAATTTCTTCAATATCCTCCTCTTCCGCTTCAAACACAGGGAACTCAAAGTTGGGAGGGGGCATATGGTCATTGTTTCCAATGGGTTTAACAATCAATCTGCACAATGATTTTATGTTTGATTTTAGAATATGAACAAAAAAATGAAAATATTATGCAGATAAGAGTGATTATAACATTATTATACTTTTTTCGGTTTTTTATGTTACCATTTTTCAGAAGTAAAGCAAAAAAGGAAAACAACATATGGATAAACAGAAAAACATTTTATTGATGATGATAAAAGTTGAAACAAAGCCCTCACAAATTCACTTTCACCTTGGGCAGAGTGAAAGGATTTTTGAAAGAAACAAAAACAAATTACTTTGAAACATGAACAACAGTAGGAACATCAACAGCGATCCAATTCTGGCATATCAATCCACGTGTCACAAAGTTGGGCATTTCTTCCTCTTGGTCATCTTCAAGAATTGCAGCTGTAGAATGATCTTTGCAATGGATGAACCCAGCACTTCGAAAGACTTCATGAATACTCTTCAGCTCTTTTTAGGTTGAACCAGATGTAAAACCCAAACCAGCTCTATCTTTTTTCTCAGCAACTTCAATGATTTGGCCCCATCCATCAGCTTGGCCATTATCCACTGCACGTTGTGCATCTTTTAAAGAAGACATGGACACCCCATCCTTCTTAACAGCTTTATCAACCACAGAAAGAGCCTGAAACGGAGTTCCAATATCCTCTTCCGCATCGATATAAGAAAAAGACGACAAACTGCTTACCAACATAGCCTGTTCTCCACCAACAACGACAAGTTTACCATTCTGCACGAATTTTAACTTTTGATGCAGTGTCGAAGTAACAGCTCCAGCTTCATGGATCCATGGGCGTCCTAGAAGACAACTGTAAGCAGGACGAATATCCATGACTTGAAAAGTGATCTGGAAAAAACACGGACCAATCTTGATAGGGAGATCAACCTCTCCAATCACGGTTTTCCTCGATCCATCAAAGGCTTTCACAATGACCCCACTGAATCTCATAGGAGTACCTTGATAAGATAATCTGGACAAAGTAGATTTTGGCATCACATTCAACGATGACCCAGTATCAACCAGCACATTGGATAGAGCGTCTTCCTGGCAATTCATGGAAATATGGAGAGCCAAATTATGATTTCTTCCATGATCAGTCAACTCTTCATCACAAAAACTCAGATTATTACACGCAGTGATATTGGCAACAATGCTATCAAACTGGTTAACAGTCACATCATGATCTACATAAGCTTGTTCCAATACTTTCTGCAACGATTCACGATGAGCCTCAGAGCTCATTAACAGGGATAAAACAGATATTTTTGACGGTGTATGTAACAATTGATCCACCACATTATATTCACTCTTCTTGATCAATTTCAATACCTCATCATTATCTGACTTCTGATTTACATCACTTGATTGACCAGATTCCACAGTAGTCTTCAACTGAATTTGCTTACCCCCAGTATCTTCACTTGTCTTTGAAGGCTCATTAGCAAATACTCGACCACTTCTGGTTACACGTCCGACATCAGCAATAGTCACAACTGAGGGAAGAGAAGGAATGGGAACCTCTTTTCCATCCTCCAACATAGTAGCATTGTATTTGTAGGGAACAGCTTTATCGGATTCATACGGCGTCGGGCCAGGCAAACGGATAACCAAAGGCGTCACAGCAGATTTCTGACTGTTGTAAGAAATTACAACCCGCTCAGGAATATTGAAACGTGGGACTATGACATTCACCTCGTTCTCCACTTCATTTCTGTTTGCAGTAACTTGAATCAAATTCTCATCCATCATCTTTTGTAAGTCCCTTTTCACAATCACACACCCTCGAGGGTTCACAGAACAAATACAACAGGCGGCATAATCATGCTCAATATCATGGAACTCACTCAAAGTAGCATGCATTTCAACAAGCGATCTCCGAATCCAGCGAATGTCGAAAATACGGTATGTACCAGGACAACCATATACCATATTAACAGTTGCATTACCATGTTTAGGAAACGGATTTGATTGCACATTAGGGTTGGTGTCTTCAAAAGACAGAATACCGCTTTTTACGAGCTTTGCAACTTCATGCTTCAGAGGATAGCAATTTTCGATATCGTGTCCAGGGGCACCTTGATGAAATGCGCAATGAGCATCTGGCTTATACCACCATGGAATTTCAGTTGGAACAGCCGGCGGATCACGAGGTTGAACCAAATTATTCTTTATTAAAGCCGGAAAGAGCTCAGTATACGTCATTGGAATGGGATCAAATTGTGTTTTCCTCTGTGTACGACCTTGTTGAGTTGTCTTCTCTTGGAAACGTGGTTGATAACTTGCAGTAGCTTGAGCGGTAGGGGTGTTACTGACAACAGGCATAACAGATGCTACTTGTTGCTGACGACGACTACCATTGTTGTTCACAACTCTGCGTCTCCTAGACCTTTCCTGAGATATAGCATTAGTTTCTCCCTCTTTTTTCTTAGGGAACCCAACACCAGGCTTTTTTGTACTTCCAGAATTTCCTTCTTTTATCAGACGTCCCTCACGGACAGCTTCCTCTAATCTCATCCCCATATTAACCATTTCCGTGAAATCACTAGGAGCGCTCGCAACCATCCTTTCATAGTAAAATGAATCCAGAGTCTTCAGAAAAATCTTGGTCATTTCTTTCTCTTCAAGCGGAGGGCTTATCTGAGCTGCAATCTCACGCCATCTCTGCGCATATTCTTTAAAAGTTTCTTTCTCTTTTTGAGACATTGCGCGAAGCTGATCACGGTCTGGCGCCATATCGAGATTATACTTATACTGACGAACAAAAGCTTCACAAAGATCATTGAATGTCTTGATTTGTGTACTATCGAGTCCCATATACCATTTCAGCGCAGCACCAGTAAGACTATCTTGAAAATAGTGGATCAACAACTGATGGTTGTCAGTATAGGTAGACATCTTTCTAGCATACATGATCAAGTGACTTTGCGGACAAGTGTTCCCTTTGTATTTTTCAAAATCCGGAACTTTAAACTTGGCGGGAATCTTCACGTTTGGAACAAGGCAAAGCTCATGAGCATTCTTTCCAAATAACTCCTTTCCCCTTAAAGCCCTTATTTCTCTTTGCATTTCAGCAAACTGATCTTGAAAGTCATCTATTCGATCCATAACATCCAAACTCTCGCTCGGAGCAGTATGGAAAATTTGTTCTTCAGTATAAGGCATAGCGTGAGTTACAGGCGGTGGCACAGGTATGACAGTAGGAACAACCGGAACTTCAGCATTAGGAACAACATTAACCACAGGAGGTGGTACAGCCATGACAGCAGGGAGTCTAGAACCTTCGGGAACAGGAGGGCGATATCCCTCTGGCACATAATTGTTAGGCATGCCCCAAGGGAAACCAACAGGCATTTGATATTGAGAAGCATTAATCGGGGCCACAGAAATGGGCGTTGATCCGATTTCAGAAATCACAGTTCCTTGGACAGGAGAAGGAGGAGGTAGTGGTGGCTGATTCTGAGCAGCCACCAGAGCTTCCATTGCGGCAGTTAGTCTCTCCAAACCATCTTTCAGAGTTGATACCTCTTCACGGAGCTCGCGGTTCTCTTGTTGCAACTGATCCATCTTTTTCTTAGAGTTAGCCCGGGTGTTGTAGTGATGCGACAGCTTGACTGAAGGAAGGCCAAAAGAAACAAATAAGACATCTGGAAAAGGCAACACACAATGTACGATGATGCGAATGCAAATGCAAAATGCAAGTGTTTCAACCAGTTTTCAAGGATTTTTTAAGATATAAAGCAATTACAAACATCATAAAGAAAAATAACACTTCTTGAAATACTGATAAACATCTCATTTCATTGAATATTGGAAAGAGTTACACTTGGAAGTACAAAATACAATAATATCAAAATAAGAAAAAGCTAGGTCCTAAGGAACATCTGATGACGATCCAAGCTGATACTTCCTTCGGAGTCTCTTAATCTCTTTCTCATAGTTGTGCTTCATGGTAATCTTCTCTAGCACAAGCTGATCCACAATACCCTTCCAAGCACCAGAAGTAGGAGGATGTGCTGATGGAGTAGTAGAGGAAAATAAATCCTCTGCATGCCTCTTCACAGCGCGCCGCTCAAGTAACTCTATCAAGTCATCTTTCTCCTTCATCTGTTTTTGCAATTCCATCTTCTCTTTGTCAGAAGCTTGAAACTTACTTTCCCACATCTCTTTCTCTTCCTTCATCTTAGCCAAAGCATCTTGAAGTGTCTTCACATCATCAGAAGAAACAGGTATCGCCGTAGGGAGTGGCGTAGAGATCACAGTAGTCAGAGGTTTCTCAATAGGGTAAGGCATCTTAAGCTCCAGAGCCCTCTTCTTCACCCAAAGCGTGTAAGGTTCTAAAGCAATGCAAACTTGTCTTCCAAGCTCCCCTCTACCTAACCTGTGAATCTTAGTCCAGGCATGAGCCATTCTTCTTCTCAAACCAAGAGAATCATCCCCTCCTTGAAAGAATAAACCCTCTAATAAAATATTCTTAGGCTTATCCTTCAGCATATATCCCAGCTGACGGCGAGCTAGACTCGGGTTGTAGTTAATTCCGCCTTGTATTCCAAGAAGAGGAACATTAGCGAATTCTCCACAACTATCAATAATCCGGACATTATCGTAAACCGAAGAAGACCAAGTGATATCAGTATGCGTAAGAGACATAATCCTTTGAGACCACCTTAAGCAATCCTTGTTTTTCCTAAAAGCAGATGTCTGAGGTAAGTGTGAAACGAACCAATTATACAGCAGAGGTAGACAGCAAACAATGGTACCGTTTCCCTTAGAGGTCCTACTATGGATGGAAAAATAAGTATCACCAAGCAAAGTTGGAACAGGGTTCCCAATCGAGAAAATCCTAATAGCATTAATGTCCACAAAATTATCAATATTAGGAAACAAGACTAGTCCATAGATGAGTAAAGCCAATATAGCCTCAAACGCCAATGTGCGACCAATGTCAGCAAATAAAGTAGCCTTCTCAATCAAGAACTTAGCAGTTAAACCCTTGAGACCTCCCTTAGTCTTTAGATTTGCATCAATATCCGACTTCGTCAAATGGGTAGCTTCAGCGATATCTTGAGGCTTAAGAGCTTCCTCCAAACCAGTATACGGAACTTTATTAGAAACCGGTACACCTAGCAAATAAGCATATTCTTCCAAGGTCGGCATGAGCTGATAATCGGGAAATGTGAAGCATCGGTAAATAGGATCATAGAACTGCATAAGGGTATTCAGAATTCCGTCTTCAATTTTGGTAGAAAGAACAAATAAAAGTCTCCCATAACGAGATGAGAAGCCTGAACGATCATCTACCAAGGACACTAACTTTCTCAACTCTGTAAGATCAGGAGCCCGAAAACCGTACTTCTGAGTGTTTCTCCTTCCAATATCCATAATCAACAATATCTGCGATGTTTGCAAAAGAAAATCTCTGAGATCCTTAAAAACCAGCTGAAACACAATGCTCATGAATGCATGAGTGTAAGATGCAACACCCACAAACAAGTCATACAAAGCACACAGGTTCAAAGGTTCGGCACGAGCATGGAGCCAAAGGTAAGAATCAACCAACCCACAATGGTATGTACTATGGTTATATCATCACCTGTAGAACAAGGTTCTAAAAAGTTCCCAGAATCATAATTCCATCTTTTGGATATTATCGGCTTAAACGACTACTCGTCGGCCAACAATATTCTCAAGAGAAACTCATCTGAGTGTGGTATCGCGTAACGACCAATTCAAGTCTACACCTGAACAGCCACCGCACCACGTCCTAATAAGGCCAAGATGGGTTAAAGGGTTCTAAGGTCCTCAGCTTCTCAGGCTCCCAGTCGGAAAAAGTAATATCAATTACGACTACTCGTAAGACATCAGTAATTTCCAAAGTGGCGACTCTTGTTTTCTTTGAGTTAAGTTAGTCAATAACTTACACTCACAATTTTTACCGCTACAGAAAATACAATAACTTACACTTAAAGGATTGATATAAAAATTTTGAGTATATTAAGTGTAAGTTTTTATATAAATTTTTAAAGGATTCCTTATGGGTTTCTTACTTTCTTTATGTTCTGGTCAAATACAATAACTTACACTTAAAGGATTGATATAAAAACTGTGACTGATTCTGCAAAGTATCCACCAACAGGCCTTGTACTCCTGAAGCATTTATGAATTGGAACAAACAATATCCCAGCACCGGATACATCCTTGATTATATTTTCGATATACCAATTGCACACAGATTCGGTGGCCGATCCTGTATGTTGGTCTGTTGGCTTCTCAAACAAGTGCAGAGAAGAAACTGGTCCTGAAAAGGCTTCTAAAAGCAAAACTTCACGAATACCCTGTGTAATGTCCATGCTGATGTGCTGCTCTGCAAGATGCACAATGCTAACATGTCTCCGAATCAGTGATTCCAGAACAGAAGGCCGTTGAAGATCATTATCCCCGCGGCAAATGAACCTAGTTCAAGACTTAAACCCAGCTTATCACTACACCAAGCAACCATTAGACAGAATGCTACTGATGCTAATTGATAAAGTTCATTGGTCTGAGATGACAAGCTTATCATAAGCTTAAGGAACCAGGGTACGCAAGTACGAGATAATATTGACAAAACAACCAAAAATGCAATTAATGTCAACAACGATTTACTCATGGATATTACTCCCTGAAGAACACCTGAGGTTCCACCCAAGACAGGAAGCAGTGCAAAGAGCAAACCAACAGCACAATCCTGCAGAATCAGAGTTCCAATTATAACCTGACCATGAAGGGCATTGACGCTGTTCCTTTCCATTAAGAATTTCAAGACCACTGCTGTTGAAGACATGGATAAAAATGCACCAACAAATATTCCTTCAGATGGTTTGCCACCACATAACGAAGCTATTATTCCACACAAGCACATAAATAAGACAATTTGCAGCAGACCTCCGAGAAAAGCCACCGCCCGAACAATTCGAAGCTTTGTTGTGGAAAACTCTAAGCCCAATGCAAAGAGCAAAAAGATGACACCAAATTGAGCAACTGTCTCAACTTGGACCATTTCACTGACAAAGCTCAAACCTCCTGGTCCAATGATGGATCCTGCTAACAGATATCCAGTCATAACCGGTTGTCCAGCACAAGCAAAGAGCAAACTCATAGAACAAACGATCAACATCTGGAGCCTACTGTAATCCATCACTCAAGGAGCTTGAAATAGAAGAGCTACTGCTGTCGTACAATATACAACTCCCAAATACACATGCCAAGACAGCCCTCACTGGAGATATTTTTGCCAAATGTTTCACCACATCTAACTCAAGAGGATATAATGAAACTCCAGGTGTTGCTGAAAAACGGGAATATCAATTAGGCTTTGCATCTTTAGATGAAGGAGAAAGTACTTTATTTTCAGAGCTGCTCTTAGGGAACGAAGGAACAACCAGAATGCATGCCCATCCATGTCCAGATCGTGGAGGATAAACTGGAGGCACACATGCAGAAATGACCTCATGTACAAAATCAGCACACATAATTTCAGCTGCCTTCCCTGCTGCATCAGTACTGCCTCTTTCAAAAACAAGACGGGTCAAAAGATCCTTAGGCCACTCATAAAGGACAGAGAAAAAGTTGAAATCATGAGTAGTATCAGTTCCATCAACTATGTCGCCAATTGCAGCAACATGAAGAATGAATTGTGATAGATATGTCATAGGTTTGGAGCTCAGGGGAGAAAATATTCCCTTCCCAGAGTCTTTAATGTCAAAACCAGAAGACTGCAGGCCAGTTTCTCCTCCAACTGTACTTAAAGGTATTGGTTTAACAACTCTTAAGCCGAGCCCAAGTACAATGTCCTTGTCACTGTTAGAAATAACAATCCTCTCAGAATACAATCCTTCACCTCTGGTAGTACTTGGTTAAGTTTCTTCATCACTGACAGCTCTTGCAAGGTTATGCAGCTTACCGCTCAGAAACTGCCGCTTGCCCATATGAGCGTCTTCAATTATCTGATGTAGCAAAGCCAGAGCCCGCTCCCTCTGCTCCTGCCGGTGTGACTCTTTAGATGATGTGATGACAATTTCCCCAGATAGGATTTCCTGTAGCGCTTTAGAAGACGCCGTGACACAGAAATGACTCCCACTTCAAGGATCTGATCCCAATAAGTAGAGCCAACTTTGGGAGATCCTCCTGGATATATCTCCGATAACATAATCTGGGCCTGATTCAGCAGTTGTTGAGACATCCCTGCAGACTTTGCAGAAGTTGCAGCGACATCAATGCAAAGAAGAATTGTAGACAAGGGTCCCAACTGGGAGCGTAAAGAGGAGAAATCTAGATCCTGTACCCGCGACACCACATCATCTACAGATGCTTTTTTGCAGGCACTATCTACCCATTCAGCGAACTCAAGGGTTGCTTTGTCTTCAGCAGATAACGAAAATCAATGAACTGCTTCTTCTCCTATATCAAACTTTGCTTTCTGCATGCAAAGGTTGAGTAGCTTGGAGGGAGCTGCACGTAACACTGTCAGTGCCTCTTTCCATCTCCATTGGCGTTCAGATAATGGAAGAAGATGCTGCAAAATTGATAAACGCCATTCCCATTCTTCAATGAAACGTGCTAAGATTGACATTTGCCACTCAAGGGCCTGTCTGCTAGCTGTGCTTATACCACCATCTAGTGTGTTTTCTAATTCAATCACAGATGACGGAATGCTTTGACGCAATATGTCAAGTAACAAACTAATGAAAGATATGACCATTTTATTCCCCTATTCACTTCTAGTAGAACAATTACTCTCCAAAGAAGATGCATTGGATAATTTAGAATCACTCCCTCGGGACCCACAATGCATGGAGTTCGCAGAGATATTATCCATATGTAGCAGTGAAATCATGACATTCACCACCTTTTGTGTAAACATAAATTTGAAATATCACAACACTTGAACTTCAAGTCTGCCTGAGAATGAGCAACCTCACCATCAGTATCATAACACTCATTATTTTCACGGAATCATCACTCATATCATCTTGGATGACCTCAAATTGTCTCTTTCATTCTCCAAGAGGAACGCTTTGCACTTCCATGTATTTTGGAACTTCAATGATGCTTTAAGTTCACTTGAATGGCACATTTGTATTCGCATCTCCATAAAACATCTTGATTGAATATTCACCAAACTTGACTTGTACATACAAATCTCTGAATCTTTGATTAAAAATTGAATCTCTTTGAGTTTATCTGAATTAATCTCTGGGAAAATAAATCCATAGATGAACACAACCTGGACTGATGAACCTTGACCATAATAGTCTGGACCAAACTTCTCATAAAACACTGCTTGATAAACCACTGGATTTCAATACAAGACAATTTGACTTTGAACAAACACAATTCCTGAGAAAATATCCTACTGCCACAACCAATTTGCACTTGAAGAAATCTCTTGATAGTTTGACCAAGATGAGGTCAAACTTCCATTTGATTTAGACTTGAATGAATGTTCTTGCCATCAATCTCCTTGCAAAACCCTAAACACACAAAGAAGAGGAAACAAGCAAAAATGCAAAATATTTTTGGTATTTTGGTTAGATGTTAGTAAACAAAAACAAACATAAAGAAAGTAAGAAACCCATAAGGGTGCGAAAGCTAAAAATATGACCTTGTTTGTGGAATGATATGCCAATGAAATGTGGGATCTTAGGATTAAAGGCCTGTTGGTATTTTTTGCAGAATTTCATTTTATTTTTGATGATGATTTTTACAAATGTGAATAATTGATTTAAATTTTGAAAATTATAAAAACATTTTTCTTTGATTTGTGAAAATAAAAGAAAGAATATCAACAGTAATCCCAAGAATGGTAGAATCTTGAAGCGAAAAGCGTAAGTATTCTCTTCAGCAGGGTTCTTTCTTGCCTCTCTGGTAGAATTTATTGGCAGCTCCCCAGTAGAGTTGTGTTGATGTTTCCCCATTTGAGCTATATGGAGGTCTCTTCAGTAGAGTCTGCTGATATTCCCTTAGCAGAGTTTTGTTTCTTTGGATAAACCAGACGAGTGTAGAACGGTTTTCCACAGCAAAGTCTTGATTTAAATGATCGGACAGTTGAGAAATTTGAAGACTACTTCTCCTTGATGCTTTTGCCCAGGCGGAGATTTGTCTTTGATGATTCCTAGCGGAGATTATGCACATTTGCTTTGGATTATTCCTCAAGTAGAGAACAATGTTGAGAAGTGTTGACATAGCAGTCACCTGTCGGGTTTTCTCTCACCTTGTGATTGGGTGTTGATTTAAAATCCCCCACAGTTTGACTTTTTGCTATGATGTTAACTTCTTATTCCCCTGGCAGGGTTGGAAGATTTGTGTTGCTATGTTTTTCTCCAACAGTTTTCTTCTCAAAGCGGAGTTCATATTGTTGAATTATTAATGGTTGAAGATTGATCTTTGGGGTCTTTTCCCCAAGCAATATTTCCATTTATTCAGCGAGATTTAAGCCTTGTAGTAGGATTTATTTTCCTTTGATGGCTCTTGTGTATCTCTTGCAGATTTTCTGTTGCTGATCCCCAGCACGATCTCCAATGATATCTCTAACTTGCAGAGATTAGCCGAGTATTTCAGTGGTGTTGTGGTGTTTTGTTCACCCTCTGTTTGCCCTTTTGTCTGATTTAGCAGCATATTCATACTCATTGCATGCGCGTTCATTTTGGTTGAGCATAGCATGTCTTTGTTGCATTGTGCATCCTGCATTTTTTGTTGGTATTTCCCTTTTCCCGATGTTGTTATCTCGCTGAATACGTGTGTCCTCTCTTCATTAGAGTGTCGACCCCTAAGCAGAAAATACCTATCATTTTTAATTCCCCACTGAGTTTATGCCTCGTGGAAGATGTTTTGTTTAGCTTTCATCCCCGACTTTTATCTGGATGGAATTGTTCCCCAGTTGAGTTATTTCCTCATTGGGTCGAGTCTTGTTTGACCGTTTCTTTCCAGTTTGTTCCTGGATTGAACTTTGGTCTCTTGCAGTAGTTACTTTAGTTTTCCCTGGGCTGTGGAACCGGGATGACGAGAAGGTATTTTTGAGGATTTATTTTCCTCGGCAGAATCTGTTATTGATCCCCATCAGAAGGTGAAGATTTGATTTCCCCAGTAGTGTTTTGATAACACTCTCTTGATAATTACTTATGCAACTTCATGTGGAAGCCTCTTTATTTGAGCAGCTTGTGTAATCTCCAGAAATTTACCTTCGCAATAAATGACATTTATCTGGCTCATTCTCAACAGAGAAGTTTATTGTGAAGTGATAGATCCTTATCTGACCAGCTTTTCTGACAATTGGAATTTCTGTGGAATAACTCCCGATGAGAATTCTATTGCATGGTTCAACCTGCTCGTATCTCTTTTAAAGATCCCTGCCAGAGTTGTTAATATCTTTTTCCAACAAATGGTTGTCTCTTTATTTGAGAAGTTTGTTGTGTGTTTGGAGCTGCTCAGTAGCAAGTAGCTAATGATATATCTCTTTCTCCTACCCAGTGACAGGTAGTCGAGTATGTTTGTCCTACCCAGTGTCAGGTAGTTGACCTTTTATCTTTTTCTCCTACCCAGTAACAGGTAGTCGAGTCCGTCCTACCCAGTAACAGGTAGTCGACATTTTGTTTACCCTATCCAGTAACCGATAGTTGGTAACCCCTTTCATTCAAGTTTATTATTCTCGCTAAACTACTCAGTAACCAGTAGTTGGCGTTGCTTCTTTTCCTACCCAGTAACAGGTAGTTGATTATATTTCAACGAGTGGATTACTTTTTACCCAGTAACTGGTAATAGGTAATACATTTCTTTGTTTTCTACCCAGTAACTGGTAGATAACAATTCTCTTGTGTTTTTGCACTTATTTTCTACTCAGTAACCGGTAGAAAGTATTTTACCTATTCTCTTCGGTTCGAATATCTTCGCCCAGTAACTGGCAGTTGGTATCTCTTTCCCCATTGAGTCGTTTCCTTTCCCTTATCGGAATAGGATCTTGCTCTTTTGTTTTCTCATGTGAAGTCTCTCTTTTTCTCCCGAGCTTTTGTTTGTCTCTTGTGGCATCATTTCCCCACAGAAGTCTTATGTTCGCATATCATTAGCATAATCATATCATTTTGTGGTCTCTTATGGCTAAAAATTAGGTTTATTGTTATATTTAAGTCTCTTCTATCTGGTCGAGACAAAGATGTCAATCTTCACGTCTCCCTATAGAAGAATCTTAAATAGGGGCAGCTGTAATACCCAAATTTTTACCCCTAAGATCCCACATTTCATTGGCATATCATTCCACAAACAAGGTCATATTTTTAGCTTTCGCACCCTTATGGGTTTCTTACTTTCTTTATGTTTGTTTTTGTTTACTAACATCTAACCAAAATACCAAAAATATTTTGCATTTTTGCTTGTTTCCTCTTCTTTGTGTGTTTAGGGTTTTGCAAGGAGATTGATGGCAAGAACATTCATTCAAGTCTAAATCAAATGGAAGTTTGACCTCATCTTGGTCAAACTATCAAGAGATTTCTTCAAGTGCAAATTGGTTGTGGCAGTAGGATATTTTCTCAGGAATTGTGTTTGTTCAAAGTCAAATTGTCTTGTATTGAAATCCAGTGGTTTATCAAGCAGTGTTTTATGAGAAGTTTGGTCCAGACTATTATGGTCAAGGTTCATCAGTCCAGGTTGTGTTCATCTATGGATTTATTTTCCCAGAGATTAATTCAGATAAACTCAAAGAGATTCAATTTTTA
The DNA here is from genome assembly GCA_963859935.3 of Lathyrus sativus. Classification (NCBI taxonomy): domain Eukaryota; kingdom Viridiplantae; phylum Streptophyta; class Magnoliopsida; order Fabales; family Fabaceae; genus Lathyrus; species Lathyrus sativus. The sequence goes on from OZ012741.1 coordinate 28,462,798, forward strand.
ATCAAAGATTCAGAGATTTGTATGTACAAGTCAAGTTTGGTGAATATTCAATCAAGATGTTTTATGGAGATGCGAATACAAATGTGCCATTCAAGTGAACTTAAAGCATCATTGAAGTTCCAAAATACATGGAAGTGCAAAGCGTTCCTCTTGGAGAATGAAAGAGACAATTTGAGGTCATCCAAGATGATATGAGTGATGATTCCGTGAAAATAATGAGTGTTATGATACTGATGGTGAGGTTGCTCATTCTCAGGCAGACTTGAAGTTCAAGTGTTGTGATATTTCAAATTTATGTTTACACAAAAGGTGGTGAATGTCATGATTTCACTGCTACATATGGATAATATCTCTGCGAACTCCATGCATTGTGGGTCCCGAGGGAGTGATTCTAAATTATCCAATGCATCTTCTTTGGAGAGTAATTGTTCTACTAGAAGTGAATAGGGGAATAAAATGGTCATATCTTTCATTAGTTTGTTACTTGACATATTGCGTCAAAGCATTCCGTCATCTGTGATTGAATTAGAAAACACACTAGATGGTGGTATAAGCACAGCTAGCAGACAGGCCCTTGAGTGGCAAATGTCAATCTTAGCACGTTTCATTGAAGAATGGGAATGGCGTTTATCAATTTTGCAGCATCTTCTTCCATTATCTGAACGCCAATGGAGATGGAAAGAGGCACTGACAGTGTTACGTGCAGCTCCCTCCAAGCTACTCAACCTTTGCATGCAGAAAGCAAAGTTTGATATAGGAGAAGAAGCAGTTCATTGATTTTCGTTATCTGCTGAAGACAAAGCAACCCTTGAGTTCGCTGAATGGGTAGATAGTGCCTGCAAAAAAGCATCTGTAGATGATGTGGTGTCGCGGGTACAGGATCTAGATTTCTCCTCTTTACGCTCCCAGTTGGGACCCTTGTCTACAATTCTTCTTTGCATTGATGTCGCTGCAACTTCTGCAAAGTCTGCAGGGATGTCTCAACAACTGCTGAATCAGGCCCAGATTATGTTATCGGAGATATATCCAGGAGGATCTCCCAAAGTTGGCTCTACTTATTGGGATCAGATCCTTGAAGTGGGAGTCATTTCTGTGTCACGGCGTCTTCTAAAGCGCTACAGGAAATCCTATCTGGGGAAATTGTCATCACATCATCTAAAGAGTCACACCGGCAGGAGCAGAGGGAGCGGGCTCTGGCTTTGCTACATCAGATAATTGAAGACGCTCATATGGGCAAGCGGCAGTTTCTGAGCGGTAAGCTGCATAACCTTGCAAGAGCTGTCAGTGATGAAGAAACTTAACCAAGTACTACCAGAGGTGAAGGATTGTATTCTGAGAGGATTGTTATTTCTAACAGTGACAAGGACATTGTACTTGGGCTCGGCTTAAGAGTTGTTAAACCAATACCTTTAAGTACAGTTGGAGGAGAAACTGGCCTGCAGTCTTCTGGTTTTGACATTAAAGACTCTGGGAAGGGAATATTTTCTCCCCTGAGCTCCAAACCTATGACATATCTATCACAATTCATTCTTCATGTTGCTGCAATTGGCGACATAGTTGATGGAACTGATACTACTCATGATTTCAACTTTTTCTCTGTCCTTTATGAGTGGCCTAAGGATCTTTTGACCCGTCTTGTTTTTGAAAGAGGCAGTACTGATGCAGCAGGGAAGGCAGCTGAAATTATGTGTGCTGATTTTGTACATGAGGTCATTTCTGCATGTGTGCCTCCAGTTTATCCTCCACGATCTGGACATGGATGGGCATGCATTCTGGTTGTTCCTTCGTTCCCTAAGAGCAGCTCTGAAAATAAAGTACTTTCTCCTTCATCTAAAGATGCAAAGCCTAATTGATATTCCCGTTTTTCAGCAACACCTGGAGTTTCATTATATCCTCTTGAGTTAGATGTGGTGAAACATTTGGCAAAAATATCTCCAGTGAGGGCTGTCTTGGCATGTGTATTTGGGAGTTGTATATTGTACGACAGCAGTAGCTCTTCTATTTCAAGCTCCTTGAGTGATGGATTACAGTAGGCTCCAGATGTTGATCGTTTGTTCTATGAGTTTGCTCTTTGCTTGTGCTGGACAACCGGTTATGACTGGATATCTGTTAGCAGGATCCATCATTGGACCAGGAGGTTTGAGCTTTGTCAGTGAAATGGTCCAAGTTGAGACAGTTGCTCAATTTGGTGTCATCTTTTTGCTCTTTGCATTGGGCTTAGAGTTTTCCACAACAAAGCTTCGAATTGTTCGGGCGGTGGCTTTTCTCGGAGGTCTGCTGCAAATTGTCTTATTTATGTGCTTGTGTGGAATAATAGCTTCGTTATGTGGTGGCAAACCATCTGAAGGAATATTTGTTGGTGCATTTTTATCCATGTCTTCAACAGCAGTGGTCTTGAAATTCTTAATGGAAAGGAACAGCGTCAATGCCCTTCATGGTCAGGTTATAATTGGAACTCTGATTCTGCAGGATTGTGCTGTTGGTTTGCTCTTTGCACTGCTTCCTGTCTTGGGTGGAACCTCAGGTGTTCTTCAGGGAGTAATATCCATGAGTAAATCGTTGTTGACATTAATTGCATTTTTGGTTGTTTTGTCAATATTATCTCGTACTTGCGTACCCTGGTTCCTTAAGCTTATGATAAGCTTGTCATCTCAGACCAATGAACTTTATCAATTAGCATCAGTAGCATTCTGTCTAATGGTTGCTTGGTGTAGTGATAAGCTGGGTTTAAGTCTTGAACTAGGTTCATTTGCCGCGGGGATAATGATCTTCAACGGCCTTCTGTTCTGGAATCACTGATTCGGAGACATGTTAGCATTGTGCATCTTGCAGAGCAGCACATCAGCATGGACATTACACAGGGTATTCGTGAAGTTTTGCTTTTAGAAGCCTTTTCAGGACCAGTTTCTTCTCTGCACTTGTTTGAGAAGCCAACAGACCAACATACAGGATCGGCCACCGAATCTGTGTGCAATTGGTATATCGAAAATATAATCAAGGATGTATCCGGTGCTGGGATATTGTTTGTTCCAATTCATAAATGCTTCAGGAGTACAAGGCCTGTTGGTGGATACTTTGCAGAATCAGTCACAGATCTAAGTGAACTGCAGGCTTTTGTACGTATTTTTGGTGGCTATGGAGTAGACAGGCTAGACAGAATGCTTAAAGAGCACACTGCTGCACTTTTAAATTGCATTGACACTTCATTGCGATCAAATCGTGATGTGCTAGAAGCAGTTGCTTCTAGTCTTCATGCTGGTGATAGAATTGAAAGAGAAGCTTCTATGAAGCAAATAGTTGATATGGAAACTGTGATAGGTTTTTGTATTCAGGCTGGTCTGGACCTGGCTTTTGATAGGCTACTATCTGAGGCTTCTGGTGCTATACTCGAAGAAGGCACCCCCTTGATACATTCACTGTTAACTGGGGTGGTTAAACATCTACCTGACGGAGTGCCAGAAAAGGAAGAGATCAGGAGAATGAGAACAGTGGCAAATACTGCAGGTGTTGTAAGTGACCATGATTCCATTTGGGTAAGATCAATTTTAGAGGATGTTGGTGGTGCAAGTGATGGTTCATGGAGCTTGTTGCCATACTTATTTGCAACATTCATGACATCTAATATATGGTCCACCACGGCATTTAATGTTGACACCGAGGGTTTTAGTAATAACATCCATTGCTTGGCAAGATGCATTTCTGCAGTGATTGCTGGAAGTGAGTTTGTTAGATTGGAACGTGAGCATCAGCATCGGCAGTCTTTAAACAATGGGCATGCCAGTGAGGAAATGGATCCTCAAAATTTTTCACCAGCATTTTAATATACATAAAATTTTGAGTATATTAACTTTGCAGAATCTTATTGTATTCATGTTGGCTTGAAATCCTTTGATCATGTATTTGACCGTGCTAGAAGAGTCTATGGGTTGTGTTCTGGGTCAACAAGATGAATCCGGGAGAAAAGAATTTGCCATTTATTATTTAAGCAAGAAATTCACTGATTGTGAGTCTCGGTACACGATGCTTGAAAAGACATGTTGTGCTCTAGCTTGGGCTGCCAAGCGCCTCCGTCAGTATATGTTGAATTGTACAACTTGGTTGATATCTAAAATGGATCCAATCAAGTATATCTTTGAAAAGCCTGCTTTAACTGGGAGGATTGCTCGTTGGCAAATGTTGTTATCAGAATATGATATCGAGTACCGAACTCAAAAGGCGATAAAAGGAAGTGTTTTGGCTGATCATTTGGCACACCAGCCAATTGATGATTATCAACCTATTCAGTTTGACTTTCCTGATGAGGATGTGATGTATCTAAAGGTTAAAGATTGTGAGGAGCCATTACATGAAGAAGGACCTGAGCCTGGATCCCGTTGGGGTTTGATTTTTGATGGGGCGGTTAATGAATATGGCAGAGGTATTGGTGCAATTATTGTTACTCCTCATGGTTCTCATATTCCTTTCACTGCAAGGTTGGTTTTCAATTGCACAAATAATGCGGCTGAGTATGAAGCGTGTATTATGGGCTTGGAAGAAGCTATCGATTTAAGAATCAAGATTCTTGATGTGTATGGAGATTCAGCTTTAGTGATTAATCAGATTAAAGGGAAATGGGAGACACGTCAACCTGATTTGATTCCTTATCGTGATTATGCAAGAAGGTTGTCAACTTTCTTCAATAAAGTTGAGTTTCACCATATACCAAGAGCAGAGAATCAAATGGCAGATGCTTTAGCAACTTTATCCTCCATGATTGTGGTAAATCATTGGAATGATGTGCCAAAGATTGATGTGATGCGTCTTGATAGACCAGCTCATGTGTTTGTAGTTGAAGAGGTGGTTGATGATAAACCTTGGTATTATGATATTAAATGCTTTCTTCAGAATCAAGAGTACCCACTTGGGGCATCCAAGAAGGATAGGAAAACTTTGAGAAGATTGGCTGGTAGTTTCTTCTTGAATGATGATGTGATGTATAAGAGAAATTATGACATGATCTTGCTCAGATGCGTGGATAGACACGAAGCGGATATGTTGATGAAAGAAATCCATGAAGGATCCTTTGGCACCCATGCCAATGGACACGCGATGGCTAAGAAGATGTTAAGGGCAGGTTACTATTGGCTGACAATGGAATCTGACTGTTGTAAATATGTGAAAAAGTGCCATAAATGTCAGATTTATGCTGACAAGATTCATGTGCCTCCAACTCCTCTCAATGTTATCTCTTCTCCATGGCCTTTTTCAATGTGGGGCATTGATATGATTGGAATGATTGAGCCTAAAGCGTCAAACGGACACCGTTTCATATTGGTGGCTATTGACTATTTTACCAAATGGGTTGAAGCTGCATCATATGCAAATGTGACTAAGCAAGTAGTGGTCCGGTTTATCAAGAATCAAATCATCTGTCGGTATGGTGTTCCGAGCAAGATCATCACTGATAATGGGTCGAATTTAAATAACAAGATGATGAAAGAATTATGTGATGAGTTTAAGATTGAGCATCATAATTCTTCTCCTTATAGACCCAAGATGAATGGGGCTGTTGAAGCTGCTAATAAGAACATTAAGAAGATTATTCAAAAGATGGTTGTTACATACAAGGATTGGCATGATATGCTTCCTTTCGCTCTGCATGGGTATCGTACATCCGTTCGCACTTCAACAGGGGCAACCCCTTTTTCTCTTGTTTATGGCATGGAAGCAGTGCTCCCGATAGAGGTTGAAATCCCTTCTATGAGAGTCTTGATGGAAACTGAATTGGCTGAGGCTGAATGGTGTCAAAGTAGATACGACCAGTTGAATCTGATTGAAGAGAAAAGAATGACGGCTTTGTGTCATGGCCAATTATATCAACAAAGAATGAAGAAAGCATTTGATAAGAAGGTTCGACCCCGTGTGTTCAGAGAAGGTGACCTCGTGCTCAAAAAGATCTCGACTTTTACTACTGATTCTAGGGGCAAGTGGACTCCTAATTATGAAGGCCCATATGTTGTTAAAAGAGCCTTCTCTGGCGGTGCATTAATTCTTACAACTATGGATGGAGAAGAGTTCACTCGTCCTGTGAATGCCGATGCGGTCAAGAAATACTTCGCCTAAAAAAAATAAAAGAACAGCTCGCTAAGTTGAAAACCTGAAAGGGCGGCTTAGGCAAAAATGAGCGTCTCGGTGGATTGAAAACCCGAAAGGGCGGTCCAGGCAAAAATTAGAGACAAAAACAGAAATAATCATCCTGGTAGATTGAAAACCCGAAAGGGCAATCTAGGCAAAAGTTAGGGATCATGGCAAGTAACTGCATCTGGCCAGTCTTGACCGTTTGAAGCAACATTTCCTATCAAAGGTTTTACTTCAGATATTCTCCGCTGAAGTCTCAAGCACAGTTGAAATTCAAAGTTGTTAGGGAGAATAATGGTCATTGTATTTCAATGTAGAACTTTCCATTGTACTTACCATTTTTCAAACTTTGTAATGATCCATGGAGTTACGCCATTTGCGAACTACCATTCTATCAATAGAATTTGGGCCTTTGTCCCTTTGTTTGCAATTCTTATTTTGTTTCTGTTTACAGAATTTCATTTTATTTTTGATGATGATTTTTACAAATGTGAATAATTGATTTAAATTATGAATCTTCCAAAGGCTTACTTCAGAGTGGATTTTGTGCTACTGAGAAATATCTTCTGAAATGGACAATATACCTGGAGCAAACATTATTAGCTTTATCATTTTCAGATGCTTTGAAGCTTTTGTCATACTTGAAAGAATGGACTTCATATTCTGATCAGTTGCTTGCAACACCAGCTGCTAGACATGTATTAACTGCTTTTGATGACATTTTCTATGAACGAGTCAAGGGTTGAAAAGATATATTTGGTTTTAATCCTGCAGCCATGGATCATATCCAGCAATTGTTGGCTTCAAGTTCAGATGCTCTTTTCGAAGATGAAAGATGAGCAAAACAATGAGGATGCATCTTGGTGCTATGACAACTTTGTCAATAACAGGGCATTGAAATCAGTTGATAATGTTCAACAGCAGCTAGCGTGTATCACGGCTCGGTTTTACCCGAAATTATGCATCACTGACTTTAATAGTCGTGATTATTACGGCAACATTAGAAAGGCAACGGCGTGAACGCTTAGCAGCATAGAAAGTATGCAGCATCTGTCAACAAAACTGTTTTTCCGAAGCTTGGAGTGTCTATTGGTCCTTCTTTAGGAGAGATTGTCGTGCCATCACAAACGGTGACTTTGGTTCCACGATATGTTATTTGTAATGAATCAGAACAATGTATTACTGTTCGCCAATACTATTTCCAGGATGAGATGGCAGGTGTAATCTCCATTGACAGCAAACAGAGAATGTCACTGCCGCTGAAGGAAGGATTGAGCAAGAAAAGAGAGTTCAGTGTATTTGAGCGGTTAATCAGAAAACACAGAATTGACAGTGACAATTCCTTGTTATATATTCAGTTTCAAACAAATGAGCCTGGATTGGGATGGTCTGGGCCAGTGTGTCTAGCTTCACTAGGGCATTTTTTTCCTGAAATTCAGAAAAGAAGATACAGCATCATCAAACAACAGAATGATACAATTTGCAGCTGTTCATGTGGTAGAAGAAGGTTCTACTCTTGTTTTGAGTTTCTACAAGCCACCAAATTTAAGTCTTCCTTACCGAATTCAAAATTGTTTGCCTAATGTATCAATAACCTACTATCAAAAGGATTCATTAGAGCCGGAGGTTCTTGGACCTGCAGGCAGCGCTGATTATGTCTGGGATGATCTAACTCTTCCTCGTAGACTGGTTGTTCGCATCAATGATAGCCTTCAATTACGAGAGATTAAGTTGGATAAGGTGAGAACATGGAGAGCTTTTTATAAATTTGGTCAACAAAGAGTTTTGGCCACACGCTTGCTTTCAGACAAAAGATCCAGAGAAAACGATTGAAAGTTCTTGACATCAGGGTTATCAAAGCACTAATACAAACCAGCAGGAAGAATTCTTGGGCAGAATTGGTTCATTGCAAGCTGATTTCCATTTTAGCAAACATGTTTTATGAAGTTTCTGGTTAAGCCATGAGAGCCAATCCACGTCACGTACTTGAAAACAGAGCGAAAACGGCTCGAAATTGAGGTTGAGCTGAAGAAACAATTCCAAGCCATATTGCAAGCCATATGAATATAATCTCAGTCATGTTACACTCCAAGCTGACCCCACAAACCTTCCACATCACCTAAGTGAGCTGAAAGAAAAAATCAAAACGACATGTCAAATACCAGCAAAAAAAATATCACGCACAACACACCTACTTCAAAACGGCAGAAAATTATCACAAGCGGCAAATCATTTTTTCACTCATTCTCATCTATAAATAGAATTCATCCCTCACTCTATTCTTCAAGCTTTTCAAGCCAAAAAATCTCTGCTAATTTTCTTCCTCAATTCCTCACTACCAGAAAAACTTTCGTTCATTCTCTTCTCATACTTCATTCCACCAAATTAACTTCAAATCAACCTCAAACACAGATCAATTTCGAACCAGAATTCGTTCAGAAGAAGAAGAGAAGCAAGAAGAAGCTTGGATTGATTTCTTACCTGAGTTTGAAGGTAGATTGAGCTTCACCGTCATTTTCGATCCGTTATCTTTTGTTGTGATTCTCTGAATTGTTGGTACCATTGTGAAGAGCTCTTGATTTCGATTGCAACCGTGTTAATTTTGCATCCCGTCGCTTTGATTTGAGCTTGAATTCATAGCCATGGTGAACGGTGTCGCGTGAAGTTTTTGAAGAAGAAGTTGTTCTGATACTTTGGTTTTCTATTTCTCTTTCTCCTTTTCGTTTTTCTTTACTGTTTTAAATATATTTTTCTTTATTCCTTTTATTTTGTTATTTCTTTTTTTTACTAGTTAATATTTTAAATAGTTTTTTTAAAAAAAAGAGCTCTTAAAAAATTTATTTAAAAAAACTTTTGTTTTGAGCTAATTGTTGGTTGTTTTGGATTTTAAATTTTGATAAGATCTCATCAATCTCAATGGACTTTGGGTGTCGATTTTATCCACCAAAAGAGGTGATTGATATTGATGATGATTTAATCGATTTAAGATCCAAATTGTGGTTTCTTTTCATTTTATTTCTTCTTCTTATTTTTCTTTTGATCGATGAAATCTATGGATCATAGATTGTTGATTATCAAGGTTGATTAATCTTCATTATTTCAAAACTATGGACGAATAATCATTGAGATAATTCTCCTTACTTTGGAATAGTGATAGATTACCTTTGATTAATTGATGAAAAATCTTGATTATGATGAGATCACCACCTCTTTTCTTTTTGTGTGGCATGTTTTAGGAGAGTGATTTATATATCATTTCTCTAACATGTATTAACACTAACATTTTATTGACCGGCCTCAGATAGTCGTGGTTTCTACATAAACCCGATTACGATTGCTTAACATAGCGCTAAATTGTCCCTTAATCGGAAAATGATCATTCGTGGCTCAAACTTACGTTTAAAAGTCCAAGTATGTTTAGTTGCTTGTCTTAACTCCAATACCTATGAAAATCATTGTTAGGAGGCTTTGATTCTATCAATCCTCTAATGAATTTTCATTAATCTTGGTCTAAGTGCAAGAATTAATCATCATTGATCATATGTTCTAACCACTAACTACTAATTCACTAACAATATCCTTGTTTAATTTTGTTTATATTCTCTTCTTACTCTTTATTTTTTTACTTTTATGCTTCCATTTTATCATTACATACCATATCTTTGTTTATGTTTATGTCATTTTTCTTTTGTCCACTTGGACCATACTTTGTTCAAAACACTAATAAAAGGATAAAACATCTAAAAATTTGGTGCTATTAATTTTGTGGTTATACTCTTGGACCATTCTTAGACCTTGGACTTCATGGACATTTTGGACTTAGGATTAGGACTTTCTTCCCTATGCTTGGAGAATTTTGAATCTTAGCCTTTATTTGGCTCGATCACTGGCTTATACTTTAAATCGGATGGAATTCTTTTTGCTTGCTTTGGAGTGTGCTACAAGTCGGTTAGATCTTTCTTACCTCTAGCTCTTATTTTGTTTTGTAGGATAGTCACTTCATCTCCTCCCCTTCTTAAATTTTCAAAACTTTCTCCCTTTTTTCAAAACCTTCTTGGTTTCAAACTTCAAAACCGCTTTCGCAATAAAACCTTGACTTTCGTCAAGTGATTTTTAAACTTTGTTTTTCTTAATAAAAGTCAATCAATGTTAATCATGCTTTGACCAATTTCAAAAGACATAAAAAATACAAAAACTCATCAACTCTTTTTGTGCCTTTATGCACTTTTTCACTTTAAAACTTTTCATAAAGTTTAGACATGATTCATTTCTATAGTCGAGATGTAAATCTCCTATTCCCCATATTATTAAGACTTTGACATTTTCCACGTTGATGTTGAGTGATAGTCTTGTTGATAATCCAAGCAAATCCTCCATCTTTATGTGACGCAAATGTTGTCTTTAATACTCGTGGGTGGATAGTCGCAGTTTTCTCCTTGAAATGACGACTTGTTTGAACATCTAAAATCAATCAAAACCAACAAAATTTTGTCATTTGTACCACGAACTACGGGGTTTTGATTCCATATTGCACTTTATGGGTACGTAGGCATGAGACGATAAGTCTCTCCAAACACAAAAATATAAAAAAATAATTCTCTTCTCATCTCCCCAATCTCTTTTCAAACAAACCATTTTCAAACCAAAAAGCGTAAATATTTCAAAGGGCTCCTATAGAGTACTATAGACGTTTTGGGTGCTAACACCTTCCCATTGCGTAACCAACCCCCTTACCCCGATCTCTGTCTCGTGTTCTTATTTTAGAACTCTTTGGTTTTGTTCGCTCTTTTTCCTTTCCTTTATTTGGATAAAATAAAAGTGCGGTGGCGACTCTTGTTTTCTTTGAGTTAAGTTAGTCAATAACTTACACTCACAAAATTTAAGCAAAAACTGTTATCTTTTTCAAATAATTTATCCTAATAAGGCCAAGATGGGTTAAAGGGTTCTAAGGTCCTCAGCTTCTCAGGCTCCCAGTCGGAAAAAGTAATATCAATTACGACTACTCGTAAGACATCAGTAATTTCCAAAGGGGCCTCCACCGAGCGGGGGATCTCAAGTCAGCTTAGTAAGGACTACTCCACGTAAGCCAACAAGACTATACCACCCTCCTATCATAAGTGCACTCAAGTCCGGGTTAGGACTTATCTCACCACACAAATTACCAGGCACCAAAACAGAACAATCAATAACAAACAAGTCAAACAGAAAGCGATAAATAAATCAAAGTAGGCGAAACCCACTAGGAACCGTTGGAATCCCCAGCAGAGTCGCCACTTTTCTGTAGCGGTAAAAATTGTGAGTGTAAGTTATTGACTAACTTAACTCAAAGAAAACAAGAGTCGCCACCGCACTTTTATTTTATCCAAATAAAGGAAAGGAAAAAGAGCGAACAAAACCAAAGAGTTCTAAAATAAGAACACGAGACAGAGATCAGGGTAAGGGGGTTGGTTACGCAATGGGAAGGTGTTAGCACCCAAAACGTCTATAGTACTCTATAGGAGCCCTTTGAAATATTTACGCTTTTTGGTTTGAAAATGGTTTGTTTGAAAAGAGATTGGGGAGATGAGAAGAGAATTATTTTTTTATATTTTTGTGTTTGGAGAGACTTATCGTCTCATGCCTACGTACCCATAAAGTGCAATATGGAATCAAAACCCCGTAGTTCGTGGTACAAATGACAAAATTTTGTTGGTTTTGATTGATTTTAGATGTTCAGACAAGTCGTCATTTCAAGGAGAAAACTGCGACTATCCACCCACGAGTATTAAGACAACATTTGCGTCACATAAAGATGGAGGATTTGCTTGGATTATCAACAAGACTATCACTCAACATCAACGTGGAAAATGTCAAAGTCTTAATAATATGGGGAATAGGAGATTTACATCTCAACTATAGAAATGAATCATGTCTAAACTTTATGAAAAGTTTTAAAGTGAAAAAGTGCATAAAGGCACAAAAAGAGTTGATGAGTTTTTGTATTTTTTATGTCTTTTGAAATTGGTCAAAGCATGATTAACATTGATTGACTTTTATTAAGAAAAACAAAGTTTAAAAATCACTTGACGAAAGTCAAGGTTTTATTGCGAAAGCGGTTTTGAAGTTTGAAACCAAGAAAGTTTTGAAAATTTAAGAAGGGGAGGAGATGAAGTGACTATCCTAAAAAAAATAAGAGCTAGAGATAGGAAAGATCTAACCGACTTGTAGCACACTCCAAAGCAAGCAAAAAGAATTCCATCCGATTTAAAGCATAAGCTAATGAGCGAGCCAAATAAAGGCTAAGATCCACAATACTCCAAGCATAGGAATGAGAGCCCTAATTCTAAGTCCAAAGGTCCATAAAGTCCAAGGTCTAAGAATGGTCCAAGAGTATAACCACAAAATTAATAGCACCAAATTTTTTAGATGTTTTATCCTTTATTAGTGTTTTGAACAAAGTATGGTCCAAGTGGACAAAAGAAAAATGACATAAACATAAATAAAGATATGGTATGTAATGATAAAATGGAAGCATAAAAGTAAAAAATAAGGAGTAAGAAGAGAATATAAACAAAATTAAACAAGGATATTGTTAGTGAATTAGTAGTTAGTGGTTAGAACATATGATCAATGATGATTAATTCTTGCACTTAGACCAAGATTAATGAAAATTCATTAGAGGATTGATAGAATCAAAGCCTCCTAACAATGATTTTCATAGGTATTGGAGTTAAGACAAGCAACTAAACATACTTGGACTTTTAAACGTAAGTTTGAGCCACGAATGATCATTTTCCGATTAAGGGACAATTTAGCGCTATGTTAAGCAATCGTAATCGGGTTTATGTAGAAACCACGACTATCTGAGGCCGGTCAATAAAATGTTAGTGTTAATACATGTTAGAGAAATGATATATAAATCACTCTCCTAAAACATGCCACACAAAAAGAAAAGAGGTAATGATCTCATCATAATCAAGATTTTTAATTAATTAATCAAAGGTAATCTATCACTATTCCAAAGTAAGGAGAATTATCTCAATGATTATTCGTCCATAGTTTTGAAATAATGAAGATTAATCAACCTTGATAATCAACAATCTATGATCCATAGATTTCATCGATCAAAAATAAAAAGAAGAAAAAAAGAAAATGAAATCACAATTTGAATCTCGAATCGATTAAATTATCGTCAATATCAATCACCTCTCTTGGTGGATAAAATCAACACCCAAAGTCCATTGATATTGATGAAATCTTATCAACATCAAGATCCAAAACAATCAACACTTAATCAAAATATTTTTAAATAATTTTTTTTAAAAGCTTTTTCAGAAATGAAATTAAAATACAAATTTAATAATAAAAGAAAAATGTGGAAAAATCCACATAGTTAAGAAATGAAAAAAAGAAAATAAAAATAAACAAATAAAAGAAAAGTAATATTGAAAAACAGAAAGAGAAAACGAAACAGAGTTATCTTCTTCTTCTAGCTCTCACACGCGAAAACATTCACGGCCATGGATGCTAGCTTAAATCACAACGGCGGGATGCAAAATTAACACGGTTGCAATCGAAATCAAGAGCTCTTCACAATGGTACCAACAATTCAGAGAATCACAACAAAAGATAACGGATCGAAAATGACGGTGAAGCTCAATCTACCTTCAAACTCAGGTAAGAAATCAATCCAAGCTTCTTCTTGCTTCTCTTCTTCTTCTGAACGAATTCTGGTTCGAAATTGATCTGTGTTTGAGGTTGATTTGAAGTTAATTTGGTGGAATGAAGTATGAGAAGAGAATGAACGAAAGTTTTTCTGGTAGTGAGGAATTGAGGAAGAAAATCAGCAGAGATTTTTTGGCTTGAAAAGCTTGAAGAATAGAGTGAGGGATGAATTCTATTTATAGATGAGAATGAGTGAAAAATGATTTGCAGTTTGTGAGAATTTTCTGCCGTTTTGAAGTAGGTGTGTTGTGCGTGATATTTTTTTGCTGGTATTTGACATGTCGTTTTGCAATTTTTCTCTTTGTAGCTCATTTAAGTGACATGGATAGCTTGTGGGGTCAGCTACATGGCTGAGATTATATTCACATGGCTTGCAATATGGCTTGGATAAGTGATGAATTATTTTCTCAGCTCAACCTCAATTTCGAGCCGTTTTCGCTCTGTTTGCGGCTATGTTTACATCCACTAAAATTGATGCCATATCACTCACAATATTAGAAGCAATCCCTGTGGGAATGTGTATTATACTGTACATCACCATGACTTCAAGCTACTGATGTATGTTTTGACCAACTAAACTGATATAGATTATTATCCTCAATTGCAAAAACAAATCAGATGCAAATAAAACCATACTACTCTCAACTCAGAGAGTGTTCTCTATATTCTGGTGTTCCTTAAGCTGCTAATATCAGCCTCATAGATGTGCTCTTGGCTATGTGATGACGATCCTTTAAAGTATCCTGAATCATTGCCATAATACGGAGGTGTGGAGTCCCCGCGAGGATGCCTCGTGGCAGGAGAAGCATGGGCTAGCGATATAGCAGGTGAATGTCGGGGTGATGCGTTCAGTATTGCCAATGGAGTCGATGGAGTATCAGCATAGTATTGACTATAGACTGAGCGGAGAATGGCATAAGGAACATGAGTTTCCAACGAGCTTCGTGGAAGGTATGGTGAAATCTCACAAAGTTGGTCGAGAAAGATAAGTTGTGCTACAAGATGAGATCTATGTGTTTCACTCCAAGAATCTAATATCATCTCTGCAGAGAGTTTCACAAATAACTGCAGGGTGGAATTGATGCTTGCTTCAGCTGACATATGATTTGATAATTCAGGATCCATTTCCTCACTGGCATGCCCATTGTTTAAAGACTGCCGATGCTGATGCTCACGTTCCAATCTAACAAACTCACTTCCAGCAATCACTGCAGAAATGCATCTTGCCAAGCAATGGATGTTATTACTAAAACCCTCGGTGTCAACATTAAATGCCGTGGTGGACCATATATTAGATGTCATGAATGTTGCAAATAAGTATGGCAACAAGCTCCATGAACCATCACTTGCACCACCAACATCCTCTAAAATTGATCTTACCCAAATGGAATCATGGTCACTTACAACACCTGCAGTATTTGCCACTGTTCTCATTCTCCTGATCTCTTCCTTTTCTGGCACTCCGTCAGGTAGATGTTTAACCACCCCAGTTAACAGTGAATGTATCAAGGGGGCGCCTTCTTCGAGTATAGCACCAGAAGCCTCAGATAGTAGCCTATCAAAAGCCAGGGCCAGACCAGCCTGAATACAAAAACCTATCACAGTTTCCATATCAACTATTTGCTTCATAGAAGCTTCTCTTTCAATTCTATCACCAGCATGAAGACTAGAAGCAACTGCTTCTAGCACATCACGATTTGATCGCAATGAAGTGTCAATGCAATTTAAAAGTGCAGCAGTGTGCTCTTTAAGCATTCTGTCTAGCCTGTCTACTCCATAGCCACCAAAAATACGTACAAAAGCCTGCAGTTCACTTAGATCTGTGACTGATTCTGCAAAGTATCCACCAACAGGCCTTGTACTCCTGAAGCATTTATGAATTGGAACAAACAATATCCCAGCACCGGATACATCCTTGATTATATTTTCGATATACCAATTGCACACAGATTCGGTGGCCGATCCTGTATGTTGGTCTGTTGGCTTCTCAAACAAGTGCAGAGAAGAAACTGGTCCTGAAAAGGCTTCTAAAAGCAAAACTTCACGAATACCCTGTGTAATGTCCATGCTGATGTGCTGCTCTGCAAGATGCACAATGCTAACATGTCTCCGAATCAGTGATTCCAGAACAGAAGGCCGTTGAAGATCATTATCCCCGCGGCAAATGAACCTAGTTCAAGACTTAAACCCAGCTTATCACTACACCAAGCAACCATTAGACAGAATGCTACTGATGCTAATTGATAAAGTTCATTGGTCTGAGATGACAAGCTTATCATAAGCTTAAGGAACCAGGGTACGCAAGTACGAGATAATATTGACAAAACAACCAAAAATGCAATTAATGTCAACAACGATTTACTCATGGATATTACTCCCTGAAGAACACCTGAGGTTCCACCCAAGACAGGAAGCAGTGCAAAGAGCAAACCAACAGCACAATCCTGCAGAATCAGAGTTCCAATTATAACCTGACCATGAAGGGCATTGACGCTGTTCCTTTCCATTAAGAATTTCAAGACCACTGCTGTTGAAGACATGGATAAAAATGCACCAACAAATATTCCTTCAGATGGTTTGCCACCACATAACGAAGCTATTATTCCACACAAGCACATAAATAAGACAATTTGCAGCAGACCTCCGAGAAAAGCCACCGCCCGAACAATTCGAAGCTTTGTTGTGGAAAACTCTAAGCCCAATGCAAAGAGAAAAAAGATGACACCAAATTGAGCAACTGTCTCAACTTGGACCATTTCACTGACAAAGCTCAAACCTCCTGGTCCAATGATGGATCCTGCTAACAGATATCCAGTCATAACCGGTTGTCCAGCACAAGCAAAGAGCAAACTCATAGAACAAACGATCAACATCTGGAGCCTACTGTAATCCATCACTCAAGGAGCTTGAAATAGAAGAGCTACTGCTGTCGTACAATATACAACTCCCAAATACACATGCCAAGACAGCCCTCACTGGAGATATTTTTGCCAAATGTTTCACCACATCTAACTCAAGAGGATATAATGAAACTCCAGGTGTTGCTGAAAAACGGGAATATCAATTAGGCTTTGCATCTTTAGATGAAGGAGAAAGTACTTTATTTTCAGAGCTGCTCTTAGGGAACGAAGGAACAACCAGAATGCATGCCCATCCATGTCCAGATCGTGGAGGATAAACTGGAGGCACACATGCAGAAATGACCTCATGTACAAAATCAGCACACATAATTTCAGCTGCCTTCCCTGCTGCATCAGTACTGCCTCTTTCAAAAACAAGACGGGTCAAAAGATCCTTAGGCCACTCATAAAGGACAGAGAAAAAGTTGAAATCATGAGTAGTATCAGTTCCATCAACTATGTCGCCAATTGCAGCAACATGAAGAATGAATTGTGATAGATATGTCATAGGTTTGGAGCTCAGGGGAGAAAATATTCCCTTCCCAGAGTCTTTAATGTCAAAACCAGAAGACTGCAGGCCAGTTTCTCCTCCAACTGTACTTAAAGGTATTGGTTTAACAACTCTTAAGCCGAGCCCAAGTACAATGTCCTTGTCACTGTTAGAAATAACAATCCTCTCAGAATACAATCCTTCACCTCTGGTAGTACTTGGTTAAGTTTCTTCATCACTGACAGCTCTTGCAAGGTTATGCAGCTTACCGCTCAGAAACTGCCGCTTGCCCATATGAGCGTCTTCAATTATCTGATGTAGCAAAGCCAGAGCCCGCTCCCTCTGCTCCTGCCGGTGTGACTCTTTAGATGATGTGATGACAATTTCCCCAGATAGGATTTCCTGTAGCGCTTTAGAAGACGCCGTGACACAGAAATGACTCCCACTTCAAGGATCTGATCCCAATAAGTAGAGCCAACTTTGGGAGATCCTCCTGGATATATCTCCGATAACATAATCTGGGCCTGATTCAGCAGTTGTTGAGACATCCCTGCAGACTTTGCAGAAGTTGCAGCGACATCAATGCAAAGAAGAATTGTAGACAAGGGTCCCAACTGGGAGCGTAAAGAGGAGAAATCTAGATCCTGTACCCGCGACACCACATCATCTACAGATGCTTTTTTGCAGGCACTATCTACCCATTCAGCGAACTCAAGGGTTGCTTTGTCTTCAGCAGATAACGAAAATCAATGAACTGCTTCTTCTCCTATATCAAACTTTGCTTTCTGCATGCAAAGGTTGAGTAGCTTGGAGGGAGCTGCACGTAACACTGTCAGTGCCTCTTTCCATCTCCATTGGCGTTCAGATAATGGAAGAAGATGCTGCAAAATTGATAAACGCCATTCCCATTCTTCAATGAAACGTGCTAAGATTGACATTTGCCACTCAAGGGCCTGTCTGCTAGCTGTGCTTATACCACCATCTAGTGTGTTTTCTAATTCAATCACAGATGACGGAATGCTTTGACGCAATATGTCAAGTAACAAACTAATGAAAGATATGACCATTTTATTCCCCTATTCACTTCTAGTAGAACAATTACTCTCCAAAGAAGATGCATTGGATAATTTAGAATCACTCCCTCGGGACCCACAATGCATGGAGTTCGCAGAGATATTATCCATATGTAGCAGTGAAATCATGACATTCACCACCTTTTGTGTAAACATAAATTTGAAATATCACAACACTTGAACTTCAAGTCTGCCTGAGAATGAGCAACCTCACCATCAGTATCATAACACTCATTATTTTCACGGAATCATCACTCATATCATCTTGGATGACCTCAAATTGTCTCTTTCATTCTCCAAGAGGAACGCTTTGCACTTCCATGTATTTTGGAACTTCAATGATGCTTTAAGTTCACTTGAATGGCACATTTGTATTCGCATCTCCATAAAACATCTTGATTGAATATTCACCAAACTTGACTTGTACATACAAATCTCTGAATCTTTGATTAAAAATTGAATCTCTTTGAGTTTATCTGAATTAATCTCTGGGAAAATAAATCCATAGATGAACACAACCTGGACTGATGAACCTTGACCATAATAGTCT
The DNA here is from genome assembly GCA_963859935.3 of Lathyrus sativus. NCBI lineage: Eukaryota > Viridiplantae > Streptophyta > Magnoliopsida > Fabales > Fabaceae > Lathyrus > Lathyrus sativus. Next base: position 28,481,632 of record OZ012741.1, read on the forward strand.
GGACCAAACTTCTCATAAAACACTGCTTGATAAACCACTGGATTTCAATACAAGACAATTTGACTTTGAACAAACACAATTCCTGAGAAAATATCCTACTGCCACAACCAATTTGCACTTGAAGAAATCTCTTGATAGTTTGACCAAGATGAGGTCAAACTTCCATTTGATTTAGACTTGAATGAATGTTCTTGCCATCAATCTCCTTGCAAAACCCTAAACACACAAAGAAGAGGAAACAAGCAAAAATGCAAAATATTTTTGGTATTTTGGTTAGATGTTAGTAAACAAAAACAAGCATAAAGAAAGTAAGAAACCCATAAGGGTGCGAAAGCTAAAAATATGACCTTGTTTGTGGAATGATATGCCAATGAAATGTGGGATCTTAGGGGTAAAAATTTGGGTATTACACCAGGAGATCATCAAGATTATCAATTCATGTGGATTGAGAAGCTTCATCAACATCAGCATCGAATTTGAGGTAAGGGGGGGGGGGGGGGGGGGGGGTTGATCGGTTGAATGGGTATTTGCATGAATAAATGGTAGAGGGAAATCCCCTAATTCCCATGGATGATGATGAATGATGTTGATACATGTATAAATTCTGTTATGATTGTGATTGTTATGTTGAAAGTTCATTGCATGTGCTGTGGGGAAATGGTTTATGTGAAATTGGGGTTCCAGGTAGTTCGAGGTTTATTGTCGGAAGTTGGATAATTGAGCAGATAATGAGGTTTATCGGGTAAAATTGAGTTTGGATGTTGGGGCTAGGTTGTAGAACCTTAAGCCGATGATTTTAGTGTTGTCTCGATGGAAATTGGAGAGTGGGAGAGCTGTTGATTTCTGAGCAACAGTTTTATTTTTTTCCAGAATCGCAGACATTCGCTAGCCCATCGCTAGGCGAATGCCTGGCGAGCATTCGCTAGCAGCTCGCGTAGCGAGCGTGTAGCAAGCCTTGGCAGTGGCTGTTTTTCTGTACTCGCTAGCAAGTTTGCTGAGCGAGGTAGTAGCGAGCACTTCCAGTAGCTCAAAAGTGTGGTTCGCGAGGAGGTTCGCTAGGCGAACGTGTAGCGAACACTCGCTAGGAGCTCGCGTAGCGAGCAGGTAGCGAGTTTAGCAGGTTTTGGTTTTTGAGAGCTGTGTGCAGCTGATGACTCTGAGTGCGATCGGACTGATGTGCTGTGATGATAGCTGAGTGTTGATAGTATGTTGAGGGGCATGAGGGCCGTGTGGCCGGCGTTTATCGCATTGGACATAATCAGTGGATTATGTGATAAGTATAGATATGTATGTGTTATGTGTGGTATATGTGGGATCCGTAGGATCGATACGCTTGATATGCGTTGTGTTTGTATGTTGTGTGAGGGATGTGGATCAGTAGGATCGACACGCCTTGAGTGCGTTGTGGTGATATGTTGTGATGAGAGGATCCGTAGGATCGATACGCTTTATATGCGTCATGTTTATGTGTTGTTGTGACGATTGAGTCAGTAGGACCGGTATGCCTGATGTGCATGATGTGTGATGTGTTGTGTGATATTTGTATGATACATGATGAAATGTGGTCAGGGGACCGTGTGCACCGTGTGTGCTAGTGTTGTTGTGTGCATGGGGTTTGCATATGCATGTTTACGGGGTGAATGATTGCTCGGATGGAGCGTATGTGATTCACTCGCGCGCTCCAAATGGGGAGCGTGGTAGGGATAGATCGTTGCTTAGAGGGAGTGGATGCGATCTATCCTGAGTGTGATTTTTCCCGGTGCTCCGGAAGGGAGTGGTAGGGATAGATCGTTGCTCAGAGGGAGTGAATGTGATCTATCCTGAGTGTGATTTACCGGGGCTCCAAATGGGGAGCGTGGTAGGGATAGATCGTTGCTCAGAGGGAGCGTATGCGATCTATCCTGAGGATGGTTGACGAACCAGTGATGTTGAGTTAGTACCGCATATCATTGTGTTGAGTTGCATGTGTTGCATTGTTGTGTGTAGTGATTGTTGATGGTGGGACAGTAGGTCCGAATGTGTTGTACATGAAATGAAGTTTTATATGTTTCTGCCTTTATTTCATGTACATTTATACCGTTAATATTTGATTGTGAATTCTCACCCCTTTGTTGTTGTTGTGGTCTGTGCTTCTTCGGAAGTACAGACAATCCAGGTGTTTAGCTAGCTTGGATTATGGCGTTGTCGTAGGGATTGCTCTGATACGTAACACCGGGGGTTTTGGAAGTTTTCATGTTTATTAATGATTTTGTGTGTCCCTGTGGCGTATCTTATTGTGTTGAATATGATGATGATGTTTTGTACATTTTGGGCAGATGGCCGACTTGTTGTACATATGATGATGTTGATGACGTATATATACATATTATGTGTTTATGACAGACTTCTTTTTCCGCTGCAATTTTATTGGAAAATCATTTAAGAAATGTTTGGTGAAATTTTGGTGAAATGTGACATCCCGTTTTTGAGGGAAAAACTCTGATATGTGTTTATTTTATTTGTTTTATTTTATTTTGGAGAACGGGGTGTTACAGGTATCCTTTTGCATCAGCTCAAGTATGAATTAGAACTTCTTAAGAGATTTGAACTCAAGAATTGTAAGATTGTTGTCACACCTTCTGATACAAATCAGAAACTGGACTCTGACTCTGATGGAAAGGATGTGGACGCTACAACCTTCAAACAGTTGGTTAGTTCTCTGAGGTACCTGTGCAATACCAGACCTGATATTTGCTATTCTGTTGGGATGGTTAGTAGGTTCATGAGTAAACCTAAGTGGTCCCATTACCAAGCTGTTGATAGGATTCTGAGGTATATCAAGGGAACTCTGAAGTATGGAGTGTTATTTCCTTCTGGAAGAAAGAATGAGTCAGAACTTCTAAGTTATTTAGATTCTGATTGGTGTGGAGACAGAGTTGACAGAAGAAGTACCTCTGGGTACTTGTTCAAATTTCTGGGAGGTCCCATTTCTTGGTGTTCCAAGAAGCAACCTGTTGTGGCGTTATCAACCTGTGAAGCTGAATACATTGCAGGTGCTGTTACTGCATGCCAAGCTGTGTGGATTCTGAATCTGTTGCAGGATCTGAAGATTAAAATAAACAAACCTCTGAAGCTGATGATTGACAACATGTCTGCAATCAATCTTGCCAGAAACCCAGTGTTGCATGGGAGAAGCAAGCATATTGAGACCAAGTATCATTTTCTGAGACATCAAGTTCAGACTGGAGTGTTAGAAGTTGTACACTGCAACACTCAGAAACAGTTGGCAGATGCTCTGACGAAAGCTATCAAGACTGATCAATTTCTCAGACTAAGGGATGGAATTGGTGTTACAAGTTTTGATGAAATATGAATTAAGGGATGGTATTAGAAGTAATTCATATTTAGTTGTACTATTACTTAACCCCTAAGTTTGTTAGAGGGTATTTTAGTATTTTATCTTATTCTAGTAACCCTAGTTTTAGCTTATAAATAGGGTTGCAATCATTGTAATGTTAAAAAGTGAGTTGTGTAGCCGTCATTCTCTTTAATAGAATATTTCCTCTGTTCATCATTTATTCACCTTTGCACCAACACCATTAAACCGAGTAAAATATAAATGAGAAAATCAAGAATTGTTATTTTTGTAAACACAATGTTTGGTTTTTTTACGAGTATTGGGTAGCTAGTAGTTGCTTTAAACTATAACAAGAAATTTGCTCACTTTAGAGAAACGGACAAGGTTCTTCTTTAGAGAGCATGTCTTTAAAACAAACAAATAAAAGACTAAACATTGTTGATTCAATTTTGATGTATAGACAGGTTCACGGTGCAACGGATTAGAGTCGACCAGCTCCTTTTAGTGGATACTATTATCCTAATATGTCACTTAAAAGAGATTCCTTAAAATGGAAAGTACACAAACATGTCCATAAGTTGTGTCCATGTGACCAGACTAGTTCCTATGTTTTATTTTTATTAATTGACTCTAACTCCTTCATTGCACATATTCGTTTTGGATCACTCAAGACCTCCTTCATTTTCACCAATTCAGATTCAGCCACGAGTGCAAAATGGACAAGGTCACAATTATAGTTCACTTCATTATATGGGAACAACTCATAATCTTGCATTCTCACATATATGCCTCTTTGTCTTGTTGATATTCTCATAGTTTTTCCACTTAGACTTCTCTGGATGCAGTTTCTAGCCTTCCAAATACTCTGGAAGAACAATTTGAGTATTGTGGTAATTGATTACAGCTGACTGATGATCAGTTACAAACTATTTCTAGTCCCTTACTTCATCAAAAATTGTGCAGGAACAGTTCGAGTATTGTAGTAACTGATTACAGCTGGTTGATGATTAGTTACAGACTGTTGCTAGTCCCTTCATAAAAAATTGTGTCCCTTCTGATTATGATTCTTTTGTTAACTACGTCATAGAAATTGTAACCACTTGTTAAGTGATACCCAACAAGTATCATTTGATATCCATTCTCATATAGTTTCTTTTTAAGCTGATCAAAAACATGTTTATACGCCATCGAACCAAACACCCTAAAGTGACTCATACTTGATTTGAATCCAGACCATAATTCTTCGGGTGTGATATTTTTCATCTTCTTTATCAGACATATATTCAACAAATATGTGTTTGTGGAGACTGCTTCTCCCCATAATTCTTTTGGCAAGTGCTTCCCTTTCAACATGCTTCTTACCATATTCATAATTGACTGATTCTTTCTTTTGGCGACTTTATTTTGTTGAAGTGTATAGTGTGACACCACCTCATGTACAATACTCTATTGATTACAAAATGTCCCAAAATCATTTGAGACATATTCACCCCTACCATTTGTTTTTAAAGTTTTGAATTTTTGATCACTTTGTCTTTAACATGGATTTGAACTTTTTGAACACTTCAAGGTCTCATCTTTTCTTTTGATCAAGTAAGTCTATAACTTTCTACTAAAATAATCAATTAAAGTGACAAAGCACCTATTGCCTCCAATTGTGTCAACTTTTATAGGCCCACAAACATCTGAATATACCATCTTAAGATGACAATTGGTTTTGAATCTTGCATCTTTGCTAAAACTGCATATATGGTGCTTAGCCCGCACAAAATCTTCACATACTTTAGTTGGCATATTGATCAACAACAGCCCAGTAACCATGTTATTTTTATGCATCACATTGAGATCTATGAAATTCAAATGCCAAAGCCTATAATGCCAAATCCATTCGTCCCTATTAGCTGTTGTTGCAAGACACCTATGCTCCATTACTTTCAATTCGACCTTGAAAGTTCTGTTATGAACCATATGGGCATTTAGAATTAAACTCCTATTTGCATCATAACTTCCAACACTTTGTTTTTCATGTGAATCTTATAATTCCTTTCAATCAATTAACCAACGCTTAAAAGATTACATGGGATTCTAGAAATTACAACACACATTTAATCAAAAAATGATCACCATTCTCTCTCTTGATTGATACATCACCAATCCCCTTGGTAATAGTGTATTGTCATCCCCGATTTTTACTTTATTATTTATGGCTTAATTGAGTTTTACAAACCAATCCTTGCTTCACATCATGTGGATTGAACACTCGGAGTCAAGATAACATTGATTACTGCATTCTGCATCTTCTCGTGTAGTCACCATCATATTTTCAACTGATGGTAACTAGTTACTGTAGGCTTGTAACCGGTTACTACTGCACTCTTCCACATCTGTGGTGCTGCATTCTACATCAGTGATCACCATCAAAAACGTGCTCTCATCATCTTCTTGCCTTGCAAACTTTGCTTCAACTTCTTGTGCATCATTCTTGTTGGCATTGCATTGACAAGTGAAATGTCCAAGTTTTTGACAATTGTAGCATTGGACATTGCTCTTATCATCTTTATTTCTTCCTCTTCTTTCTATATTGTTTCCACTTTTGTAATTTATTAATCCACCCCTCTATTGTAGCTGTTTTCACCCTTTTGGAATGTTGAAATGTTGGAATTTTGGGAGTCCCTTCCACCATTGTTCTAATAGTTTCCTCTACCTCTATTCATGGATCATTTTCCCTTCACCTCTTGTCTTTTCCAATTGATCTTACCGGTTGATCAGAACTTGAGGTGGGCCAAAGGCAATAGTCTGTGATGCTAGGTGTGAAAGAGGAGGAGATGTGTGTACCTGCAAGGCACTCCGATACAAAAGTAATAAAACGAGCAAGAGAGAGAGAGAGAGAGAGAAAGAGAAAGTACAAAATATGAGTATTTCAGGGTGAGTATTCGATACCTGAACCTTTTAAGTGAGAAGGTTCTTATAGTGCCCCCAGCGTTTGGTCATTGGTCCATATTTTTGGGGCGAGATAATTGTTTCCTGAAGAATATTTAATTGACAAAACTAGTCGTTGGAACGGGCAGACGTGCCCATAACTAGTCGTTACTACGGGCACAAGCGTCTTGGCTGTTTCTGGATGGTGGAACTGTGCATAACGCGTAGAGATTGACGAGGAGAAGTGTCGTGAACAAGGGTAAACTGGCCAGCCTCCCTTGTTGGAGGGGCAAAAAGGTAAATTCTCCCCCAAAGTGGTTGGACTTAGGCAATTGGGCCGTTCTGAAAGCAGAAGTGGATTAGGTCATGCTTAGCCATTGGGCCATTCCAGAATAATAGCCCCTAAGTCGTTGCTACCAAGCATGGCAGCGATGACTTAAGGATAGTCCGCTTTCCGGGCATAGTCGTCGTAAGCTTCCTTGTGTCCGGAGGAACCTGTGCCTGGGCATCTGAAATGTTGTTGCCGGGGAGATTGAGATCCCGGGAGCCCAACGGTTGATGAGATCTAAAGAGTGGGGGTGCCATGTGTGCCTCGAGCCGTGTGATGCATTAAATGTGTGATGATGGCTAGGCTAGGGTCATGATGATGTCTTACCCACGCGTGCTCGTGCACGTTCCTAGGGTTTGCCTATAAATAGTGAGAGAGTCTGTTCATTCAAAACTTTTGCTTCTCTCTCCTTTTTCTCTCTGTTCCTCGTTCTCCGCCGCTCGCCACCGTCCAGTTTCGTTCCGGCCACCGTACAAAGTCCGACCAGAGCTACTCAAACCCAGAAATTTCTTCCTTGACCAAGTAAGTATGTCGATTCTTTGTTTACTTTCTGTTTTTCTAGTTTTATGCTCTAGAATGCATGTGGTTAGGGCTGAAATGAGGTAGTTCTAGGGAATTTTTGTGGTGGCTCTTGGTGGAAGACGGTGGCACGACCATTTTCACTACTGACGGCGCCGTAGTGGTCATTTTTAGGAAAGAGAAATTTAGCAAGCCATAGGTTTTTAGTTGATCCCGGAGTAGTGACGACACGGTGGCGTTTGCTGCAGGAGGGAACCATGGATTTTGGTGGTTCCCTCATGAGAGTTTTGGGTTTTGTACATAGGGACTCTTCCCCGGATGTGCCAGAGAGAAATCTCGGGCACCTCCTCATTTGCTTAGCTGTGCCATTTGAGTAAGGCTTAGGTCGAGGATTTCGTCTTTGGCCCTTTGCGCGCCCTTTCACTTGACTAGCAATGGAAATGTGGATTTGATTTTGTCATCAAATTCACTTTTCTCCTCTGCTTTTCAGGTAAAGGTGATGTCGCGCAGGGCTGACGAAGAAGAACACCTTAGAGATTTGTCCGAGGATAGCTCTTCGGAAGATACTGAAATGGAAGATGACTCCTCATCCTCAGATGCTGGAGGGGTGACTGCTGCGAGGACCTCGGCCGAGGAGTGGACTGTGGTCGATCCGATGAAGCATGCCTTGCTCATTGCTTCATACACCGGGGATGCGTTTACCACGGCGGGGCCAGAGGGAGAGTGGAAGGTCCACTTCCCTTCAAAGGACGACCATATATGCTCGGCGTACGGGGATAGATTTCCCATGTACGAATATGTTTTCAAAGAGATAGGGTTGAGGCTGTCCTTCATGGACTTTCAACGGGCAGTCTTTGTACATCTGAACTTGTATCCCTCTCAACTGCATCCAAATTCCATTGCCTTCATGCGGGCGTATGAATTGGTGTGCGAGTACTTACAGACTGGGGCCATTCTTCCAATATTCTTCACTATCTTCCATCTTCAACGACAGGTGTCAGGGAGGAAGTTCGGTTGGGTTTCTTTGAAACAGGGAAGAAAATTATTCAAACCCTTCTCTGAATCTATTCGAAACTTCAAAGAGAGATTTTATGTGATCGAGCCTGTGTTAGAGAAAGCTACTGACTCGACCTTCGTGTGAGAGGTCTCTACGGACGAGAACGAGGAGGATCTGGTAGACGAGGAATGCAAAGTAATTTCCTGAAGGTTGTTCATGTTCCCCTTCTGCTGGAGTGAGGCTCACTTTACCCACTCGACTGATGAGTACATAGTTACTCCTCATCAGTTGGTTGACGATGATCGGGCCAACTATGCTAAGCTGATGGAATTTGTGGATGGTTTCCTCCCTGCCCAGTGCGTGACTCGCGCTGGGTAGGTACTTTATGAAGAAGATGGGAGGCTACATGTGGAATCCCGATACATAAATACTAAAGAGCTCCTCGAATGTAGCACTCACGAGGAGGCTTTTAAACTCTTGGGTAACTTCTCGCTTCTTCTTATTTTATCCGAGATGTTTTTGTTTCCACGTGCTGATGTGTTCGTTGTTTTTGCAGGTAATATGTCTTCGATGCAGGAGAGGATGGTAAAGATTGCTCAAGGAAAAATGAAGGGCGGTGCAGCCCTAGGAAGAAGCCGCCTTGGTCAGCAAACGGTTTCTCCTCAGACAGGATCGGGGACTTCCTCACCTACTCCGCCAGCCACTCAGACGTCCCCTATGCCCGTGAGTTCGAGGCTCAAACGCGCTCGTACGAATGAAATCGTGGACCTCAGTCGAGAGTCCGTCAAAAGCAAGTTCGAGCTACCCCTCTGCCTGCATAATAAGAAGTTCTTTGAGGGGTCCTCCCTGTCTATTCCTCGGGAAAAATCTCTAAAGCTCGAGGAAATGGATCGTCCCAAAAAGTGGGCCATGCTTGCGCAGGATGCCTCTGCCTTGATGAGGGTCCTAGAGATGACCGTGGTGTACACCGATGACGAATCTCCGCTTGAGCTTGAGCTGAAGAAATCCCAAACTGCGGTGGCGGCCCTGTAAGAAAAGGTCAAGAAGCTTCAGGAGGAGCGGGATTGGGAGCACGGAGAGGCTGCACGAAAGGGTCGCGAGGAGATGACCACAGAGAGGGACGCCCTAGCTGCCCAGAAGAAAGCTGTTGAGGACTTGGTGGAGGAGCTAAAGGTCGTTGCTCCCTCTGCTGAAGATGAGTCTGAGGAGATGAAGAAGCTGTCGACTCAGGCGGAGCTGGTTTCCTGGATCACTTAGGCCGACGACGATCTCCTGGCCATCAGTGAGGAGGATTTTTAAAACGCCGTAGATCAATTGAAGATAGTGAACCCTGGTGTCGAGCTGACTACTGAAGGCACAGGGTTCCTCTATACTGTTAAGGATGGCAAGATAGTCGTCCCCGAGTTCCCTCTATTCGGCGAAGGTGGCGAAGGGCATAGGCAGGTGATCCAAGAGGAGACCCAGTAAGAGGAGTAGTGAATCTTCCTTGGTTTATGTTTTGGCCTGCGTGTCACTTGATTAACTTGTAATTTTATTTTGTGGGGGCTTGACCCCATTTATTGTATCATGCATACTTGCGGCCCTTTGTGGCCGCCTTATGTTAATATGTGTTTGTATGCTTATTTATTTCTTTTTTTATTTTTTATTTCTAAGTGCCCTGCACCGTCCAACGCGGTCGTACGAGGCACTTAGTAATTTTTTATGTCTCGGGTATGCTCGATAAGTGATATTCGACAGTGCGGGGAACTGGTCGAAAGGCCTGGGTTATTTCTGGGCAGGGGAGCGGAGCTTAGGCCACGATTGTGGCCTGAGTTCGCGGCGTGAACTTCCCATCGCGAGCTAGGGATTCTGTCATTCATGGTACTTTGACGATGATGGGCTTGGTCGAGGAACCGCCGTCGAGCATGGATTTAGTCTCTCTTTAACTAAGCCTTGCTTAGATCTGTGTTGGTGGCGCATCACTTGTACATAGGCACACGCCTGTGATCGGTGACTGTACCTGCCGCCTCGGTGAGACACGTCGACAGTGGGGGCCTTAGCTGTAATATTGCTTCAACTTTTCGACTTTCCATGGTGGAGTTAATTCTTCCCCGGTAAGGTATTCTAGGTAGTAGGCCCCGTTCTCCGTTTTTGCTCTAATACGGTAGGGTCATTCCCAGTTCGCGGCGAGTTTGCCTTCGCGGGAATCTTTGTGATTCCTTCTTAGGACGAGGCTGCCTACTTGGAACTCTAATCGCATAACCTTGGCATTGTGCCTGATTGTGATTTTTTGTTTAAGTGAGGCCTCGTGGAGGAATGAACTTGATCAAACTTCTTCGACGAGATCGAGTTCTTCTCTCAGGGCCTCGCTGTTTGTTTCTTTGTCTATAAGTCCTTTAGTCTGTCTGGAAGGCACGTAGGTTTCAATGGGGATTACCTCCTCTGTCCTGTATGCTAGGCAAAAAAGGGGTTTCCCCGGTTGATGAATGAGGTGTAGTGCGATAGGCCCAGAGCACGCTGTGCAACTTCTCGACCTACTTCCTCTTCGTTTCATCCAGCCTTCGTTTGAGGCCTCGTAAGATTACTTGGTTCGCCGTTTCGGCTTGCCTATTAGTTTGAGGGTGCTCGACGAACGCAAAATGCTGCTTAGTGCCTAGTTGAGCAACAACTCCTGGAACGTTTTGTTTGTGAACTCTGTCCCGTTGTCTGTGACGATTGCTTGAGGAATGTTGAAACAGGCAAGGATGTTCCTTTTGTAGAAATGAAGTATGTTGTGAGCCGTTATCTTGGCCAGGGTCTCAGCTTCTATCCACTTGGTGAAGTAGTCTACGCCTACTATCAAGTACTTATTTTGGTTTGAGCCTACGAAAAATGGTCCCAGGATGTCCAGGCCCCACCAGGCGAATGGCCACGGGGAGGACATTGCCTTGAGCTCATTGGGCAGTGCCAGATGCATGTCTTTGTGCCGTTGGCATTCTCCCTGTGCCTAGAATCACGGGCAGAGTTGGCAGCCTCCTTTTCTTCGTATTGAATGTACGCTTGTGCTTTGAGGAGGAAGGTGTCTAGCGTTTTTGGGGGCCAGATGCCTACGGATTTAGAAATATCGGTGCGGGGACGGAGCCCGCGCTCGAGCAGAAAATTTTTAATGTCATCGATTGTAGAAACATGGACGGCTTCGTTGTTGAACCTTTCAATGTAGGCTCGCAGAGGTTCATCTCTCCCTTGAATGATGGCCTCAATGGAAACTTCGATCTTCAAATGATGGCGAAAGGCCGTGAAGTCTTTAGAGAAGAGTCTCCCCAGTTGTATCTATGAGGTAGTGGAATCGTCAGAAAACCCTTTGTACCAGATTATTTCCCACTTCTTAAGTGTGGTCAGGAATAACCTGCACTTGATAGCATCCCGGACGCTGCGGTAATCAAGCAACGCATTGATATTTTCGATGTGCTCGTTAGGGTCTGTTGTTCCATCGTATGTGCTAAGAGAGGGGGAATTCTCTAGTCCCTTTGGCATACGCATGGCCATGATCTCCTGAGACAACGGGTTGTGAGGCTCGTCGTCACTGCTATTGCTGGTCTAAGACGGGGAGCAGGCGTCCCATCTGTATGTAGGATGGCGGTCTCGTCAGGGAGACGGGGATCATGCTCGACCCTTGGATCTGCGCAGAGGCGAACATTAGGATTCTGCTTAGTGGCCTATTCTGGTCCTCTTGGGTTGTGGGGAATGCTGGTTCCGGGGAGAGATGTGATCACGTTTGTGGATGGTCAGGGTCTCTGGCTCTGGAGGTGTCTGACGATTCCTCTCGCACCGGGGAGGAGGACTATGCAGTCGCTGACACTCCTTCCTCGGCGGAGGGGATCTTGGACGACTGGACTCTTCCAACGCTCTAATCCTTGTGTTCTGGTTGAGGATTAGGAGGTTGGTCTTGTTGAAAACCTTGAGGAGGGCCGCCATGGCCGGGTCGGCGCTGGGAGGAACTGGGACTGGCAGGTGTTGCGGGACAAGCGAAACTTCATCGTGATCTGTGCGAGCAGGGGATGGGGAAGTTGTGGCTCCATCCCTTTGTCGGAGGACGTCGCTGCCATGAGTGGTGGTTGCTCCGTCAGCATCGGTCTTGCTGATGGGGAGGAAAGCAGAGTTACGAGCATCAAGATTGTTGTCACGACTGGCCATGATCGGAAACTTGAAGAACTATTTTGGTCTCGTGTCTACGAAAAGAGAAAAGATGGGGATAACAAGTTTCCCACAGACGGCGCCGCTGATCTTACCGGTTGATCAGAACCTGAGGTGGGCCAAAGACAATCGTCTGTGATGCTGGGTGTGAAAGAGGAGGTGGGGGTGTACCTACAAGGCACTCCGATGCTAAAGTAAGAAAACCAGCAAGAGAGAGAGAGAGAGAGCAAGTACATAATATGAGTATTTCCGGGTGAATATTCGATACCTGACCCTCTCAAGTGAGAGAGTTTTTATAGTTCCCCCAACACTTGACCATTGGTCCCTATTTTTGGGGCAAGATAACCGGTTCCCAAAGAATAGGTAACTTCCAAAACTAGCCGTTGGAACGGGCAGACGTTCCCATAACTAACCGTTACTACAGGCAGGGGCGTAGTTACGGGCACAAACATCTTTCCTGTTTCTAGATGGTGGAACCGTGCACGACGGACATAGACTAATGAGGAGAAGTGTTGTGACCAAGGGTAAACTGGTCAGCCTCCCCTGTTGGATGGGCAGAAAGGTAAATTCTCCCCCAAAGTGGTTGGACTTAAGAAATTGGGACGTTCTAGGAGTAGGAGTGGATTGGCCTATGCCTAGCCATTGTATCAGTCCGGAACACCAACGAAACGGGTATGTAAAGCAATCTCAACCTTTGCCTAATCAACATTCCTATCCTCCATTCTCTACTACAAAAATGATTTTTGGTAGCGCAGAAAAGACAACGCTTTTTGCAAAAGCGCTGCTAAAGAGTCAGAAAAAAAAGAAAAAAAATAGCAGACTTTAGACAATGCTTTTAGAAAAGCGCTGCTATAAGTGGCAGTAAATGTTAACAATATAAATCGCTTTATAAAAAGCGCTGCTAAAAGTAGGCCCTACGAAAGCGCTTTTAGAAAGCGTTGTTATAGGGGTAACCTACGAGAGCGCTTTCAGAAAGTGCTGCTAAAGGGGTAACCTATGAAAGCGCTTTCTAAAAGCGCTGCTAAAGGTGTTAGTCTAAGAAAGTGCTATTATAGGGGGTACAAAAGAAAGCGCTTTTATAAAAGCGCTGCTATAAGTCCTGCCTCAAGCAGACCTTAGAGAGCGCTTTTATAAAGCACTGTTAAAGGCCATGCAAAAGCGCTGCTATAGGTTTAAGTAGCATAAATTAAAAAAAAATCCAGAAAATTTCATAAACAGAAACAGTCGTGGTTTTCGGCATTCTTCTACACTTGCGACCGAACCCTACTCATCGTCGACCACTTCCGTCCATTGCCTTCGTCCGACCGCCTCCCTTCGTCGCCGTCCTCCGTTTCCTTCTGTCGTGTTCTACATTTCCGCCTATATCCGTCCGTTTTTCCTATTCGTCCTCCACCTCTTCTGTCACGAATTCTACAAGTTTGCTTCTTGAATCTCAAACCGCCCTCTGCCACGAATTCTTCTTCTTCTTCTTCTTGCTGCTGAATGTTGTTCAACTAGTTTCCCCATTATCTCTTCAAGTGGCTCATTCAGCATTTGATCCTCTATATAATGTTCTATATTACTGTTAATGAATTCAGAGTATATGCTATAAGAAGTATATAAATCCCACTTAGTTCCTACAAAGGAAAAATTTCCTTAGCTATTGTAGAATTTCAATTTGCAATTGATGATAACATTAGGACTGAAAAAGTTACCTTTAGTTGATTCTGCAAGTATTTAACATAGTCGATGATGTCGTCCAATATGTAAGCTTGAGCTTGACTATCCTGCAAATTAAAACTCAGTTTATTATAAGTAAATATTGTGAAATTTAGTATGTGTAAAGATATGCTTAAGTACTAGTATATTGAATTCATCAGAAAGAAGAACTTTTTGACATTGTTTCGACATATCTTAAATCATAATGTTTAGTGAGAATGAAGAAGATTAATTAGGTAATGTTTAGTGAGAATGAAGAATATGCTCAATGGATTCGATGTAGAAATTTGTTAGAGAGTTAACAAAGTTAGAAATTCTATTAAAGTTAGTTGTTAGGATACAATTAAATTGAATTAGAGGTTAGTGAAGTATTAGTTGTGAAAATGGAATGTTGTTGTTGTTAGTGTTGTTGTTGATGTTAAAATGATAATGTTGATGGAAAAAAATAATGTTAATGTTGTTGTTGTTAGTGTTGTTGTTGATGTTAAAATTATAATGTTGATGGAAAAAAATAATGTTAATGTTGTTGTTGTTAGTGTTGATATTAATGATGTTGCTGATATTGTTGATGGAAACAAATGTTGTTGTTAGTGTTGATGCTAATGATGTTGATGTTGTTGATGAAAACAAATGATTTAATTTCGTATATATGTTAATGTTATTGTTGTTGATGAATTAATTTTTCCTGTTATAGGGGTTACCTGTGAAGAGCAAGATTGTGATCGTTTCCAAGAATCCTATTGTGTAGTTCTAGAAGTTGGTGATTTCTCTACAGGTGCTACAGGATTCGCTATTTTTGTTTAGCTTTCTTAGTTTATTTTAGCCTACTTAATTAGTATGGATAAAAAATGGATGTCTTCTAATCGATTTTCAAAAGAGTACGAGAATGGGGTATCAAAATTCGTTAAGTTTGCTGTTGAACATGTAACACCCTTCTAATCCCCACGGAAAAATACATAATTAATCAGAGTAAATTAACATGCTTTCACAAAGGGCGTCACACATAATTACAAAATCTCAACATTCACCTGTCATACTCATGTAACATTGAAATAAATAGTCATTCTATTAAATTTCCATCTTGCATGAAGCAGCAGATTTAATTTGGTTTATATAAC
This sequence comes from Lathyrus sativus, assembly GCA_963859935.3. Classification (NCBI taxonomy): domain Eukaryota; kingdom Viridiplantae; phylum Streptophyta; class Magnoliopsida; order Fabales; family Fabaceae; genus Lathyrus; species Lathyrus sativus. The sequence goes on from OZ012741.1 coordinate 28,496,700, forward strand.
TCTTTTCACATAACATTCATGTTCATCTCATAATCATCAACACTTGGGCACAGGGGCCATTATCATAATATTTCAAATACATTAAAAACACAGCTTAGAATACATAATATATCTCTAAGGCATAAACCCAACGATCCCAGTGTTACATAACCAGAGCATGACCTGACCCAACATAATTAAAATACTAAACAGCTGCACCAACAACGGACTCGTAACTACTAGCAGTACTACACCAAGATACCTGCACGATGTCATAAAGGACATCATTCCAGCAGAAGGGTGAGAAACATTACCATAATAATCAAAGCACATAATCATATATAAATGCACAAGTACTGAATACCTATATTTCACAGTTTCTCACTACAATGCCTCACAATCCACTAACATACATCATAATGTATATATGTATAAAACCAAGCATTTCATCATGCATACATTCACAATTACAATTAATCTACATAGACTTATACATTATGTTTCATTTACCGCAAATCATATAAACATATACAATCATACTTAATCAGTAATTCATTAGTCAATATCTTTCACATTTATTCATTCACAATCCGTATTTCAACAATTCATACACACATGCGTATTTCATATAACACTCGTAGCCATGCCATGTAACTCGTATAAAAATCATCCAATAACACCAATCCCCCTTC